>OY740716.1:238891320-239553820 GCA_963513945.1 Hydrotaea diabolus | reverse complement strand
ATGACTTATTTTTAGTTCTTATTTTCTTATTATTATTTTCTATTATTTTCAGTATTCGGTATTTTTTCATAATTATGACTTGAACAGTTTTTATTCTTGTTCGAGACATTTTTGTGGTTCATTTTCAGAATCAACTAAAAAATTGGTGAAATTTATTGGCTATGGTTATCAGGCAGACTGTTTTAAAATCCACCAAGGTTTTCGTTCAGCAATCTTTGGCAACGATTACTTCGGCTACAACTCAAATGAAAAGCAATGATATTCTGAACTTCGTATAACACAAAACAGATCCAAAACTTCGATACAACCGAGCCGAATGATTCTTAAATTTTTATTTATGTCACACAATTTTCTGCCTCTCTCCTGAAAAAACCAACCTTTTATAATGTTAACTCAACTATTTTGTATGTATATTTGACCTTATATAACGTTATTTTGTCTCCGTTATCAAACATTAACCATGAACAATTTAACCAGACACATGGTTAAAAAAATCATTGTATATCATTGCGCTATGAAGATTGTTTTTCGCTCAGTTCGAGGACTATACTCAAAGGGTTATTCTCATTAATCATAATGTCATTGATTTGAATAAGTCATTTGATTTGTAGCCGAAGTAATCGTTGCCAAAGACTGCTGCAGAAAAACATTGGCGGGTTAAGAAACAGCTGTACCGTCTGCCTGGCAACCGTAGCCAATACATTTCACCAATTTTTTAGTTGATTCTGAAAAAGAAACAACAAAAACGTCTCGAACCAGCATATGAACTTTTCAAGTCATAATAATGATAAAAGACCGAATAAATGTAAACAAAAAACATTATTAGTAGATTTATTTAATATTCAAAGTTGTAACAGTAACGATATTTCTGGTTAAAAGAGGTAATTAATAAAAAGTTACCTTAACAGTAAACATGATTTCTATAACAATCTTCATAGTTAATAATATTAACAATTTCATTATTAAATTAAACATGTATTGTTTCAATAAATTTACTATGAAATTTTAATATAAACCATTTTCATGGTTAAAAACAATGCATTGTTAAAACAAAAATAATTATTTTTATAATAGCAATTCTAATGGTTAATAAACTCAACAATGTATTGTTAAAACAACAAAAAATATTTTAAAATTTATGGTTAAAAAATGTAACCATAGAATAATTAAATTAACTATTATTATTGTTAAATACCAGTCAACAACAAAATGTTCAAATTAACCTTCAATAACGTAGACTCCAAATCATGCTTATATATAGTTAAGTTAAACATAAGGTTATTTTTCTTCTCAGTATAGAGATCTCCAGCCGGATAATCCCTGTTTAAGGGGGCATATCTTTAAATGAATGCATATTTTGATTAGTTAGAAAATTCAACTAATTTTGAACCACCGCGTGTTGATGTTCTTAAGGACCTTATTTTAGAAATCTACGATGGCGACCGCAAAACTAACTGGCCTGGTACATTTTCTGTTTTACTAGCAACTTTTTTGTTTTGTTTTTTAAAAACAATCTTTTATAAGCCATCTGTCAAAATTTCCGAAATATTTAATGATTATTTTCTTTGTTACAGGTGATTGAAGTAAACAAGTTTTATAATTTTTGAAAAATGGAAAATAAAGAGTTTCGTGCGGTAATTAAACACTTTTATATGAAAGGTTATACGCCACAATTAATCAAAGATGAATTGGATTCTTTTCATGGTGATAATGCACCATCATACTCCACCGTGAAATCCTGGGTTCAACAATTTTAAATGGGTCGTTCAAGTACGGAAGATGAACAACGCTCTCGAAGACCGAAAACTGATACTACTATTGAAAACATTAGAAAAATATTTAACGAAGTGACTAAAGATAATGTTCAGAGAATTTGCTGATATTGTTAAAATACACGAAAGACAAGTTTGGCGTATTTTACATGGTGAACTCCACATGAAAAAGCTATCCGCAAGCTGGGTGCCGCGTTTGTAGACTTTGCCCCAAAAAATCGTCCGTTGGACCAATTCCGAGGAGCTTTTAGCGATTTATCAGCGTAGTCTAATAGAGTTCTTGCGCCGATTGATAACTGTTGATGAAACATGGATCCATCACAGTCAAAACAATGGATAGAAGCTTGTAAAAGTGGTCCCAAGAAGGCGAAAACTTTTGTCAGCAAGAAAAGTAATGGCCACAGTATTTTGGGATGCAAGGGGTATAATATTTATTGATTATCTTGAGAAAGGAAAAACTATAAATAGTGAATATTATTGTGCATTATTGGATCGGTTGAGTGAAGAAATCAAGATAAAACGACCGCATGTAGAAAAAAAAAAGTTATTTTTCATCAAAATAATGCTCCTTCAAACACTGCATTTTAACTCAACAAAAAATGGCCGAATTACGATTTGAAATTTCTCCGCATCCACCATATAGTCCAGTTTTAGCTCCTTTTGATTATTTCTTGTTTCCAAATTTAAACAAAAAATTCTCGGTGGCAAAAAATTTTCGTCCAATAGCGAGGTTATTGCTGAAACTGAGGCATATTTTGAAGGTCTTGAAAAATCTTATTTTTCGGATGGAATTAAAAAAACTTGAAAAACGTTTGATGAAGTGTATTGGGTTGGAGGAGATTATGTTGAAAAATAAATAATATTAATTCCAAAAAAACGGTTCTTTCTATGTTAGGCCAGTTCCTTTTGCGGTCGCCCTCGTATGGACCAATGACACGTTTTGTTGTTTTTAATACCCATATGTCCATTGTTGACGGAGCCGATTTCTGGGCTCCTACGGACCGACTGGATGCGAAATTGACTGAAATCTTAATTAAATACACATATTTGAATTTGTAAGAAAGTAATTCTGTTTCTAGATAGCCATATCTGCCCTTCCATTACGGAACGGCTGTTATTGTTAAGGTCTTTAATTCAGCTAAATCGTAAAATTAAAAGTCTTTAGAAAATGTAACTGTTTGTGAATTCCCATATGTTCATGGGTCTTTTACCTTGGATTTAAAATTCGTCGAATCATAAAATTCATAAAACATGTTTTTGCAACGAAGCCAAATAACTCCAACTCAGCCAAACAGTAATTTATGGTCATATTCAGATTATTCAGAAAATTTCACTGTTTTTAGGTACCCATATGTCCATGTTCGAAAGGACCCATTTTCCGACTTGAAATAGGTCAAGTACTTACATTTATTCTTATCGTGAAATTAATAGGATTTTCTAAGTCGTGACGAAACCCAAACCATTTTGTTATCGATTGACACTATTAATTACAGATCGAATTCGAATTTCCTCTAACGAAGACATTCACTTCCAAGTCCAAGGCAAGTTTCATCAAACATTACTCCCTCTTACAACACTCAGATCGCTTACTATCCACTTACCAACGCAATGCAGTGCAAAAATTACCAAATGTTGCACATGCTACAAAAAAGTGAATACCCAATGAATTCAAATGTTCTACTCCCCTCCCCATCTCTTCATGAGAATAGAAACATTGAATTTCTATTGGGAATTGCCATATCTATTGGTCTTTTTTTTTGCTTTTTTGAAGCTGTTAATTAATGACACCGTGTTGCATGTTGCAGCCTCAACATGAAACAATGTTTTAATTGCTTTGTAAATGGCAAACGTGGCAAATGGTCAATTTTATTTGTTCTATGCGCCACATTAGCCCGGTTAATGAGTGCGCTAATAGTGGCCACCGATCAATTTATTTCGCTTGTTCGCCGCTGTACGTACAAGGTGCGTGTGCCTGCGTGCAAGTTGCCATGAACACGACACCAAAAACTATTGATAATTAAAATTAATTCCCCAAAATGGTAATTAAATTAATTTAAAATACACACCGAACAATAACAACAAACGGCCGAGCCATTCATTTATTCACCCATTCATCGACAGTTGAGTGAATATTTAACAACCGAACCAAGAACAACTCAAACAAACGCCAGTTGTTGTAGCCGTAATAAACATGAATAATAAAAACAAAACAAACATCAATAATTAAATGACCACAAAACAGTAGCTGTAAAAGAACAAAAAAAACAAACAAACAAACAAATAAATTGAGAAGGAAATGCGAAACAATCACAAATCCCGCAACAGATGAACGAGCGAACAAGCCGCTCAGTGCGTCTCTGTAGAGGCTCAGTCAGCCTGGAAATACTTATTAATGGCTGCCAATCACGGAATCCTGCCCGCCTACCTTTTGTCAAGTTACAAGTATATACCCCCGACCACCGCTTTTGTTTTCTATAATGAATTAACCGTCCTCAGGCATCGGGACAATTTAATTGTTAAGGGGTAATAAATGGAAATGTTGCAATATGGAGACAATAAACTCCGGATTTATAATATAAACCTTGAATGCATCAGTCACGTCATTTTGAACCATTGCGGACCGCTGGAATGTGATACATGTAGCTGTTTCGGCTTGTTGAAGAAGCTGTAGCAAGTTATATTAAAAACAATTACTGGTTTCCCCATAAAATAAAGTTGAACCATTTTTAAGTTCGGCCGGGCCGTAGCTTTTGTACTCTCCCCCAAGGATTGCGTTGCAGTATGGCATTGACAGGATTGTGTTATATGGTTGTTGGCGGGAGGCCATGTTTGCTGGAACTACATTTTTGGAGGCCCTATGAACCATTGTCCTATTCAGATACGTGAAAAAATTCGTTGTTTTGATGATCCCAAAAGTCCATCCATAACGCACTTTGAAATAAGAAATTTAATTTTTTTGAGTTTCCATATGTCAATGTTTGAAAGGTCCTCATTTTCGGCACTGCAGGGACCTTTAACAAGTTCTACAATAAAGTCCATTCCTTAAATTGGTGTTGTTTTTGGATTTGTGGCGAACTTTTTGTTCCTATTTAAATACCCACATGTCCTAAGATTATGGGGCCTATTTTTGGACCCGTTTGAGCCGGTCCGCCTCGGATTTTTTGGATTTGTAAGACTATTTCACAGTTTCTGGAACTTATTGGTTACCGAAAATTAACAGCCGATCTTTGGGCCCCAGGGATCATATACAACACCCTGGCCTGTGGTCATCTTACTTACTTTCTATGCCCCTTAAATTAAGGAACAAGGAGGAATTTCTCTCCTTTTGTCCTCTAATGAACGGTGTTCGCTATCGCGCCATGAAATCTGACTTTTTGCTACCTGAAATTAAATCACGTTGACTTGAAGACATTTGGTTTGAACACGACGGTGTCACTTACCATACAGCTGCTCAAACAAAGGATCTATTGAGAGATCATTTCGAAGATCAGCTAATTTCACGTTTTGGACCAGTGAGTTGGCCGCCTAGATCGTGCGATATCACACCTTTAGACTTTTTTTCTTTGGAACTACGTAAAGTCCAAAATCTATGTTGACAAACCAGATACGATTCAGGATTTGAAAGCCAACATTATGCGTGCCATTAACGCCATACCGGTCGATTTGCTGGAAGGAGTCATCCAAAATTGGACCCTTAGAATAAACACTCTAAGGCGTAGTTGTGGCCTACATTTGAAGAAAATTATATTCAAAAAATAAATGGCATAGAATGTCCTTTTGATTGAACAATAAAGATTCCACACTTGATGGAAATTTTTGTATGTTTTCTATTTCGAAAAAAAAACCTCTAGATGGAGTTGGGTGGAGGACAATTCTTGGTAACGGAAACTGGAGAAAGCCCATGAAAAAGGTGCTTATAAGTCATTTATTGACCAGACCCAGGACCAATAAAGGGTTGTGGAGCCAGCCCAATTAGGTAAGCTAAAGATCATGATAAGACAAAGAGGTGCGGCAGTTAAATATTGTTAGGCTCTGATTAATAGACGTTCCAACTATGATTCCATAAACCAAAACATAATAAGTCAGCCAAACTTAATATGTAGCGAAATACAGGGTGGAGGTCTTCAAATAGTGGTTTACAACTGTAATTGCATCTTCATTTGAGGCTTGCCAGCAAGGAATTTTTTTAGATTTGGGAACAGGTAAAAGTCACTGGGAGCTAAATCAGGAGAATAAGGTGGGTGTTCAAACAACTCGTACTTTAATTCGTTGATTTTAGCCATTGTTAAAACACTCTTGTGCGCTGGTGCGTTGTCTTGATGAAAAATTATTTTTTTGTGTTGTAAGCCAGGACGTTTTTCTCGAATTTGTACATTTAATTGATCTAAAAGGTTGCAATAGTACTCTGAATTTATTGTTTACCCTTTTGCAGATAGTCAATCAATAAAATACCTTTGAAGTCCCAAAAAAAACCGTTGCCATAACCTTACCGATTGAATTGTTTTTGCCTTCTTTGGGGCACTTCCTCCAGCTTCAGTCCATTGTTTGGATTGTTCTTTTCTCTCTGGAGTATAGTGGTGGATTCATGTCTCATCAACAGTTATGAAACGACGCTTAAAATCAATTTTATTTCGCTGAAAACGATCCAAACAATCTTGAGAAATGTTCATTCTTATGCGTTTTTGGTCGACTGTTAACAAGTGCGGCACCCATCTTGCAGAAAGCTTTTTCATCTGTAGTTCTTCATGCAAAATTAAATGGACTCGATCGTTTGAGATGCCCATGATATTAGCTATTTCACGCACTTTTATTCGTCGATCATTTAATACCATATCATGCACTTTGGCCACAATTTCTGTTGTTGTTGCTGTTTTTGGACGTCCACTACGTGGTTCATCTTTAATGCTTGTACGACCACGTTTAAATTCAGCAACCCAATTTTTTACTGTTGCATATGAAGGAGCACTTTCACCTAACACATTCACCATATCATTATGAATTTCTTGTCCCGATAAACCTTTTTTATGTAAATATTTAATGACACCACGCATGTCTAATTTTTCCATTGTAAAAAAATCGTGGATGCGTCTTTTGTGAACACCTGTTTCTATATGAAGGAGTTGCCAGATCGAAACAAAATTTAACATATGTTCATAGCAGAGATGAAAGTTTCCAAAACACTTAACTTTTTTCTGTTTATACCGCGCTTTTTGTGCTAGGCTAAGAAGTTTCCGAACCGCCTCGTATTTGGGAATGAAATAAAAAATGATGAAAATTAGAAAACTGTATTTTATAATTTAATTATATTGAACAGTAATTATATTGAACATGGTTTTAAGTAGTGCATTTGGCAAATGTCGACCCTCGCTATCCACACACTGCTGCATACATTCTCTGAAGTTGTTATGAACACTACCAAGCATGTAGACTGTTTTTCTGCCAATTTCAGCCTCAATATTATTAATTAGGTCTTTCAAAGTATTGGGATGGTCGATACACACTTTTGACTTCAGGTAATCCCAAAGGAAGCAATTGCATGGGGCTAAGTCTGGTGGGCGTGCCGGCTAGTTCACATCACCCCTCAAAGTTCACATCACCCCGCAAATGTTTCCCGTCCAGGAAACATTTGCCTCAAACAATTCATGGTAACCCTCGCTGCGTGTGCAGTGGCACCATCCTGTTGAAACCATGTATCCTCTAACTGCATTGCCTCAAGAGCCGACTGAAATAATTACTGTATCATAGTCAAGTACCGTTCGGGGTTTACATTTACGGCAAGGCGGTTATCCTGAAAAAAATAAGGGCCAGTGATGCCTACTCGTGGTATGGAGCACCACACAGTGACGCGGTCCGAATGCAGAGGTTTCTGGTGAAGTTCTCTGGGGTTTGTTTTACCCCAGTACCGCATACTTTGTTTGTTTACACATTCACTGAGGTGGAAATGTGCCTCATCAGAAAAGAACACAATTGCGTCACGGGATATATAAGTAGTTGCAAGAATGTCTTCACAAGAGTTCCGCCGTGTCTAATAGTCCCGTGCTGAGAATTGTTGGACCAAGCACATTTAAAAGGATGTATATTCAGTTCATCATAAGGAATCCGGTAGAGAAAACGTCTGGAAATACCAAGAGCAAGTGATTGCTTCCGAGCAGAGCCTTTCGGAGATTGCAGTACTGCTGCTCTAACTCTCTCGATGTTTTGTGGTGTTGTAATCCTTCTCTCAGGTCCCCTTCGTACACATGACACATTCCCTGCAGTTCTCAATGAAGTCACCAAATTGGCAATTGATTGCCTCCAGGAAGACGTCCGAGTAGACAGGCCGGTCCCAATCCCAAGACAGCCGGTTCTATGGACCGGATTGACCCGAAGAGCAATTCTTCGGCCAAGGGCTGTCACCCCGGCACACAGTTGCCGCTACAACAACAACAACGTCTGAGTAGGGTAACACCGAATCGTAAACGAAAAGCACGCTGCACTGCAATGATCGAGTGCGCATTTGAAAAATACGATTCGACACAAAATAACCTCTCCTCAAGTGTACAAGGCATTATGGCAACTGAAAGGCAGACGAATACAAATCTTCCGTCAGCCACTATTAGACACGAACACTCCCCGCTCTCTTTTTCCAACAGTGCCGCCACAGCCTGCAGTGCAAAAAAGTATATTTCCGCGCTTCACCCTGTAGGTACATACTCTAGTCATGGATGGCAATATTCAATTAAGATACGGTAGAGCCAAGACAAGTACTGGGTTTTGACTAGTCATACCAAATCAAATCGTTCTTTGGTATTAAACACCTCCTTACTGGCACCGAAATTGTTTGTGATCCCCAAAATATACACAAAATGTAAACATCCCTCCTGCTTGCTGCATCCTCAAAGAATTTTAGATTTTTATTCGACCTTAAAATAACCGATAATCGAAATGAAGTAAGTTATGAAAACAGCAGTAGGCAGGTATGCCTAATTCAATTAGTTCCGATACATGGACGAGTCGAGAGTTGCTGAGGCGGCCGGCAGGTGAAGTTGCAATGGAATGCATGAGCAAAAATTAATTAAATACATTTTTCTAGTTCGCATTAAGGTATTTTCCCAAACACAGATTAAAAGCAAATATTTTTGGTTTATTGTAAATGCTTTTAAAACAAAATAAACAAAACACTGGCACACAAACACAAAAAGTTGGCATTCATTTAATATGATTTATTATTAAATTTCTTTGCAAGCAGTGGCAAGCAGTGCAAACTACTGCACCATATTGGACCAGGTCCAGGAAAAAAACAAAATCATTCAGAAACAAAAAAAAAAGAAAACCCAGAAAAACACACAAAATATTTCTTGTGTGAATCACATGCACTTACAATACTTGGGCGGGGGGCTAGGAGATGAAATGCCAAAGGACGAGTGTAACAATGATGTTCGATATGTAAAGTACACATGTGTATGTAAAAGTGTAATATGTACTGAGCTTAAACAAAAGCCAGTATGAATGTATGTACATGTGTATGTGCATATGTGCATACATATGCACAATGCTTGAATTAAACAATCAGAAGGTATGCATGTTTACTTGTATGTGTCCGTCCGCCAGTCTGTCCGTTCGTTCGTCCGTTTCAATGAAGAAAAGTTTGTTTTGGAAAATAATTCATAAATAATAAAATATGCATTCTAGTATGTAGAATTATGCATGTAATTTTAAGTAACTCCATGTTTATATACAATGCGGCATACACACACCAACACATGAACACTACAAACGCACACACATGTATGGAGAAGATGTTCTGAATAGTCCAGGACGAAAACGAATTTTAATTTAAGTTGAACCCGTACTTCCGATTCTAAAAAGGTTTTATAAAGTTATTAACAGATTTGAACATATTTTTTTTTTGCCACAACCGAATATTTTGCTCAATTTTGGTGATTGCACGTACTATCCATGTTTTCCATAACTAACAGGTTTTCCAAAAAGTACATAACAATTTCGTATCTTTATTTAAGCGCACCCTCAAACATTTTTAATGATTTTCAGTGTCAAAAAGTAAGTTGAAGTCAATATTTTCATCATGTTAAAGTTCACTTACGAGTAACGATTGGAAATCATTTATAATTACTACCGAAATTCTAATTATGTGGCTCTGGGAAAGTCTCACGAAAACGCAGAATTCCATCAAAAAATCATCTTCAGGGATAAGGCTCAATTGTGGCTGAGTAGTTTTGTTAAAAAACAAAATATGCGTTATTGGGCAGCAACAAACCCACATGTGCTTTAAGAAACACAATTACTAAACATATTTTTAGCCAAGGCATCACTAAGTGTTGCCTGGCGCCATCTGACATTTCCATTGGGAAGTTTGACGTTTTTTAATATAAACGTACTCAGAACGTTTTGACGTACAAACATCAAAAACATTGTGTTGTTTACAGTAACTTGAAAATTCATTTTGTAAAAAAAATGGAATTAAATCGTGAACATTTTCGTGCGATTATTTTTCACAACTTTCGACGTGGCTTATCACGACAAGAGTGCAACGATGAACTTAATCTTTGTATGGCGATGAAGTACCATCCTATAGCAATGTGAAAAATTGGTTTAATGAAGTCACTCGTGGCCGACGCTCGCTCAAAGACGAAGGTTGTCTAAAAACGGCCGTTGAACATTGATGCCTTGCGTGAACTGATGATGCAAGATCGTCATGTGACACACCGTGAAATAGAGGCATCCTTAGACATTTCTTCCACCAGCATACATTCGATATTCGGTACATGGGCGTAAAAAAAGGCTTGTTCCAGTTGGATCCCACACAATTTGACAATCGCTCAAAAAAAGGCTCGTGTCGATTGGCGCAAAGAAATTTTGAAAAACTACGCACCGCGACTTCAAAAGGCGTTTATAAGATCGTCACTGGTGACGAATCATGGATCTATGCGTATGAGCCCGAAACAAAGCAATCGACCGTGTGGGTCTTCGAAGACGAGCCAAATCCAACGAAAGTTTCTCGTGGAAGAAGCACTTCGAAGCAAATGGTCGCCTGTTTCTTCAGCAAAACTGGTCATGTGGCGACTGTTCCGTCAGAGCAACGTAGGACGGTCAATTCTGAGTGGTACACCACAATTTGTTTGCTTAAAGTCTTCGGAGAAATTCGAAAAACGAACAAGAGAAGACTAATCATTGCACACCATGACAATGCGAGCTCTGACACAACGGCTCAAACCAACTCCTTTTTGATCGGCGAAAACGTCGAATTGATGGGTCATCCGTCGTACAGCCCTGACTTGGCACCCAATGACTTGTTTTTAATCCCGCACATCAAAAAAAAAATGCGTGTTCAAGGCTTTTCGTCGCCCGAAGCAGCTGTTGAAAGGTTCAAAAATCGAAAAACAATAAAACCATTTTTGATGATAAATATTCGCATTTTCATGATTAGGCCAGAAATATATATAACAGCCCTCGTACATCCGCAAAAATTACTGTGTGGTTTTCATGCCGGAGGTGTGATTGGGCCGTATTTTTTCATCGATGAAAACAATCATCATGTTACTGTCAATGGGAAGCGCTATCGAGAATGTTAAAAAATTATTTTTGGCCAGAATTAGATGAGCTTGACATCGCCGATATGTTTATTCAACAAGACGGTGCCACTAGCCACACAGTACGCGTTGCAACCGATTCATTGAAAGGCAAATTCGGTGAAAGTGTTACCTCGAGAAATGGTCCGGTCGAATAGCCACCTTACTCATGCGATTTAACGCCTTTGCATTTATTTTTATGGGGCCACATCCTGTCAATGGTCTATGCCAACAAACCAAAATCTTTGGACGTTTTCAGAGACCACATTCAACGCGAAATTCCCAACGTTCCGGTCGAAATGTGTGCACGAGTAATGGAAAATTGGGTCCAAAGAATAGATTGCTGTACACAGGCTTGTGGAGGTCATATGATTGCAATTGAATTTCATTCGTGAAATGTAACATTTGCACTACACCTGCAATAAATTTGAACCGTAAGTCTTAAATATTCTGTGCTTTTACACATTGAACAGGGACTAAACCGGCTCAAGACCTCTTGCTTCTATATTTAAATAGAAGACAAGTTTTTAACAAAAATGGCAGAGTGACATTGATTTTCGTGGCTGCACACTACTTTTATAATGATTTCGGGTCCGTGACAACCCTCTTCAGAAAGCCTTGCTGCAATAGTTGAAAGTAAAACCGAACTCCATAAGGCCAGGCTCTCCCCAAACGAATGAGAACTACTATTGTAAACGTTACTTTGCTTTATCAATATAAAAAATTGTTTTGTCCTTAACGGAAAGCCCTGTATACGAGGGTTGCTATTTATATTTTGGGTCCTGACAAGACTAGTGTTCCCAGATGCAAACTGGAACTTCCATTTGAAACTTTGACATTTTTTAGCATAACTTCACTCAGAACGTTTTGTCATTTGAGGGCGAATTGCTTCGTTTACAGTGTGTTGAAAAATTCATCTCAGTCAAAAAATAGAATAATCGGCGTGGGTTATCGAGACAAGAGTGTTTAAATCAAATTGTTGCGACTTTTGGCGATGAAGCACCATCAATAATCACCATCACTGTTAATCGCTGGTACCAAGAGTTCAGACTTGGAAGCCGTTTGGTCCAGGATGAATTTCGTGAAGGACGTCCAACTTCGGTCACTTTGCCAGAAACCATTGATGCTGTGCGCGAACTAATTAAGCAAGACCGACATGTGGTGTCAGGTATCCTTGGGAATTATTATGACAAGCATCAATAAGATATTGCATATTCATTTGGCAGTGAAAAAAAATTGTTGTCTCTGGATCCCACATAATTTGACGAATGCTCAAAAAAAGGTCCGTATGGATTGGTGCTGAAAAAGTATAACTGCAATAGCTCAAAGGCAGTGTATAACATTGTCATAGGTGACGAATCATGGATCTATGCATATAAACATCGAAACAAAACAGCAATCGACCGCATGGGTCGTTCAAGATGAGCCAAATAAAACAAAAGTTGTTAGTGGAAGAAGTACATCGAAGAAAATGATTGCGTTTTTTTTGGTATAACCGGCCATGTTGCCACAGTGTCTTTAGTGGAACTTAGGACGGTCAATTCTGAGTGGTATACAACCATCTGTTTGCCAATAGTGTTCGAAGAAATAAGGTAAGATAATCAGAGAATATGGATCATTTTGCATCACGACAAGTGAGCTTTCACATAAACTGGAACGATGAACTATTTGACCACTCCAGATGTCGAAATGATGGGCCATCCACCGTACAGCCCTGATTTGGCACCCAATGACTTCTTCTTATGGCCTAGGATCAAGAAAATATGTGTGATCAACGTTTTTCATCGCCCGAAGCAGCTGTTGAAGCGTTCAAAAATCATGTCTTGGGGTGTCTCAATCGGAGTGGAAAAGTGCTTCGAAAATTGGTTTGGGCGCATGCAAAAGTGTATTGTTCTTAAAGAAGAATATTTTGAAAAACAATAGAACCATTTCCAATGATAAATTATTGTGTTTTTATTGCCGGACCCGAAATATAAATAGCAACCCTCGTAATATGTTCGAAATATCATCGTTATAGCTGTAACAGTCCATGTGGCATATGATCTTTCTAAGTCCAAGGTTGTATGGACGCTACTACGACCCGTTGTCCTATCATGAAATAATGTTCCTGGCCAAAAATTATTAACGATTGGAGTTTATAGTGCTGATATACAGGGTGGCGCAAATGAGACCTAGTGATGTTAAACACGTATAACTCTTGTAATAACGGCTTCTTTTAAATGATATATTTTTGACGCGCAAAATAGAAAGAGACCTAAGGGTAAAAGCCAGTTTTGTTCAGGAGAGCCATTTTAAAGATTTAAATACGTGTATCTTTGGTGTACCATCACTTTCATAAAACGCGCATATCTCTGGGAGGGAACACTTTGGGGGCATGGGTTCGGTCTCATTCGATGCTCAGATGTTGTCCACATCAAAAAAAAACGTGAAAACTGATTGTTTTACCCTTAGATCCCTTTCTCTATGCGCTATCAGCTATGTCGAATACATTGTATGGAAATTTAACGTGACTATGTGTGAAATATGACATCCGACAAATGACCACCATTTTGCTCGACATTGGCAGACATTGGCTCTTTTTAGCGCATTTTGCATTACACGGCGTAATGTTTCTGGTTGCAAGCGCCGTATTTCGTCTTGAATATTTTGCTTGAGCAGTCCAAGTGTCTGTGATTTGTCAACATACACTTTGTCTTTTAAAAATCGGCCGCAGTTAAATCTGGTGAACGAGGAGGCCAAGGGAAAATTTCACGCAACATGTCATAGCAGTATGTTTCATGTTTGCCTAGCAGTATGCGCAGTGGCTCAATCTAGTTGACACCACAAATAAGGACGTTGCTTCACTATTGTCCGCAAAAAGATTCTCTGTAATGGTGTTCTGGGTGGGTATACCCAATTGGGCGGAACGGCGACGAGTTGAGACATATGGATCATTTGCAACACTACGAGGGCGGTTCGGAAAGTTCTTAGCCTATCAATGAAAGAGAATAGTTAGTTTTTCAAAAATATTTATATTTTTTAATATAATCTCCTGAAACTTCAATACACTTAGTCCAACGCTTATCCAGCGATGCTATCCCTTGATTAAAATAGTTTACCGCAAGGTCTTCAAAATAGTGGTTTACAACTGTAATTGCATCTTCATTTGAGGTAAAACGCTTGCCAGCAAGGATTTTTTTTAGATTTGGGAACAGGTAAAAGTCACTGGGAGATAAATCAGGAGAATAAGGTGGGTGGTCAAGCAACTCATACTTTAATTCGTTGATTTTAGCCATTGTTAAAACACTCTTGTGCGCTGGTGCGTTGTCTTGATGAAAAATTATTTTTTTGTGTTGTAAGCCAGGACGTTTTTCTCGAATTTGTACATTTAATTGATCTAAAAGGTTGCAATAGTACTCTGAATTTATTGTTTTACCCTTTTGCAGATAGTCAATCAATAAAATACCTTTGAAGTCCCAAGAAATCGTTGCCATAACCTTACCAGCCGATTGAAATGTTTTTGCCTTCTTTGGGGCACTTTCTCCAGTTTCAGTCCGTTGTTTGGATTGTTCTTTTGTCTCTGGAGTATAGTGGTGGATCCATGTCTCATCAACAGTTATGAAACGACGCTTAAAACCCATTTTATTTCGCTGAAAACGATCCAAACAAGCTTGAAAAATGTTCATTCTTATGCGTTTTTGGTCGACCGTTAACAAGTCCGGCACCCATCTTGCAGAAAGCCTTTTCATCTGTAGTTCTTCATGCAAAATTAAATGGACTCGATCATTTGAGATGCCCATGATATTAGCTATTTCACGCACTTTTATTCGTCGATCATTTAATACCATATCATGCACTTTGGCTACAATTTCTGTTGTTGTTGCTGTTTTTGGACGTCCACTATGTGGTTCATCTTCAATGCTTGTACGACCACGTTTAAATTCAGCAACCCAATTTTTTACTTTTGCATATGAAGGAGCACTTTCACCTAACGCATTCACCATATCATTATGAATTTCTTGTCCCGATACACTTTTTTTATGTAAATATTTAATGACACCACGCATTTCTAATTTTTCCATTGTAAAAAAATCGCGGAGTCGTCTTTTGTGAACACCTGTTTATATATGAAGGAGTTGCCAGATCGAAACAAAATTTAACATGTGTTCATAGCAGAGATGGAAGTTTCCAAAACACTTAACTTTTTTTCTGTTTATACCGCACTTTTTGTGCTAGGCTAAGAAGTTTCCGAACCGCCCTCGTATGCTGCACAGCTTCTCTTTCTCTTCAGTACGAATATTTCGATGAGCACCTCTTCCTGGACGGTCGGCAACTAAACCCAGTTCCTAAAAACGGCACACTAAACTTGCAATCATGGAAAATGTGGGCGTTGATCTTACGTTAAAAAAACGGCGATAATTTCGCTGCGTCAGAACAATTGATCGTTGAGAAGAATAATAAAAATCGATAATTTTAATGCGTTGTTGTGGACTGTACGAACTCATTTTAAATTTCCAAGAGTTCAGTTATAATCTGCAAAAGGAAAAAATAAATTATGTTAAAAAATATAAAAGTTATTTGTGTTTCACATCAGCTGGTCTTATTCGGGCCACCCTGTATAAGCAGAAAAACCCTAAAATTATTAAAATATCGAAGATCTATATCGATCTAAATTTTGGTTTCAAATATACGGACACAAAAATAGTCACGCTATTAAGATCAAGAACAAACCTTATTCAAGTTGGGGCTCACTACTCCATGTTGTGCAGCATCTATGGGACATTTTGTAGTTTTGAGATCGAAACACTGCAGAAATTCTTGTAGTTTATATGCAAACAAATGCACCAAACTGTACTTTAATACGTGTATGTGTGGGTGTGTGTGTGATTATTACCCAAAGATGCTGTATGAAATATTCAGCATTGACTCTTTTGCCACTGCCACTAAAACCACTTTCTGTAAGAAAAGACTTCCATACTTTGTTCACCATAAGATTTGAACCATACGTGGTCGTCTCAAGCTCACCGAGCTCTCACTCGAACTGAGGTGGCTAGAACGACCAAAGTACTTGTGGGAGTTCAAAAGTTGGGAGTCCATTCGTTTTTGTTTTTCTTTATTATGGCTCTGACAACCAAAAGGAAATTCTTGTTCAGAAAACAATGGCAATAGGTTGCCAACATTATCTGTTTGAATTTAAGTGCATCCTTTTCTGGCAAATTCATGCTGCACATTCTTACGGAATGCTCTCTTCCGTTTCGGCTGAATTTCACAAACAGTTTATTTAAGGCAAGGACAAAAGACAATCCCTTTCAATTTAGTTTTTAGTTTGCAGTTTTTTTCTCTTTTTGCTTTCAATTGAACAAAATAAATTCTTAATTATTAAATTCTTTGTTGTTTATGAATATTTAATTAATTTCCGTTTGGACTTTGCTAAGCTAAGTGAAGGGATGCCAGTTGTTGGCCGGACAATGCTGGTATGTTTTTCAGATTCCAGATGTCAACATATTTTTGGAGCACCTCTAAAGGAATATTGAAGTATACTTGATTGGGATTTGCGTAGTTTGGCAGTGAGATGCAGATATATAAATGCATAAATTGAAACTGATAGGGTTAAATGAAGTTGTCGGTAATAGTTTTTTTTTTATGAAAGTGAGGGATAAAGAACAGATTTTTTAATTTTGAATTAAATAGTATTTGATGTCAGAATATATCTCTGGAATTGTAAATACTCCACTTTAATACTGTTACACACGTTTTATGCTGTAAAATAAAAAGTACTGAATGTTTTTGGACCAAATATTTTTTTAATATATTTATTGATGTATATTGTATCCAAAAAGAATGTACTTTTTGGAAATGTCCGCCTTTTGCCTTTACACACGCCTTAAGTCGCACTGGCCAATCGTCGATAGCTGCACGAATCTCGTCCAATGGAAAAATGACCACAGCTCGAACCAAGGCAGTCTTAAGAGATCCAATGTTGGGGTTTCTTTTGCGACAAACCTTGTCCTCTAAAACCGTCTACAATTTATAATCCAATGGGTTCAAATCTGGACTGCCTGAGGGCCATTCTTCAGAGGAAATGAACGCTGGCAAATTGTTTCGAAGCCAGTCCTGGAACGTTTTAGCCTTATGGGCAGGCGCAGAATCCTGCTGGAAAGTCCATGGCTGGTTTTGGAACAGGGAATTGTTAAGAGGCTTTACAACAGCTTCCAAAACGGTTTCCTGGTAAACTTTGGCCGATGTTTTGACTCATTGTTCGCAGAAATGCAGGTCAGTGACCCCATCGTAAGATACACCCCACCAAACCATGACTAAAGCTGGGTGATGACCCTTTTCCACCCTTGCTTCCCTAGATGACCGTGCATACACTCTTTCATTTAGCTTGTTAAATTTTTCCTGAACTGTAAAAATATTTTCTTCGGTGAACAATATTTTTCTGTGCAAGTTATCAGCGTGCTTCACCAAAAGAGGTTGGCATTTTTCAATCCTACTTTTTTTTTAAAAGCTGCAGTCAATAAATGCCCGGTACGTCGTTTAAAAGCCCCAAGTCCCAAGTCTTTTTTAATGATTCGACTCATGGACTTTTGCGTGATATTCATCTCACGGGCCATGATTTTCTGTCTTCGGAGCGGATTTCTGTGAATTCTTGATTTAACGGCTTTGATGACATGCGGTGTTCGACCGGTGGCGGTCTTTTACATCTCCAGTCTCCTCAAACAGTTTTATGCTTCGGGAGACGAACATGCCGCTAATCCCTAGTGGCCGGAACGTTGTGAAAATATCGCTTTTTTTTATTTCACACTTGAAAAGCGCTATTACAGCGATACGGTTCTCATTATCTGACCAATCCACGATGAAAGTTGAAACAATTTTAAAATCCCGTTAGAGACTAACGCTATTGAGGTTCGCTTTCAAAACCGATATGAAATTAACGAGGTACGTTCAGTTCTACTATTGAAATGGGTGTGTTCAATGTTGTAACTGTATTTATGTCCCTCCTAAGTATTTGTATGGTGAAACTTGTGAACACTCTTTCTAGCACTGGCACATAGATCTAAGCCTAATATCATTTTAGAGATATATTAACCGATTGGTGAACCATCCCATAAATCACACCAAACATCAGATGTAAGGTAATTCGTCAAAATTCATTGACATATCTATTGATTTAGTAATGTCCTTGTAAGTTTGCAAGTAGTTGTGATGGGATAGATTTTTATGCCATAAATTCAAGTCTGATGGGTTTTATTTTTCAAAGAGTTCCATCTTGTTAGCCGTTAAAACACGATTCTTCACACAATTTGTAAAGATGTAGCATGTGAGATGGCAGGAAGCTAAGTACGGCATCAAATCGATTGGCAATTATCGAAAAGTAGCTCACAAATAAAAAATTCTCTTTAAATAAAAGTAGTTGCCTGCTTAATAAGGACAGTCAGGAGTTTGCGTTCGCTTCACCATTATCGTCGATGGCGTCAGATAACTCCTTTATATCAATAATGTGTCGACTTGCCACATTCAAATGTTCAATACCATTTTTTTGTTAGTAATGCCGACCTGCCTTATTCAAATTTTAATCGATTTTCATACGAAGTCGAAGAATTAGGATTTATATTCAAAGGGTGTTTTTTCAGGCGTGTGTTTTCAAGAAACGTGTGGTTTTAAAGAAATTAAACGCATATAATTTAATCATATGATCAAATATTTAGTTTTCTAATAAAGATAAGGGCTTGAAATTGTGTTTTAAAAATGATTAAGGGCAAGTGGATGCCGGGGTTGGCTCGAATAAATACCAGCCGAGAGGCCCAATTTTCGACCAATTTTTTGCAGCAGGCGCTGCATTACGCGACGAATTTTCTCTTCCAAGGCATCGATCGTGTCAGGCTTTTTTACGTAGACCACCGAATTAACATTACCTCACCAAAAATAGTCCAGCTGTGTTAAATCGCCTAATCTTGGAGGCCACGCTACAGACCCACTACGCGAGATAATGCGCTCACCATTAGTTTCCTTCCATAAATTGATTGTTTCGTTGGCTGTAAGGCATGTAGCGCCGTTTTGTTTGAACCCACAGTAGTCCAATTAACATCCTCCCATTTAGGCATTAATCATGGCTCTAAAGTGTTCCCCATTGACTGTTACATTATGACAGTCGTAATTTTTGAAGCAATATCGGCCAATTATTCCCTCTGCCCATAGAGCACACCAAACAGTGACTTGTTAAGGATGTAACGACGTCTCAACAGTGGCTTGCGGATTTGCATTACTCTAAATGCGACCATTTTGGTTATTGACGTACCCATTCAACCAAACGTGAGCTTCTTCGCTGAATAAAACTTTCTTGTGAAAATCAGGATCGGTGGTAATCTCGTTTTGGGCCCATTCATCCTGATTTGCAAACGTTGTTCCGGAGTACGAGGGCAACCGCATAAGTAACAGGCCTAAATTAAAAAGAACCGCTTTTTTGGAATTATTATTATTTATTTTTCAACATAATCTCCTTCCAACTCAATACACTTCATCAAACGTTTTTCAAGTTTTTTAATTCCATCCGAAAAATAAGATTTTTCAAGACCTTCAAAATATGCCTCAGTTTCAGCAATAACCTCGCTATTGGACGAAAATTTTCTGCCACCGAGAAATTTTTTTAAATTTGGAAACAAGAAATAATCAGAAGGAGCTAAATCTGGAATATATATGGTGGATGCGGAGCAATTTCAAATCGTAATTCGGCCAGTTTTTGTTGAGTTAAAAATGCAGTGTGTGAAGGAGCATTATCTTTATGAAAAAGAACTTTTTTTTTCTAAACGCGGTCGTTTTATCTTGATTTCTTCACTCAACCGATCCAATAATGCACAATAATATTCACTATTTAAAGTTTTTCCTTTCTCAAGATAATCAATAAATATTATACCCCTTGCATCCCAAAATACTGTGGCCATTACTTTCCCTGCTGACTTAACAGTTTTCGCCTTTTTGGGACCACTTTTACCAGCTTCTATCCATTGTTTTGACTGTTCTTTGCATTCTGGGATGTAGTGATGGATCCATGTTTCATCAACAATTATGAATCGGCGCAAGAACTCTATTGGATTACGCTGATACATGGCTAAAAGCTCCTCGAAATTGGTCCAACGGACGATTTTTTGGGGCAAAGTCAACAAACGCGTCACACCTCTTGCGGATAGCTTTTTCATGTGAAGTCCATCATGTAAAATACTCCAAACTTGTTTTTCGCGTATTTTAACAATATCAGCAAGTTCTCTGAGCTTTATTCGCCTATCTTCAGTCACTTCATTAAATATTTTTCTAATGTTTTCAATAGTAGTAGCAGTTTTTGGTCTTCCAAAGCGTTGTTCATCTTCCGTACTTGAACGACCCATTTTAAATTGTTGAACCCTGGATTTCACGGTGGTGTATTATGGTGCATTATCACCATGAACAGAATCCAATTCATCTTTGGTTAATCCTGGCGTATAACCTTTCCTATAAAAGTGTTTAATTACCGCACGAAACTCTTATTTTCCATTTTTCAAAAATTATAAAACTTATTTATTTCAATCACCTGTAACGAAGAAAATAATCATTAAATATTTCGGAAATTTTGACAGATGGCTTATAAAAGATTGCTTTTATAAAACAAAAAAACAAAAAAGTTGCTAGTAATACAGAAACTGTTGCAGGCCAGTTAGTTTTGCGGTCACCCTCGTAAGTCTATTCATTATGAAATGGCAAACCAAATTGAGCACAAGTCAATGTACAGCTTTAACAGCTAGACTAACTTCGAAAAGAGTGTGATCAGATTTAAACCACACGTCTAAAAGAAACACCCTCTGTTATCGATTAAGGCTTATAGAAATATTGTTGACAACAGACGTGCAATTTAAAAAATTATTAGTTACATATTTTTAAACAAACATTTGAAATTTTTTATCAATTCTAAAATTTGTTTATTAAAACAACTTACATTTTTATGCACAGATTGCATGAATTTTTTTAACACCATTTTGGAATAATTTTTTAATCATAACTGAAAAATATTTTGTTCTGTGTACTACGGGATGGGTGTGCTATTTTCGGTTGTCTCTTGGTTCTAAAAGTAACTTTGGAACTCAAATTTGCTAATGGCAATATTTGTTCTATGAAATACCCTTCACCACTCTCATAATCAGAAGATTTTGCGCCCCTGTCTTGCTCACGGACAAGGGCAAAATAAATACCAGGGTCACACTATGCTTCATTTAAAGAACATTGAATGTGAGATGTGACACGTAACGATGTGGGCCACTTTCACCATAGTTAAAAGTGATCACTCTAAATGTGCTTTGCGAAATTTGAGCTCGATCGGATATAAATTGTGGCATTAAAAATCACAGAACCTAAAAAAGCGAATCCCTTTCGCTCTATAGTGCTATTGACATTTGTGTGCAGGTTTTTCGAAAACAGGGACCGATATGGTAAAATTTGAATTTAAAATAATCCCTCGCTACGCTCCATTCCTTTTAAAGCTGCATGTTCTGAAATTGGTAAAAACTTTTGTTGGGCAATAGGAAAAAGTGGACCTAAATATCAAGTTTTCTCAAAGTTAATTTTGGCCGCTCATAAAATACTACACAAAGTAAACCGGTGGTCGAATATAAGTTGTGCCTTCCAAAGCTGCATGACCTTTAAGGTTTTAAAGCGATATGGTCCAATTTTACAAGACATGAGTGTTGGTTTCTCGTAATGCACCATGAGAAATATGGTTGAAATCGGCTGTAATACTCGTATGTGCCTTCTAAATCAAATATATTATAAATAACAACACTTTTTGTCGACAGGATTTTCAAATAAACCCCTGAAGAAGTTAGAAAAAAGCTAACGAAACGTTGGGAAAACATGAAATAAATTAGTTTTATTTAATTCATGAAGGAAGACTGACCAATCAGCCCAGTCAAAAACGACATAAACAAATAAAATAAATACCCATTTGGTCAAAGAAGAACAAATAGGTTTAATTTCACTGCTATTTGGGAAACCCTTTTTTCCAAACCTCAGTTTTGCCAGTGAATTGGATATATCTTAAGCTTCAGTTGAGTCTTCTTGGATTCAATATAACCTCTCTAGCTTGGTGGAGTCCCAGGTAAATAACATTATTGGATTGACTAAAATGTATACTGTTTAACCCAATGTGCTGAAATTCAATATTGTTGACATCACCATTGACTCTTATCCTCCAGTCAGATAGCCCTGATTGTACACATCGTGCTTTTATTTAATCAGTTTCGTTAGCAAGAGTAGACTTTAGTAGTTTGGGCTTATATGGATTAACGGTGAACAGATAATAAAGAATATGACCGGGACACTACCCTGGCCCTCAGGCAGTCCAGATTAAAACCCATTGGATTACAAATTGTGGACGGTTTTAAAGGACAAGGTTTGCTACAAAAGATACCCCAACATTGGGGGTATCTTTTGACTGCTTTGGTTCGAGCTGTGGCCAATTTTTCCACGGACGAGGTTCGTGCAGCTATTGACCATTGCGACTTAAGGCGTGTGTAAAGGCAAAAGGCGGACATATCGAATAATTAGATTCTTTTTGGATACAAAATACATCAATAAATATATTAAAAAATATTTGGTCCAAAACATTTAGTACTTTTTATTTAACAGCATAAAACGTGTGTAACAGTATTTATGTCCCTACTTAGTACGGTGTGGAGCGCAGTAATTTGCTTTTTTGCACTGGAAGCTGTGGCGGCACTATTGGACATTGAGTGTGTGTGTGTGTGGCTTATAGTGGCGAGAGATTTACTTATATATTCGTCTGCCTTTCAGTTGAAACCATGCATTGGACACTTGAGAAGCGTCATCTTCAAATGCGCACTCGATCATTGCAGTGCAGCGTGCTTTTCCTCATTGGGTGTGTAAACAAACAAAATATGCGATACGGGAGTGAAACAAAACCCCAGAGAACTTCACCAGACCCATATACACTCGGACCCCTGCATTCGGACCGGGTCACTGTGTGGTGCGCCATATCGCGAGTAGACATCATTGGCCCTTACTTTTTTCAGGATAACCGTCTTGCCGTTACTGTGAACTCCGAACGGTACTTGACTATGATACAGGATTTTTTTCAGCCGGCTCTTGAGACAATGCAATTAGAGGATACATGGTTCTAACAGGATGGTTCCACTGCATACACAGCGAGGGTTACAATAAATTGTTTGAGACAAATGTTTCCTAGACGGCTTATCTTTTTGAGGGGTAATGTGAACTGGCCTGCATGCTTACCAGACTTAACCCTATGCGATTTTTTCCTTTCGGATTGCATGAAGTCGAAGGTGTATATCAACCGTCCCAACACCTTAGAAGACCGAATTAACATTATTGAGGCTGAAATTGACAGAACACCAGTCGCCATGATTGTTAGAGTTCATGAAAACTTCAAAAAAAACTTATGCAGCAGTGTGTAGATAGCGAAGCTCCACATTTGCCAGATGCACTACTTAAAACCATGTAATTTGAAAATTCACTTACTGTTCAATATAATTAAAATACAAAATAAATTTTTCTAAGGTTCATAATTTTTTTATTGCATTCCCAAATAAGCAAAATATCGCGCTTCACCCTGTATTTTTTGACACAAGGAGTAGTGTTATTTTGAATACAAAAACATTTTCAAAGAGTTTAGTCATTTCCGCGTAACAACGTCGTTTCCGGGGCGCATTACCCGGATCTACGGCATTCTTTATAATATGCAGGCTTTCATTTTCCGTAGTTTACTACGGAATTATCGCGGATTTGTTACCATCGGGAGGAAGGAAGACACTACTTGCAGGATTTAGCAGATAGATTACGAAAAAATTGATTGTGTCCTTTTTTTTAATTTACCCACTCAACATTTGAGTTGCGTAAAGGAAATTGAGTATCTATCTGTAGGCATACTTGTATTTTTTAGGATTTTTGTTAATGACGATTTGGTTGGAGTAAGTCTAGCAATAAACTTAACATGTCTAAGTCTCTCTTTGTTTTTAGAAACACTTTGCAACCTCTTAGAATGAGACAATCTTAAGCACCTGACAACTAATTTCCATGCCATTCTCGGCAAGTCTTCGTTTTTAGTTTGCAAGGTTTCCTCTTACCCTGTAAGTGTAAATTGCTCGTTTTTTTTGTCTGTTCTTAGCACGTGCTATACGGTTTTACTTAATATTAAAACTAAATGCCAGAATAAAAAGTTTAACTTGGTGAAATACGTATTATTGGATTTTTTTAACACCGCCCCTTGTGGTACCTCCCATTACATGTCTCTAATGCATAAAATTCTCTTAAATTTCGAAGTTCACTCTATTTTAATAATGGCTTTTAAGGCACTCCCCATTCTGGTACCTCCAGTGCAAATGCACCATTCCGCCGACTTTTAGTATTCGCATAGTTATTACCCTACTATACGAGTACATACGATTATGCCGAAAATGAGTAAGTGGAAAATCGATTATGACCTCATCTAGTGGACGAAATATTGCAGACTAAGTTAATTCCTTTCTTGTACCTTTCACACAAATGACACTATTCAAGCGTAGATTTAACCCCATTTGGTTTTTTTTTTCTTAATGTATGAATTTCGCTTGAATTATGTTTTCTGCAATATGTCTATTTCAGCATTGTATGTGCATAAGCCCATTCTGGCACCTTCCACCAAATTGACCTTTTACAAGACTTCAATCATATCAAAATTTAACTTCCAAGTCAGATCAACCGACTGAACATTTTTCACTTGTTTTTATTTTAGTTTCATTTACTCTACGTCTAAGAAGTCGTAAAGAGCGATCATACACTTGCTCTCAAGAGCATTGCCGATGGACCACTCATCATCATATAACCATTAGACAAAACTTTTCCAAAAGTGGGGAAACAAAAACAAACCGGCCGACATAAATCAACAAATTAAGCATAATCGAGAAAAAGGGGCGGAAAGAACATACGCCTAGTGAGTCGTAAAATATGATAGCCGTGATAAGAATCTGTGTTGTAGTACTCGTAAATTTGATAGAAATTTATGGCTATCATTCATATTAGCAACAGCAGTGGCTGCGACCGCAGCAACAGAAGCCGCAGAAAGACTAAGAGCAACAACAACAGCAACAACAACAAAACAACACATCATCCTAATTATTGGCCGTATCATAATCACCGAACAAGTTGCTGCGGCTCCGCTATTTGGCCCACAAAACTTTTAGCAAGCAATTCAACTTAATTTAGCACAAACAACGCAGCAACCACCGGCCCCCACAATACACATATACAACTAAAGTCTTACACACATACACACGCGAAACATTATGCGCGATTTCGGCACATATTCACATGTACGCCAACTTTGAAGCAGCCAAATTTTAGGCACTGCTTCATAGAACTGCCAGTCTGCGTGCCTGCCTAACAATGCCGTGAGTTATGGCCATCTTTTGAGCTACCACTACAAACACACGCACACACGCATATACAATTTTAATATACCCACAAATACATTATATGCATATACAAATCATTAGAATTTATGTTTAAAGTTTTCGCAACGAAATAAACATGAAGAATGCATATCACCCACCCCTCGCTTGTACTCGTATTTCCGATATACGCCCCCCACACAAGCCAAAATTATAATAACCGAATATAAATGAGCACAGTGGTTCGAAACAAAGAAAAATATTATTATACAGGGTGGCTGGGGAATATTGCTACACTAAGAAACTGAAATAACTTTTTTCAGGGTACAGAATTCATTTTTCTTTTATTCCTGTTAAAGCTTATTTAATTTTTATTAAATACAGCTTAAATAGTTTTTATAATGCATGTGCAACATCTTACCAAAAAGTTGTTTAGTGCTGCTTGGAGAGTTGAGACAGGAACGGCCGCAATTGTTTCTCGAGTGGATTGCTTCAGTTCATTCATAGTCGTATATTTGCTTTGTAGACTTCCTGGTTTCAATAACCCAACAAGAAAAAGTCAGGTGCAGTTAGGCCAGACGACCTGGGGGCCAACGGAATGTGGAGTTTCTGGATATCAGCTTATTGGGAAATTTTCGTTGCAATTTTGTCATAACAGGCCGGGCTATGTGAGGAGTTGCACCACACAAAGTTGAAGGAAATTCCCATTCGGCGTAATTCTGGATAGAAAAACTTTCTCAACATGCTCAAGTAGCGGTCTCCAGTAACCGCTACGGTGTGACGGTTTTCTTCGAAGAAGTAGGGTCCAACTATGCAGCGTGATGAAACTGCACACCACACCGTGACACGGAGTGGATGCAATTCCCTCTCACAGAGTATCTGTGGGTTGGAAGCACTCCATATTAGACCATAGTATTGTTTGTTTATGTTGGCCTTTAAATCGAAACTGGCCTCGTCAGACATGAAGAGATAGTTCAACATGTTTCCGTCCTCTTTCTCCATTTGAAGCATCTTCTGGCAAAATTCCAAGCGAATCGGGAAGTCTGACGCGTTCAGTTTGTTGACCATTTGAATTTTATATGCAAATTAGTCCAAATTTTTGTGCATAATTGACTGTCTACTTAGCTTCTTGACAAAACTCTTGGATTGTTTTGTATGGCAGCAACTACAGCAGCGATTGTTACCTAACTCCGAACTGAAGGGTTTCGATGGTAAGGTCTTCTGTTGACTGTCCCATGCTCGGCAAAATTGTTAGAAAGTACCATTATGGCCCATCTGGATCTGGAGATTGGTGTATTGCCGCCATACGTGCGCCTATACTCTCTTTGAACCGAAACTACGGACTCCAGTGCGTGATATCGGCGGTAAATCCAAATTCTTGTTTCAGTCTCCCAGTGATGCATTTTTGTAAAATCTAAAAGTCAAGCTGCAAAATAAAAAGGAAAAAATTAACCAGATTCATTAAATAGAAATAAAGTTTTCAAATTTTTTTGGTAGCGACTTTCATCAGCCACCCTGTATATGTAAAATTTAACCTAAACTAATTTTTTCAATTTTAGCGGCTGAGGTTCCTGTTCCATAAAAACTACTTGTGCCAAATTTCATTAATATCGTTCGACCTGTATTTGATTACAAACAATCGAATGACAGATATTTTAAAAAGAAACAGATAACGCTTAAAAATGGGCCCATTTCAAAAAATTTTCGTACAATCATTTGCCCTGAAACTTACTTATACGCGGTTCCACAAACAATCTGAGAATATAAAAATTGTTTAAATTGAACACGGATTAACCGGCTCAAGACCTCTTGCGTCTATATTTAAATAGAAGAGAAGTTTTTAACAAAATGGCAAAGTGACATTGATTTTCGTGGCTGCACACTGCCTTTATCATGATTTGGGGTCCGTGACAACCCTCTTCAGAAAGCTTTGCTGCAATTGTTGGAAGTAAAACCGAACTCTATAAGGCCAGGCTCTCCCCAAACGAATGAGAACTACTGTTGTAAACTTTTTTTTCAAATTTTCTTCACACAATTGCCCACGAAAATACATCTCACTCTTGCCACCTCTAAACAGACTCCACATCGAGAGCCATCAATAGATTTATTTTACAACGTGTGTGTGTGTTGTAAAAAGATTTTAGCTGACTATTATTAAAATAAAATTTTGATCCAAACAAATTGATATTTCTTCTAAATCACTGTTCGAGCGCATATTAAATATCTAACATACTTTTCTCTTTCACTTTTTATTTTTTCCGACGTCACGATGAAAAATGTGCTAATAACTTTGTTATTAAAGGTGACATTTGTTAAATGAACTGAACACTTAAAAAACACCCAATTCAAAGTGAAAGCATAAAGCCCTCCCTCCCATGCACCCCGCCAACAAATATGAGCTCCGAGCAAACTAATTTCTGCGCGATAGTTTACATTTCATTCGAGTATTTATTAAGGGGGGGATTGAGTAGATGGTGCCTTTGGCACTGTGCCAGCCATCATTTGAATGGGACGCCCCTTGGATGTGCTGACGGATAGACCAGACCTGCTCACTCCTACATGGGGACTGCTTGTGTGTTTATCTCTTCTCGGTTCGGTTCAATAGATACTTTTAAATGTTTAATATGAAATAAAAAAACTATTTTGTTAAATGTCACAAAAGGGGGGCGATAAAAAATAGACGAGACAAATACGAGGCCGATAGGTTGTTTAAAAAGAATAAAACAAATCCGTAACACAAACAAACAATGTGGCGGAAAATTTATATCAGCCGGAGAAACGTTTAAAATCTAATATTTTTAATTCTCATAATTTTATTTAAATTTAAAGTCGTTAACATTCCGAAAACTAAATGGAAAAACGTCCATAGTTCCCCTTTGTTTGTGAGCGGTGGCATGCAATATATTTTTAGACTTTTTGTTCTGACAAATTTTATTTCGTGTCGAAAATATTTACCCGACTATCTTCTAGCTGCATATATTCAAAAATTCATTAAATATTGATAAAAACATAAGATTACTTATTAAAATTGTGTCTACAACCTGTTTGTTAGATGTGTTAACATCTATAGGCGCGGGTAGGGACTAACCCAGTAAAAAATAGGATCATCCACCGTTTAATCTTGTATCGCTCCTTTGCGAGCAGTAGATTACTTCAGAAATCTCCAAGCCTTATATGTTTTGTACACCTTTTTAACACTGCATGTCCGCAAAAGCGAGCACTTTTTTGAGCTTCTCTTGGAGTACAATAGGAGTATTTCTTTTGATCTCGGAAAGTAGGACAAGGGGAGTAATGCATGATGAAATTTAAGTTAAACAACAGTTTTTTCAAACAAAAAACACACGCAAAAATAAAAAGGCATTGATGCGTCCCTTATTGATCTATTTGGAGTATTAAGCGAGGCATCAACATTGTTTTTTTTGTAACTTCGAAGAATTTTTTTTGCAAAGCAAAACATAAACGTTTCGATTGCTCGATTATGGATCAATCCATGTATTTTAGGTGTGTAAGCATCTATTGACGCGGGAAAGAACTAAACTAACAAAGTGAACACATCCAAACAAATAATCACGCAGATTTGTCCGACTGAGATCTCACATTTTTGGCTTTAAACTCCTCCGATATGGCTAAACCGATTTGTATGAAATTTTGTGTGCATATCGGGTAGGTCTCAAAATCGGCCAACATCTATTTATCATAGCCCTAAATAATAAGGGTGACCAACCTCTATGTAGAACACAGATTTGTCCGACTGCGAAACACAGATTGTCAGACTTCGAAAAAAAAACACACACACACTGACATAGTTGTCTTCTGTGAGTGCGGAGCACTCTCAGAGCAATGAGTATAATAACTTGGTTATACGTATATAAAAAGAGATAGCAAGAGAGCAACGAAAATTGTGTGAAATTGTGTAGCGTATGTTCGAACATAGCAATATATGAATGTAAGTACATTAGACCTGGCGTTAAAACCCTTTTTTTGAAACTAGAATTTGGGTAACGATAAAAATATGCGATTTGATTGAATGGTTTGAATTGATGTAGCAAATGTTCAGGCAGATCGGATGGTGCCAACAAACCGTGCCACAAAAAGGCCAAATTTAAAAAACCAAGAAAATACTCTTTTTTGCATTTCATCATTTTTTTAAATGAAAACTATAGATATATATTATATATTATATTTATTTTAAATCAATGAAGATTTTGAATGTTTTTGTGTGTTGTTACGATAGCCCCCCTCTACAATGAGTAACAAGTACTGTTTATCGCCTTTGTTAGTTTGACTTTTATGTAGACGTCATCATTCCCAACAGTAATGCATTTGACGATCTGTTTTGACTGAACAGAGCGTACAAAATCTATAGAAATTTCAAAACAATAAAAAATATTTGTTTTGGAAGTCACAAATGGGCTTAAATTCTTGGATGTGATTCCATTAAGGACATAACAATTTTATATATCGGGTGATTAATTAGGAGGTATTTTTTCAAAACAAAAATACAAAAATTCAAATTAAGAGTGAAATCTCTTCTTATTCATTCAAAAGGACATTTAGCCATTTATTCTTTGAAAATAATTTCCTTCAAATACTGGCCGCAACAACGCCTCAGGGTGTCCATTCTGAGGGTACAATTTTAGATGATTTTTTCGAGCATTTCGACCGGTATGGCGTTTATGACACGCTTAATATTGGTTTAAAAAACCTGAATCGTAGCTGGTTTATCAGCATAGATTTTGGACTTTACGTGGCGTCAGAGAAAAAGTCTAAAGGTGTGATATCACACGATCAAGGCGCCCAATTCACCGATCCAAAACGTGAAATTGGCTGTTTTCGAAATGATTTATCAATAGATCCATTGTTTGAGAAGCTGTATGGCAAGTGGCACCGTCCTATTGAAACTAAATTTTGTCAAGATTACGGGCTTCAATTTCAGGTAGCAAAAAGTACGATATCATGGCGTGGTAGCAAGCCCCATTCACGCTTACGTTCGGGCCATCATCATTTTTGAAAAAATATCGACCGATGATCCCACCAGCCGTGTTTTTTTTTATAAATAACCAACACTCAGGGGATGCCCCCTATACATGCAGTGCATTGCGTTGGCGAGTGGAAGTAAAGTATCGGAGCGGGAAAGAGGGACTAATGTTTATTGACACTTTTCTTGAACTTCTGGATGTCGCAATTAGTGGGAAACACATTTGCCGGAAGTCGATTCCACATACGGACTGTACGAACGAAAAACGAATTTGATCTGTATTGTAGTGTGCGGTCAACTGGCCAATCGATAACAAACGGTTGTGAATTCCTAGAAAGTCGCGTATCCCTGCCGAACAACCTCACGTCAGGAATAAGGCGACGGATGTCTGATGAACACACAACATGAAAGTAACGATAGAACAGCGTCACGCAACCCACATTCCGATGCTCAAGGGAAACATTAGAGATGGATACCCTACTGTCACCTATCAGCACCATCGCTCTCCTTTGAACACGGTCAAGTAGCTCTAAGGATGATTTTGGAGCACCTGCCCATATATGGTAGTTGTATTCCATCTTCGGTCTGATGTAAGTTGTAAAGATATTGAAAAGATCAGAAGGAGTGAAATATTTCTTGCACCGCTTTAAAAAGCCTATGCACTTCAGTGTTTCTTTCGACACTTGGAATACATGTCTCGATAGAAATTGACGATGTTGTTGGGTCAGCGAATAGCTTGTGAGACAACAAGCAGCACTGTGCATTACGTGCATTAAAATGTACTCTATTCACTCGAACCCATTCGGAAATGGCCAGTAGATACCGGCCAAGTGTCTCATCCATAATTCGCCTTTTGTCTTCAATATCTTGAAGACTCGGCCTACGGTCGAATGAATAAGAATGACAGAGGTTACTGTCGTCCGCAATGAAGTAGATTCGATTTACGGTCTGACCCAACAGATCATCAATGAAAATTAGAAATAAAGAGGGAGAAAGGACAGGGCCCTTTGGTACTCCTGCTGTAAGCCTATGATTGTTGGATGAGAACCCATCTACAACAACTCTTATAGTGCGATCTCTAAAAAAGCTCTACATAAAACGAGCGAAAGTATCACCGACACCAAAAGCCATCAGCTTTGATAAGAGTGCACCGTGCCAGACTCTATCAAAGGCCCGTAAAGCGATTTCTACGGAAGCCATACTGTCGATCACTAAGCAGGCAGTTGGACTCTAAATACCTCACAAGATGGTGGTAAAGCATGCTCTCCATCGAGGAGCACTTACACAGGACAAGTGCCAATATACCATCCGGGCCCGGGGACTTATTAACGTCGAGATTCGCAAAAACCCTTTTAACCCCACGTGTTCGAAAAAATATCTGAGGCATGGAACTAGATACGTTTTCGATCACGGGGAGTGGTTGATTGCTTTCCGGCAAAGAATAATTTCCTGCGGACATTTTAGGCAATAGGTTAGCTTTATCAACCGGGTCAGTGAATGCCTGATCGTCTTTAACAAGAGTTGGGATAGATGATGAACTATCCTTTACTCTTCTTACAAACGACCAAAAGCTCTTACTTCCCCTGGGGGAAGCAAGAACCTTTGTGCGTAGACGTTGTTCGTGTAGAAATTTTTCACGCCTAAGCAATCTGGCACACGAAGTTCTTGCCTGTTTCCGCAGCAGTTCAGTATTGGCGTTTTTGTTCAGCCGCAAATTTTTGAACGCCTCCTCTTTAGATCTGACAGCATCCCTGCATGTCTGGTTAAACCAATCGTTTTTGGCTGGTTTAGCCGACATAACTTTATTTGGAATAAATGTCTTCATTCCAAATAAAATTATATTTTGGATCATTTTGCCTTTATCTTACGGTATGTCACATAACGATACAGCATTATCAGTTCACGCACGGCATCAATGTTCTCTGGCACAACGGCCGTTTTTGGACGACCTTCGTCTTTGAGCGAGCGTCGGCCACGATTGAATTCATTAAACCAGTTTTCCACAGTGCTATAGGATGGTGCTTCATCGCCATACAAAGATCTAAGTTCATCAATGCAATCTTGTCGTGATAATCCGCGTCGAAAGTTGTGAAAAATGATAGCACGAAAATGTTCACGAGTTAATTGCATTTTTTTCAAGTCACTGTAAACAACACAAATGATGGTCGTACGTCAAAACGTTCTGAGTACGTTTATGCTAAAAAGTGTCAAACTTTCAAATGGTAATGTCAGATGGCGCCAGGCAACTCTTAGTGTTGCCTAGGCCGGAAATATAAATAGTAACCCTCGTGAAAAGGTCTGAGGGTGCGTTGACATAAAGATACGAATTTGTTATGTCCCTATTGGTAAACCCGTTACAGTTGTCAAAACGAAATTCAAAATTCAACAATATGGTTGCAGCGAACATTCTTGTATTGTAGAAAACATATTGTTGTTTCTGTTACCATATAGTAACCATATTTTTTCCTCTGCTGGTATCTTATAATATGAAATAGATACTCATAGTATATCGTTTTGAAGCTCTTAAGTTCAAGCCATATCTAGGGTATTCGCTCCCCTTTTATTGGACTTCTTATTCTACACCTTAAATAAAGTTTTTTTTTTTTATTTTCGAGCTATAAACTTTAAAATACTTAATGGCTGTTCTAAACGATATGTAAAGGTATTAATCATTTTCTTGACTCGTACTACAAATAAAGACATGCTCTTAAATAATATCTAATTTGTTGGCCATGCTTCTTATGCCGCAATAAGGATGTGCGATTTATCGTCCTTAGCCTTAGCACATCGATCGATACACACGGTGTCAGCGAAGATAAAAAAGAACAAAAACTCGAAAATCAGAAAAAAGAACGAAATAGACACTATCTAGGAAACGGAAACTTAAACCATTCACAATGTACTTAATCGAGGCTTAACTGGCATCAGGTAATAAGATGTGATGCGATGAATACCAAGAAGCGTTTCTAATAAAACAACACACACACAAAAACTCTAAAGCCGTGAAAGCAGTTTGATATGGAACGAAATGCCACCAGCTACAAAAGACACTCTCACACACACGCTCCCATACAGAGAGACTCACATACATGCATAAGTAAAAAGGGACATGAGCACCGGCAAGGAATGTAATCTTATGGCCATCCTTTACAATAATCCACCATTGTTGCAGTGCTGGAGGGAAATCTACAATGCAACAGGCAGTTGCTTGTTGCTCTCTATACTCCGACCGGCCGACCTCGGTGTCATGCACTCGCTCTTGCACAGCGGCACACACCAACACACTAGCGCATACACTCGACCTAAGAAACATTGTGTGTGTGTGCATGTATTTGTAAAGGCGCAACAAATGTCGATTACACAGCTTGATTGTGTGTAATTTTTTTTCTTCTCTCTCTCCCTCTTACCATGGGCCTGGGTGGGGGTTTGGCCCTCAAGAGAATGCTAAAAAGGATAACCCAGCTCTTGTTTAAATCCTATAGTTTATAGTGAAATTGTTGTATCGGCAACGATGCTATCGAGTCAGGGCAGATAGGACAGATTTCCTTGTCAATTGTGTCGAGAAGGGACAGGGGAGAGGAGGAGAAAAATTGAGAGAGAGAGAATGGGATATATTACAAAAGCCCATAGTGTGTGCGGCTAACAAAACGTTTCTCTCTGTTTAACTCTAACATCCTTGTTGTATGTTTGCAACATCCTTGCAATGCCGTCGTCATCGGCATTGTTCAGTGAAGGCACCGACGACTACAAGGACGTCGACAATGTTACGTCTTTTAAAAGTGGGCTTTGCTGTCGCACATGCATAAAATCCAATAACAAATGCTTAAAACATACCAAACAGTTCAAGAATAATAATCCCTGCCATAAATCACTAATAATATGGTTTTATAGCACATGGGAGTTAAGGCAAAGGCAAAGACAGTCATCCTAGCAAAAACGAAAGAAAAGGAAGAAAGAAAGAAACACCTTATTGAAGCCACTAGATAATGAAAGGCTAACATCCAATGGTAAGGCATCTATCATTACCCTGGACAAAACGTTTCAATTGAAAGCGAGCATGAAGCCAAAGCAAAACTTGTTGCAACTCGGTGCTATTTAGTCAAACAATAGAAAACGTTTTATTTCAATATGTCCCATCAACGAATTTCAATTTTAAATACTGAAATTCCCCCTTGGAACTGTGTACACACATTTTTTTGTTCCTTTGGGGTGATGCTACACATAACCAGCGAGCCATGTTCACATACACGGCTAACACTAGAAATCCTTACTACAAGGATAATTTAAAAAAGCGACAAATTGAAAACAAAATCTTGGTGCCCGGTTTCTACAAATCTTAATACCCTACACTATTAATAGCAACTAGTACAAAGTAATTAATTCTCTTGATAATATTTGTCAATGAGTTGAGATATCGTGTATTTTTATTTGTATTTGTAAGTCCTTTGTTAGTCTTCTATAGGGAGAAAGACAAATTAGATGTGTTAGTGCCCGTATGCCCAGCCGCCTATTTGTCGGTCTCTCTTCTGAAAGACCGAAAAAGTACGAAAGCTAAATTCACTAAATTTTGCAACCTATGAGAGGTACTTTACGAGGGCTGCTATATACATTTCTAGCCTAATAATGAAAATGAGAATATTTATCATCAAAATGGTTTCATTGTTTTTCAAAGTATTCTCCAGCATGATTTATAAACTTTTGCACGAGCTCAAACCAATTGTCGAGGCACTTTTTCCACTCCGATTTAAACACCTTCTGAGGCATCTTCTGGCGACGAAAATCGTAGACCACACATTTTTTTGCTTAATGTCCGGTCAAAAAGATTTGAGCCGATGTGTGAGAACTCGCATTGTCATTGTGCACATGATTCGTCTTCTCTTGTTTGTTTTTCGCATTTCTCCAAAGACTTCATGCAAACAAATTATTGTTTACCACTCAGAATTGACCGCCCAACGTTGCTCAAGCGGAACAGTCGCCACATGACCAGTTTTGCCGAAGAAACAGGCGACCATTTGCTTCGAAGTGCTTTTTCCGAGAACAACTTTCATTGGATTTGGCTCGTCTTCGAAGACCCACATGGTCGATTGCTGTTTTGTTTTAGGCTTATACGCATAGACCCATGATTCGCCAATTGTGACGATCTTATAAACGTCTTTTGAAGCACCGCGATTGTATTTTTTCAAAATTTCTTTGCACCAATCGACACGAGCCTTTTTTGAGCAAAAATAAGACATATATCTGGTAGTTTATAATCCTCTAGCACCTTTCGTTTGGACTCAATCGTTCTTCTAATAGAAAAGTTTGAAGATGAAGAGATGGGCATGGGTATCGTCTTAAAATTTTATGACGATTATTAATATCAGTCGCAGATATGTACGAGTATTTTGAGATGTTACAATCGGAATGACAATTTATAAATGCTTCCATTCAATTGTGGAGAGTATATAAATAAGAAATATGCTCAAAAGCGATTTTTATATTTTAAGGGTATTACGATATATTAAAAAAATATAATTTTAATTTTTTAGCCCTGAATTTTTTTTAAGGTTTAACGCTGCTTTGTTTAGTTGTGAAAATTCTTATAAATTACTATTAAATTACCAATACATGAGGAAATGACACGTAAAATAGCTTTTTTAGATAACTTAATCTTTTTAGTATCGAAAAACAGCGCGAGTAGAACTATAAAAATTATCATTTAATCCAAAATATCGAAAAAAATGGTCTAAACGATTAATGATTAATTTTCTCCTTTGCTAAACCTGAGTACAAATTTCAAACTTAATGTGAAAAAATAAGCCTTAAGAAAGATTCTAGAAAAGACTAGCACCCATCAACTTGCACTTCTCAAAAGTTGTGCATTTTTGAATAATTTTTTTTTAACTAAGGCTGATGGCAGCTTTATAAAACCAGATAACATTGACCAATCAAGTCTAGAGAACCTACACGCAGAGAAAAAACATGGTTACTACTTGGTCACGGTAATAATAATATGTTCTCCACAACAAAAGTATGTTCGTCGCAACCTTAGCATTGTTAACTGAATTTGTTTTTGACAAGAGTATAATGGCTGCAATGTTAATATTGTTGAAATGTAACAATAGTATTATTGCCAAATTTAAAAATGAAAATATGGTTATAGCAACAATATAAATGTGGTTACTTTGACAAAAGTATTGTGTTTTGCGTTTTATGTTAACAATGATATGACTACGGCAATCATACTGTATGATTGTAATTTTTCTTCATTTGAATATGCTTTTTAGAACAAATGTTATTGGTACGGATCTAATGCAATAATAGCACTTTTTATCGAAATTAAAATTTTTTAAACCAGCTGCTTTGGCTTTGTTTATCTGAAATATTTAAAAAAAAAACGCTTACGTTTGTTTAAACTTATTTTTTCTCCTGTGAAATAAATCACTCCTATTATTTTGAATTTAATGTATTTTTGAATAATTTTCATAATTAAAATCTATTGTTAATACTTAAACCAATTTTAATAAATAATATTGGGGATCCAATCTATTGTCGACAACTCAAACAAATTCTATTAAATAATATTGGGGATCATAGTTTAATTGTGTGTGATCATACTATGGTTGTAGGGATCATAACATGATTGCGTGTAAATCATACTATGGTTGTGAGGTTGTGATGGTTGTGAGGATCATACTATGGTTGTGGAGATCATATTATGGTTGAGTGTGAATCATACTATGGTTGTAGGGATCATAGTATGGTTATGTGTGAATCATACTATTGTTGTGAGGATCAGATAGTGGTTGTATTTGAATCATACTATTGTTGTGAGGACCATAATATTGTTGTAGCACAACCATATACCCAACAATAGTATTATCCTCTTCGAATATTGTCATCACAAGCATACTTTTTTTCTGCGTGTAGTGTTACCACGGGCATAAGTTCCCAGAAAGGTGTCCGAAACAACCTTTCTGCTACACGAATATAACAATACGACAAATGTAGGTATCGTGAAGTTCTGTTTGCCTTCCAAGATAAAAACAAATTCCAAGCCTTTTTTCTATTCATGTAGATGATTTTAACAACATTCAAGTCAGGTTAATGCTCAAAGATTTTCTGATGCATGTCTCAGTTGTTCCTGTTGGAGCCATAGATTGAGAAAACGATCTTCCTCTCACATACACGTGACATCGCTTCTTCATCTTAAGTAAAGTTATTTTTTTGTTTTTTTATTGTTTGTACCGGTCGGGTTTGCAAAAAAAAACATTGAAAAGGATGCTCCGACTTAGACGCACGATGTTAATTGTAAATATAACAAACAGTTTTCAGAGAATTGTCTTGATATTTTTTATTATAATTGAAGGACCTATGGTGTCGTTAACGTGTCAAATTGTCTAATTCTTTAGCTTTTAAATTATGCTTGGCTTATTAAAATACACTTCTTCTTTAAAATATTTGCAAAGAAAGTGCCCAACGGTGTTAAATCTTGTATTATGGTTGCAACATCCTTTATTTTTAACTTCGAGAGAACATTTTATTTTTATACATTGAACAGGGATTAACCGGCTCAAGACCGCTTGCTTCTATATTTAAATAGAAGGCAAGTTTTTACCAAAATGGCAAAGTGCATAGATTTTCGTGGCTGCACACTACTTTTATCATGATTTCGGGTCCGTGACAACCCTCTTCAGAAAGCCTTGCTGCAATTGTTGAAAGTAAAACCGTACTGGATAGGCTCCCCCCAAACGAACGAGAACTACTGTTGTAAACCTTACTTTTTAAGTTTTCTTCACACAATTGCCCACGAAAATACAACTCACTCTTGCTGCCTCAAAAAACTCAATGTCACTTTGCCATTTTATTAAAAACTTGTCTTCTATTTAAATATAGAAGCAAGAGGTCTTGAGCCGGTTAATCCCTGTTCAATGTGTAAAAGCAACAGACCGAAATAAAACAAACGAGCTAAACATTTTTTTTATTTCATATCGAAATGTCCATCTTCCAGACTATTTGTTTCGGAACTGTTTGCAAAAAAGAACCTATTTGGTCCAAAAATATCCAGGACTAGTTGTTAGTCCATCGTAATATACTATATTAAATTTAATCGGAATTTTAGAATCAAGATAGGTATTCTAGAATGGTAGTATAATAAATCAGTAGGGACCTGAGTTAAAGGCTATATAAAAAGTGAATCGATATGATCACTTTCATCTGAGTTGGCTACTAAGTATTATTTCACTTCTTGATACATTCTATAGGGTGATCCTTCTAGAGGTATTTTTTCAGAACAAATTTCTTTTGAATAACCACCCAAAAATCCTTTTTTGTTGTTTTTTTTTTTGCTGCTACTATCGTTATCTTTTTGTATTGCCCTACATATTTTCTACGAGGGTTTCTATTTATATTTCGTGACCTGACAATTCTAGAGTTCTCAGATGAAAACTGGAACTTATATTGGAAACCATGACATTTGTTAGCTTAACTTCACTCAGAACGTTTTGTCATTTGAGGGCGAATTGTTTTGTTTACAGTGTGTTGAAAAATTCATCTCAATCAAAAAATGGAATTATACCGTGAACATTTTCATGCGATGATTTTTTAGGATTTTCCGCGAGGCCTATCGAGAAAAGAGTATTTAAATCAACTTGTTTCGACTTTTGCCGATGAAGCACCATCAAAAGGAACTGTTAATCGCAGGTACCAAAAGTTAAGTTTTGGACGCCGTACGCTCCAGGATGAATGCCGTGAAGGACGTCCAACTTCGGTCACTTTGCCAGAAAGACCGACATGCCAGAAAGACCGACATGTGACATACCGTGAGATTGAGGCATCCTTGGGCATTAGTATGACAAGCATCAATAAGATAAAGCATGTTCATTTGGCCGTGAGAAAAATTTGTTTTCGTTGGATCCCACATCATTTTACAATTGCTCAAAAAAAGGCTCATAAGGATCGGTGCAAAAAGATGTTGAAAAAGTGTAACTGCGGTAACTCAAACAAAACAGCAACCGAACGTATGGGTCTTTCAAGACGAGCCAAATCCAACAAAAGTTGTGCGTGTAAGAAGTACATCGAAGCAAATGTTTGGGTTTTTTTTGGTATAACTGGCCACAGTGCCTTTAGTGGAAAGTAGGATGGTCAATTCTGAGTGGTATACAGCCATCTGTTTGCCAACAGTGTTCGGAGAAATGAGGAAAGATAATAAGAGAAGACGGATCATTTTGCATCACGTCAATGCGAGCTCTCACTCATCAGCTGAAACGATGAGATGTTTCACCACTCAAGATGTCGAATGGATGGGTCATCTACCGTACAGCCCTGACTTGGCACCCAATGACTTTTTCTTATTCCCTAGAATCAAGAAAACATGCGTGATCAACGTTTTTCATCGCCCGAAGCAGCTGTTGAAGCATTCAAAAATCATGATTTGGAGGTGCCGCAAAGTGCAAAAAGTGCTTCGAAAATGGGTATGCGGACAAACCAAAGTGTATTGATCTTAAAGGAGAATATTTTGAAAAACAATAAAACCATTCCCAATGATAAAATATTGTGTTTTTATTGCCGGACCCGAAATATAAATAGCAAGCTGTATTGATAATCAATTGCATGCATTCGACTTGTTTAGACCTCGTCTACCTCCAAGAACCTCTTGACCTATTCGTAAAAAAGAAGAAATTTCTCTCTTTCTTCACCATTCCGATGATATTTTTATAGTCGACATAAACCAAGAGAATCAGGCTTTAATTATTCGAATAACATCGGTAAGTGATACAAAGATGTGGTCTTCGTTGTATTATTGCAGTATTATATTTAAAAACATTTTATCGTCGTTGGATCCTAGGCGACAATTTGTGCATGAAAAGGTTATTCTCAATTTGGCCACAATGCCACAAGGCGAGTGTCATGTCTTAGACAGGAATTCAATTTCAGTTTCTAAAACCTAAAAGCACCTGTCGAGGACATATCGGTCGTTCTTCACTTGCTTTATCAATTTCTGAATAAAGAATGTAGTACAACTACTCAAGCGTTATTACACTCTTACTTACAAATACAATCATGAGAGAATGAGTAAACTCACGCTTGATTTACTTGCAACAACTCCCATACCACTAGCATACGCAGCGCTTCGACTCATGGAGTGGCTCTTATGAAGCAATTTGGCTTATTTGAAATAAGAACGATTTCTTTAGCTTCAGCCATCAATCTAAGTATATCCAGCCACTCGCTTCTCCGCCCGCGCATATTCATTGGGTGGTACAGAATGCAGGTATTCTGTGGCTTCCATGTCTGTCGTCTTTCGTTTATAACCGACGAGACACCAGCAACTTTCAAGGGGATTTACGAACAGAAAATATATTATTTGCCAGCAGCGACAACAACAGGTAATAGGTAATACACAGGATGCGTACCTTGAGAGCACAATGACAACACACATGCTTCATTCCATAGCTCACTGACTCGCCTTGCCTTGCCTCAAATATGTAAATATGCTGGTACATCGGTGTGCCATCCTCGTCTAGCTGGCTCATTATTGGCTAGCCTTGTTGGTTTGGCAAACTTAAAAAAAGTTGCAAATAATTTTGTGCACAAACAGACAAACAAACTTTAAATCCCATTTATCAAATATTTTTCTTTTCCTTCAATTTGTATTTGACTTTGTTTGGCAACAACAGCACAGCAGCGTTTGTGTTTGTCCGCACGTGTAGATGTGTGCATTCCTAATTCAAGCATAAAGTTATTGGTCAATTAAAAGTTTGACTTAATACGCATCATTTAAGCAGCAGTAAGGGCTAGGCCGGGCGGGACGCACGTTGTTCCGTTTTGCCGACCATGCACCCGGATGCAGCGAGACCAAGCGTAGGACTCATTGAAACTTTCATCTTGCCTCCCTGACAAACATGTTGACATAAGCTTCTAATGGGAAAAGTTTTCTTACAAAAACACAAACTCGAATGGATTGCGAAATTCCTATGATTGTAGGTTTGTGCATGTGTGTGTGTGTGTATAAACCTCAAACTATTTTGATTAAATTTAAAATTAAATAAAAGCACATCAGTTGTAATGAGTTTGTGTTGAATCTCGTTCTCTATCAGTTTTAATATTAAAGGGATTAATTCCGATGGAACTCGAGGCGTATGAGTTATGTGATTTTGTTGAAACTAATTATTATTAGTCATACGCACCTGAACACTATTGGTCAATGGATTGTAAAGTAAATAATACAGTAATTTAACGCTGTGTACCCATCTGAAAGAGCTTTTATGGTATTTTACTATAGGAATGCCCTATGGCTGTAAAGTACTTCTAGTGCTTTCTCTTTCTCATTGTCTTTTATACCTCGGCTAAAAGGCAAAGGAAAATGCATATGCTTAAGAAACACAATTCGAAGAGCCAAATGCACATATTCTCCAGCGTTCAAATATGTCTTAATTAAGGAATCTTAAAAACGTGTAGGTACATTAATGTACTTTTGTAGTTTTTAAGAAAAATAAACTGAAATGAAATATTGAAATTCTGTAATTTAAATGAGAAAATTTAGTTTTTTTTTAAAGTGACGAAGAAGACTTTGTATAGCAAACATTAGTCAGCCCACATTTCCAGTTGTTACACAACCTTGAAAATATATAAGATATCGCCTTGTAAGCAACAACATATACTCGAAATATAAACGGTGTTATTTTAGACGTGTTGTTTTTAAGAAAAATAAAAAGCATATGGTTTAATGTTATTGCCAAGAATTTAGATTTATTACTCGTATAAAGGGGTTTGCCATTATGTTTTAAAAATGATTTTGGCCAAGTGGCCGCCGCCACGGCTGGCTCGAATAAATTACAGTCAACGACCCCAATTTTCGACTACTTTTTGCAGCACTTTGGAGCCGTATGTCAGTAATAATGCGCCGAATATTCTCTTGCAAAGCGTCAAGCGTGTTGGGCTTACGAGTATTTGACTGAAAAGCGATTGCACATAACCCACAAAAAAAGCCCACGCGCAGAAAAAAATATTCTTGGGAACAATATTCGAAGAGCATTATACTTTTGTTGGGTATATGGTTGTGGCACAACAATATTATGATTCGCACAACAATACCATGATTCACATACCACCATACTATGATCCCCACAATCATATTATGATTCTCACAACAATGGTATGATTCACACACAACCACACTATGATCCATACAACCATAGTATGATTTACACTCAACCATACTATGATTCCCACAACCATACTATGATCCTCAGAACCATAGTATGTCTCACACACAATCATAGCATGATCCTCAAAACCAAAGTATGATTTACACGCAACCATGTGATGATCCATACTACCATAGTATGATCCCAAAAATTATTTATGACTCATGGAATTGGGCTATGTTGTTAACAATTAAAATTTTAATAAGAAAAATTATTTAAAATAACATTAAATTTCAAAATAATAGACATGATTTATTTGACACTAGAAAAAAATTAGTTTACGAAAACCTAAGCTTTTTTAATAAAAATATTTGAGTTAAACAAATCCAAAGCAGATTGTTTGAAAAATTTGGATTTCTGTATAAAAAGTACTATTATTGCATTAGATCCGCAACAATAACATTTTTCTAAAAAGCACATTCAAATGAAGAAAAGTAACAATCATACGACATGATTGCCGTTATTATATTATTGTTAACATTAAACGCAAAAACCAATACTTTTGACGCAACAAACATATTTATATTGTTGCTACAACCTTATTTTCATTTTTAAATTTGGCAATAATACTATTGTTACATTTAAACAATACTAATATTGCCCTAATCATACTGTTGTCGAAATGAAATTCAATAAACAATACTATGATGGTGATGAGCATACTTTTTTGGAGAGAACATAAAATTGTTGCCATGACCATATGGCAACCATATTTTTTCTCTGCATGCAGCGGTGTAAAATTGCACGATCTTGGAGGCCACGGCGCTAGATAATGTGCTCACCAAAAGTTTTCTTCAATAAATTGATTGTTTCGTTGGCTGTATGGCATGTAGCTCCGTCTTGTTTAAATCAAAGTTCGACCACATCAACATCCTCCAATTAAGGCACAAAAAAAATCGTCGCTCTAAAATGTTTCCCATCGCCTGTAACATCATGGCCGGCTTCATTTTTGATGAAATGTGGACCACTGATTCCTTCTGCTCATAGAGAACACCAAACAGTGACTTTTTCAGAACGAAACATTGTTTTTTGAACAATGGACTGTTCAATGAAATTAAACCAAAAGTGAGCTTCATCGCCGAACAAAATTTTCTTGAAAAATCAGGACTGGTGGCCATGTCATTTTGGGCTCATTTACCACGATTTGCAAACGTTGTTCCGAATTAGGTCTATACATTATGAAATGGAAAACCAAACTGAGCATAAATCAAGTGAGAACTGTCAAAAAGACCAACTTCGAAAAGAGTGTGGCAACATTAAAAACCCACACGTCTAAAAAAACACCTTTTGTATAGTTTGCCCGTACGGAGTACTTATTTTATGCCCTGAACTACACTGTGAAACTTTGAATTATACGTTACTTTATTGGCAAATGTTTGTAAAGATTCGTTTTTAAAGTTATGCCAAAAATTATGACTTGAACAGTTTTTATTCTGGTTCGAGACCTTATTGTTGTTTCTTTTTCAGAATCAACTAAAATTTTTTGGGAAAATGTATTGGCTACGGTTGTTAGGCTGACTGTACAGCTGTTTCTAAACACGCCAAGATTTTTCCTCAGCAGTCTTTGGCAACGATTACTTCAGCTACAAATCAAATGAATTATACGGGAGTCTCATTATGATAAATGAGAATTACCCTTTGCATATACATAAATACTGTTACAACATTGAACACACCCATTTCAATAGTATAACTGAACATACCCCGTTAATGTCATATGGGTTTTGAAAGCTAAAAAATTGTTTCAATTTTCATTATGGAGTGGTCAGATAATAAGAACCGTATCGCTGTAATAGTGCTTTTCAAGTGTGAAATGAAAAAAGTGATATTTTCAAAACGCTCTGTTCGAACACCGCATGTCATCAAAGCCGTTAAATCAAGAATTCACAGAAATCCGCTCCAAAAACAGAAAATCATAGCCCGTGAGATGAATATCACGCAAAAGTCCATAAGTCGCATCAATTTATTGAATGCAGCTTTAAAAAAAATAGGATTGAAAAATGCAAACGTCTTTTGGTGAAGCACGCTGAAAACTTGCACAAAAAATTTTGTTCACGGATGAAAAAATTTTTACCGTTCAGGAAAAAGTTAACAAGCAAAGATAGAGTGTATGCGCGGTCATCTAAGGAAGCATCTGAACTGATCCCAAGGGTGGAAATGGGTCATCACCAGCTTCAGTCATGGTTTGGTGGGGTGTCTCTTACGATGGGGTCACTGACCAGCTTTTCTGCGAACAAGGAGTCAAAACATCGGTCGAAGTTTACCAAGAACCCGTTTTGGAAGCTGTTGTGAAGCCTCTTACTCTCACAAGATTCTGTGCCAGCCCATAATGCTAAAACGTTCCAGGCCTGGCTTCGATACAATTTGCCAGCATTCATTTCCTCTGATGAATGGCCCTCAGGCAGTCCAGAATTGAACCCATTGGATTACAAATTGTGGACGGTTTTAGAGGACAGGGTTTGTCACAAAAGATACCCCAACATTGGATCTCTTAAGACTGCTTTGGTTCGAGATGTGGCCAATTTTCCAATGGACGAATTTCGTGCAGCTATTGACGATTGGCCAGTGCGGCTTAAGGCGTGCGTAAAGGAAAAAGGCTGACATTTCGAATAAGTAGATTATTTTTGGATACAATATACATCAATACCCAATAAGCACATCGGATCCGAATCTGATCCGAATCGGATCCGACTTCTCTGATTTGGTTTCGAGAACGGGTCCGATTTCGGTCCGAGGTCGGACACGAGAACGGGAGCAATTCCCTCTTCGATATCGGACCGAGAATTGAGTCCGATTTCGAAATGATATCGGACCCGAACTCAAAACGATGTCGGATCCAACATCGAAGTGAGTTCGGATCCGATTTAGATATGAGTTCGGACCAGAACTCAACACGATGTCGGATCCGAAAACGAAATGAATTCTGATCCGTTGCCGAAACGATTTTTGATCCTGCATAATTTAGCATAAAATAATAAGGCGGAACAAATTCAATTTTTACGCATTTATTTATAGCATAGGTAAGTATAAACGATTACTTTACGATAATATTACTTTACGATAATATTTTTTCATTGTTATATTTTGTTTTTTTCGTAAATCTGTCCATTGCATATTGGAAGTATTTTTTGCTCCGCTGGTCCATTACTTCCAAACCTGAATCGAAAGCGGAGTCCGACATCTCGGACTCAAATCGGATCCGAATCGGAACAGAGAAAGCGGAGTCTGTCATATCGGACTCAAATCGGATCCGAATCGGAACAGAGAAAGCGGAGTCCGACATCTCGGACTCAAATCGGATCCGAATCGGAACAGAGAAAGCGGAGTCTGTCATATCGGACTCAAATCGGATCCGAATCGGAACAGAAAAAGCGGAGTCCGACATCTCGGACTCAAATCGGATCCGAATCGGAACAGAGAAAGCGGAGTCCGTCATATCGGACTCAAATCGGATCCGAATCGGAACAGAGAAAGCGGAGTCCGACATCTCGGACTCAAATCGGATCCGAATCGGAACAGAGAAAGCGGAGTCCGTCATATCGGACTCAAATCGGATCCGAATCGGATCCGAGTCCGACTTTGTGCTTATTGGGTAAATATATTAAAAAATATTTGGTCCCAAAACATTCAGTACTTTTGTAACAGTATGTATTGAACAGTATTTATGTCCCTACTAAGTAGTCTTCGAACTTTGTGAAGAGCAATCTTCATAGCTGAATATCATTTCCACCTATTCCGTTTCGCATGGGCTTTCGTTGAAAACCACAGATGTAAAAGCTCAGAGTGTGGGTGTTGTACATGTATTCAAACATGCGTTGCACATTAGGGCGTACCAATCCTTTTTTAATATGTTTTGTTTTGTTTACATTTATTGTGTCTTTTATCATTATTATGACTTGAACAGTTTTTTTGTTGTTTCTTTTTCAGAATCAGCTAAAAAATTGGTGAAATGTATAAAACAAAACAACAACATATGTTATACCAAAAATATTGGGTAATCCATCTAGAGGTATTTTTTCAGAACAAGAAAAAAAATATAAAAATTCAAATCAAGTGTGGAATCTTTATTGGTATTTTGAAAGGACATTTTATGGCATTTATTTTTTGAAAATAATTACCTTCAAATGCTGGCAACTGTATTATGGAAATGGGCGTTCGGTGAGAAACGGGAAGATCTGCTGTTTTCGACCAAAATTTGGTTCAGGGATGAGGCCCATTTCTGGCTCAACGGCAAAGTCAATAAACAAAATTTCCACATTTGGGCTGAAGAGCAGCAAGAAGAGGTTCAAGAGGTGCCATTATACCCAGAGAAAACCACGGTTTGGTGCTGTTTATAAGCTGGTGGAATCATCGGTGCATATTTTTTTTAAATATGATGATGGCCGGAACGTAAACGTGAATGGTGCTCGCTATCGCGCCATTATATCGATCATTATGCTACCTGTAATTAAAGCCGTAATCTTGACGATACTTGGTTTCAACAGGACGGTGCCATTTGCCATACGACTACACAATCAATGGATCTATTCAGAGGTCATTTCGAAAAGCAGCAAATTTCACGTTTTGGACAGATGAGTTGGCCGCCTAGATCGCGTGATATCACACCTTCAGATATTTTTCTTTGGGGTTACGTAAAGTCCAAAGTCTATGCTGACAAACCAGCTACGATTCAGGTTTTGGAAGGCATCATTACGCGTGCCATTAACGCCATACCGGTCGAAATGCTCGAATGATTCATTCAAAATTCAGCAAATGTTTAGCCTAAGTTATGTCGTTAGTCGCATATCAACATTATTACATCCAAAGTTGATGAAACTTAGTTCAGCTTTTAACCATCAATCAGTAACCAGCTCAGATAAAGAAACCCAGAACAAATCTCCTTCCCGATTTTACAGATTTTAATCAAATTTGGTAAAGCATATGACGATAGACAAGACACCAATGTTTTAACAATTTGGAGTCCACAGGCCCATATTTTAATTAAGTCCCCTTAAACTTAGGCTTGGCGCCCCAAAACTGCCTTTAGTATACATGAGCATATTGGTATCGAATACCAATATACCAAAAAAAAACTTTTTTTCTATTTGCCCAAGTTTGGGTGGCTGGATAGCAATATAATCTTCTTACAACTTCAAATGTGACGTTATTCAAGGCTCCAAAAACCTGTTTTCAATTGTCTTTTTTGCACATCCAAGAGATCGGCATCGGCCACACTCGACTTAAGTTGTATTACATGCTTATTTTTTTTAATAAAAAATACATTTTTTTATGTAGCAATTGATAACTGCATTCTCATCTCAGTCTATAAATGGGGTCAATTACTTCACTTCTGAATAGGAAAATACTTTCCACTCTAAGACAAAAGGTTTAAATCGGAATGTCAGCTAAAGCCGGTTTTTTACTTAACACAAAACAGGACAGTAATTTTTTTTTGGAAACTTTTAAAAAAAAAACCCCAAAATGGCGATTTTCTAAAAAAAAACACGGTTCTTTGACACTCCTGATATGCAGGGTGGAGCGCGGAAATTTGCCTTTTTGCACTGCAGGCTGTGGCGGCACTGTTGGTCGAAGAGATTGGAGAGAGTGCGTGACTTATAGTGGCTGACGGTAATTTTGTATTCGTCTGCCTTTCAGTTGCCATCATGAATTGAACACCTGTATAGAGGTTATTTTGTGTTGAAGCGTGTTCTTAAAATGAGCACTCGATCAGTGCAGTGCAGCATCCTTTTCGTTTACGATTTGCTGTTTCCCCACGCGGACGTGTTCCTGGACGGCAATCAATTGCCAATTGGGTAACTTCATTAAGAACAGCAGGGAATATGTTATGTGTACGAAAGAGACCAGAGAATAATTGCAAAACATCGAGAGAAGTTCTGCAATCTCCGAAACGCCCTGCTCGGAAGCAATCACTTGCTCTTGGCATTTCCTGCATTTTTTTCAGCCGGCTCCTGAGGCAATGCAATTAGAGGATGCATGGCTGCACCATCCTGTTGTAGTGGCACCATGACGGCTTATCTCATTAAGGGGTGATGTGAACTGGCCGGCAAGCTCACCAGACTTAGCCCCATGCGTTTTTTACCTTGGGGGTTTCCTGAAGTCGAAGATGTATATCAACCGTCCCAACACCTTGAACATTTCAGAAAATATAGCAGCAGTGAGTGGATAGCGAAGGTCGACATTTGCCAGATACACGATTTAAACCCATGTAAGTTAAAAATTCACTTACTTTTCAGTATTATTAAAATACACTCGTAAAACAAATTTTTCTATGGTTCATAATTTTTCTATTCCATTTCCAAATAAGCAAATTCCGTGCTCCATCCTGTATATAATACGTTGGGGATGGAACATGGCACTCCGTAGTATGGCAACGATTCTCAAAAGAGTTAGTGTATCAAGTTATGACCTCTGCTTCTGTCTAATGTAGCTAAATGTTTTAAGCGTTATTGTATTTATCGTTCTGGATGGCATATTGTTTCCATTAAAAATTAATATGCTGCAAATTCCGTTCACACCACTAGTTTCAGCTTTGAGGCAAATTCAACCTCAAGATTACAAAACTTCAGCTTCAAAAATTTGGTCTTGTCAGCGATTTGACACTCTGCGCAATATCTCTGTCACCCTTGATACAGTGCCTCAATTTATATATGAAAGTAAAATTTATTAAAATTTAGATAACAACAGGAAAAGGCAGTGGATTTGTGTGTGTATTTTTGTGATTAACTCTTATGAGCTGTTCTTGTAAGTAGTCCTTAGAATAATACACAACAACAAAGTGCACACTTGAAAGGATTTACTTGTAAAACAGAAGAATACAAGCTAAACGGAAATGCATTCTTTATCTATTGCCCTGTAATGTCCGTCTCTCTGTCCGTCCTTGTGTCGTTCATTCATTCATTCATTCATTACAAGAGCAGAAGGCAAAAATGTACAACTTGTCTACCCTTGAAGCAAAGCCAAAACTAAATGAAACCAAAGAAATCTTCTTTGTGCGTGTGTGTGTGAGGGTGGCATGGTGGAGATGCAACAATTCCATGGAAATATGTATCGTCCAAAAAGCCAGACATCTGTACCACACACCGGGCATGAAAACTAGATGTCCCACAGTGACTGGCAAGATGGATGGAGCGGAAGAGAGTGAGAGAGAGAGTAGTGGGGTTGGGTATTTAAGGACAAGTCATGGGATTCATAAAAATACTTAATGAGCTTAAGACTTAAGAGAATCCCCCAAAAGTGCAACTAATGATGAAACCAAACAAGTTGTCATTTTGAAGTCAAAGAAAGGTTAAAATCGGCTTAAATACCTTTCAAGGAGATTTTTCAATTCACCCACACAGCACACAGTATGTGTATGTGTATCTGTGTGGCTTGTCTTTGTGTGTGTGCGTTAGGATCATGAATTAATAATATTTAAATAGATTCATATTCGGATTAGTTGACATCCCCTCAAATGGCATACAAATACGAACCAGTACCAACACGACACATTCGTGGGCACACCCCGATAGCTCCGATGTCGCAGGTATCGGAAGGTGTGACAAATGTTACAATTTAATCAAATACAATCGTAGTTGTCGACGACAACGACGACGACGAGTTTGCATTTGCGAATCGTACTTTGGTTGTGCTACAAGTGTTTCATTTTAGACAACATGCCAAACATAATCCGTAGCACATATGAATAAGTAAATATGTACATACGAGTACTTCCGTATTCAAATGGTGCTACGATGTCATACATTCGACATAAGTCGTTCTATTTCAAGGATTAGTTTTAGTTTACACTGCAGCACAACGGTTGAAAAGGACACCTCGGTGGTTGGCAGGTAAGTGCATTGTAAAGGTTATTTCATTAGCTATGGCCGAATTTTGAAGTCTCATTGCACAGACGTGTCAGATTCTACGTCATAGTGGCTTTTAATGTGGTGCACATTTGCTCAAGCACTAATTTTTAGGATTTGCCTTATTTCCCAAATCCGCTGCCATCCGTAAGCGGATTTGGCCTATTTTGGCAATAATGGCCGAAAACCAGCATACAAACTAAGACGTATTTGACTGACTATATTTTGAAATGCTAAATGGGTTAGTTTTATATTACAGGAGCTGCGCCAGACCATTTGAATGGCCATTCAAGACATTTACACTTTTTTACAAAACAAAAATTTAGGATAAATGGACCTAAACGACATGTGGTTCCAACAGGATAGTGACACTTGCCACACAGCCAACGACTTTCTTCTTTGGGGATATTTAAAAGAAAAAGTATACGTCAATAAGCCAAGAACAATTCAAGAACTAAAGGATGAGATAATTTGGTACATTAACGACTCTGAACCTCCATTATGTCTCAGAGTCATTGAAAATATGGACCATGGGATAATAGTATGCCACTGCAGCCGTGGCGAGCATTTGGCACATATTTTCTATCATAATAAAAAAATTTAGATAAATAATGAAACTTCGACCTTTTATATCTATAAGATGAAATATTAATATAATTATCTAAAAACTTTTTGTTTTATTTACAATTACCGCTTTTTATCTAAAATAAGGTAGAATGAAATACGGCCGGCAAGAACAGAACGAAGAAGTCTTCTCTGGTGATCAGTTCAGAACGATGGGATTATTAATTTCAATTAAGCAACAACGGTGTGTAATTTTTAATATAACATGGCTTTATTTCGAAGCTTGATTTGCGACATTGTCTTTATAATTGCAAAATCATTTAATAATTTAGCCTAAGCTTTTCTGTCAGGGGTTCCATTTTCGATTGCATTGGGAAACACTGCATTTTCGATTGATTTGAGTTAAATCTTAAAGTTAAAGTCTTAAGTTAAATCTCTTCAATGACAACTTCGTTTTCATGTTTTAACGCTTCAGTTATCACTGGATGCTTTGCGTAACATTTATCCTTGATGGCTACCCACAGAAAATAATCCAAAGGGCTCCAATCACAGCTCCGAGGAAGCCACTTGTCATGACAATTTCGGCTGATTATTCAACTTTTATTCTTCGAAAAATATTTTTTTTTTGCGTTGGCTGTGTGACATGTTGCTCCGTGTTGTTGAAACCAAATGTTGTCCATGCCATTCCCTTGAATTTTTGGAAACAAAAATTCGTTGAGCATGAAACGTTGTGGATATGTTGGCTTTCCAATAGCCCAGTGTGGCTTCTCTGAACACCAATAAGAGGCAATTTCGCCAAATCACATAGCCACCGCGATGAAAATGAACTTCTTATGAAACCACGATTTTTCGATCAAGTTTTTCATCTCCTGCCAAACAATCTTGAGACCATTGGGCGAAGCAAAAACGCATTGGATGAAACTTTCAATTAAACCAGAAATTTGAAAGAAAAAAACTATCATTACTTTTTTTAAAAGCCGATTTAAATATAAAATGTTTAATCACCCACCCTATATTGGTTGGAATTTTCTTGCAGACGCACTATATTTCCATGAGGATAAAAAATTTAAGAGAATGACGTTTTGGCAATGCTTTTATGGACATTGTGCCACTTTTAGAAGTGTGACAATATTGTCCCCGGTGTCGTTAAGCATTATGTCCTACAAGGACTGCTATATATATTTCTGGCCTAATAATGAAAATATGAATATTTATCACCAAAAATGATTTTATTGTTTTTCAAAGTATTCTCCAGCATGATTTATATAAATTTTGCATGCCCTCAAACCAATTGTCGAAGCACTTTTTCCACTCCGATTGAGACACCTCCAAAACATGGTTTTGGAACGCTTCAACAGCTTGTTTTGGCGGCGAAAATCGTTGACCACGCATTTTATTCTTGATGTGTGGGAATAAAAAGAAGTCATTGGGTGCCAAGTCAGGGCTGTACGGCGGATGACCCATCAATTCGACGTTTTGGCCGTTCAAAAAGGCGCTTGTTTCAGCCGATGTGTTAGAGCTCGCATTGTCATATTGCACAGTGATTCGTCTTGTCTTGTTTGTTTTTCGAATTTCTCCGAAGACTTCAGGCAAACAAATTGTGGTGTTCCACTCAGAATTGACCTTCTACGTTGCTCAGGCAGAACAGTCGCCACATGACTAGTTTTGCCGAAGAAACAGGCGACTATTTGCTTCGAAGTGCTTCTTCCACAAACAACTTTCGTTGGACTTGACTCGTATTTGAAGTACCACACGGTCGATTGCTGTTTTGTTACGGGCTCATACGCATAGATGCATGATTCGCCACCTGTGACGATCTTATAAATGTCTTTTGAAGCACCGCGATCGTTTTTTTTCAAAATTGTTTTGCACTAATCGACACGAGCCGTTTTTTGAGCGATTGTCAAATTGTGAGCGATCCAACGAGAACAAACCTTTTGTACGGCCAGGTGTTTCTGCATTATCGAATGTATGCTGGTGGAACAAATGCCCAAGGTTGCCTATATCTCACGGTATGTTACATGACGATCTTGCATTATCAGTTCATGCACGGCATCAATGTTCTCTGGCACAACGGCCGTTTTTGGACGACCATCACGATCTTCGTTTTTGAGCGAGCGGCGGCCACGAGTGCATTTATTAAACCAGTTTTTCACAGTGCTAAAGGATGGTGCTTCATCGCCACATGTGACAGCGCTTAGAGAAAGGGACCTAAGGGTAAAAAAATCAATTTTCATTATTTTTCTTTTTTTGATGTGGGCAACATCTGAGCATCGAATGAGACCGATCCCATGCCCCAAAAGTGCCCCCCCCCAGAGATATGTGCATTTTATGAAAGTGAAGTCGACGATTCTAAGTGTAAATAGAAAGGCACCTAATCTTTAAAATGGGTCTCCTGAACAAAACTTTTCATCAACTTTTCACTTTTTTTTGATGTGGATAACATCTGAGCATCGAATCAGACCGATGCCATGCGCCAAAAGTGTTCCCCCCAGAGATATGTGCGTTTTATGAAAGTAAAGTCGACGATTCTAAGCGCAAATAGAAAGGGACCTAATTTTTAAAATGGCTCTCCTGACAAAACTGGTTTTTAACCTTTGGTCCCTTTCTATATTGCGCGTCACATATAAAGATTTACGAGGGCGACCTCAAAAGTAACTGGCCTAACATAAAAAAAACCGTTTTTTTGAATTATTATTATTAATTATTTGTCAACATAATCTCCTTCCAACTCAATACACTTCATCAAAGGTTTTTCAAGTTTTTTAATTTCATCCGAAAAATAAGATTTTTCAAGACCTTCAAATATGCATTAGTTTCAGCAATAACCTCGCTATTGGACGAAAATTTTTTGCCACCGAGAATTTTCTTGAAATTTGGAAACAAGAAGTAATCAGAAGGAGCTAAATCTGGACTATATGGTGGATGCGGAGCAGTTTCAAATCGTAATTTGGCCAGTTTTTGTTGAGTTAAAAAGGCAGTGTGTGAAAGAGCATTATCTTGATGAAAAAGAACTTTTTTTTCTAAATGCGGTCGTTTTATCTTGATTTCTTCACTTAACCGATCCAATAATGCACAATAATATTCACTATTTAAAGTTTTTCCTTTCTCAAGATAATCAATAAATAGTATACCCCTTGCATCCCAAAATACTGTGGCCATTTCTTTTCCTGCTGACTTAACAGTTTTCACCTTCTTGGGACCACTTTTACCAGCTTCTATCCATTGTTTTGACTGTTCTTTGCATTCTGGGATGTAGTGATGGATCCATGATTCATCAACAGTTATGAATCGGCGCAAGAACTCTATTGGATCACGATAAATCGCTAAAAGCTCCTCGGAATTGGTCCAACGGACGATCCTTCTTGCGGATAGCTTTTTCATGTGGAGTTCATCATGTAAAATACTACAAATTTGTTTTTCGTGTATTTTAACAATATCAGCAGGTTCTCTGAGCTTTATTCGTCTATCTTTAGTGACTTCATTAAATATTTTTCTAATGTTTTCAATAGTAGTAGCAGTTTTCGGTCTTCCAGAGCGTTGTTCATCTTCCGTACTTGAACGACCCATTTTAAATTGTTGAACCCAGGATTTCACGGTGGAGTATGATGGTGCATTATCACCATGAACAGAATCCAATTCATATTTGATTAATTGTGGCGTATAATCCTTCATATAAAAGTGTTTAATTACCGCACGAAACTCTTTATTATTCATTTTTCAAAAATTATAAAACTTGCTTATTTCAATCTCCTGTAACAAAGAAAATAATCATTAAATATTTCGGAAATTTTGACATATGGCTTATAAAAGATTGCTTTAAAACAAAACAAAAAAAGTGCTAGTAAAACGAAAAATGTGCCAGGCCAGTTAGTTTTGCGGTGGCATCGATGCACTCTTGTGGTGATAACCCACGGTGAAAGTTGTGAAAAATGATCGCACGAAAATGTTTACGAGTTGATTCCAAAAAAAAAAAAAAGGAGAAAACGTTCCTTTTTTATTCTCAATTTATAAAAAAAAGGAAAAACCGAAAAAAACAACTCCGAAAATGAAATTTAAAAGTTTGCATTGTTTTGCCATTGTTTTTTAGGGCAATAACAATATTTTAACATAAACATTTTTGTGTATATAATTGCGTTGTAAGGTAATAACCAATTTTATTTAGAAATAAACTCTACTGAAACATTATTACCCAAATCAGTTAAGTTTTATATTAAACAAAAAAAAGGCAAAATGAAAGTTCAAAAAATTAAAAAAAAAAAACTTCAATTGTTTTGTCACGCCCTGTATACCCTCGACTGCTGAGCCAAAATTTTCTATAACAATTTATGGATTTGAATGATTGGAAAAAATCGGTCCAAAACATTTGCTTATTATTAAAAAAACTGATAAAATACCACAAGGGATTTCCAAAATATATTCGAGCCGATTCTCTGATTTCTTATCCGCTTCTGATTAGATTTGGAATAAAATTCAAGTCGAAACTACTTCGCCAAAAGTCACTTTTTCTATTTGCATGGCCCAACTTACATACGTACATCTGAGAACGACTTCTACATACCGACATACGCCGAATTTGTATTCAAATGTAAATATGGAATAAATGTAAATGCAGCCGACCGTGTAGACAGTCGCAAGTGCAACAACTCTGGCATTTGTCTATTTTGCATATCTATGTAGTATATGTGGCTGTATGTGTGAGTGTATCTGTGTGTGTTTTTTTTAACTCTTTACTTTGCTAATGCACTTGTTTTTAGTTACACAATTTAAATTAGTTTGGAAAACTTGCTTGTATAAATGTGGTTTATGGTTTTTATGGCTTACCTCGTATTCATTCATATTTATGCAAGTCGACGTGTATGTGTGAGCAGATTCAAAAGCGGATATATGCATATAAAACACATAGACACATACACACACACCATGTCAAAGGCATCAAATGGAATTATCACATGTCGCAAGTCACAGGATCATTCTATGACTCTGTGGCTGTCTCTTTGTGCGTGGGGCCTGTGTACGTACGTGTTCTTCTCTGCAAGGATATTTCAAATGCCTTCCTTCACTCCACCTTGTGCCTGTGTTTGTCGTTGTTGCCGTTCATCTCTGTATGAATGGCAATAACGAGGAAGAGCGAGAGAAAAAAAATAAAGCTAAGACTCATAAAAATCACGCTTAATTAGATGTTCATCATATAAAGCACATTAACATATCGTAATAAAATTATATAATAATAATAATAAAACAAAACAAAGAACAACCATTCAAGCGCACACATACCACCATTAGGAATACTTACATACACACTTACATGCAGCTGAAAATACCACCATGCCCGCCCGTACACACGCCGCATTCTTAGGGCAATAAAAAAAGGAAAGTGGTTCGAGAATTTTTCGAAATCCATTCATCCTTCGGCTAAAACTGAGGTGTCATATACTGATGATAATAAAAAGCTTTACATGTGTGCATAAGGACATACTTCTTTTCTTAACTGTCCCGGCCAAATATTTGGATTCTTGGGTGTTTTTGAAAACATAGCACATGAACATTAAGTCAAAAGTTGTACGAATCACCCCCTTGTTTTAAAGCCTATAGAGGGATTATTTCCGAAATGGAAGAACACAATTTTTCCGCGAAAATTAAATACCCCCAAAATGTATTTTTTTGGTACATGTTGATTTTCTGTCTCCAAGACCCATATTTTCTTCAATAGTCATTTTTGACTCCGACTTCAATTTCGACTAATTACCTCGGGTACCCAATTTTGAACTTTCAAATTTGGAAGATGTTAAAGAGATTGAAAATCCATAAAACTTGTGCTTAAAAAGTATTCATTTATATACGCAAACAAAAAAGAAATTACTACCCCTGTAACTTTTTGGTTATGAGGGGGTGACTCGTACAACTTTGTTCTTTAATCCTGGCATCGGTCAGCCCTTATGAACATTAAACATTAGACGTGTTCTTTTCAGGTAACTATCGTAGTCACCTAACTAGTTAGCAATATGTTATTCTGTCATTATTCACAACATTTGAAAACAGATGGCAACATAAGCCCAAAAAAGTTTGTTTCCAAACAAATACAGGCAAAACAAATTGTGAAATACCAATTTTGTTACCTCGTACAAGTATAGTTTCTTGTTTTGTAAACATTTTATTGACAAAGTTAATTTACAGCATTAAACATGAAATACAGACAAGGACAAGTAAGATTATTATTTTATATGCAAAGCCTGACTCAATACAATGTATGGAAATAGTTTTATAGCGCTTTTTCGATAAGTATTATCTTTTTCTTTCATTCTTTTCATTTTCTTTCTGTATTAATAACAAAAAACACATGTTTTTGATTTTGTTATACAAGCCGGGTATGTCATAATATTATTTTTTTAAAAAAAAAAGTATAAGTCAGGTAACTCTAACTCGTTTCCTTACCGAGTTGCAGCCAACTCGCTTGCTTACCGAGTAACTTCCATACAAATAATTGTTTAGTAACCTGAAAAGAACACGGCTATTATTTAGATGATTTGAGTATTTTATGAATTTGATAATTTAAAGATTTGGCTGTTTGGTTTTTTCCAAAAACAAGAAAACTCGATTTTGAAATTGTCTCTTTCTCACCTTGAATACCGAACTACTGACAATATTCGAAGAGGATAATACTATTGTTGGGTGTATGGTTGTGGTACAATAATATTATGATTCTCACAATAATAGTATAATTCAAATACAACCATACCATGATCCTCACAACCATACTTTGATCCTCACAACAATAGTATGATTCAAACATAACCATACTATGATCCCCAAAACCATAGTATGATCCACACTCAACCATACTATGATCTGCACAATCATATTATGATCCTCACAGCCATAGTATGTTTCACACACAACCATAGTATGATCTTCACAACCATAGTATGATTCACACGTAACCATGTTATGATCCCTACAACCTTAGTATGATTACACACAAATATACTATGATCCCCAATATTATTTATTAGAATTAGGTTAAGTTGTAGACAATAAATTTGAACAATGAAAATTATTTAAAAATACATATTCAAAATAATAGAAGTGATTTATTTAAAAGTAGAAAAAAATCAATTTACAAGTAAAAAAACGTAAGCGTTTTTATTTAAAATTTTCAGTTAAACAAAGCCAAAACGGTTTATTTGAATAATTTTAATTTCCTTATAAAAAGTACTATTATTGCATTCGATCCGTAACAATAACATTGTTCTAAAAAGCATATTCAAATGAAGAAGAATTACAATCATACAGTATGATTGCCGTAATCATATTATTGTTTACATAAAACCCAAAAAACAATACTTTTGTCCCACCAAACTTATTTATATTGTTGCTACGACCATATTTTCATTTTCTAATTTGACAATAATACTATTGTTACATTTCAACAATATTAATATTGCGGCAATCATAATATTGTCAAAAATAAAATCAGTAAACAATACTATGGTTGCGACAAACACACTTTTATTGTGGATAACATATTATTATTGCCGTGACCATATAGTAACCATGTTTTTTCTCTGCGTGTAGGGACGATCTTGCTTAAGTTCATCATCAGCAGTCCTTAGAGTATCCAAAAAACGGGGTTTACAACAAACCGCCACTTCGGGCTCTTCTCAAAAACGTTTTTCAAAAAAAAAACGACTGCCGGTTTTTATGTTTGCCGAGTAGCATATTAGATTTATGGGCCTCTAGATCAGTTGAAATCCGGAAAGATCTTTACAGGCGCTTTATCAAAACGGGGACAGAAATGCCCCATTTTTAGTTGATTTTGTCATCAAAGAACGACTTTTATTAGCGTCCATTTAAAAAACTTTCTTTTGCTAAATTTTACGAAGATAGCAATTGCGTTGATTGCAAGTTTAAGATGCACATCAGTTACTGGGACAGACATAATTAAATCGAATCAGCTGGTCATTTTTTATCGATCGGTACACCTATAGGTGAGTCTAGCTGAAATATGTTTGGCAGTTGCAATCATTTGCCATGAAACTAGCTTATAATAATCTGTTGCTCGTATACCGTAAGTTCAAATTATAAATTTCTTTGCTTTTACATAGAACTACAAAAAAACCAAAGAACTAAAAACCCGGTAGCAAAAAACCGGGTCAACCGACGTCAGTTTAGCTATTTTTGCGAAACCGAATGTCGGGTTTAAACATAAAAACCGGAATGTCGGTTTTCGGTCTTAGACACCCTCACGTAGAAAAAATTTATGGTTGATATAACAATATTCGAAGAGCATCATACTATTGTTGGGTATATGGTTGTTGTACAACAATATTATGATCCTCACAACAATAGTATGATTCAAATACAACCATACTATGATCCTCACAACCATACTATGATCCTCATAACAATAATATAATTCACACATAACCATACAATGATCCCCACAACCATAGTATGATTTACATTCAACCATACTATGATCTCCATAACCACAATATGATTCCAACAACCATAGTATGATCACACACAATTATACTATGATCCCCAAAATTATTACTATTAAGTTATCAACAATAGATTTGAATTATGAAAATTATTTTAAAATACATTAAATTCAAAATAATAGGAGTGATTTATTTAACAGTAGAAACAAAGTTTTAAAAACGTAATCGTTTTTTTAAAAAATATTTCAGTTAAACTAAGCCAATGCAGTTTGTTCGAAAATTTAATTTCCATTTAAAAAGTATTATTATTGCATTAGATCCGTTCTAAAAAGCATATTTAAATGAAGAAAAATTACCATCATACAGTGTGATTGCTGTTATCGTATTATTGTTAACATACAACCAAAAAACAATACCTTTGTCGCATCAACCATATTTATATTGTTGCTACAACCATATTTTCTGTTTTTTATTTGGCAATAATACTATTGCTACATTTCAACAATATTAATATTGCGGCAATCATACTATTGTCAAAATTAAATTCAAAAAACAATACTATGGTTGCAACGAATATACTTTTATTGCGAAGAACATTTTATTGTTGCGTGACCATATAGTAACCAACCCATGTTATGAAGTGAATGATTGATATAGTTTTTAAGCAACTTCTATAAATGTTGATTTGAATTCAGTATCGTCACACAGAATTTCAGAATCAATTTCCATCTGCTAAAAAATCTATAACAGCCGATCTAGTCAACATTTTTGGCATCTGCAAATTTATCCTTAGAGGCAAAAAAATTTACTCTTCTTTTTAGCTGCGTTCCTGAACCTATCTTCCTATATATGAGACCCTTTCTTTCAAGGGGGTGATTTCAGGCGGACAAAGCTTACCCTCAAAAATTGGGAACCCTTTCGTTGTTCCAAATTGCGCCGTATTGCAAAAAAAAAGTTATGCTGGTCCAAAAACCAATTTTTTTAATATTTAATATGTTAAAAATAGTGGCGCAACAAACATTTCTTTGGTACATATAAAATGTGAACGTCATAATAAAGATATAAAACCACACATTATAACAAAAAAGTAACTCTAAAAATGTATGAAATTCAATAAAGTCGAAATATAACTCCCAATTTTTAAATTTTCAAATCCCGAAAAAAATGAGAATCTAACAAAAAAAAATATTTTTGTAAGTTTTAAATGCAAATAAAGGGTGATTTATAGACGTGTGTGTCTGCGCTTACCGTTGTTGAGACGCTGTTACATCCTCAAAAAGTCGCTGTTTGTTGTGCTCTATGGGCAGAGGGAATTATTGGTCCATATTTCTTTAAAAATGAAGCCGGCCATAATGTTACAGTCAACGGGGAACGCTATAGAGCCATGATTTATGACTTTTTCGTGCCGGAATTATAGGATGTTAATGTAAACAACCTTTGATTCCAAGAAGACGGCGCTACCTGCCATGCAGGCAACGAAACTATTAATTTATCGATGGAAACTTTTGGTGAGCTCATCATTTCGCGTCGTGGGCTTGTGGCTCTTGGAGGCCACGATCGTACGATTGAACACCTCTGGACTATTTTTTGTGGGTATGTAATTGAGTCCAAATAATAGATCGCTGTACACGGGCTCGTGGTGGTCATATGACCGAAATTGAATTTTATTCTTATTATATAACATTTTTACTAAACTTGGAATAAATTTGAACTCCATATCTTAAATATTCTGTGTTTGATTAATATATAAAGTTGTAAGGTCCTTTATGGAAAACCCTTTACTTAATTAAAAAAAGACCCGATATAGACCAGCGATACAAGGAAGAGCATGCAGATCTTCGGCAGCTCTGAACGACATTCAGGCTAATGAAGTCTCAGCGGCAGTGTTGGGAAACATTCTCCAGAGATTTCACCAGAGACAAAGAAACACAGACGCTGGTAATTGTGGCTCAGCTTAGATCTGGTTGGTGCAGCCGTCTTAATCCGTATGGAAGGAGAATTGATGGCAACGTCCCGGACGTTTTTCCGCATAACCTCGAGACCACATGACGTGTTGCATCCCTTGAATTGTCCAAGCAAAGCATATTTTGCTAACCGCCAGGACTCTTTGAACGCAACCAGTTCAGCGGTTTCAATTCGTATTAAACGCAAATTGATGACGACGTCCCGAACTTTTTCTGCATGCCCTCAGGGACCACTCGACATACAGCTCTGCCAAGCACTCTCTGCTTACCGCCAGGACTAATTGGACGCATATAATGAGCGGGTCCTCCCTGAGACAAATGGGACTTACAATACTCAATGCATTGTTTTTAGAACATTAGCAACGAATCTTATATATGTGACTTCTGGAGCGGCAGGGCCGGAGATCGGAAGGAATCCTAGTGTGGGGCTTTTAGATGTTATGGACCAATATGGTCCAGTTCCACAATAGGTCCTTATTGGCCACTCATAACGTAGTATGCGAAATTTTGGACTGGTAGAAATAAATGAATAGGGTCTGAAGCATGATGACCTTGAATCGTCTTGTGGAGAAATTCACAACAAGGAACGAAAAAGGACCATTTTCACCAGAGTTGATCGCTTATTACTTTTCTTACGAAATAGTGTTCATAATATAACTTCTAAGAGCTATGGGATTCTGATATCGGAAAGACCTTTGTAGATAATGAAACATAGACCAATTTTAACTAATTTTAATAGCGTTCGTCCTTGGGTGAGTCCTTAAGAATGTGCAACATTTTGTCGAGATAGGTTCATATTTCCGAACTATACTTTGATTACAATAATAGATGAATCTGAATAGATCAAGGAACCTTAGGGGTTACCACAGTACGGTTACAATAAGATGTAAGCTTGAAAGTAAAAGTGATCAGTGTGGCTGATCTATAAAAAAACTTAAAAAAATCACAGTTAACTTCTATTGAAATGCACTATTAATATTATATTTTAGCTTTTAACTGTAGGTCCCGGTCCGAGAGTTTCATGAAGGGATGTCAAGAGTATCGAACGTACTGCAATCAGACCATAGCAGTAAATGCAACACAAAGTTCCTTTTAGATTTATTGATAAGTGGTACTGAGTACCACTGTTACTGCTCGTATATCATTTAACACATTCCACCAAATTGAAACAAAATTGGACAACTTTTAATTTTTAACCCAGATAGCGCTGAAAGTATTCACGCATACATATCTACACATCCAATGAATATTATTATCACATACACAGGGACACACGTTCATATATAAAATATGAATCCCATCGTCCTAAGTAAATGACATTATTGTTTTGTCTATTTGACTTTCAATGACATCGTAAAATAAACAAAGTTTCTAAACGGGAACGCTCCTGCACCCTGAGCACTGACTGATCCCAACACCAAACGAGCAAGCGCCTTTATTTCGAGACTTTTTTTATGATCCCGGTGTAATAAACAGCCGGCGAATAAAACTTTTAACACAAAACGGCGAACAGTTCCATAAACAATTTTATTAATTACTTGCAAACATCACGGATATGATGAACCGGCAACAAACCGCAGACCACAGCAACCAACCAACGAACCGAACCATAAGCCCAACCAGAAAACCTTAATCCTATCGCTCCTCTTTCCTCCCCTCACCCAACCCATCGACGACCTTTAGTTTATCACAACTTGTTTGTTTGGTGTGAAATCCTTTTCTGGTTCCATTGTACAATTCCACACATAGAGGAGGAGTTCATCTGTTGGAAATGTTGGCCAAAAAAAACGTAGGAAACATGTGCAACTGTTTTGTGACATCTGTTGTTGAACTCGACTCCTAAGCGGATTTGCAGCAAACCAACAACCGGAGATAGTTATGAATAGCTCAACTTTGATGAATGTTTTCTCAGCAGTTGAATGGATAATTTTTAGTTCCAACCGTGGAATGGGATTTTAAAATTTAAAGTTGTAACAACAAAAAAGGGTCAACATTGTATGAAAGATAAATAAAAAATAAAAAATATATAAATAAAAAAATATATAAATAAAATATATAAATAAAATAAAAAATATATAATATAAATAAAAATTTAAACATTTCTAGTATTGAAAGTCAACAGAAATATAGTCCTCCACAGTCTTCAATTGTTATTAAGAAATATTTAATTTAAATAGGAAATTTTCATTTTGAATTGAGAAAATTCAAACACAAATAGAGAACTTGCATTCGAAATTGGGTTACACTGTGGAACACATTCAGGTTAGCAAAAGTTAGGTCGATTCTGAGAGTGAGGGGTGAAAATATAGGCTACTTAGTGGGGACATTAATTGAACACATCCATTTCAATAGTATAACTGAATATACCCCGTTAATGTCATATGGCTTTTGAAAGCTAACCTCAATAGCGTTAGTCTGTAACGGGATTTTAAAATTGTTTCAACGTTCATCATGGAGTGGTCAGATAATGAGAACCGTATAGCTGTAATAGCTCTTTTCAAGTGTAAAATGAAAAAAGCGATATCCGGCCACCAGGGATTAGCAGCATGTTAGTCTACCGATGCATAAAACTGTTTGAGGAGGCTGGAGATGTAAAAGACCGCCCACGCTCTGTTCGAACACCGCATGTCATCAAAGCCGTTAAATCAAGAATTCACAGAAATCCGCTCCGAAAAAAGAAAATCATGGCCCGTCCATGAGTCGCATCATTAAAAAAGACTTGGGACATGGGGCTTTCAAACGACGTACCGGACATTTATTGACTGCAGCTTTAAAAAAAAAGTAGGATTGGTGAAGCACGCTGATAACTTGCACAGAAAAATTTCGTTCACCAATGAAAAAATGTTTACCGATCAGGAAAAATTTAACAAGCAAAATGATAAGAAAGCTATTGAGCTAATCCCAAGGATGGGTCATCACACGGCTTCAGTCATGGTTTGGTGGGGTGTCTCTTACGATGGGGTCACTGACCTGCATTACTGCGAACAAGGAGTCAAAACATCGGCCAAAGTTTACCAAGAAACCGTTTTGGAAGCTGTTGTGAAGCCTCTTAACAATTCCCTGTTCCAAAACTAGCCAAGGACTTTCCAGCAGGATTCTGCGCCGACCCATAAGGCTAAAACGTCCCAGGCCTGGGTTCGAAACAATTTACCAGCGTTCATTTCCTATGGCCCTCAGTCCAGATTTGAACCCATTGGATTACAAATTGTGGACGGTTTTAGAGGGCAAGGTTTGTCACTAAAGATACCCCGAACATTGGAGCTCTTTAGACTGCTTTGGTTCGAGCTGTGGCCAATTTTCCAATATACGAGGTTCGTGCAGCTATTGACGATTGGCTAGTGCGACTTAAGGCGTGTCTAAAGGCAAAAGACGGATATTTCGAATAAGTAGATTCTTTTTGGATACAATATAAGTACATCAATAAATATATTAAAAAATATTCGGTCCAAAAACATTCAGTACTTTTTATTTTACAGCATAAAACGTGTGTAATAGTATTTATGTCCCTACAAAGAAGACCCGTATCGCGGCGTTTGTTTATGTTAGTTCGAATTTTTTTTTAATCGACCTTCGAACTTTGCAGTCAAATGCCGATTTTCAGCATATTGTTTATATGGTTTTTTGGCTATAACTCGTCGACTAATTAATATCTTTTCTATCTGTAAAAGCCAAATTATCGCTAGAGACCTGTCACACAATTAAAATTTTTTAAAAAAATATTTTAGAAAATGTTTGTGGTGATTATGAAGCAAAATGTTTATAAAATTATTTTTTTTTTCATGCTTTTTGAAAATATTTTCCACAAAACTTTTTTTTGCATTCTGCTTGATCTATAATATGCTTTTCAGTTTCTTCAATAAATTTCATTTGAAAAGAAAACAATCATAATACAAAACTTGCGTTTTCCAGCTTAATTTACTTCTCATTTTTATGTATTAATTTTGTTCAGTGTTGGTTTTGAAGAAACATTGAAAAAGAAATTATAAAAATATAATTTTGAAATGTTAGTTATGAAAAGTTTTAAGTAAAAAAATTAAATTAATGATTTGGCCAGGCATCTGTGGATCAACATTACTGCTCTCTCTAATATCTTGGCCATCATCATCATCATCAGAAAGGTCGATAATTTCGTCCAACAATTGTTCAAGAATTTCATCTTTGTCTTCTCCTTCTTCCTCTTTTTCCTCTTCTTCAAAGGTGTTTTTATACCACCAACAAATATCAGCGAGTATTGCATCTGGAGAATTATTATACCCTCCACTATACAATGGAGGGTATATTAGTTTTGTCATTCTGTCTGTAACACCTTGAAATAATCATCGGAGACCGAACAAAGAGACCAAACAAAGTATATTATTGATCCTCGTAAAATTCTAAGACGATCTAGCCATGTTGTCCGGGCAGCTGGACAGCTGGCTGTCTGTCTGTCCGTCTGTTGATAACAAGATAGAACCTGCATGAAAACAGCTAGGAAGCTGAAATTTGGCACAAACATGTGTTAACTACCTAGCAAGGTTGGTATTGAAAATGGGCTATATAGATCTATGGGAAGTTGGTGTAGGAGACCCTCAACCGACACCACCTCATAAAAATTAGTTTTTTATTTGGAAATATCCGTACAGTTTCTTGAGCAAAATCACTGAAATTTTGCAAATAATAATCTCTATATAGGCGCAATTATCTGTGTAAAAATGGTTTAGATTGGGTCACCATTTCTTGTACCTCCCATACAAACGGCCTTAAGGGCCTTGATAAATAATATGACTATAACTCACCACAAACATGACCTATCAAAATGAAATTTTACACATCAAGATTTCTATATACAACACACTTCTACGTTGAATTCGGTTGAGATCGAAAACGGTCTCATGGACCTTGAAAAATAATATGACAATAACTCACCACACACTTAACCTATCGAGACGAAATTTTCGGCTTGAAGATGAATATAAAAAACAGACTTTTGCGCTAAATTTGGCTAAGAACGGAAAGGCCCTACTGGTACCTTCCACACAAACGGTCTCATGGGCCTTGATAAATAATATGACAATAACTTATTACAAACTTGACCTATCGAGATGAAATTTTCTACATACAGATTTCCATATAGAACACACCTCTGCGCCAAATTCTGTTGAGATCGGAAAAGTGCTACTGGTACCTCCCACACAAATGGTCTCATGGGATTTGAGAAATAATATGACGATAAATCACCAAATATTGACCTATCGAAATGAAATTTTGCACATAAAGAATTCTATATAGAACACACTTCCGCACCAAATTTAGTGTTATTTGGGAATCTGGTGGAGGGTATCCAAAGTTCGGCACAGCTAAACTTAACATTTTTACTTGTTCTATTTTAAATCGAAAATTTCCATTCAAAATTTAGAAAATTCAAATAGAAAAATTCTATTTCAAATCCGTTTATAACTTAAATTGAGAACTTGTATTGAAATTGAAATAATTCAGTTAATGTTAAAAAAATTTGAGAATTTTTTTTTCAAATACTAAAAGTTCAAATTGGAAAGGAGAAATTCTTTTTTAATTAAGATGTTTCAATTAAAGATGCCAAAATTTTAAATAAAATTTTAAAATTTCTATTTAAATATTAGATTTTGCATTTGAAATTAAGAACTTCCGTTTCATGTTAAGGAAAATCAAAAGAATTTTAAGAACTTCCACTTCGAATTTATAAAATTTACATTCAAATGGAATAAAGGTGAAAGAAAAATTCTATTAATCTAAATTTACTCAATATAAAAAAATCTCAGTTTTTAATAAACATTTTCATTTTTAAAAGGAATTGCTTAACTTGATCGGAATTTTTTCAATATCACATAGAAATTCAAAATTTTAAATTTAAATTCTTCTTTTAAAACGGTTAATCCGAATTTCAACTAGTTTCTCTACATTAAAGATAAATTCCTTATTCAAAATTAAATTTCTCTTTGTAGTTTTCTCGCTTTCAATTAAAAAATTCTCAATTTTAAATAGAATTTTCTCGCTTTGCAGCAAATTATGCCAATCTGAAAAAGTATTTTTTCTTTTCAGTACACCAAGAGAAAAAATACGTTGGCAATTGGTTTAATCTTCAAGGACTCGGTTGCAAAAGGAGGAATTCGGTTGCCATCAACAAATAGTTGAAATACCACACGGTGATGATACGAGTATGATCATCGCATTGTACTTACAACTTTTTGATCGGTCATATCAATGAAACGCAGTAAGGTAAAGGGTGGCCAAATTTTAAGGGACGATATTGAGTGTGAACCGCAGCTAAACATCCACTTCTTTTCTGCATTTCATTTAATATTTCTCAATTCCAGCCTAACTCAATTTGAAGCATGGAAAGATACATAAGCGAGCAACGCATTAAAGTTATTCGCGCACAACACACAAGTTGACCTAGTCAACTAAGCTCTTTTTGCAACACACACACATTGTAAAAGAAATCTATTGATGCCTCTCGACGTGGAGTCTGTAGAGGTAGCAAGAGAAAGTTGTATTTTCGTGGGCAACTGTGTGAAGAAAACTTCAAAAGTAGATTTGCAACACACGTTCTTATTCGATTGGGAAAAGCCTGGACTTACATAAGTAGAGTTCGGTTTTATTTTCAACAATTTAGCAAAGCATTCCGAAGAGGGTTGTCACGGACCCGAAATCATGATAAAAGCAGTGTACAGCCGCGAAAATCAATGTCACTTTGCCATTTTGTTAAAAACTTGTCTTTTATTTAAATATAGGAGCAAGAGGTCTTGAGCCGGTTAATCCCTGTTCAACGTGTAAAAGCAACAGACCGAAATAAAACAAGTAAAAAATGTTAACTTTGGATGTGCCGAACTTTGGATATCCTCCACCAGATTCCAAATTTGTTGCATAAGTGTGTTCTATATAGAAATCTTTATGTGCAAAATTTCATTTCGATAGGTCAAGCTTGTGGTGAGTTATCGTCATATTATTTCTCAAAGCCCATGAGACCGTTTGTGTGGGAGGTACTAGTAGGACTTTTCTGATCTCAACAGAATTTGGCGTAGAGGTGTGTTCTATATGGAAATCTGTATGTAGAAAATTTCATCTGGATAGGTCAAGTTTGTAGTGAGTTATTGTCATATTATTTTTCAAGGCCCATGAGACCGTTTGTGTGGGAGGTACCAGTAGGACTTTTCCAATCTCAACCGAATTCAACGTAGAAGTGTGTTGTATATAGAAATCTTGATGTGTAAAATTTTATTTTGATAGGTCAAGTTTGTGGTGAGTTATCGTCATATTATTTCTCAAAGCCCATGATACCGTTTTTTGTGGCAGGTACGAGAAATGGTGACCCAATCTAAACCATTTTTACATAGATGATTGCGCCTATATAGAGATTATTATTTGCAAAATTTCAGTGATTTTGCTCAAGAAACTGGAATGACATTTCCAAATAAAAAACTAATATTTGTGAGGTAGTGTCGGTTGAGGGTCTCCAACACCAACTTCCCGTAGATCTATATAGCCCATTTTCAATACCTTGCTAGGTTAACTACACATGTTTGTGCCAAATTTCAGCTCCCTAGCTGTTTTCATGCAGGCTCTATCTTGTTTTCAACAGACGGACAGCCGGACAACATGGCTAGATCGTCTTAGAATTTTACGAGGATCAAGAATATATATATATACTTTGTTGGGTCTCCGATGATTATTTCAAGGTGTTACAGACAGTATGACAAAACTAATATACCCACCATTGTATGGTAGAGGGTATAACAAATGAGCTAAATGTTATTCGGGTTTATTATAAAATGAATAATCAATTTTCGAAGAAAATTATCTTCAGTGATGAGGCAGGCATCTTTTCACCTCAGTGGACTCGTCAATAAGCAGAATTGCCTCATTTTGGCGAATGATAATCCAAGAGTGATTGTCGAAAAAACAATGCACCCACAAAGAGTGACTGTTTGGTGCAGTTTAAGGGCTGGCGGCATCATCGGGACGTATTTTTTTCAAAATGAGGCCCGTCAGGCAATTACTGTGAATGGTGTTCGCTATCGTGAGATAATAACGAACTTTTTATGGCCCGAATTGGAAGATATGGATGTGGACGATATGTGGTTTCAACAGGACGGTGCCACTTGCCACACAGCTAACGAAACAATGGCTCCGAAAAATTCAATGGACGTGTTATCTCCCTTTCAACCATACTATGGTCCTCAAACTTATTTATTAGGATTTGGTTATGTTTTCAACATTAGAGATTTTTATTAAGCAAATAAATTAAAAATGCATTAAATTTAAAATAATAGGAGTGTTTATTAAACAGCAGAAAAAATCTATTTGAGAAAACGTAAGCTTTTTTATTAAAACAAATTTCAGTTAAACCAATCCACAGCAGTTGTTTGAAAAATTTTAATTCCCATTATTATTTCATAAGATTCGTAACAATGACATTGTTGTAAAACCCATATTTAAGTTAAGAAAAATTACAATCATACAGTATGATTCCCGTAATCCTATTATTGTTAATATAAAACCCAAAAAACAATATTTTTGTCGCACCAACCATCTTTATACTGTTGCTGCAAGCCTTGTATCATTTTTAAATTTGGCAATAATAATTTAGTAACATTTCAACAAAATTAATATTGTCGCAATCATACTATTGTCAACATGAAATTAAATAAACAATACTATTGTTGTGACGTACTTGCTATTATTACATAGAACACATTATAGTAACCATATTTTTTCTTTGCGTGAAGGTTCCAACACCTGATGCCATGCAACGATCGGAATTCTGCTTTAAGGTTACTGTCAAGAAGTCAAGAGGAGCTTACACCGCTATTTTAAGTTCCATGTATTCAGAGTCGCGTGATCGATAAAACAACATGGCTGCCGCCAGATAGACAAATAATGAATCAAATCGGTCGGTATGCATCTAGCGTGATAGACAGAGGATCGTTCAGGAGAGGAAGACATCGGTTCGGACCACAATCTTGTAGATATAAGTCCCACAAAATTCGTTTCGGATTCAGACCACAATCCAGTAGACATAAGTCCCACAAAATTAGTACGTCACAACAACAAGACATCGGGGGCTGCACTCACAACAAACAGCACAAAACCCGCTTGCAAAAATCCCCTGCCTAATGACACCAGCACTGTTTGGCAATACAAAGAAAAAAAGTTCTACACTAGTTAGAATCTGCAAGAGATAATAATAGTCTGAAAAGTATAAAGTTACAATGTATAGTTGTTATATATCAAATTGAAGCATAAGATCTATACTGCATATTTAAATCAAAATTATTGACTTATAGTTTATGTTCCGAATGAAGAAAGGAATGAGAATTTCTCTAAGCAAAAACAACACTTGTACACTTACTCGTATTACATCTTCAGTTGTTTAAGTAAATCGATTTTTTTGGCTTTGAGTATTTTGCTTATTGACATTGCTTACAGTTATAATCGATTTGGCATCGAGTGAACCAGATTCTCATAATCGGTTGTGTTAATGTTTTCGTCCATAAACTACCGATAGCACCCTAGATAAGTGCCACCTGCGTGCTCCCTGTGCTTGACACCATAACTAAAGAAGAGAGCGAACTGTGTTGAAGCAACATGGGGAAACAGGGCCCATAATCGTATATTTCCAAGAAGAGAAAAAAGAAAACAAATTGAAAGACGAGAAGCCTTTAGTAGCCAACGTCAAGGAGTCAAACATCATAGGAAAAAATAGACTATTGATGCAAATGTAAATCGGTCATTCACGCAGAGAAAAAACATGGTTACTACATGGTCACGACAATAATAATGTGTTCTCCGCAATAAAAGTATGTTCGTCGCAACCATAGCATTGTTAACTGAATTTATTTTTGACAATAGTATAATTGCTGCAATATTAATATTGTTGAAATGTAACAATAGTATTATTGCCAAATTTAAAAATGAAAATATGGTTATAGCAACAATATAAATATGGTTGATGCGACAAAAGTATTGAAGAAAAATTACAATCATACTGTATGATTGAATTTTCATTCATTTAAATATGCTTTTAAGAACACATGTTATTGGTACGGATCTTATGCAATAATAGCCCTTTTTTCATCGAAATTAAAATTTTTTAAACAAGCTGCTTTGGCTTTATTTAACTGAAATATTTTTAATAAAAACGCTTACGTTTATTTCAACTTATTTTTTCCACTGTGAAATAAATCACTCGTATTATTTTGAATTTAATGCATTTTTGAATAATTTTCATAATTTAAATCTATTGTTGACAACTTAAACCAATTCTTATAAATAATATTGGGGATCAAATCTATTGTCGACAACTTAAACTAATTCTAATATATTATAATGGGGATCATAGTATAATTGTGTGTGATCATACTATGGTTGTAGGGATCATAACATGGTTGCGTGTGAATCATACTATGGTTGTGAGGATCATACTATGGTTGTATATGAAACATACTATGGTTGTAAGGATCATACTGTAATGGTGAAGATCATAGTATGGTTGAGTGTGAATCATACTATGGTTGTGGGGATCATAGTATGGTTTTGTGTGAATCATACTATTGTTTTGAGGATCATAGTATAGTTGTATTTGAATTATACTATTGTTATGGGGATCATAATATTGTTGTACCACAACCATATACACAACAATAGTATTATCCTCTTCGAATATTGTCACCACAGCCATACTTTTTTCTGCGTGTTGATACAACAAATGTGTAAAGGATCTGAAAATTTTTAATTTATTTATTATTATTTATTGGATTCAATGTTCACCGGCGACCCAGGAAGAGAACAAAATTGCAGAGCATATTAACAAAGAAGAGACGATCTGGAATCTATCTAGATAGGAGAACACATAACCAATGTATGGAACTTCCTGGTACTATGTTCCCAAAATAGAGACAAAGCCATTTGCACCATCTTCTTCTTGTGGCCAAAAAGTCTCCTATTCACCGCGAATAAAATACTATTAACTATACTGTATAATGAAACTCATCAACATGATCTAAACATATCAATGTGGCTTTAGGCCGCATAAAACAACAATCGACCAAATCTTCATACTGCGCCAAATCTTCAAACTAATGTAAATTTGTATTAGATTGGTGTACAATTTTCATTAAGTCGATGTAGAATGTTCATCGAATTATAGCACTGTTGGGCAACGTTAAGAGTAAAAGGAGGTCCAACCATAATACACTACGTTAATTTTGAGTCACACCTTAGCGTCAATTTGGTTAATAGTTGTTATGTTGGATAATGGCACAAAAAAGATTTGGATGGCCACGCTTCTACTTTTCGAGTTAAAAATGAGAGTGAGTGTTTGTCGGACTCCACATTATTGTCTTTTTGTCATGTATGAGAAATTTTTATTTTCATCACAGATAGCTACTCAGAGCCCTAAATAAGCATTACAAGAAGTAAAAAGTTGTAGTAAGGTGAACCGACTAACCCTCACCCATAAAGGAATACGTTGTAAAGTTTACATTGGTCCTAACGGTATAAAAGGCTGTTTTAAAAAAAAAATATTTTTAAAAAAAATTATTTTTAAAAACAAAATTTCCCGATTTTCTAAGAAAAGGCTACCTTCGGTTTTTTTCTATTTTTTTTTTTGGTAAATGGCTATACTTATAATGTTGGGTAATGACACAATATAAGATTTTCGTGTCCACGCTTTAATTTTTCAAGATATAAATTAAAATGTGCAACGATCTTGGTTATAAACTATGGTAATGAGGACCATAATATGGTTGTGGGGATCATAGTATGGTTGAATGTGAATAATAATATGGTTGTAGGGATCATAGTATGGTTGTGTGTGAATAATTCTATTGTTGTGACGACCATAATATTGTTATGGGGATCATAGTATGTTTGTGTGTGAACCATACTATTGTTGTGATGATCATAATATTGTTGTGCTACAACCATATAACCAACTATAGTATGATGCTCTTCGAATATTGTTACCCCAACCATACTCTTTTTCTGCGTGTTTGGCACAAGGAAATTACTTATATTATTATATTAGGTATAATATGTGCCTTAAGACATCAAATCGGACGAATATATACGAGGGCGACCGCAAAAGTAACTGGCCTAACATAAAAAGAACCGTTTTTTTTGGAATTATTATTATTTATTTTTCAACATAAACTCCTTCCAACTCAATACACTTCATCAAACGTTTTTCAAGTTTTTTAATTCCATCCGAAAAATACGATTTTTCAAGACCTTCAAAATAAGTCTCAGTTTCAGCAATAACCTCGCTATTGGACGAACATTTTTTGCCACCGAGAAATTTTTTTAAATTTGGAAACAAGAAATATTCGGAAGGAGCTAAATCTGGACTATATGGTGGATGCGGAGCAATTTCAAATCGTAATTCGGCCAGTTTTGGTTGAGTTAAAAATGCAGTGTGTGAAGGAGCATTATCTTGATGAAAAATAACTTTTTTTTCTAAATGCTGTCGTTTTATCTTGATTTCTTCACTCAACCCAATAATGCACAATAATTTTCACTATTTATAGTTTTTCCTTTCTCAAGATAATCACTAAATATTATACCCCTTGCATCCCAAAATAATGTGGCCATTACTTTTCCTGCTGACTTAACAGTTTTCGCCTTCTTGGGACCACTTTTACCAGCTTCTATCCAAGGTTTTGACTGTTCTTTGCATTTTGGGATGTAGCGATGTATCCATGTTTCATCAACAGCTATGAATCGGCGCAAGAACTCTATTGAATTACGCTGATAAATCGCTAAAAGCTCCTCGGAATTGGTCCAACGGACGATTTTTTGGGGCAAAGTCAACAAACGCGGCACCCTTCTTGCGGATAGCTTTTTCATGTGGAGTTAATCATGTAAAATACTCCAAACTTGCTTTTCGTGTATTTTAACAATATCAGCAAGTTTTCTGAGCTTCATTCGTCTATCTTTAGTTACGTCATTAAATATTTTTCTAATGTTTTCAATAGTAGTAGCAGTTTTCGGTCTTCCAGAGCGTTGTTCATCTTCCGTACTTGAACGACCCATTTTAAATTGTTGAACCCAGGATTTCACGGTAGAGTATGATGGTGTATTATCACCATGAATAGAATCCAATTCATCTTTGATTAATTGTGGGGTATAACCTTTCATATAAAAGTGTTTAATTACCGCACGAAACTCTTTATTTTCCATTTTTCAAAAATTATAAAACTTGTTTACTTCAATCACCTGTAACAAAGAAAATAATCATTAAATATTTCGGAAATTTTGACAGATGGCTTATAAAAGATTGCTTTTAAAAAACAAAAAAAAAAGTTGTCAGTAAAACAGAAAATGTGCCAGGCCAGTTAGTTTTGCGATCGCCCTCGTATATATTAGAACTATAGGTACATCTGAACCGATTTTCTTTTAATTTAATAGTAGCCTTCCTACTGCATGTGCCTAATTTCATCATATATATCGGATGTGTGAGCTATATCTAAATCGATTTTCATGACTTGAGCAGTTCTTTATTCTGGTTCGAGACCTTAATGTTGTTTCTTTTTCAGAATCAACGTAAAAAGAAGAAATTGGTGAAATGTATTTGCTACGGTTGCCAGGCAGACTGTACAGCTGTTTCTCAACCCGCCAAGGTTTTTCTTCAGCAGTCTTTGGCAACGATTACTTCGGCCACAAATCAAATGACTTATACGGGAGACTCATTTTTATTAATGAGAATTACCCTTTGCGTATAGTCTTCGAACTGTGCGTAGAGCAATCTTCAACGCGCAATATCATTTCCACCAATTCCGTTTCGCATGGGTCTTTGTTGAAAACCACAAATGCAAAATGCTCAACCAAAGTGTGCATGTTTTTTGCGCGTACATATGTGACGCGCAAAATAGAAAGGGACCTAAGGCTAAAAACCAGTTTTATTCTGGAGAGCCATTTTAAAGATTAGGTCCCTTTCTATTTGCGCTTAGAATCGCCGACGTCACTTTCATAAAACGTGCATATCTCTGGCAGGGAACACTTTTGGGGCATGGGATCGGTCTCATTAGATGCTCAGATGTTGTCCACATCAAAAAAAAGAAAAAAAATTAAAATTGATTTTTTTACCCTTAGGTCCCTTTCTCTATGCGCTGTCACATATACTCATACATGCGTTGCACATTAGGGCGTACCAATCCTTTTTCTTCAATTTCAATAACGTCCTTCCGTGGACCAAGATCATACACTCAGTAAAAAAGTATGGTTGGGGTGACAATATTCGAAGAGGATCACACTATTGTTGAGTATATGGTTGTGACACAACAATATTATGATCCTCACAACAATAGTATGATTCACACATAACCATACTATGATCCCCACAACCATAGTATGATTCACACTCAACCATACTATGATCTCCACAACCATACTATGATCCTCACAACAATAGTATGATTCACACTCAACCATACTATTATCTTCACAACCATATTATGATCCTCACAACCATAGTATGTTTCTCATACAACCATACTATGAATTCCACAACCATAGTATGATTCACACTCCACCATACTATTATCCCTTAAATTATTTATTAGGATTGGTTATTGTTGTTATTCAAAAATAGAGATTTTTATTAAGTATGTTATTTTAAATTGCATTACTATTAGTTCATAGCCAGATTTGATGCCATGTTTTTATTAAACATTTCATTCAACAAACAAACAAAATATATTCCAACGGTCAAAAATACTTTTAGTTGCCAGCAGGGGTGAATGAGACTTCACCATCCGTAGACACCAAGTAACGAATGTGATAAAACCATGATCTATATACTTAAGTGCGGGCAGATTTTAAATAAACGAGAACCAGTCGGTATTAGAGTATTTCACCGAACAAAGTAAACACAACAAAAATCCCTCGAACTACCTTCCGATTGTTGTTGTTTTTTTAATGGACAGCAACCACTCACTGTATCGTGTGTATGTGTTTTTTTGTATGTCAAAAAAACACGCACATACACACATACATGCATGCTCTATAAAACCTTTTTTGCTATGTTCATAGTCGCAACCATACTGTATGATTGTCGTAATCCAATTATTGTTAACGTAAATTTTAAACAACAATACTTTTGTTGCACCAACCATGTTTATATGGTTGCTACAACCATATTTTCATTTCTAAATTTGCCAATAATACTATTGTTACATTTCAACAATAGTAATATTGTCGCAATCATACTATTGTCAAATGAAATTCAAAAAACAATACTATGGTTGCGACGAACATTCTTTTATTGTAGAGAACATATTATTGTTGCGGTGACCATAGTGTAACCATATATTTTCTCTGCGTGTACATCTTACATCTGAAACTACACCTGTAGTTTCATTGCAAGCCTTAGATGGACGGACATACGGACCGACAGACATCGTTAAATTGAAACAGCTAGGGATTCTAGTCGATCGGTACACTTAAAGGAGGCCAATCTTAAATATTTTGGTAGTTACACATAATTGCCATGAAACTAACTTATAAGTATTAAACCCTGTTCCACTAAGTGGTGCAAGGTATGTATAATAAAATTGGCATACACATGTAAATTAATTTAAACTTAATTTCAATTGCAAATGTTATAAAATCCAAAGCATTTGCAAATATGTACTTTTCAAAATTTAATTAGTAAAAATTCAAAATTTCTCTGGCTGTGTTCAAACGCATTAGAAACACAACAGACAAAAAAAACATTTTCATAATTGAACACTGCAAATTTTGCAGACCAAATGGACTTGACAGTCTTGACAGCCACAACTGCCAGCACACAGGCAAACTAACTAATATAAAAGTAAGCACGTTTATGCAGGGTATTCCATTATGTTGGCTGACCTGCACATGATCTCAAATCAGAGTTTTTCCTCGCAGGCATATCAGTTTAGACAATCTATGATATGCAATAATCTTCCACATTCACTGTGTCAAGAAGGCAAGGCACGGCACAGTGGAGGGGTGGTGGAAAGCGGCGGAGTGGCAGCACGGTAAAGGGCGCACCAGACAGGACATGCAATTAAAGCAGGTGTCTATTGCAACTGTTCAACAACAGCTACAGAAAAGCGAAAATGTAGAAAAAGAAAAATTAGAAATCGAGAATACGAGTACATGAAATCAATGCTTCCCTATGAAGTACTCGCTGGAAGGCTGTTTGTGGAACAAACACTGTAGATGGAGAAGTAGAAGGTTTGTTTTATTTCTGATTGCCGATGGTATTGTTAAATGAAACGTAATATTCGTTTAAGTTCTAATAAAAATTAATATGAACACAGATGCGTAGAGGCGGATAATAAGAAGGCCTTAATTGTTTGCAAAAAGAAGAGGATTGGATATTTTTAAAATCCTTTAGAGTAAAAGTTTTGAAGCTCCATCATAAGCTGGGGTTAGTCAAATTAATGTAAAGTACATTCTACCTTAACAGAAAAATTCTAACTAACTTTGGAAAAATACTACTTACTTAAGTCGTATACATCCCAGTGAGGAACAAGGGGAAACTTATCGACGTAAACCTGTAATAACCCGCTGATTTCATTTAACGATATCTGTCTGTCTGTCCGTCCGTCCGTCCATCTAAAGCTTGTAATCAAACTACAGGTCGCAATTTTTGTTCGATTTTCATAAAATTTGGCAACAGTAAATTTTTTTGATCAAGGGCGGACGCTAATGAAATTGAAGAAAGTCGGCTTAAATTAAGATACAGCAACCACCTATATGTATACCCGTTTTTATACGGCACGAGTATGTTTTTTAGCCCAGGAAGTTACACAAATCAAACAAAATCGGTTCAGATTTAGATATAGCTCCCATACATAAATATTCATCCGATTTTATGTCTTTAGCTCCAGAAGAAATACATTACGCCCAAACTTGATATAATTTAGCACGACTTAGTTATTTTGGCCAAGAAAGGATGGTATTGAAATGGATAAAAATCTTTCCAGATTTAGATATAGCTCCTATACATATATGTTCATGAGATTTTTCTGTTTACATCCAATCTGGATGACATTTAACACGATTAAGTTATTTGGCTATTGAAATTGCCGAAAATCTGTCCAGATTTAGATATAGATCCCATACTTATATGTCCTTCCGATTTTAGATCTATAAAACCCACACATGCATCTTAATAAGGTTTGGCACGCGTTAGTTAAGGCCAAGAAATGAAGTTATTTAAATTAATAAAAAAAACGCTCCGATTTTTTTGTTTCTAGCTCTAGAAGCCACATCTTACATCCAATATGGATGAAACTAAGCACTGGTAAGTTTTTTGGGCCAATAACTGAGCACGGAAGGCCAGTATAGAAATTTTAGACAACCGGTTCAGAGGTTGAAATAGCTCCAACATGATAGTTCATCTGATTTTATGTTTATATCACTAAAAGCCACATATTACATCCCATCCTGATGAAACGAGAATGTTTTTTCGGACCAGGAAGCGCGTTATATATTATCTTTGTTAATCCGATTTTAAGTCTATAGCTCTAGAAGCTACGAATTTTCCACACGTTAGATTTTTAAACCAATGAGGGATGTAATTAAAATAAACAAAAATCGGTTCAGGTTTTGATGTAGATCCCAAATGTATGTTCATCCGATCTTGATTAAATTTGGCACAAGTCAGTTTCTTAGGCAAAGGGCGGACGCTATTGAAATTGAAAAAAATCGGCTGACATTTGAATGCTGCTCCCATACACATATCTTCAACCGATTTTAGCAAACACAATGATATTTTCTCAATCACTCAAACAGGATATAAGTTTTAAAATCTGAGTAAATGTAAAGCCCGTCCAAAGGGCTCAATGTCCTATTTTTAGTTGGCTTTTCTGAACATCCAGAAGTGATTATATAGTCAGCCACACCCGACTCTAGTTTTTTTTCTAGTTGCAAATGGTGTTAAATGTCATTTGTCATCTGTGTTAAAGACAGTTGAAGAATTATGTGACAAAAAGCTATTGAGTAATACTCGTATTAAGTATACTCAATGAAGAGGTATTGTTCTCAATAGAGTTTTTTTCACAGATTACAAGTTATGTTAAACTTTATTTTTTTGTTATCAGTATTGTTTGCCATTTCATCATGGCAAACTTACACCGCGAAAACCATTGTTTTCGAGCATTTCGCCATACCGTTCGAAATGCTCAAACGAGTCATCTAAAATTGGGTCCTCAGAATGCATACCCTGAGACTTTGTTTCGGTCAAAATTTGAAGGAAATTATATTCAAAAAATTAATTGTATAAAATGTGCTTTCGAATAAAGATTCCACAGTTGATTTGAATTTTTTTTATTTGGAAAAACATACGATATGTACGCCAAAATAAAGTGGAATTATGACTGATTACACTACTCAACAAAATGAAAAAAATTTCATGTACTCCGGATGCGATAATTTTTTCTGTGTAGATAACCTTGACATGAGCTCGAAAAACGCAATAAAAATTTTTTTTTTCGTTTGGTTTTTGTTTTATTTTTTTTTTTTAAATTTTAAAAATTTTTTTTTTTGGTTAATTTGTTTCGTCCGGCATAACTCGGGAACCACTAGCCCGATTTAATTGAATTAAATTTTAAAAAATTTAAAATTACAATTCCCTTAATGAATATATATATATATAATATATATATATAATGAATATATAAAGGAAAAAACTTATTTTTTGCCTAAAGATTTAAATTTTTTTTTTTTTAAAAAATCCATAAAAAATCCAAAATGAAAAAAAATGTAAAATCTTATTACTTTTACGTAAAGTCACATAACCTATGAGCAAAATGAGACAAAGATCATGAAAATCGATGCACGTGTTTCGCTTTTATTCGCAATTGAGTAAAGGTATGAATTTCAAAAATTTGCTCGACATATGCACAACTTTGTCTATGGTAAGGTTTTTTCTTTTTTATTACAAAAAAAATTAAAATTTGTTGGGTGAAAAAAATATATGACTTTAGCAAATTTTTGAAATTCATACCTTTACTCAATTGCGAATAAAAGCGAAACGCGTGCATCGATTTTCATGATCTTTGTCTCATTTTGCTGGATTTTTTAAAAAAAAAAAATTTAAATCTTTAGGCAAAAAATAAGTTTTTTCCTTTATATATTCATTTTTAACTTGGAAACTGTTGCTTGTATAGGAAAACAATATATGAACAGATTAAGGGAATTGTAATTTTAAATTTTTTAAAATTTAATTCAATTAAATCGGGCTAGTGGTTCCCGAGTTATGCCGGACGAAACAAATTAACCAAAAAAAAATTTTTAAAATTTAAAAAAAAAATAAATAAAACAAAAACCAAACGAAAAAAAAATTTTTTATTGCGTTTTTCGAGCTCATGTCAAGGTTATCTACACAGAAAAAATTATCGCATCCCGAGTACATTTTGACTGTTGACTAGTGTTATTTAACCAATTTTTTGTCCGTTGTTTTAACGTAGCAGGAAATCCGTCGTCTTTTTCGTCTTCGTTCTGTGTCATGAGCGCCAACAGTTAAACTTTGCGCTGAGCGCCTCATACAAACTGACTCCACTGAAGATGTTGACGTCCTCCTTTTGCAAGTACGACCGAGAAAATCGATGTTGTGGCCTAGGACGTCAAAGAGAATCCACAAAATTGATTCATACAATAAGACATTAGTAGGCGTTCATTTCAACGAATTTTAAAGAAAGGCTTGAAAATGATTAAATGGCAAACAAATGGCAAAATTGCCCACGTAAATATCTTACAGTTTGCGTTAAGGACTTACTACTTTGGAAGCAAGTTTTTAATATTTTACAATTTTGTTCGAGCGTATAGCGTCCCATTTCGCAAATGTCAAACATAAACCTAAAAATAAAAATTGGTTTCCAACGAAGGCCATGCAAAACGGAATTGGTGGAAATGATATTGCACTATGAAGATTGCTCTTCGAACAGTTATACGCAAAGGGTAATTCTCATTAATCATAATGATACTCCCGTATAAGTCATTTGATTTGTAGACGAAGTAATCGTTGCCAAAGACTGCTAAAGAAAAACCTTGGTGGGTTCAGAAATAGCAGTACAGTCTGCCTGGCAACGGTAGCCTATACAATTCACCAATTTTTTGGTTAATTATGAAAAAGAAACAACAAAAACGTCCCGAACCAAAATAAAACTGTTCCAGTCATAATAAAAATAAATGTTGTTCTACCTTTTAAAATCAAAGTAGTCGGTAGTTTAAATTTAAAATTTGAAATGGCCTACCATTTATTATTTTTGCCGTGACATTATAGTAACCATATATTTTCTATGCGTGCATTGAAAAGAACCAACTGGCGGTAAACACCGCCGCTCTAGAAACGCAATATTTTATCCAAAGCTACAAAAATGTTGCATTGTTCGTGATGATCATATCAACATGGATTTCGACCAGCCTAAATACCTCAGAACGTTTTGACGTACGACCATCATTTGTGTTGTTTAAAGTGACTTGAAAAAATCAATTTGACAATAAATTGAATTAACTCGTGAACATTTTCGTGCGATCATTTATCACAACTTTCGACGTGGATTATCACGACAAGAGTGCATCGATGAACTTAAATCTTTGTATGGCGATGAAGCAACATCCTATAGCACTGTGAAAAACTGGTTTAATGAATTCAATCGTGGCCGAGGCTCGCTCAGAGACGAAGGTCGTCCAAAAACGGCCGTTGTCATGTGACATACCGTGAGATAGAGGCATCCTTTGGCATTTCTTGCACCAGAATACATTCGATATTGAATGAACACCTGGTCACAATTTGACAATCGCTCCAAAAAAAAAGTCAATCGTGTCGATTTGTGCAAAGAAATTTTGAAAAAATACGATCGCGTTGCTTCCAAAGACGTTTATAAGATCGTCACAGGTGACGAATCATGGATCTATGCGTATGAGCTCGAAACAAAACAGCAATCGACCGTGTGCGTCTTCGAAGACGAGCCAAATCCAATGAAAGTTGTTCGTGGAAGAATCACTTCGAAGCAAATGGTTGCCTGTTTCTTCGGCAAAACTGGTCATGTGGCGACTGTTGCGCTTGAGCAACGTAGGACGGCTAATTCTGATTGGTACACCACAATTTGTTTGCCTGAAGTCTTCGGAGAAATTCGAAAAACGAACAAGAAAAGGCGAATCATTGTGCACCATGACAATGCGAGCTCTCACACATCGGCAACCCTCGTATTCGGACAAAATGAACTTGGTATAGCACTTCAAAAGCCCTACTTTCCGCCACTGTGCCATTCTACTTTAAGCTTAACACGTATGTATACATGTGTTTAAAAATGAAATGATATCTTGTGTTTTTTTAGATATCGCAATTATAGTACTTCATAGAATATGTGGATATTCGATATCAAGACCGTAATTAATTACTTGTCTTTATTAAGGAGCACTCATTAGAACGATAGACAGACGGACACCCACACTCGCACACGAACTGAAGTAGTTTTCCTGAACCCTTGCCACCATGCAAAAGCAAGGACTCGTTAAAAACATCGAAATGTTGAAATACTTGAATTGCGATTAAATGCTAATGAGATGTTTAATGTAAATTCATGGTAATCCATTAGAGTTAATCGCATTCATTTATATTTCGAGAGAGTTTAAGTGCAAAGGATAAGGCAGATGATAAGGATATATTATCAACATAAATCACATAAGTGGTCAACTCTGGTCGAGGGAGGCATTATCGAGCAATGGTGGCCATGAACCTTACAAATTTATGTACACTTGTAACTCGTGCTTAAATCTCTTTTGGAAGTAGACTAATTTTTTGTTTTGTATTGTGTTTTAGAAAAAATAGATGCTAGTGTGTAGCTAATGGGGTTTTTGTATAACGATATAATAACCGAGGAGGGTCACCAAATGTTTGGTCTCCCATGAAATAAGTTCTTATAATTGATATAGGGTAATGTTTTTAAGTCTTGAACATTCATAGTACTTTCTCAGTTTAAATTAAAATTTTTATGCACACGCAGAAAAAAGATATGGTTACTATATGGCCACAGCAACAATAGTATGTTCTCTGCAATAAAAGTATTTTTGTCGCAACGTAGTATTGTTTTTTGAATTACATTTTGAAAATAGTATGATTGCGGCACTATTAATATTGTTGAAATGTAATAATAGTACTGTTGCCAAATTTAAAAATGAAAATATAAAATGGTTGGTACGACAAAAGTATTGTTTTTGTTGGTTTTATGTGAGCAATAATACAGGGTGGAAGGCGGTAATTTGCTTATTTAGGATTGAAATAAAAAAATTATGAACCTAAGAAAAATTTATTTTATATTTTAATTATATTGAGCAGTATTTTCGGATTTTTTTCGGTATCCACACACTGCTGCATACGTTTCTGAAATTTTCATGAATTCTAACAAGCATGTCGACTGGTATTCTGCCATTTTCAGCCTCAATATTGTGAATTAGGTTCTCCAAGGTGTTGGGACGGTTGATATACACCTTCGACTACAGGTTACCACAAAGAAAAATAATACCATAGGGCTAAGTCTGGTGATCGTCCCAGCCACTTCACATCACCCCTCAAAGAGATAAGCCCTCTAGGAAACATTTGCCTCAAACAATTTATAGTAACCCTCGCTATGTGTACAGTGGCTGACAATTGTTGGCTTCAGTTTCAGTTCATCAGTTCATCAAGAAGAATGCGGTGGAAAGTACATCTGGAAATGCCAGAGCAAGTGATTGCTTCCGAGCAGAGCGTTTCGGAGATTGCAGTACTGCTGCTATAACTGTCTCGATGTTTTGTGGTGTTGTAATCATTCTTTCAGGTCCCCTTCGTAGAAATGACACATTCCCTGCTGTTCTCAATGAAGTTACCCAATTTACAATTGATTGCCGTCCAGGCACACGTCCGCGTGGGGGAACAGCGAATTGTAAGCGTAAAGCACGCTGCGCTGCAATGGTCGAGTGCGCATTTGAAAAATACGTTTCAACACGAAATGACCTCTCCTAACGTGTCCAATGCATGATGCCAACAGACAAATAAAAATCTCCCATCAGCCGCTATAAGCTACGCATACTCTCAACTCTCTTCGACCAACAGTGCCGCCACAGCATGCAGTGCAAAAAAGCAAATTCCGCGCTGCACACTGTATAATAACGGCAATTATACTTTATGATTGAAATTTTTCTTCATTTGAATATGCTTTTTTAGAACAATGTTATTGTTACGGACCTAATGTAATAATATTACTTTTTAAATAAAAATTAAAATTTTTCTTTTTTGGCTTTGTTTAACTGAAATACGAGTATATAAAAACACACGTTGTCACATTGTAGTGAGTGATGGAAATTAGTCCGAACTACAGAAATTCAGTTAAATAAATAAACTTCGATTGTTAACCATATCATTAGATGGTATCAATGAAGATATCGCTGTGCACACATCCAATAAATCGGTCATATTAACCAAATGCAATAAAACCACCACAACTGGTGGTTATGGCAACCAACCACAACTGGTGGTCATGGCAACCAACCACTTATGAAGTGCATGTAACGCCGGTAACAATAATCTTTGTACCAACCAATAGTTCACTGTTGCAACATATCATTGGTTATTCCAACCTCAGAATATTCATCGGTTCAAGTCAATACAAAAGCAACACATTAAGAAGTAAAAAAACGAATGGAAACAAAAACAGGTGGACAAATTATATTATATGGGCTTATATACCCATTGGCACCGGTCTCTTTTCTATAAGGATGTGTTTATTTTCATACCAACATCGTATGTACCAAATATCATAGTCTTATCTATGATATATTGTTTTTAAATTCAGGATTGTCTGAGCGGTGCCACGACCCCTTGTCCGAGAGTTATTGATATCATAATCTCATCAATGAGATTTTGTAAAGGGGATCGTCCACTTTTTCTCTAGAATGTGTTTCGATCCATGTCAACATCATATGTTCTAAATATTATAGTCATATCTAAAAGTTCATGATATATTGTCTTTTTAAATTTAGGGTTGTCTGGGCGGTGCACCACCCCATACGAATTTTAGTATAATACAGCCAATGACAATTTTCCAGTTATTGAATTCATTCTGTTAAAATTTAATTACGATCGGTCTAGTGTTTTAGCCATCAATCTAAATTTTTAAAGGCACCCGCCACTTTTCCTGTGTTTCGATCCAAATATCACCATCATATCTCTAATAGTTCATGAGCTATTGTGTTTTTAAGTTTAGGGTTGTTGATTTTTCCAGATGTTGACTCAGTCCTTGGGTAGGGAAAATATTTTCCTCTTCACTGATCTGACATATTTTCAATACTTACCATTTCATTTTCATCAGCAGCCAGAAATATATTTTTCGTGAATTTCATTGTTTTGGAGAACCCATGTGTTCATTGTTGCAGGGAGCCGAACGGGCCCTAGGGAGCTTCTAAGTCAACATTTTAAAAGTTAATGCATATTGAGAGAGAAAACTTCGCTGGTTCTGAGTAAGCATATGTGGATGTACGAAGTGATCTCAATATCCACGCTCTCGGGGCCAAGAACTCCAATAAATTAGAATAGTAGAATTAATCATTTTTTCGGATTTATGACGAAATTTATTGTTACTTTTTAATAGCTATATGCTAATGGTAGAAGCAGGCCAATTATTGGGCCTAGTGGGCCGGTCAGAGTAAAAATTGGCAAATTGGCTTTGTGACATTAAGAGAAGGTTTTTGGAATCAGAGCATATAGATCACGCTCATAAGTTAAAACCTCCAACTCATCCAAATCGTAAAATTCTCCCAAAAATTCCACTATTTCTGATTACCCATATGTTTATGTTCAAAAGGACATCTTTTTAGTGTCATATGGACCTTAGAGCCGCCCAGGTTCAACTCCGGTTAAGAACATCTAACAATTTTTCAGCGGTGAGTTTTCACCTCGTCGACTTTACAAGTAAGAGATGTAAATCTAAGCCATGTAAAAACTTCTCTTAAAATGCATAAGCCGTTCGGAGTTTTTTGTCCCGGTCAGTATAGGAAAAATATCGTGCAAAACTCACAGATTTAAGAGAAGTTTGCCCTTGTTCCATGGTTTGATGTTGTGGGAATTGAGAAGGGATTTCAGACCAATGGGTTAAGGCATTCAATTTCATTGAATTGTACAATTAATAAGATATACTGATTCGTGATGTAGTTTAGTGTTTTTAACACCCATATATCCACACGCAGAGAAAAGATATGGTTACACTATGGTTACCGCAACAATAATATGTTCTTTACAATAAAAGCATGTTCGCCGCAACCATAGTATTGTTTTTTGAATTTCATTTTGACAACAGTATGATTGAGACAATATTACTATTGTTAAAATGTAACAATAGTATTATTGTCAAACTTAGAAATGAAAATATGGTTGTAGGAACCATATAAACATAGTTGGTGCAACAAAAGTATTATTGTTTAAAATTTACGTTAACAATTATATGATTATGGCAATCATACAGTATGGTTGCGACTATGAACAAAACAAAACAGGTTTTTTACAGCGTATATGGATGTGTGTGCGTATGTTTTTTTGATATACTAAAAAAACATATACACACGATGCAGTGGATGGTTGTTGTCCATCAAAAAAACAACAACAATCGGAAGGTAGTTCGAGGGATTTTTATTGTGTTTACTTTGTTCGGTGAAATACTCTAATACCGATTGGTTCTCGTTTATTTAAAATCTGCCTGCATTTAAGTATAAAGCCATTGATCAAGGTTCGCTACTTGGTGTCTTCGGATGATGAGGTTGCATTCACCCCTGCTGGCAACTAAAAGTATTTTCGACTGCCGTTGGAATATATGTTTTTGTTTCTTGAATGAAATGTTCAATAAAATCATGGCCTTAAACCTGTCCATGAACTTAATGTAATGCAATTTAAAATTACTTGCTTGATAAAAATTTATTTTTGAATAACAACTCCCAATCATAAAAAATAATGTTTGCGATCATAGTATGGTTGATTGCAATATACTATGTATATTGCAAATTTTTTTCGCGGCCAAATGAACATGCAATATCTTATTGATGCTTGTCATACTAAGGCCCAAGGATGCCTCAATCTCACAGCCATCGATGGCTTCTGGTAAAGTGACCGAAGTTGGACGTTCTCACGAAATTCTGGAGCGAACCGCGTCCGAGACTGAACTCTTGGTACCAGCAATTAACAGTGGTTTTTGATGGTGCTTCATCGCCAGAAGTCGAAACAAGTTGATTTAACCACTCTTGTCTCGAAGACCCACGCCTAAATCGAAAAAAAAAATCATCGCACGAAAATGTTCACGGGATAATTCCATTTATTGACTGAGGTGAATTTTTCAACACACAGTAAACAACACAATTCGTCCTCAATGACAAAACGATCTGAGTGAAGTTATGCTAAAAAATGTCAAAGTTTCCAATGGAAATTCCAGTTTGCATTTGGGAATACTAGTATTGTCAGGACACGATATATAATTTAATATATAAGATATAAATTATAATTTGTATGGTCCCAAATAGGTATACCGAGATTTTACGAACTGAATAATAAACTTATTTATTCTCCCATCCTATGGTGGAGAGTACAACGGTTGATATTTCCATTGGAAAGTCTGACATTATTTAGCGTAAACATACTCAGAATGTTTTGACGTACGACCATCATTTATTTGTGTTGTTTTCAGTGACTTGAAAAAATAAATTTGACAAAAAATTGGTATTAACTAGTGAACATTTTCGTGCAATCATTTTTCATTACTTTCGACGTAGATAATCACGACAAGAGTGCATCGATGAACTTAAATTTGTGTATGGCGATGAAGCACCATCCTATAGCACTGTGAAAAACTGGTTTAATTTAATCGTGGCCGACGATCGCTCAAAGACGAAGGTCGTCCAAAAACAGCCATCAATGTTCTCTGGCACAGAGAACATTGATGCCGTGCGTGAACTGATAATGCAAGATCGTCATGTGACATACCGTGAGATAGAGGCATCCTTGGGCATTTCTTCCACCAGCATACATTCGATTTGCATGAACACCTGGCCGTAAAACAGGTTTGTTCTCGTTGGGTCCTGCACAATTTGACAATAGCTCAGGAAAAGGCTCGTTTTGATTGGTGTAAAGAAATTTTAAAAAAAGACGATCGCGGTGCTTCAGAAGCCGTTTATAAGTTCGTCACAGGTGACGAATCATGGATCTATGCGTATGAGCTCGAAAAAAACAGCAATTGACCGTGTGGGTCGTCGAAGACGAGCTAAATCCAACGAAAGTTGTTCGTGGAAGAAGCACTTCGAAGCAAATGGTCGACTGTTTCTTCGGCAAAACTGGTCATGTGGCGACTGTTCCGCTTGAGCAACGTAGGAGGTCAATTCTGAGCGGAACACCACAATTTGTTTGCCTGAAGTCTTCGGAGAAATTCGAAAAACGAACAAGAGAAGACGAATCATTGTGCTAACACATCGGCTCAAACCAGCGCCTTTTTGACCGGCCGAAACGCCGAATTGATGGGTCATTTGCCATACAGCTCTGACTTGGCACCCAACGACTTCTTTTTATTCCCGCACATCAAGAAAAAAATGCATGGTCGACGATTTTCGTCGCCAGATGTTGCTGTTGAAGCGTTCAAAAACCATGTTTTGGAGGTGTCTCGATCGGAGTGGAGAAAGTGCTTCGACAATTGGTTTGAGCGCATGTAAAGTGTGTGCTGGAGAATACTTTAAAATACAATAAAACCATTTTTGATGATAAATATGTGCATTTTCATTATTAGGCCAGAAATATATATAGCAGCCCGTATAAGTCTTGATCTAAAAAAAAAATAAAATTCCTAAAATTCCTCGTTTGTTTCTTAATATGATGTTGAGTAGATATACTTTGAATGTAAATAAGTTAATACAGTCCAAACCATTCGGTCATGCCTTACTTATACCCAACTCTTTTTTAATCCTCCCAAGCACTAAATTCTAGAGACCATCGATTATTAAAGTAATTAGTGGTCTTCATATTTTCGTAGATAAAACCACAAGGTTTTTTTGCATCCTCCTTGATTACTTTCCAACCACCCTTGCCTGTTTGCCGAACACGTGGCATTTATCGAAATTGTCCAGTCTCAAAGGAACGTCGCACAACATGCCCGAGCATTTGAAATGTAAATTTTGCATTGATGTTATTTGCGGCTGAAATCCCGCTCGAATCGTTTTGCTTTGTTCGTTATTTGCTTTTGAACCACTCCCGCTTCCATGTGCGCCTTCGTCATCTCCGCCACCATGATTTCCATCATACCAGTGCCTATCAGACAGGGAGCGTAACACTAAAGTGTCATGTTGCATTAACACTTTCATAAATTCTGCGTTACAGAACAAAGAGCATATTTTATCAGCCTGTTCGTTTGTATGCATTGAAACTGTCTTTGAACGGTTTTGTTACATCACATCTCAGGGGCGTACAATAATTCGAACTACAGGACGAAATGGATGGATGAAAGGCACCGCTCTTGCATACTATCCTTAAATTATGACATCCCTTTATGTATGCCAACCAGCGTACACGATCCTTGTGCATGCCTTGTAATTTGCAATAGTTTGATGTAATTTTGCCCAGCGACGCTTCTGGTATTTGAATATAACACATGAGCTGTGTATTGCGCTTTTCGCGGCTGCCAGCGCCGTGATACACGGAGAACAATTTGCGATTTTTTTGCAATCAAAATAATGAAAAGGCCGTAGGTTTACAGGAGTACCAAATCATCTAGGGATCTTCATAGAAACTCTTGTTTATTTTTCCAAATATCCGCTGCCGCCGTTACTGTCGGCGCTCACGGCAGGAAATAAGTCGCCGATGGCTCTTAAATCGTTTGAAAATATAATCGACTCCGATTTACCCAAACGCAAGCCTGAATTACCATTCTAAAAGGTAATTCCAAATACTTCCTCATATTTATTTTACATTTTAATATTTTGTTTAAATAAATATTAAGAATTCTTTCTTAAAAGAACCTATAAAATTATCCATTGATATTTTAATAGGTTAGGATAAAGCCAATAGAAACAGACAATTTCTGAACAAACATACAACAAATATTACATATGTGACAGCGCATAGAGAAAGGGACCTAAGGGTAAAAAAATCAATTTTCACTTTTTTTGATGTGGACAACATCTGAGCATCGAATGAGACCGATCCCATGCCCCAAAAGTGTTCCCTCCCAGAGATATGCGCGTTTTACGAAAGTGAAGTCGACGATTCTAAGCGCAAACAGAAAGGGACCTAATCTTTAAAATGGTTCTCCTGAACAAAACTGGTTTTTAACCTTAGGTCCCTTTTTATTTTTCGCGTCACATATACTTATACATTAACTTCGTACTTTTCAGGGTGCGAAGTTAAGTAAAGTTCAAGAATGTTATGTTGGTGCCCTTCTACACACGGAATATGTGCCGGTTCATTCACTAGTTGCGTCAAGTCATTTTGCGCGGCGAAGAGCTCGGCGTATTGGCCCTCCGCAGTTGTATGGCTCGAATGTGAAAGCCAGACGGAATTATGGACATTGCAATCTCCAGCAACGACAATTTCACTGTCTGAATAACCCTCCAAAACTTTCGATATTGAATCGGAATGGACGTCAAAGCTGTTAAGGGAAGCCAGGAACGTGAAAATCCTGTGGATCGGAATCCTCACAGACCTGAGTCTCACTTAGAGCTAGAACATCAGGCCTATGAAAATGAATATGAGAAAGCACAGTGAAAAAATTCGCACGCAACCCTCGTATGATGGCAAAATGGAATTTCTTCACCATTACGCCAACCAGAGAACAAAACAAGTGTCTGTGTGCAAATGCAGTTGTCGATCTTACCCCCTTTGCCGCTGTTGATCCCATCCAAAGCTTAGTGTTATGCCTTAAGCATTGGACGGACAGCGACAAAGAAAGCAGAGAGCCAACTGCACTACACAAAATGGAAGGAAAGGGGAGGGGGAGAAGGAAAAGAATGCACGACGATTAAAGAACATTAACACTTATACATATCAAGGATGGTCCAACTAAAACGAGAATTATCTTAATATTGTTAATGATAGAAGAACCTATGACAATTATGTGTGAAAATATCGGCCAAATGCTCGCCACGGCTTCGGTGGCCATATGGTCCTTTGAGACAACTGAAGGAACATTTTCGTTAACTTGCTGAGTTATCTCATCCCTAAGCTCTTAAACCTTTCTTGGCTTATTGACGTACACTTTTTCTTTTTAATATCCCCTAAGAAAGAAGTTTAACGGTGTCCAATCACATGAAAGTGTAGGCCAATTAACCTCGCCACAACGTGAGGTAACACAGCCATTGAATTTCACGCTTAAAAGATTCATTGTTTCGATGGCTGTTTGGCAAGTTCCACATTCCATTCATGTCCATATCCCCAATTTTTGGCCACAAGAAATGCGTTATCATCTCGCGATAGCGAACACCATTCATGGTAACTGCTTGGCTGACCTCATTTTCGAAGGAGTACGGCCCGATGACGTCGTCAGCCTATAAACCGGACCAATCATTCACTCTTTAAGGATGCATCAGCTTTTGAACAATCACTCGTGGATTCTTATTTGATCAAATGCGGCAAATCTGCTCGTTAACGAATCCACTGAGGTGAAAGTGTACCTCGTCGCTGAAGACGGTTTTCTTTATAAAGTCAACATTCACTTCAGTCCCTTTACCAAACCACTCGGCACATTGACGACGCTTGAAATGGAGTAGGCTTCAGCTCTTGAGTCAATTGAACCTCGTTAGAGTGTAACTTCATATCTTAGTGATGTTTGTTAGATGTTCAGTTGTTGGACACGACGGCGAGTCGAGGTTGACGGCTCTTCTGCCACACTTTCGCGAACAACATCAATGTATTCCTAAAAACGAACTGGGCGAGCATGCACAAGTGTTTTCACATTTCCAACAGACCCGGTTTGCTGAAATTTGCCCGCAGTTCTCCCGATTGTGGACACATTTGGTCGATTACGCTTTCCAAAAAAAATCACAAAAGTGCACGAAATTCATTTTGATTTGAGCGCCTATTTTCGTAAAGGCTTCATTAATCTCAACGCGCTGCTAAATTATGTACCTTTTTATGGTTGAATTTGTCAAACAGTTAAACAAACCAATATAAAATTAAGTTGGGCAAAAAGCTTAACGTTAAGTTAAGACTTAAAATCAACATCGTTTATTATGGCTGGTCCACCCTTTATAATGATGATCCAACAACCATTGCTGAAAAACAAGTAAAAGCGCTATCGGCGGGAGGGGCTGAATAAGATAAACCCATCACCACTCTGCTATTTAAGAGATTCCAAGCCTCTCTTTGAATTTTGAGACTTGTACAATTAATATGGTATTCTAGAGTGGGATGCACATATTTCGTTGGGGCTCTAAGAAACCATAGACTAAAATGACCCAAGTTCCCTAGAAATAGTTCGCGCTTAATGCTCTGTACTTCATTTAATGCTCTGTACTTCATTTGGCTAGATCGAATTTGAAATGTTTCCTGTATAGCGGTACTTGGTAGGGAAATAAATACTGTTACAACATTGAACACACCCATTTCAATAGTAGAACTGAAGATAGCCCGCTAATGTCATATGGGTTGTGGAAGCTAACCTCAATAGCGTAAGTCTGTAACGAGATTTTAATATTGTTTCAACTTTCATCATGGAGTGGTCAGATAATGAGAACCGTATCGCTGTAATAACGCTTTTCAAGTGTGAAATTAAAAAAAGCGATATTTTCAAAACGCTCCGGCCACTAGGGATTAACCGCATGTTCATCTACCGATACATAAAACTGTTTGAGGAGACTGGAGATGTAAAAGACCACCACCGGTCGGGCCGCCCACGCTCTGTTCGAACACCACATGTCATCAAAGCCGTTAAATCAAGAATTCACAGAAATCCGCTCCGAAAACAGAAAATCATGGCCCGTGAGATTAATATCACGCAAAAGTCCATGAGTCGAATCATTAAAAAAGACTGGGGACTTGGGGCTTTCAAACGATGAACCGGACATTTATTGACTGCAGCTTTAAAAAAAATAGGATTGAATAATGCAAAAGTCTTTTGGTGAATCACGCTGATAACTTGCACAGAAAAATTTTGTTCACCGATGAAAAAAATGTTACCGTTCAGGAAAAATTTAACAAGCAAAATGACAGAGTGTATGCGCGGTCATCTAAGAAAGCATCTGAAATGATCCCAAGGGTGGAAAAGCGTCATCAGCTTCAGTCATGGTTTGGTGGGGTATCTTTTACAATAGTGTCACTGACCTGCATTTCTGCGAACAAGGAGTCAAAACATCGGCCAAAGTTTACCAAGAAACCGTTTTGAAAGCTGTTGTGAAACCTCTTAACAATTCCCTGTTCCAACACCAGCCATGGACTTTCTAGCAGGATTCTGCACCGGCCCATAAGGCTAAAACGTCCCAGGGGTTGGCTTCCAAACAATTTGCCAGCGTTCATTTCCTCTGAAGAATGGCCCTCAGGCAGTCCAGATTTGAACCCATTGGATTACAAATTGTGGGTGGTTTTAGAGGAAAAGGTTTGTCTCAACAGATACCTCAACATTGGATCTCATAAGACTGCTTTGGTTCGAGCTGTGGCCAATTTTCCAATGGACGAGGTTCGTGCAGCTATTGACGATTGGCCAGTGCGACTTAAGGCGTGTGTAAAGGCAAAAGGCGAACATTTCGAATAAGTAAATTCTTTTTGGATTCAATATACATCAATAAATATATCAAAAAATATTTGGTCCAACAACATTCAGTACTTTTTTTTTACAGCATAAAACGTGTGTAACAGTATTTATGTCCCTACTAAGTAGTGTTTCATTTTGGAGAGGTCATTTGTTTGGTGGCCAAATCAGTAGAAGCAACAGTATCAAGAAGCTTCAAAAGAAATGTTTAAGTTAAAGCAAAAAAAGACAATAGGTCCGGCCATACTGTAGCTTTTTATACCCACCACCGAAGAGTGGATTGTATACTAAATTTGTCATTCCTTTTGCAACACTACGAAATATTGATCGGAGACACAATAATTATTGTTAGTCTCAACTTTTCAAGACGATCTAGCCACTTCCGTCCTTCCGTGTGCTAAAGGCACGTTGCCGTCAAAAGAATCAATCTAGGAACCTGCAACCTTACATGAAAGTGACTTATGGTCATAAGCTGTAAACTGGTAAAATCGGCCCAGATGAAAAAAGTTTCCCTTAAAAGGACTACAGGTACCACTTAAAAAAAACACTTTTTTGACAAATTGCTTAACAAATCATAATTTTTTGTTAACAAACAATAGTAGAAATGGGTATTGTTAGCTAATTTCACGCCAGGACGCACTAAATACCCCAAAAATCCATAGGTGATGCTTTTTCACCATCCATCGTCACTACGCAACTTAAACTAAAAAATAATTGACTCCTTTGGGTGCCTTTTTCCAATGTATTCATCCATTATCGCGGCGAAACTTCAAAATACCTCTATGTTTGGATTTGTACTGATCCCCCATTTCAACCTTGCGTGCCACATGAGCCAAAACGTCCAGAAATGAATCTCTAACTTGTGGTATTTAATCCCAACTAACTTTACCTGTCATCTACTGTTTGTCCAGAAAAAATATGATTTGCTAAGCAAATAGACAAAAAAGTGTTCTTTTCCCACCCTAGTGTGTTCTTTTCCTGATCTCGCCTATTTACAGACTATGGCCATAAATTTTAGCATGCAAAATTTCCTGGGTTGATTCGTTTGACCGGTATCGTGTTTTTACCAGACCCACATATGAACCCATCTACCCTTCGGTGGAGGGTATACAAATTAAGCAGTTGATCAGGACATATTTTAGTCCCTTAAAGGGAAATTTTCCCCCCTTTCGCCAGATTAGGTACATTTTCAATACCAACTCATACTTTCCACATACTTGGTAACTTTAAAGGCTCTAGCTCTTTTCGTTTGCACTGAATCGTGTTTTTAACAGACGGACATGGCTAGATCATCATAGAATTTTTTAACGATCAATAATATATGTGACAGCGCATAGAGAAAGGGACCTAAGGGTAAAAAAATCAATTTTCATTTTTTTCTTTTTTTGATGTAGACAACATCTGAGCATCGAATGAGACCGATCCCATGCCCAAAAGTGTTCCCTCCCAGGGATATGCGCGTTTTATGAAAGTGAAGTCAACGATTCTAAGCGCAAATAGAAAGAGACCTAATCTGTTAAAAGCCTCTCCTGAACAAAACTGGTTTTTAACCTTAGGTCCCTTCCTATTTTGCGCGTCACATATATACTTTTTATGGTCGCAGATAAGTATTTCGATGTGTGACAAACGAATCGACAAGCTAATATAGATGATCCATTTAGAAGTATTTTTTCAGAACAAAAAAATATAATGAAATTCGAACCAAGTGTGGAATCTTTATTGGTAATTTGAAGGACATTTTATGGCATTTATTTTTTGAAAATAATTTCCTACAAATGTTGACAACTGTATTATGGAAATGAGCGTTCGGTGAGAAATGGAAAGATCTGCTGTTCGGACCAAAATTGTATTCAGTGATGAGGCCCATTTCTGGCTCAACGACAAAGTCAATAAACAAAATTACCGCATTTGGACTGAAGAGCAACAAGAAGATGTTCAAGATGTGCCATTATACCCAGAGAAAACCACGGTTTGGTGCTGTTTATAAGCTGGTGGAATCATCGGTGCATATTTTTTAAAAAAAATGATGATGGCCGGAACGTGAATGGTGCTCGCTTTCGCGCCATGATATCGATCTTTATGCTACCTGACATTGAAGCCCGTAATCTTGACGACACTTGGTTTCAACAGGACAGTACCACTTGCCATACAGCTGATCAAACAATGGATCTGTTGAGAGGTCACTTCGGAAAGCATATAATTTCACGTTTTGGACAGATGAGTTGGCCGCCTACATCGAGTGATATCACTTTTATTTGGGTTTACGTAAAGTCCAAAGTCTATGCCAGCTACGATTCAGATTTTGGAAGCCAACATTACGCGTGTCATTAAAGCCATACCGGTCGAAATGCTCGAACGAGTCATCCAAAATCGGACCCTCAGAATGGAAACCCTGAAGCGTAGTTGAGGCCAACATTTTTTTACCTAAGGATAAAAAATCAATTTTCATTTTTTTCTTTTTTTGATGTGGCCAACATCTGAGCATCGAATGAGACCGATCCTATGCCCCAAAAGTGTTCCCTCCCAGAGATATGCGCGTTTTATTAAAGTGAAGTCGACGATTCTAAGCGCAAATAGAAAGGGACTCAATCTTTAAAATGGCTATACTGGTTTTTAACCTTAGGTCCCCTATCTATTTTGCGCGTCACATTTGAAGAAAATTATATTCAAAAAATAAAAGCCATAAAATGTCCTTTCAAATTACCAATAAAGATTCCACACTTGATTTGAATTTTAAATATTTTTTTTTGTTCTAAAAAAATACCTCTAGATGGATCACCCTATATATGCTTCCATCCTATTGTAATGTAAAAAGTAATGTAATGAAAAGTGTTAAAAGAAACTTTAACAAATGTGAGATAATACTATTATGTTGAACAAGATCCATATGCCAGTTGAATTTAAAGCAATTTATTTAATCGTTTTCTCTCAGTGTAAAATACTCGTATATGCTCCGACAGGCAAAAAAAAATATAGAACGCACCTCCATCCGTGTTAATATGTGTGCCTTACTCGTACGTGTGTGTGTGGGCGAGTTATAACTCTTGCTCATCCATGGCAAGTACATATGTTGCGTGTAAATGTATGTGTGTATGCTCATACACACACGCACGAACATGCATACATGCGTAGCAATTATATATCAAGCTTGTATTTTTAATAGCTGCGTTTAAAACGCGCAAACGGAATATTTAAGCAGGCGACAGACAACTAAATTCACGGGGATTTAAACGGAGCCAAAGTGTTGAAAATTAAAAACTCGACAGCAGCAACAACACCAACAACAGCAGCAGCAGACAAGAAAAGAAAAGAAAGAGCAGAGCATAAAACAGAAAACTAAAGTTAAGAAACAAAATGACAATAAAGTGTTTAGAAATAATGAAGACAACACGAGTCCTGTTGAATTATTCACATGCCATGGGCTGGGGAGGGGGCGGGCGCACGCAAGGTGTTGCTCAGCAGGACAATCGAGTGCCTGTTGCTCTGGGAAAAGGAAGACGCTTCGGCTTCTGCATTTGTTCAGGTTCGCGCGTTCCGTGAAAGTTTTTCAATTTGAAAAGCAATTAAGCAAATATTTATCCAAGATTTTATCATTGGCATTTTTTTCTCTCTCTCCCCAGACGTGCTCTGCATGTCTGTGCTCGCCCCTCGGTTGCAGCAAAGAGCAGATCGCATTTGGTTATTAGCCCAATTCAATTTGGTCGAATACTTCGTACAGTGGTGTGAAATTAAACATCATCCAAAATTCATTGAATTAATATTTCAGAAAATCATATGAGCAATAACACGCAGTCATAGACGATGAATACTTCAAGATACTGTAGGGAATGGCAATTATGTGCTGATGATACCCTAAATTCAGAAAGTAGAAAAATAAGTTACTTTACAGGTTTGACTATATTTCACGGCGCATATAATTTCAAGATTAATTTTTAATGGCGTTTTTTTGTTTTTGAAAATCTGGAGAAGATTTATGATCATACTTTTTTAAAAAATGGGTTTTGCAACGGCTCAGCGGAGATCAGCTCTATTCTTTTTATTAAACCTACCGTCGGACAGGGACAAATGACTACATGTTGGAACCGAAGCTTCGGTTTTGTGCCAATCTTTGTGCCGATCTAGGCTGACTGAGCGGGATAAATGAGATATTTTGTTATCTATAAAAAAGAACCCAAGAATTATTGCTCCAAAATTAATTAAAATATAAATAAATCCTTGCGCAAAGATGCCGCCTTCATGAAGATACCACCTTCGTGGAGCCTAGATTGGCACAAAGATTGGACGTTGTTAACAACTTACTGAACAAAAAAATGGCTTCTGCTTATAGTCTGAGCAATTTCAAATAGCAATTTCCTTTAACGGTGCAATTTCAAGATAATTTCTGTCTCACCAGGACCAATTTCTTTTAATTTTAAACTCATCACAATTATTGACTAAAAAATACTTTTTTTAAATCAAACAAGCTTACTCAGACCACATTAATAATCCTTGTTTTATTTAATGCCAATTTACTCACTTTTTTGTGTGATCCTAAAATTGGGAACTGTCAAATAGTATAGTTCCAAGAAGGCGCAAGGGTGACAGCAGATAACGTGATCGGCACGATTCACGTCTCGTACATGAACTTTTTGAGCCTTGTCACTCTTCTTCACTTCATGTATGTTTAAAATGTGAAGCAAAACGATATGTTAAAGAAACACACTGAAAAAAAGTAGACATTTTAACACATTAATGGAAAAAATTAGTAAATGTATTCCAATTATTGTTTTTTATAATTGGTTCAATATAAAATTCTCAATATAAAATTCTCAAGTGTACGAATATTTATTCTGGCGAGTGTCTGGAATCTCCGATCAATATTTCGTGGTGTAGCAAACGAAATGAAAAATTTGGTATACCATTCAAACACATGAACCAGTATGAACCAATTTGAACCAATTTGACATAGATTTATAACTGGTCACAGGTAAATTATAATGCGAATTTTGAGTACCATCAGATTTATTTGCGACTGCTAGTAAGGTCCAATTCCAAATTGAGGGAAGAGGGAGGAACCTTTGTGTGGGCGCTGTACGAGGGCGGTTCGGAAACTTCTTAGCCTAGCACAAAAAACGCGGTATAAACAGAAAAAAGTTAAGTGTTTTTTCGATCTGACAACTCCTTCATATAGAAACAGGTGTTCACAAAAGACGCATCCGCGATTTTTTTACAATGGAAAAATTAGAAATGCGTAGTTTCATTAAATATTTACATAAAAAAGGTTTATCGGGACAAGAAATTCAAAATGATATGGTGAATGTGTTAGGTGAAAGTGCTCCTTCATATGCAACAGTAAAAAATTGGGTTGCTGAATTTAAACGTGGTCGTACAAGCATTGAAAATGAACCACCTAGTTGACATCCAAAAACAGCAACAACAACAGAATTTGTAGCCAAAGTGCATGATGTGGTATTAAATGATCGACAAATAAAAGTGCGTGAAATAGCTAATATCATGGGCATCTCAAATGATCGAGTCCATTTAATTTTGCATGAAGAACTACAGATGAAAAAGCTTTCTGCAAGATGGATGCCGGACTTGTTAACAGTCGACCAAAAACGCATAAGAATGAACATTTCTCAAGCTGTTTGGATCGTTTTAGCGAAATAAAATGGATTTTATGCGTCGTTTCATAACTGTTGATGAGACATGGATCCACCACTATACTCCAGAGACAAAAGAACAATCCAAACAATGGACTGAGGCTGGAGGAAGTGCCCCAAAGAAGGCAAAAACAATTCAATCGGCTGGTGAGGTTATGGCAACGGTTTTTTGGGGGTTCAAAGGTATTTTATTGATTGACTATCTGCAAAAGGATAAAACAATAAATTCAGAGTACTATTGCAACCTTTTAGATCAATTAAATGTACAAATTCGAGAAAAACGTCCTGGCTTACAACACAAAAAAATAATTTTTCATCAAGACAACGCACCAGCGCACAAGAGTGTTTTAACAATGGCTAAAATCAACGAATTAAAGTACGAGTTGCTTGACCACCCACCTTATTCTCCTGATTTAGCTCACAGTGACTTTTACCTGTTCCCAAATCTAAAAAATTCCTTGCTGGCAAGCGTTTTACCTCAAATGAAGATGCAATTACAGTTGTAAACCACTATTTTGAAGATCTTGAGGAAAACTACTTTAATCAAGGGATAGAATAGCTAGATAAGCGTTGGACTAAGTGTATTGAAGTTTCAGGAGATTATATTGAAAAATAAAAATATTTTTGAAAAACTAACTATTCTCTTTCATTGATAGGCTAAGAACTTTCCGAACTGCCCTCGTATAAAACCATGCATAGATAATTTTAATGTGGTAAGTTCGACAAGCTTGATTATAGATCTTGCATTACACACTATACACAATGTAAGTAAGATCAGCTTGTGGAGTGAAAGAACCTCATATCGGGGGGGATATTTGTGTGGATTATCGAAAAACGTGGTCCTATATGAACCATGTTCCCTAGAGGTTATACATTTTCTACTATAACGTACCTTGCGAAATATAAACTTGATCAGATGGTTGTTATATCGGTAGAATTCAAATCACTATATGATTCTATTTAGCGCAGAGTCATTAAAAATATGGACCATCGGATAAAGGTATGCCACTTAAGCCGGGACGAGCATTTGAACGATATTTTGTTTCGTACATAATTGTCATATATCTTTCTATCAAATTACAAATAATAAGATAATTCTCTGAAATTTTTTTGTTTTAGTTACAACGACCCTTAATGATGTTGACAAGTATATTTCTTTACATGCATACCCTGATAGAAAAGAAGTCGGTTCCACGCTCACTTGACAAAAATTTCATATTGGACCGAATCCATATTGGAAGATATATCAGCTTCGGCACGACCAAACCTATTTTTTTGTGAGGGACAAATTGTTAAGCAATTCCAGCTGTTGCTTTTTACATAAAATCATCCACCTGCTTCATTCTCATTTTCCCCTCCATCAGCGCATTTTCAATTCAGCCGACCTGTCTCATGCAGTTGGCATCGCCACATTCTTTCGGGATTCTTCTTTGACTCGTAAGTTTAAAGAGTGTTGTTGTTTACACAAGTGTTGAAAGTATTAACTGCCTACCAGTCCTTCTCGCTGTTTAGAATCGTGCCGATCTCGTTATCTGCTGTCCCTTGCGCCTTCTTAGAACTCCAACTGCATTCTAAGATCAGCGAACCGAGGGCACCAAACTGTCACGTGTCCGCTGTTTCTTTATCGGAAATGCATGCGGGATACATCTGAAATTCAGTCGATGCAGGTAGCTTCTCCATGTCCGGTAAGAAACTGGGGCAGGTTGTAATTGATTACTTTGTAGAAACCACCCACTTTTCTTTATTGGTTATCAGTCTAAGTTTTTAACGTCCTTTTTTGTGTTACCATCTAGATGGCTAGTTTTGGTCTTGCTTCTCTTTTAATTTCTATCGGGCTCTGGGGTATATTTTCTTTTTTGATATATTGGTGATTGTTCTCTCGCTGTCAGGCCGATTCGGTTCAGGTCTGCCACCACTACTCCCTTATCCAATGCGGTATCCACAGCACAGTCGAAGGAGATTCTTTGGAAAATTAACAGTTTATCCTTGCTGGCCTTGCTCTTTTGTGTGTTATTGCATACAGGGGACCTAAAAAGAATAACCTTGGTTGTTACCATTGAAATAAAGTTTCTATGGCTCGAGGGCGTGATCCTCCTTTATTCGGCATCATTCTGGTGAGCCAATTTGAGACACCAGTCGGCTTTTTGTAGGACTACCATCATACCGAGCGGCAAGTAATTAACTGAGATGATACTGGAGCACATAGCACATATTTTCGTATAGCCACCATACAAAGGTCCTTCCCGATTTTAAATATACAGTTCTAATAGCCTGATTTCGATCAAAATGGAGCATTACGAACGACTAACATCCGTGTCCTGTAAGTTTGGACCATATTGTTCCATGTTGTCGAATAGCTCCGACACAAAGGCCCCAACCGATATAGAATTGCACTTTAGAAGCTTCAAATTTTACCCCATCTCTCTCAAATTGTGTATGGTACGTTCTGAGCTACAAAGAATTAACTGTAACACTGTGAGTCCGAACTTGATTAAGCTCCAGACAGAGGTGCATAATCCTTTGAATAGCAGAGTGGTTTAGTTTATCTTTTAGTCGACCAAGCCCGACTTTAACTTGTATTACTTGTTTTCCATTTAATTATTAAAGCTATATAAGTATAGTGGAAAGACCAAAAAAAAATTGGTCAGACCTTTTTTAGTCCTTCTAGAGGGAACTTCTTCCCCTTGTGCTCGATTTGGTCCATTTTTAATAGCATCAGAACTGTAAGCATTAGACATATATCTGGTACTTTATAAGCTTCTAGCTTCTTTAGTTTGGACAGAATAGTGTCTTCAACAAACAGATGGAGAGACGGACACGGCTATACCGTCTTAAAATATTACGACGATCCATAATGTTCTTAATAGGGTCGCAGATAATTATTTCGAGGTTTACAAACGAAATAAAAAACTTATATTTCTCAATTTCAGACTAACTTAATTTGAACCATGGGAAGATACACAAGCGAGTAATGCGTTAAAGTGATTCAGGCTTATTTTGAAAATAAAAATCAATTTTCAAAGAAAATCATCTTCAGTGATGAGGCACATTTTCACCTCAGTGGATTCGTCAATAAGCAGAATTGCCGCATTTGGGCGAATGATAATCCAAGAGTGATTGTTTGGTGCGGTTTATGGGCTGGCGGCATCGTCGGACCGTTATTTTTTTTAATGAGGCCGGTCATCAGTTACTGTGAATGGTGTTCGCTATCGTAAGATGATAACGAACTTTTTATGGACCGAATTGGAAGATATGGATGTGGACGATATGTGGTTTCAATGACGGCCACACAGCTAACGAAACAACACCCTTTATATACTCCCATCCTATGGTGGATAATATAAAAAGAACAAAATTGTATATACAGGGTGCGACAAAAGTTACCATTGGGGTTAAAAACTTTAATAAGTTTTTCGTTTATAAATTCTTTTTTCTCAGATTATAGTTATGTTATACATATACTAAATATGAAAAATAATGCCACTTAGATGAACCCCATTTCTAGCTTCGCAATGATGTGCTCGTTTTAGAGCATTTTCCATAAAATCTTTCAAATTTGTGGCTGTAGCGTTCGAATTACTGCTACAATGTTGGCCTTGAGTTAAAGGATTGTCTCGGGTTTGTTCGCATATACTCGCTCCTTCAAATAACCCTAACGAAAATAGTCGGGTGCTGACAAATGTGGAGATCGCGCGGGACAATTAATTTCCGAATTTTTGGAAATTATTCGCTTTCCAAAAATGTTACTTTAAAGTGCTTTTGTGTCTCGGGTAGTGTGGGCAGTGGCTCCGTCCTGCTGAAAGTACAACTCAGGTCTGTTTTCAAGGGCAGGACGTAAACAATTTTCTATCATAAACCGATGCCGATCATCATTTACGGTTACAGCACTTCACTCTCGAAAAGTAAAGCCCAATGATATTTGCAGATGTGATCCCACACCATACTGTAAATCTAATGGGGTGCAATAGGCCTTTGTGAATAGCTCTTGGATTTTCAGACCACAGAACCTAAAGTTCTGCTTATTAACAAAGCTATTCAAATGAAAAGGAGCTTCATCAAACATTCTATTATTTTGGTTCTTTGTTCAGTAGTGCATCTCTCCATTTTTATACCCGCACCACATAGTGGTATGGGGTATAATGGCTTAGTGCTTGCGTTTGTAACACATCGAAGGAATCGAGTTAGAATACCGGGACCAGAGAGAAAGTTGCTCAGAATTACATTTTGAGTCGATCTAGCCATGTCTGTCTGGCTGGCTGGCTGGGCGGCTGGCTGGCCGGCTGGCTGGCTGGTTGGCTGGCTGGATGTAAAGATGTCCATCTATTCTTGTAATCAAAGTACAGGTCGCATTTATGCACCGATCTTGATGATAGACCCCCCATACAAAGGAACTCCCGGATTTGGTCCAAATCCAGTTGATGTCGCGTGTATTGGTCAACAAATTAAAAAAATATGCCATTCGATGTAGAACTGACCACAAAAGGTAAAAAAATAGTTGGACCCGCCTCTCGGACCTACGGGGCCTTCAGAACCCAAAAAATGGACCCATGATTTTAAATATAAGTGTGATTTATCTCGTCCGTGGGAGGGCACAGGGTCCGAAAACAAGGTATGAAAATGTGGACCAACTATAATTGTTATAACCTCACCACATAGTGGTATGGGGTATAAAGGCTTAGTGCTTGCGTGATAGATACAGATAGAAATAGCGACGAGTGCTTTCGATTAACAGGAGACTTAATCACATTTATAGTGGTGCGGGTATCATAGAGTCGGCCACGCCAGACTATAGCACTTACATACTTGTTTAATCTCCAAGTGTTATTAATTTAATTTAAAAAAAAATATATAAACAAAAAAGGTAATAAATTTGTTATCCCCAAGGTAACTTTTGGCCCACCCTGTAGTTACAAGTTACTCTCCGTATATTGTCACTCCAACCATATTTTTTTATAAATAAAAATTCTGAAATAAGGCTTTTTTAGTTGCATAACGACACCGCTATTTCCTTAACTAAATAGACAACAAAGTCCATTCCGTTAAAGGTTTTGAAACACTGTGCACCTTTTTTGCTATTTTTACGGTGTGTCTCTGTTCGCCGGTCCGCTTATAACTAACAACAATAATAAGTGCATTTGTTGTTGGTGTTTTCATTGTTTGCCATTTCGTCGAGTTAATCTCTTTTGTTAAATATTTTGCGATTTTTTGCCTTTGCCGTTGTTCTCCGGCAGCTACTCGCAGCACATAATTGCCAAGAGAATCATAGATTTTCATTTTGGAAATTCGAACTGCGAAGAATGGTGCAAGGAGCGAACTCTCAAGTGTTGTGGAATGAAGTAAATAAGTTTACCTTTGGCAAGTGATTGCATCAAATATAATTGATTGTAATTTCACTTAAAGTCCCTGACAAGGAGTGCAAAGAAAAGGAAACAGAACGGAACGAACGAAAGAAATGAAAATAATCCTTTACTGAACTACTCGTACCTTGTTGGTTTGTTTTCCATTCGTTTCCTTTGATATCGGTTGCAATGGGACTTCAAGATGCAAAGGAAGAAAGGACATCACCAAAGCGCCTGCTGGACGATGTCAGAGTTGTTCTACCCGGACAACAAATTGCTGAACAATTAATGTAATTTTTATTTATTAGTTGTTGCTCTTTCTTCGCCTTCTTCTCCTCCTTCTTGTCGTCGTCCTGTTGTTATTGTCTTGGTTTGTTGCATGTTTTTTTCGTGTTGTTCTTTCCTTTCTGTTGTCTTCTCCTTCACTTTGTATGCTTCGTGCTGTTTAAAGTTTTTAATTAAAAATCATAATAAATATGATAAATGGGGGAGGCGCCACAGCAATAGTGTCCATCCATCCAAAAGGGGAACTACCCCTAGAGGGTTAGTCGAAGGATCTAGAAAACAGGACGAACAAATCACAGTGAGAAGTGGAGTAAAGAAATAAAAAGATTGCAACTTAAGTAGATCTGCTTGCATCCGCTCTCTTGCAACTTGGTTAATTTAAGATGACACTTGTATTAATGGTTTGTAATTGTGTGGCACTGAGTGTGTACTTGGTGGGGCATGGGGTGAGCCTCAGCCCTTGCCTGCAACCACCTCATCATTCCTGGAAGGCAGTAAGCACGCAAGTCAACGTGGGGATATAAAAAATAGTTTCCATTAAATTTTTAAATTAGATTTTGTGAGCAATTAATATGATAACTTGGCTTAAAGGCTCGGGCATGAACAAACATAGCAGATTGGACAATTTAAGGGATGATAATGACGTTGGGGCTACAACATCCGTGGGTCCTGATAGTCTTGTTATAAAAAAAAAAGTTGGTTGCTTTTATTTTATTAAGCCACTCAATTTATTAAAAAAAAATACTAATCAATATCAATAAAGGATACAAAATTAACGTTTAAACTGAATCGGCATCCCCACCTGTAAGGTAGTAGGTGGAAACAGGTCTCGGACAGATATGGAGGGATAATTTTGGTACTCTCCAATCATCGAAACAGTGCACCTGCTTTTGCCAATGGCCAGCCAAACCAGCAAAGTTTTATAATGCCAGGGCGATTAGCTGATAACGTTTATGCATCAGATAAAGAATACGATAAGTCTTCTTTCATATGCTCGATGATCGGAATTTAAATGTCTTATGGGCTGTACTAATGAATGGCAAGCCAAATAGGGCGCCCTGGAATTATTGGCGGCGGCTAAAAATAAAGTGACCGACGCACAGTGGTTCAGAACCAATTTCCCTCGGGCTTGAATCAAACAACTATAATGGATCTTTTGATCTTCGAGGGTTGCTATTTACTTATATATTTCGTGTCCTGACAATACTAGTGCTCCCAGATGCAAACTGGAACTTTCATTGGAAATTTTGACATTTTTTAGCATAACTTTAATCAGAACGTTTTGTCATTTACGAATTGTTTTGTTACAGTGTGTTGAAAAATTCATCTCAGTCAAAATAATAATTTATCCCGTGAACATTTTCAAGCGATGATTTTTTACGATTGGTTATCGAGACAAGGGTGTTTAAATCAACTTGTTTCGACTTTCGGCATTGAAGCACCATTAAAAACCACTGTTAATCGCTGGTACCAAGAATTCAGTCTCGGATGCCGTTCGCTCCAGGAAAATTTCGTGAAGGACGTCCAATTTCGGTCACTTTGCCAGAAATCGTCGATGCTGTGTGTGAACTGATTAACCAAGACCGACATGTGAAATACAGTGAGATTGAAATTGTGAAATACAGTGGGCATTAGTATGACAAGCATCAATAAGATATTGCATGTTCATTTGGCCGTGGAAAAAATTTTGTTCTCGCTGGATCCCACATAATTTGACGAATGCTCAAAAAAAGGCTCGTATGGATTGGTGCAAACAGATGCTGAACAAGTATAACTCCAATAGCTCAAAGGCAGTGTATAACATTGTCACAGCTGACGAATCATGGATCTATGCATATGAACCCGAAACTAAACAGCGATCGCCCGTTTGGGTCTTTCAAGGCGAACCAAATCCAACAAAAGATGTTCGTGGAAGAATTACATCGAAGCAAATGATTGCGTTTCTTTCGGTATAACCGGCCATGTTGCCACAGTGCCTTCAGTGGAGCATAGGAGGTCAATTCTGAGTGGTATACAACCATCTGTTTGCCAATAGTGTTCGAAGAAATGAGGAAAGATAACAAGAGAAGACGGATCATTTTGCATCACGACAATGCGAGCTCTCACACATCAACTGAAACGCTGAGCTATTTGACCACTCACGATGTCGAATTGATGGGCCATCCACCTTACAGCCCTGATTTGGCACCCAATGACTTCTTTTTATTCCCTAGCATCAAGAAAAAAAGGCGTGGTCAACGTTTTTCTTCGCCCGAAGCAGCTGTTGAAGCGATCAAAAATCATGTTTTGGAGGTGTCTCAATCGGAGTGGAAAAGTGCTTGGAAAGTTGGTTTGTGCGCATGCAAAAGTATATTGATCTCAAAGGAGAATATTTTGAAAAACAATAAAACCATTTCCAATGATAAATTATTATGTTTTTTTTGCCGGATCCGAAGTATAAATACTTAGTAGGGACATAAATACTGTTACACACATTTTATGCTGTTAAATAAAAAGTACTGAATGTTTTTGAACCAAATATTTTTTAATATATTTATTGATGTATAAAGTATATTATCCAAAAAGAATCTACTTTTTCGAAATGTCCGCCTTTTGCCTTTACACACGCCTTAAGTCACACCCGCCAATCGTCAATAGCTGCACGAACCTCGTCCTTTGGAAAATTGGCCACAGCTCGAACCAAAGCAGTCTTAAGAGATCCAATGTTGGGGTATATTTTGTGACAAACCTTGTCCTCTAAATTCGTCCACAATTTGTTATCCAATGGGTTCAAATCTGGACTGTCTGAGGGCCATACTTCGGAGGAATTGAACGCGGGCAAATTGTTTCGAAGCCAGGCCTGGAACGTTTTAGCCTTATGGTCCGGCGCAGAATCCTGCTGGAAAGTCCATGGCTGGTTTTGGAACAGGGAATTGTTAAGAGGATTCACAAAAGCTTCCGAAACGGTTCCCTGGTAAACTTTTGCCGATATTTTGACTCCTTGTTCGCAGAAATGAAGGTAAGTGACCCCATCGTAAAAGACACCCCACCAAACCATGACTGAAGCCGGGTGATGACCCTTTTCCACCCTTGGGATCAGTTCAGATGCTTCCTTAGATGACCGCGCATACACTCTATCATTTGGTTGTTAAATTTTTCCTGAACGGTAAAAATTTTTTCATCGGTGAACGAAATTTGTCTGTGCAAGTTATCAGCGTGCTTCACTAAAAGACGTTTGCATTTTTCAATCCTATTTTTTTTAAAGCAGCAGTCAATAAATGTCCGGTACGTCGTTTGAAAGCCCCAAGTCTCAAGTCTTTTTTTAATGCTTCGACTCATGAACTTTTGCGTGATATTCATCTCACGGGCCATGATTTTCTATTTTCGGAGTGGATTTCTGTGAATTCCTGATTTAACGGCTTTGGTGACATGCGGTGTACGAACAGAGCGTGGGCGGCCCGACCGGTGGCGGTCTTTTACATCTCCTCTCAAACAGTTTTATGCATCGGTAGACGAACATGCGGCTAATCCCTAGTGGCCGGAGCGTTTGGGAAATATTCTCTTCTTTATCGTTTCTCGCTTGAAAAGCGCTATTACAGCAATACGGTACTCATTATCTGACCACTCCATGATGAAAGTTGAAACAATTTTAAAATCCCGTTACAGACTACCGCTATTGAGGTTAGCTTTCAAAACCCATATGACATTAACGGGGTTTGTTCAGTTCTACTATTGAAATGGGTTTGTTCAATGTTGTAACAGTTTTTATGTCCCTACTAAGTAGGAACCCTCATAGTAATTCTTGAGTTCTGTCAAACGAACGTTTATAGCCAAGGACTCAAGGATTTTTTTTGTGTCAGTTTAATATTTTCAAGATTTGAAATTTAAAAAAGTGTGATTTAATCTCTTATTCTATTTCACAAATTTTATGATTTATTCCACTGAAGTTTTTTGAGTGTTTTGTCTCCTATACTAATGAATAGCTATCCAAACAGAGGTCGAAGTCGTCCTGAAATTATCGGCAGCGGCTTATAATAAAATGATCGGCACACAGCGGTCTAGAATCAACTCCCATCGGCCCCAAGTCTATTATGTATAACTTTTGGTCTAGTCAACATTCTTGGGGTCTGTCAAACGAAATAGCCAATTATTTTTTTTCGATTTTCATTTTTTTTGAGGATTTATAATTTGAAAAAGTGTGATTTAATCTCTCACTCTATTTTATGATTTAGACCACTCAAATTTTTTTAGCGTATGAAGTGTTTCATAACTTTATGCTAACGTCCACATTTTGTTTCTACCAAATATAAGTATATTAAGGATATAGCAAATCGATATGGAAAAAAATATGACTTTGGACCAACATAACTATTTTCCCTCAAAAGATTTTAAAGAAAGCGGATTAATTTGAAAAGTTGAAAGGTTCCAAATTTTCTAGGGGTAATTTTGGCCTCCTGAAATTGCCCCTTGAAACATTCAGTACAAACAAGTGGAAACATTAAGTTCGGCTAAAGCTTGTATACATCCTATCATGGATTATGGTTAATATGAATATTTTGTCAAGGAAGCGTGGCTCAGGCCCTTTTCTATCAGGGGTTTTTTTCCAAATCAACATCATTCTAATATATATATATAAGAACAGGAAATTTTTATAGTTTTTTATCCCGTAATACGGAAATTTTCCCTTGGATCCTGTGCATTTTGTTTAAACTTTTGTATACCCTCCACCGAATGGTGGATGGCATATTAAATTTTTCATTCGGTTTGATCGGAGACCCCATAAAGTATTTATATTCTCAATCGTCATAAAATTCTAGTCATGTTCGTCCGTCCGTGCATGTGTTTTTTAAAAACACGATAGCGGTCAAACGAATCAACCTAGGATATTGAAATTTTGCATGATAATGGCACCTGGTCGTAAGCTGTTTGGGATTGTAAATTGGCAATATCGTTCCAGGGAAAAATAGTTAATTTTAAGAGACTAAAAGTTCCTTGGTAAAAAGTACACTTTTTTGCACATTTTCTTAATTATTTGCTTCACAAATCTTACTTTAGACGTACAATGACTAAAATGGGTGCTGTTAATTAGGACGCACTAAAACCTCAAAAAAGGGCATAGTTGCGGGAATTTTTGGCTCAGCCCAAAAACGCAACGCTTGGTCAAAACGGGCAATAAATAGTCAATATGGTCACATGGGTACTCAAATTAAAGCAAATTTTGCTACGAATACAAATATGGAGTAATTTTGAAGTTAGGACTGACATGTGGGATGGACGAATAGGAAAAAAGGGCCCAAAAAATGTACCATTTTTGCGCCTTTCTGTAGAGGGTCTGGTTTAACTTTTTCCATTCTATTTTTCTTAGCAGAGACATAAATACTGTTACAACATTGAACACACCAATTACAATAGTATAACTGAACATACCCCGATAATGTCATATGGATTTTGAAGGCTAACCTCAATAGCGTTAGTCTGAAACGGTATTTTAAAATTGTTTCAACTTTCATCATGAAGTGGTCAGATAATGAGAACCGTATCGCTGTAATAGCGCTTTTCAAGTGTGAAATGAAAAAAAGCGATATTTTCAAAACGCTCTGGCCACAAGGGATTAGTCGTATGTTCGTCTACCGATGCAAAAAACTGTTTGAGGAGACTGGAGATGTAAAAGGCCGCCACCAGTCGGGCCGCCCACACTCTGTTCGAACACCGCATGTCATCAAAGCCGTTAAATCAAGAATTCACTGAAATCCACTCCGAAAACAGAAAATCATGGTCCGTGAAATGAATATCACGCAAAAGTCCATCTTTCAAATCATTAAAAAAGACTGGGGACTTGGGGCTTTCGAACGACGTACCGGACATTTATTGACTGCGGCAAAAAAATAGGATAGAAAAACGCAAACGTCTTTTGTTGAAGCACGCTGATAACTTGCACAGAAAAATTTTGTTCACCGATGAAAAAATTTTTACCGTTCAGGAAAAATTTAACAAGCAAAATGATGGAGTGTATTCGCGGTCATCTACGGAAGCATCTGAACTAATCCCAAGGGTGGAAAAGGGTCATCACCCAGCTTTAGTCATGGGTTGGTGGGGTCTCTTACGATAGGGTCACCGACCTGCATTTCTGCGAACAAGGAGTCAAAACATCGGCAAGAGTTCACCAAGAAACCATTTTGGAAGCTGTTGTGAAGCCTCTTAACAATTCCCTGTTCCAAAACCAGCCATGGACTTTCCAGGTGGATTCTGCACCGGCCCATAAGACTAAAACGTCTCAGGCCTTGCTTCGAAACAATTTGCCAGCGTTCATGTCCTCTGAAGAATGGCCCTCAGGCAGTCCAGATTTGAACCCATTGGATTACAAATTGTGGACGGTTTTAGAGGTTTGTCACAAAAGATACCCCAACATTGGATCACTTAAGACTGCTTTGGTTCGAGCTGTGGCCAATTTTTCAATGGACGAGGTTCGTGCAGCTATTGACGATTGGCCAGTGCGACTTAAGGCGTGTGTAAAGGCAAAAGGCGGACATTTCGAATAAGTAGAATTTTTTTGGATACAATATACATCAATAAATATATTAAAAAATATTTGGTCCAAAAACATTCAGTACTTTTTATTTCACAGCATAAAACGTGTGTAACAGTATTAATGTCCCTACTAAGTAAGTACAGGGTGTCCGCCGGGAAGGTATACTATTTGTTTTGCCCCCATTTTAGTAAACATTAGTCTTGACTGTTCATATTTGCCAGTCGTGAAGTAAAGACGTGGCAAATTTATTGTGGAAAAATATTCGATGAATCGTTAAACATTTTATCAAAATCAATCATTGATTATTCTGACAAAAGTTACGTGAATTTTTTGGGAGAAACAACATGCCAACAAAGCGCACTATTTATCGTGTAGTGAATGATTTCGAAAAAAAAGGTCTGTAGCTGATAGGTCCAAGCTGAAAACATTACTGCTGTTCAAGAAAGTTTTCAAAACAATCCATCAACTTCAATTCGACGCCGTGCTGACTGTAATGAAAAATGTGGCTCGCAATTGTGAAGCTAACAGAGTCGGAAATTTATCTGATATTGCATTCCATACATAATTGCCGACATTAAATAAGACATTTATCAATATAAGTTCCATTTTCTTTCATTTACTCAAAAATTATAAAGAAACAAAGTAGTATACCTTCTCGGCGGACTCCCTGTACTTCTATCGTCATTGCAGTTAGTTTACGAAATATAGGCTTGCCATGTTCAGGGTTGTATAGGGGGGCCTAAAAAAAGTTGCTATTCATTGATCTCATTCTGCTAAACTTCGCTAAGAGTCAGTTCACCCATTACTTTGGTCATAAATGAGATTTTAAAATGGGGCGTGGCAACGCTGATAACTTTTCTTCCACAACGTGTCTCGATTCATGCTTATATCATAGTGACTTCTCAAATTGTTCACAGTTTCTTGTCCAAGTTTTTCATAATATAGCCTTTGGTAAGTGCCTAGTTATTAATTAAATTCTGTTAAAATTTTAAAATGTTCTGTCTATTAGTTTGGCCGTAAATGCGATTTTTTAAACGGGACGTGGCACCGCCCTTTTTTCCACGAGGTGTTTCGAACAATGCCAACATCATATTTTCCAAATATCATGGGCATTATCATATCATGTCTAGTTCATGAGTTAATTTCTGTTTAAGTTTAGGTTGTGTGGGCGGTATCACGACCTCTTATCCAATTTTTTCATAACAAATAATTCTCTAGCCATTGGCAGCATCATATGTACCAACTATCATCGTCATATATCTAATTGTTCATAATAAATTGAGTTTTTCAGTTCAGTATTGTTGATTTGTTCAGAAGTTGATTTTTACCTTTTAACCAATCTGGCCCATTTTAAACAACATCCGTTTCTGTATAAGTACATTAACACATGTTTCTGCAAAATTTTAGCTACCAAGCATCAATAGTGCGACCTGTAGTTTGCTTTCCAGAGAAAGGCAGACGGATATGACATCGTCAAATTTTGCGTCGATTCAGAATATGTGACGCGCAAAATAGAAAGGGACCTAATGTTAAAAACCAGTTTTGTTCAGGAGAGCCATTTTAAAGATTAGGTCCCTTTCTATTTGCGCTTAGAATCGTCGACTTCACTTTCATAAAACGCGCATATCTCTGGGAGAGAACACTTTTGGGGCATGGGATCGGTCTCATTCGATGCTCAGATGTTGTCCACATCAAAAAAAGAAAAAAAAAATGAAAATTGATTTTTTGACCCTTAGGTCGCTTTCTCTATGCGCTGTTACATATATGTTCTTTATGGGGTCTCCGGCCAGTATTTCGATTTGTTGCAAACGGAATAACAAAAAATCCTGTCCGAAACATTCTTTTAGGCAGAAGTGTAAATATATTTATAAATATAAATGCTTTGTATGAAGAAGAATATTTATATAATGTATAAGGGTTAAAAACCGAATCAATAATGTAGTGCGAGGGCTGCTATACATATTTCTGGCCTAATAATGAAATACAAATAGTGATCATCAAAAATGGTTTTATTGTTTTTCAAAGTATTCTCCACATGATCTATACACCTTTGCATACCCTCAAACCAATCGTCGAAGCACTTTTTCCACTCCGATTAAGACACCTCCAAAACATGGTTTTTGAACGCTTCAGCAGCATCTACTGGCGACGAAAATGGTTGACCACTCATTTTTTTCTTGATAAAAAGTAGTTATTTGGTGACAAGTCAGGGCTGTACGGCGGATGATCCATCAATTCGACGTTTTGGCCGGTCGAATAGGCGCTGGTTTGAGCCAATGTGTGACAGCTCACTTTGTCATGGTGCACAATGATTTCTTCGAAGACTTCAGGCATACAAATCGTGGTTTACCTCAAGCGAAAAAGTCGCCACATGACCAGTTTTGCCGAAGAAACAGGCGACCATTTGCTTCGAAGTGCTTCTTCCACGAACAACTATCGTTGGATTTGGCTCGTCTTCGAAGACCCACACGGTCGATTGCTGTTTTTTTCGGGCTCATACGCATAGATCCATGATTCGTCACCTGTGACGTTCTTATAAACGTCCTTTGAAGCACTGCGATCGTAATTTTTCAAAATTTCTTTGCTCCAATCGACACGAGCCTTTCTTAAGCGATTGTCGAATTGTGCGGGATCCAACGAGAACAAATCTTTTATACGGCCAGGTGTTCATGCAATATCGAATGTATGCTGGTGGAAGAAATGCCCAGGGACACCTCTAACTCACAGTATGTCACATGACGATCTTGCATTATTAGTTCACGCACGGCATCAATGTTCGCTGGCACAACGGCCGTTTTTGGACGACCTTCGTCTTTGAGCAAACGTCGGTCAGGATTGAATTCATTAAACCAGTTTTTCAATGAGCTATAGGATGGTGCTTAATGGCCTGTGACGCTTAAAATAGAAAGGGACCTAAGGGTAAAAACCAGTTTTGTTTAGGAGAGCCATTTTAAAGATTTAAATACGTGTATCTTTGGTGTACCATCACTTTCATAAAACGCGCATATCTCTAGGAGGGAACACTTTTGGGGCATGGGATCGGTCTCATTCGATGCTCAGATGTTGTCCACATCAAAAAAGTGAAAATTGATTTTTTTTACCCTTAGGTCCCTTTCTCTATGCGCTGTCACATATAAAGATTTAAGTTCATCGATGCACTCTTGTCGTCGAAAGTTGTAAAAAATGATCGCACGAAAACGTTCACGAGTTAATTCCATTTTTTGCCTAATTGATTTTTTCAAGTCACTGTAAACAACACAAATGATGGTCGTACGTCAAAACGTTCTGAGTACGTTTTTGCTAATAAATGTAAAACTTTCCAATGGAAATGTCAGAAATATATATAGCAACCCTCGTATACACTCTATCCTTTTTAGACTAATCAGATGTAATATTATACACTAGAGCCCCGACTTGCGTCGTCCCGATTTGCGTCGTTTCAAGTTGCGTCGCTTTTTCAAAACTGGAAAAATTCGATTTGCGTCGTTGCAATTTTAAGTTGCGTCGGTCCGAGCTGCATTGTAGATTACCATTTTTTGCATTAGCAGTGCCTGATTTAGCATCTTTTCTGTCTTTTAGCATTTTTACAACTTCTGACAACACTGATCGTCACCAGTACGCATAGAATTATAACAACAAGATGAGACTTTGCTCTCTTTAAAAATTGTATTTTTTCCAGAGGGCTCTGGGTGTCATGACAGAAAAAAATTCCCTTGTTTCTCTTATTCTTTCCTAAATCTAAATTAAATACAAAAATAGTTAAAATTGTGTGGTATTTCATGAAGAATTGAATACTCTATCTGAACTGACCATTTTATATTCGTTTTTTGTGTAACTTTCAATGTTATAAGCAAAAGAGAATTATTGATTGAGTGAAACGATATGTACTTTGAGTAGATCCATCCGTACTTTCAAAGACTTAAAGTCAATAAGACTGAGCATATGGGAAAATAAAAACGTTTGCAATAGGTGTCATTACTGCATTATTGGAAATTTTGGAATATTTCCCTTTGAAAATTCAAATATCAGATATTTTGGCCATCTATGTTTTAGTTTCATTCGTGTCATGCTTAGTCTTTATGAATTTTAGGTCTTTGGTACTTTTAGCTGCATACGACATCTCTTGTATAATGTGTGAAGCTAGGAAATTCCATCTTGTTGTTATCTCTCTATGCTGTACGTTAAAAAGTTTTCAAATTGCGTGAAATAAGGGGAATTCCCTTTTCTTTGTTATATGTATAAGTGGAGCTAAGAACACCTGTCTGGTTGTGGTAAGAATTTAGTGTGTGATTCGCCAGAGTACATTAAGGACGTAAAAATGAGTCAAAATAAAAGAAAAGTAATAAGTTTGGAATTAAAACTGGACGTAATAAAACGTTTTACATCGGGAGAAAAAGGCTGTTAATATAGGAAGAGCTCTTGGACTAGCACCTACAACAGTAAGAACAATTTGCAACAGAGACAATGATAAAATAAATCAATTAGCTGAAACTGTTACACCACTCCAATCTAAACAAGATACTATAGCAAGAAATACCTTATTGGTTAAGATGGAGTCCCTTCTTTCAATTTGGATACATGACCAAAACAAGCGAAGAATGCCACTGAGCAAGGACGTAATAAAAAATAAAGCTCTTTCTATTTACTCCGACCTTAAAAAAAATACTGCATCTAGTAGTAACAGAAATTCTGATACTTTCGAAGCCAGCAATGGTTGGTTTAACCGCTTTAAAACACGGGCAAATTTACATAATGTGGCATTAAAAGGAGAGTCAGCCAGTGCAGATTCCGCAGCTTCAGAAAAGTTTAAGCTTGAGCTGAAAGCCATAATTGAAAAAGGAGGGTATTCTGCTAAGCAGATTTTGAATGCCGACGAAACAGGTCTCTTTTGGAAACGGTTACCATCAAGAACTTACTTGTCAAAAAATGAGAAAGCATGCCCTGGATATAAAGCCGCGAAGGATCGGCTAACACTTCTTTTAAGCGGAAACGCAGAAGGCGATTTTAAATTTAAACCTTTTTAAATATACCAATCAGAAAATCCAAGGGCAATGAAAAGTATAAACAAAAGAGACCTCCCGGTACACTGGCGCTCTAATAAAAAGGCTTGGATGACCGCAACCCTGTTTAAAGATTGGTTAGAAAATTGTGCCGTTCCTGAGTTTAAACGCTATTGCTCCTCTCAACAAATTGAGTTCAAAATGCTTTTGTTAGTCGATAACGCACCAGGACATCCAACTTTTTCAGATGACTTATCGGAGCATGTAAAAGTTGTTTTTATGCCGCCCAACACAACATCACTTATTCAACCTATGGACCAGGGTGTAATTTCAAACTTCAAAATGTACTATTTACGCCGAACTTTCCGGCAACTTCTTGATTCAACAGACCAAAATGATAGACTCTCTATGAAAGACTTCTGGAAAAACTACAACATAGTGAAAGCTATTGGAAATATACATTTATCTTGGGAAGAAGTTAAGGCATCCTCCATGAAAGGGAGTTGGCGGCAATTATGGCCAGAACTTATTGATGGAGACGAAGATAATGTCGATGATGTTCCAAACGTTAGTAATGAGTTGGCTAATTTAGCTAGAGAAGCCGAATTTGAAGGAATGGAGGAAGGTGACATTAATGAATTTTTGCTGTCTCACGATGAGGAGCTTGATAATGAAAATTTATTAGCCATTGATATTCAGCATGTTTCAGAAGAAGATGTCATAATAAGTGATGATACAATAGAAGAAAAAAAATTAACAATCGCCAATATTTCCAAAGCTATGCAATTAATTTCCCATGCAATGGATATATTTTCTGAAAACGATCCTGACGAAAACCGTAGCACGGGCGTAGCAGCATCTGTTGATCAAGCCATTGGTTGTTACAAAGAAATATATCAACAAAAAAAATCGTTAAAAATTCAACAAACTTTAGACATTTTTGTTAAAAAACAGTAAGACCGTCCAATCAAATGGATACAAGTGTTGTTGATTTAGATTTATCATCTGAAGACAGCTCAATGTAAGCTAAATAAATTACAATTTTTAATGCATCTACTTTTTTCGAATATGTATGTACATGTGTAAATGAATTTAATTTTTGTTTTGTTTTTTCTTAATTTATTGTTTTGTTATTTCTTTATAATAATTATAAACATTGGTTGAAGTAAATGAAATAAGTAAAAATGTATTCATACTTGTTTTTTATCAAAAAAATAAAATTGTTTGCTTTGTTTTGAACATTTTCCCGAATAAATTAAATTTCAGTGCATTTTGTATATGTATAAAAAAGGTGATTCGATTTGCGTCGTTTCGAGTTGCGTCGCGTTCCTCCGGTTCCAATTAACGACGCAAGTCGGGGCTCTAGTGTACTTTATTATTCATAATGGTTGATTGGTTACCATCTGAGATGAAATTGGGATATATCGGTTCTCGATTTTACATAACCCTAGTACAAAGATCTCTCCCGATTTTACATACAACCCGTCTTAAACACCATTTTTAATTGGATCAAACTGAACCATATGATCCATTTTTATGCAGTTAGGACCCCGAACCAAAAAATGGTTTTGGCGCCCAAACAAACGGCACCCACATCGACATATCGGAGGGTGGGTTTTAAATGAGAATAACATTTTTACACGAGGTCAACAATAATCTTCTTTTTGAAATTTGGCTTAATTTGGTGACGTAATGCGTAAAAAATACAAATTAGTATGCCAAATAAGTTTCTCACAAATCCAACTAAGATTGTTTTTAAAATCTAGGTAAATTTAAAATCCACCCATGGTGTCCATAGACCTGTTTCCTTTGGATTTTCTGCACAGTTAGAATTTATAATCGCTACGCCCAAATTTAGCCTTTTCAGCAGTTTATAATTATACTTGATTCACCTTTTATACAAGGTGGATTGATTAAAGAGAAAAAGTTTCCCTCGATACCTTGATTAAAAGTGTTTTTTTTAATATTTAATAATCCTTGTGGATACTGTTAGTTGGGACGCACTAAATTCCTAAAAAATGGCATAGTTGCTGGACTTTTTGGCTAATGTGGCCCAAAAAAGTGCCGCATCCTCAAAACATGCGATTCATACATTTTGCAACGAATCCAAATATGGAGTAATCTTAAAGTTCTGGCTGAAATAAGGGACTGGCGCAAGAGTCGATAGGTCCTTTTATAACTCCGTAATAACTACAGACATACATATTGTTTTCAATTATTTTTCAACCGAAAATTCCAGCAACTATGCCCTTTTTTAGGTATTACCAGACGCTATTGTAACCAATAACCGTCCACATAAACGTATGATTTGTACTTTGGTACGTTTTATCCCCACAAACAGCTTATGACGTTTGGCCGTTATCATGCAAATTTTTAGGATCCTTGGCTAATTCCTCTGACCGCTTTCGTGCTTTCAAGAGATACAGGAATGGGCGGATAGGCGCCTGAGAATTACTACGATCAATAATATTAATTTAATATTTTGCAGAGTATCCAGTCTATGTGTAACGGGATGACAACATTACACGTAGAGAAAAGATATGGTTACTATATGGTCACCGCAACAATAATATGTTCTCAACAATAAAAGCATGTTCGTCGCAACCATAGTATTATTTATTGAATTTCATTTTGACAACAGTATGATTGCGGCAATATCAATATTGTTGAAATGTAGCAATAGTATTATTGCCAAATTTAGAAATGAAAATATGGTTGAAGCAACTATATAAACATGGTTGGTGCAACAAAAATATTGTTTTATAAAATTTACGTTAACAATAACATGATTACGGCAATCAAAGAGTGTGGTTGCGACTATGAACATAGCAAAACAGGTTTTATAGAGCATACATGTACGTGTGTGCGTATGTTTTTTTGATATACCAAAATAAACACATACTAGTATACACGTTACAGTGCATGGTTGTTGTCCATTATAAAAAACAACAACAATTGGAAGGTAGTTCGAGGGATTTTTTATTGTTTTTACATTGTTCGATGAAATAATCTACTGCCAACTGGTTCTCGTTTATTTGAAATCTGCCTGCATTTAAGTATAAAGCCATTGATGATGGTTTAATCACATTCGTTACTTGGTGTCTACGGATAGTGAAGAAGCATTTACCCCTTTTGGCAATTAAAAGTATTTTCGACTGCCGTTGGAATATATATTTTTGTTTCATGAATGAAATTTTCAATAAAAACATGTCCTTAAATCTGGCTATAAACTAATTGTAATGCAATTTAAAATAACTTGCTTAATACAAATTAATAAATTTTTGTATAACAACATTACCCAATCCTAATAAATAATTTTGGGGATCATAGATAGTATGGTTAAGTGAATTATACTTTGGTTGTAGGGATAAAAGCATGGTTGAGTGTGAATCATACTATTGTTGTGGAGATCATAGTGTGGTTGCGTGTGAATCATACTATGATTGTGAGAATCATACTATGGTTGTATGAGAAACATACCATGGTTGTGGGGATCATAATATGGTTGTGGGGATCATAGTATGGTTATGTGTGAATCATATTATTGTTGTGAGGATCATAATATTGGTGTGCCACAACCATATACCCAACAGTAGTATGATCCTCTTCGAATATTGTCACCACAACCATACTTTTTTTGTGTGTGTAGTATACTTACCATCCGTCCATCTTTGTATGGTATAAAAATCGTGTAAAGTTAGTTACTAAAATTTCATTAGGAAAATGTCGAAAAAAGTCTATAAATCAAAAATTTTTTCTCCAAAAATTCGAAATGTCAGAAGTAGAATTTAAAAATAATTTAAAAAAAATCGAAAGTCGACGTTCTGCCTCGGCTTTGTAACCCTTACACCGATATTTATTAAAGTATTGGCGCATGGCAAAAATATAGTTGAATACCACAAGAAGAAAAAATGGTATGGTTGGGGTAACAATATTCGAAGAGCATTATACTATTGATGGTAATATGGTTGTGGTACAACAATATTATGATAGTATGTTAGACATACAATCCGTATGTTTGACATAAATCATAGTATGGTCCTCACAACCAAAGTATGACTCACACTCAACCATGCTATGATACCCAAAATATGTTGTAAGGATTTTAACATTTCAACAATATTAATCTTGCCGCAATCATACTATTGTCAAAATAAAACTCAAAAAACAATACTATGATTGCGAGGACCATACTATTGTTGCCGTGACCATATAGTAACCATATCTTCTCTCTGCATGCAGTCTTTGTCAATTGAAGAGCTTTCTGTAAAAGCACAACAAATTTTATAAAAAATATATTTTGCAGAACATGTTCAAAGCCTCAAGGATGAGGCAGATGAAGAACCTCTTCAACATGTTGGCAGCATCTTTTGATCCACTTTTTTCTTCGCTGCTGCATGTGAAGTCAGGAAAAGAGTTAAAAAGTAATTATGGTTTACCAATGATTTGTCTATTATATATAAGGCTTTCTTAACGAATTGGATTGAATATTTTACAGAAAATAGAAAAAAAGGAATTTTTTATTAATTTGTTGGTTGAAAAACATTAAAAAGAGCTTAAAACATTTTTCTAGTTACCATAAAACTGATTTTGCCACAAATTTTAACTTTAATAAACCATAAGCACACGCAAAGAAAACATATGGTTCCTATATGGTCACCGCAACAATAATATATTCTCTACAATAAAAGCATTGTCGCCGCAAACATAGTATTGTTCTCTAAATTTTATTTTGACAACAGTATGATTGCGGCAATAATAATATTTTTGAAATGTAACCATACTATTTTTGCTATCTTTAGAAATGAAAATATGGTTGTAGCATCCATGTAAATATTCTTGGTGCGACAAAAGTGTTGTTGTCAGAGATTTATGTTAACAATAATATGAGTACGACAATCATACTGTATGGTTGAGACTATGAACAAAGCATAACAGGTTTTAATGACTTTGTGTGTAGGTTTTAAAGACTATTGCGGTCTATGGATGGATGAATTTTCGACTGCCGTTGAAATAAATATTTTTTTTTTCTTGAATGAAATGTTCAATAAAAACATGGCCTCAAATATGGCTACGAATTTATAGTAATGCAATTTAAAATAACTAACTTGATAAAACCTCTATTTTTGAATAAGAACATTACCCAATCTTAATAAATAATTTTGGGGATCATAATATGATTGAGTGTTAATCAAAATATGGTTTTAAGGATCATACTATGGTTGTTTGAGAAACATATTATGGTAGTGAGGATCATAATATGGTTGTGGAGATAATAGTATGGTTGAGTGTGAATCATACTATTGTTGTGAGGATCATAGTATGTTTGTAGAGACATAGTATGGTTGAGTGTGAATCATACTATGGTTGTGGGGATCATAGTATGGCTACATGTGAATCATACTATTGTTGTGAGAATCATAGTATGTTTGTAGAGATCATAGTATGGTTGAGTGTAAATCATACTATGGTTGTGGGGATCATAGTATGGTTATATGTGAGTCATGCTATTGTTGTGTGGATCATATTATTGTTGTGCAACAACCATTTACCCAACAATAGTATGATCCTGTTCGAATATTGTCACCCCAACCATACTTTTTTTTCTGCGTGCATGCACCTACAAAGCGTAGCACCTTTCATAGGCTGATCAATTATCTATCATTTGCTCTTTAAATTATTCGGTTTACAAGATATGATTTTTGCAACGAAAAAACTAAAAATGCGACATTAAGTTCGGTTATGAGCTAAACGCCACATAAAATCGCTTTTTTGCTGTCAATAAAGTGTTCGTACACTTTAGCCTACGTCTACGTTTTTCGCTAATTTACTGATTGTTGTTGTTGGCCCATAGCTTGTGATTCTTGTAAATGTCACCAACAAAAGAGTTTGACATAGATTTTGCAAGCGCAAATTATCATCGTATTTTTAAAGAAAAATTAAGAAGTGACTAGAAAATATTTTAGATGGACTAGCGCAAGCTCCTCTTAAATTTCCATGTTTAGGATAAAAGTCCTAGACGAAAATAGTTCAACTGGTATCTATCCCCTAGTAGTTTTAATATCCATACAGTGATCGGACGCATTAAGTATGAAGGCTGTGTTGAAAATAATCCAAAATCAGACGGTCTAAGATTCTAGATTACGGAGATCGGCTGCAAATCATGGGTATGACCGACGCGGATCCACTAATCAGCGCGCAGGTTGTTAGCACAGAACTGCTTAAATCGAACCAAAAACTTGTTCATCACAAAACAGTTACTAGAGCAGTGATTTATGCTGGGAACAATTGTAGAAACCGTGATTCCGTGATTCGTAAAACGCATTTGGACTTTGCTCGTACGAGGGCGACCGCAAAACTAACTGGCCTGGCACATTTTCTTTTTTACTAGCAACTTTTTTGTTTTTGTTTTTTAAAAGCAATCTTTTATAAGCCATCTGTCAAAATTTCCGAAATATTTAATGATTATTTTCTTTGTTACAGGTGATTGAAGTAAACAAGTTTTATAATTTTTGAAAAATGGAAAATAAAGAGTTTCGTGCGGTAATTAAACACTTTTATATGAAAGGTTATACGCCACAATTAATCAAAGATGAATTGGATTCTGTTCATGGTGATAATGACCATCATACTCCACCGTGAAATCCTGGGTTCAACAATTTAAAATGGGTCGTTCAAGTACGGAAGATGAACAACGCTCTGGAAGACCGAAAACTGCTACTATTGAAAACATTAGAATAATATTTAATGAAGTGACTAAAGATAGACGAATAACGCACAGAGAACTTGCTGATATTGTTAAAATACACGAAAGACAAGTTTGGAGTATTTTACATGATGAACACCACATGGAAAAGCTATCCGCAAGATGGGTGCCGCGTTTGTTGACTTTGTCCCAAAAAATCGTCCGTTGGACCAATTCCGAGGAGCTTTTAGCGATTTACCAGCGTAATCCAATAGAGTTCTTGCGCCGATTCATAACTGTTGATGAAACATGGATCCATCACTACATCCCAGAATGCAAAGAACAGTCAAATCAATGGATAGAAGCTGGTAAAAGTGGTCCCAAGAAGGCGAAAACTGTTAAGTCAGCAGGAAAAGTAATGACCATAGTATTTTGGGATGCAAGGGGTATAATATTTATTGATTATCTTGAGAAAGGAAAAACTATTAACAGTGAATATTATTGTGCATTATTGGATCGGTTGAGTGAAGAAATCAAGAGAAAACGACCGCATTTAGAAAAAAAGTTCTTTTTCATCAAGATAGTGCTCCTTCACACACTGTATTTTTAACTCATCAAAAACTGGCCGAATTACGATTTGAAATTGCTCCGCATCCACCATATATATTCCAGATTTAGCTCCTTCTGATTATTTCTTGTTTCCAAATTTAAAAAATTTCTCGGTGGCAAAAAATTTTCGTCCAATAGCGAGGTTATTGCTGAAACTAAGGCATATTTTAAAGGTCTCGAAAAATCTTATTTTTCGGATGGAATTAAAAAACTTTAAAACGTTTGATGAAGTGTATTGAGTTGGAAGGAGGTTATGTTGAAAAATAAATAATAATAATTTCAAAAAAACGGTTCTTTTTATGTTAGGCCAGTTACTTTTGCGGTCGCCCTCGTATACGAAAATTCGTCTCTTGAGTTCTGGAGGACTGTTATATCTCCAAATACAATATTATGGGTTCCGACGGCAGAATTAGAGCGTGGAAAAAACCGAGAGAAGCCTACAACCTCAAACTCCTAGTAGCAACTGTGGAACATGCTGGGGGGACGTATTGTTTTGGGGAAGTATGGCAGCATGGCGTTAGATATTTAGAAATGACTAAATGGATGATGGATCATCGTGCATACGAGTATAAGATATCCTAAGAAGAAATTTGAAGTCATGTGTTAAAAAATGGAGTTGTCGGGCAATTTTTATTTTTAAAAAGATAATGAACCAGAGCAAAAGGCCTATAACCCTAGTATGTACTTGGGGTGCAAAACTTTACATATTTCAAAAAAAAAACACCGTAGAGCCCTTATCTGAATCCGGTGGAAAGTATGTGGATTTTGCATGAGTAGGGATCAGGGTATATTAGCTCGAAACTTAGGTTAAAAACTGTTCTCCAAGCTGAATGGGCGAAAACTGAGTAAAGCTATCAACCACTGCCCGACAACCTTAATGTCTTTACTAAAAAAAGGGAGTTACCCAACATAATATTAAAAGTAAAATTTGTATAGCTACTTATGGCTTTTAGTCAGATAGCCTTTGCATGTACAAAGACTTTATTCGAGTTAAATTAAGGATTTTTTTTTTAAGTTTTTAGTTAATAATTTTTACATGAACTACTAATATTACTTTTTTGGTTACTTTAAAAAGAAAAGGCATATAACCGAAGCTGCAATGTTATTTCTTATTATATTTTTATTACTTTATTTGTATTTTATCAATAAAGCAACAACTAGCTGCCGTACAAAGTACACGTATACCTTCCACGGTCCCTACACACAAAAGCCAACACACTCCTGACAGTGCATCAATTTTGCAATTGAATGACAATGGCCTAAGCAACAAAACCAGTGAGGCAATAGAATTTATGAGTCGGAGAAACATTGCCACCTGCACCTTGCACAGTTGTGACGGATACAACGTAAGGATCGCACCAGAAGTGGAGGTGGGGGACTTGCTTTCCTGTTACACCATTCTGTGCAGTACAGACCTATTTTGCCTGAGCTTGACTCTAGAGACCCATACATGGAATGTATGGGGGTAGCAGTTGAAACTTGGAACTGCCGAGATAGAGCTGTGCAACGTATACATCCCGCCGGTTGGTAGCTGTGCACCGCGTTATCTGCCTGACATTAGCAATCTGCTACAAGGCAATAACCGCTTGGTCCTAGGAGACTTGAATGCTCACCACGAACTGTGGCATTCTCTCCTAAGGCAGCGGGACTCGCAGACGAGCGTGATGACATTCATCGCTCCAGCCCTACTGACCCTAGAATTAGGGATCTCAACTCTGAGATCAGTAGGTTGGTCAACGAATATAAGCGTAACAAATGGATAGACCACTTAAAGCAGTGCAACTTGAGTTCCGGAATTGGTAAGTTGTGTACAAGGAAGGAAGGATGATCGGACAGCTGTCACGTTCGGTGATAGAACAGTGACAGATCCGAAGCGGTGCGCATGTTATTTTAGCCGGCTTTTCATTTAGCACCCAGAGAGTGATAAGGCGAAAAGGAGAGTATTGCGTCGTATCCGCGCTCTCCGAGTCGAAGAGGCACCACCAAAATTTACCGTTGGCGAAGTTGCCCATGTCATCCACAGCGCAAAGTCATCAAAGGCGCTGGGTCCGGACGGAATCTCAATGCTGATATTAAAGCACTTGGATCCCCCAAGAGTAGAGTACATGACCAAAGTGCTCAATCTGTCGCTAGCCACACACTTAGTTCCCGTTACCTCGAAAATGGGCAGAGTGGTCTCGCTACTGAAGCCAGGCAAAGACGCAAAGAAAGGAGATTCGTACAGGCCGATCTCCTTGCTTTCTCCAGTAGCAAAGACGCTTAAAGCACTGCTCCTCTCCAGCCTGATCGAACACTTACCTTGTGCTGATCATCAGCATGGATTCCGCAAGCAGCATAGCACAACAACTGCTTTACACGCCATCACCACACGTATAAGTCGCGGCCTTAGCCAGAACATGCCTGACGACAGGACGGTCCACGTGGCTCTTGACCTAACAAAAGCCTTCGACACGGTCAATCATGCCACTCTGTTCGAGGACATTGAAGAAACGTCCCTTCCGCCCAGTTTGAAACGTTGGGTCGTAAACTATATGTGTGGGCGCCAGTCATATGTAGAATTTAGAGACAGGAAGTCGAAGCCCCGTAGAGTTAAACAAGGAGTTCCCCAGGGTGGAGTTTTATCCCCGGCTCTGTTTAACCTCTACCTCTCTAAAATTCCTGCACCACCAGACGGCGTTGAAATTGTGTCGTACGCTGACGATTGCACAATTCTGGCGTCAGGACCTTAAGTGGATGACATATGCGAGGAAATCAAATGTTACCTCACTGACTTAGCACGCTGCTTCACTGCGAGGAATATGAAAATATCCGCCTCTTTCACATTGAGTAGCAACCGCACCTCTGCATGGACCGCAGAGGTGCGGTTGCTACTCAATGTGAAAGTTGATGACGTCAACATCCCGGCTACCCCAAAATCCTTGGGGTCACATTGAACAGCCTTTTTCGATCCTCTGCACATGATGCAGCTATCTGCGATAAGCTCAAAAGTAGGAACAAGGCCATCAAGTCACTTGCCGGCAGTACAAGAAACCTTGTTGACCTCTTACAAAGCGATAGGTCGGTCTGTAGCAAACTACGTAGCACCTGTATGATCGGAACGTGAGTACGACGCAGTGGAAGAAAACTCAGACTGGCCAGAATGCCGCCCTCAGAACATCAACAGGTTGTCTTCTTGTGTCTCCTGAGGACCATCTACATGATTTTACAATTTCCTGCTGTGTAAGCAATACCAGCTAGGGTGTTTTCGCAGTAGTCATCCTAACCACCATCTCTTGGACAGGATGCCTCCGCCCAGGCAGATCAGGTACGATCTTCATGAGCTGGAGAGAGAGGTCCAGCGGTATAAGAGAGAACCTTTAGATCATCGAAACTAGCAGGCAGGTCTGACCAACATTCACGCCGATGAAGTCGCAGCAGCAGTATCCAGCTACCGTGTAAGTGTAGTGCTAGGGGAGCATCCCTCGGAGATTTCACTTGAGGAGAAGGTACTATCTCGGTAGACGCGCGTAGTTCTGGCGCAGCTGAGATCTGGATGGTGCAGGCTCCTCAATTCTTACTGAACACGAATTGATGCTAACGTTCCGGACATCTGTCCCGCCTGCCATCAATACCTGCTAGGGTGTTTCCGCAGCAGTCATCCTGATCTAGAGAGAGAGAGGTCCAGCGGTATAAGAGAGAACCTTTAGATCATCGAAACTATCAGGCAGGTCTGACCTACATTCACGCCGATGAAGTCGCAGCAGCGGTATTCAGCTACCGTGTAAATGTAGTGCTAGGGGAGCATCTCCGGAGATTTCACATGTGGAGAAGGTACTATCTCGGCAGACGCGAGTAGTTCTGGCGCAGCTGAGATCTGGATGGTGCAGCCGCCTCAATTCTTACTGGACACGAATTGATGCTAACGTTCCGGACATCTGTCCCGCCTGCCATTACGGACCACATGATGTGCTGCACCTCTTCAAGCCCACTCAGCTGACCCACAGGTCTCTGTGGACGCATCCAGTTCAAATGGCGCGTTTCCTTCACCTGGATATCAAAGCAGATCCCCCATAGACAAACAAGACTTCAAAAAAAATTTATTGTTGTTACAGCAACAACAACAAAAGCCAACACGATTATTACGCTGAAATTGCGACCGTGTTGGCTGTCAACAAGCACTACTGACATGACACGAAAACTTATCAATATCCCTATATTAAGTAAAAAGAATGGAATGGAACAAACGAGCTAAACAAGAATGGTTCAACATCAACGTTATCAACATAAAACCATCAACATATCACCACATACCTTCACATTCAAATACATGCATAAAACATTTTACATAAACATCCGGTCACATGACTGACGTTAGCAACATGCTGCCTAACAAAAGTTATGTTCCTAAACACCAACAATGTTTACAACAAAAAATATTACTTCGCCAAACGGATGTGTTACCAGTAATGAAATAACGAAACAACTCGTTATACGTTTTTACTTGCCGTCCGTCTACTACCGACCATTCCTTACCACTTACCACGCTCTTTGCACCCATAAAAAGAAAACTCACAAACAAAATTCATGAGTTGTTCCTATTTCGCATTTCAATTAGACATCCTCCGACGCCTTCCACACACCCGTGGTCCGTGGTGAATGAACAAATAAATGAGCAAGCAACACACACAAAAAACGAAAGGAATGTGAATATCCACAAATACCAACGCAGGTTCGTGCAACAGTTTTCCTTCGTTGGTGCAAAAGCCAGTCAAGTCAGCCAGCCAGCCAGCCATATGATGATGTCCCCCATCATATGTGTGCGTTTGTATGTTAACGGTGAGAGTGATGCGAGAGAAACTCGTATGCAAGTGTGTATGGTTGAATGGATGGATGGTTTTGCTGTAATGTGGTGTGTTCGGCTGAGTTGAGTTAACAACTTTCTCTTCTTTGTCTACGTCATTGAAAAGTGACTTTTTTCTAGAGCAGACAAATACAACCTTTTAGTTATTGTATCGGTAGGGTGGGGTAGTGGGGAAAAAGTTTGCTTAGTCAGGAACAGAGCAGGTTTCTAGGTGAATAAATGGCTGGCGTGTGTGTGTCGGTGTGGCTTTACTTGTTGGACAGATTTGTTTTAACCAACACCAACAAAAAAACTGTTGCTCTTTGTAAGGAGTAGTTTTGGTGTTCCCTACTTGTGAGGTTATGGCCGGATTTAGTGGGTGGTTTTTGTAGGGAAAATACTTAAGTTGATTAAGACTTCTTAAGTTTTTCTTTGTTTATGGTTAACTCTAAGTCCTGCATTTTGATATTGAAGTCTCAGCTTCCTTTTTGCTGGCATTTTCTTCGCAGTGTAATTGATGTGTATTTTCCATGTGAGGCAAATGCGTTTACTTTTGCTACGTGCAAAAATTACTGCGCAATCTCATGCAGCAGGGTCCGTTTTCGTGCTCTGGCTTTAAGGATTTTTCACCACGCACCAGTGCGGTGAATTACGGCGGGCAATGAAAACAAGAGCAGTTTTGCAAAAAACCAACCATACCAACGCTTCCATTCAGTACGGTTCCGAGAAGTTGTCATTAAATCATCGAAGGGTTTCATCTTTCATGTTTATTTATCCACAAAAAGTCTATATTTACAAAATTGAAGAAACAAAAAGAAACCACAAATCAACCCACCACATAAATCAAGTGCAACTCAACGTATTGTGAATGGAATTAAAGCGTTTACGGCCTAAAAGTATGCAATAGAACGCGTTTTCATTAAAAATTCTCCACGGGAAATTGTGATGATTAAAAAAACACAGTAGTTTTTTTTTCTGTCTTTCTTCTTTCGCTGCTTCTTCTTCGTTGCCTGTTCGTTTGCTGGCTCACAGGCATACCAAACCAAACACCAGAGAGGCGACACAGAGAGACCGAAACAGCACGCACAAGTGAGAGTCCTTTCTAACAACGGCGTGTGTGTACGTGTTCGTGTGCGTGCGTGTGAAATGAGTGCGTATGTGTGCAGGACATGCTGTTCTAAGTGTGGCCACTCGTACTGGTGTTAGTGTGTAGTATGTTCAACATCAACGTGCGTTAAAAACAGCATCAGATCTGAAGCTGACAAATCTCGATTTGAAAGAACATTTTTCAAAGCGTTTCATGGGGGAAAAGTGAAAAGGTTCCATTGACTACCAAAAGAGATTGGGTGAAAAGAGTTTGAATTCATCTGTAAACGGGTCATATTCAAATAAATTAAAAGCGGCGGCCACCTCGGTACATGTGTGATATTACAGAAGAAAAAAAAAGAAAATAGTGCTGTTAATTAAGTGACATGAATGGCCTACTCGTATGCTGAAGCAACACTCTGTCACCATATTGTTTCAAGGACTTGGTGTCAATGTGTGCGTGCGTGCACTGGTAGTAGAGAGTAAAACAAGAGCGTCTATGTGTGTGTGTGTGTTTGTGAAATAGCCGCCGTTTTTTGAGTTGCTGTCATAGAGCAGCCAACGGTGTATTGTTGTTGGTGTAGTCCAACCAAAGTGTTATAGTTAACCCGAAATCCCTATACTCCCTACACTACGCCTCACCACTTCACCCCTTAAACAGACAGTGATAGCAGTTAACCCGCCCGCCTGCCTGCCTGCCATTTAATCAGTGAGTTAGTCATTCAGTCAGTCAACCCATGCAATCAAGAGCTCATACAGTGAGAGTAATTTTTACCTTTAACTTAACGGTACACATCAGCACATCAGGCCACCTGAGCTAAATATTTATAACGTGTTGTATTTGTAGTTGATGTGAGTGCTTGCGAGTGTGTCTTTCTTAGACGACGACGGCGAGAGTCGTTTTGCTTCAACATAATCCACCTTCACCTCTGCCGCTGCTACGAACGATTGCTGCTTCGTCTGTCAAATGTTAACGTGCGAGTGAGTGTGTGTGTGCCTGTTGTGCGAGCTTTAAGCATCACCTACCACACGTGTTTAGAGTTAAATAGGCTGGTGGCGTGTGAATAAAAGTAACCCTTAAATATAAATACAATACCTACAATAACAACAACAACATCAAAGGCAGCTAGAAACAACAATTGAAAGCATCACAACCAGCCAAAGGACCACCATTGAATAACAGGTATGAAGTCGCGAATTTTTCTAAAAATATCCTTAAAATTTTGTTTGAATTATTAAAACTCACTTAACAACACTCTTTTTTCCACATACTCGCACACTTGCCGTTAATTCACCTGTGCTAAACTCTTGCTCTCTACCACCCACCCACTCTCTATCTCTCTCTCTATCTTTTCTTGAGGGCCCGTTGAGAGTTGGCCAGTGGCTGTTATTGTTTTTTGTTTTCGTTGTACTTTAATATGTTCCTTCGAGAGTCCGGCCACTATGCCTATGCTACAGTTTCCATTAATTCAGCGGCTTGCCCCCATTTCCCTTCATTGTGATTCCTGCCTCTTTGAACGATAGCTTTCGATTCATTTTCCATTCATGCCTTTACAAAAATTACCCGCTTGATTTCATCTGTCTGTCTTCTCATCCTCTCCTGTCGTATGACATGCTGGTCCTCTTCCACGACCACTTGTTAGTTCGTTTTGTCCATGTGTTTGTGTGTTGCGATTTTTTTCTTTTCCTTTTGTTGTTTGTTTCCTTTAAAACAAAGCCAAAGTAGTGAGTGTTGCTTCTACATATTTTAAGTTATCACAAGATGACAACTTTGTTCTGTGTCGGCTGACCAGTAGAGCTCATCAGAGTATACATATTCGAAGCTACAATGGGGGCAACGATATAACGTGCATATGAGACATTCCAATATCAATGAGAGGGCAAAATCCTGATGTAGTCTTTCTCACAAAATTTAACGATTATTTGTGTTTCTCAAAAAGAGGATGCACTTGTTTTCTAACTCGTAGATGCTGTAAACTTAACGAATAGAAAATTAATCTATAAAGCTGCATTTTAATTAAAATGTCATCTGGATTTGGGCTCTATTGTGATTGATATATTAAAAAACAAATGGGCAATTCGTAAGTTCCATATCATAGTCCTCAATCATAGTCCTTTTCAGATTCTATTGTCGAAGAGGGGCGAAAGGTAAGGAAATTCGACTGTTTCTTAGTAACCATATACCCAAGTTCTTAAGCACATGAGTTAAAGAAAGCTAGGGCCAAGATCTTGGTTTTAAATACCCATAAGCCCATAGTTGAAGAAGGCCGATTTTTAGTCCCCTATGGACCGGACCTAGTGCAAAACTGACCCAAGTCTAAAATATATGTACATATGTGACAGCGCATAGAGAAAGGGACCTAAGGTTAAAAAATCAATTTTAATTTGTTTTCTTTTTTTGATGTGGGCAACATCTGAGCATCGAATGAGACTGATCCCCTGCCCCAAAAGTGTTCCCTCCCAGAGATATGCGCGTTTTATGAAAGTGAAGTCGACGATTCTAAGTGCAAATAGAAAGGGACTTAATCTTTAAAATGGCTCTCCTGAACAAAACTTTTCATCAACTTTTCACTTTTTTTGATGTGGACAACATCTGAGCATCGAATGAGACCGATCCCATGCCCCAAAAGTGTTCCCTCCCAGAGATATGCGCGTTTTATGAAAGTGAAGTCGACGATTCTAAGCGCAAATAGAAAGGGACCTAATCTTTAAAATGGCTCTCCATAACAAAACTGGTTTTTAACCTTAGGTCCCTTTCTATTTTGCGCGTCACATATTTCGATGTTGAAAAGAATGCTACTTTTACTGGATGTCCATATGTCCCCGAACATTATGGTACGGCTTTTGGACCCTAGGGCCCAAAAGTCTAGGCCTATAATTCAGCCAAATAGTACAATTAATGTTATATTCAGAAAATGCAACTATAACTCGGCAACTTACCCAGCGGTCCAGGACTAAAATTTTGTCGAATCTTCAAATTAATATGATATTTTGTTCCGTAAAGACATTTTATTGTTTTTACATCCATAGTTTATGAGCACATCAGTTGCAGTTCCAAATTGGCACAAATCTTAAATACGAGTAGAAAACTTCACTATTTCTGCTTAGGCATATATCCCGAAACATTACTTACTTAGGTCCCACAACAAGGGGAAATTCTCTTAAATAAGTGAGCTGTGTACGATTCAGTTCGTTTACTCACTGACCGGGACCTACTGCTTAGCGCAAGCTCCCAACGGCTAATGCAATTTTATAGAGACGTTTTTACATGACTTAGAGATAAATCCCTTAATCGTAAAGTCGCCTGCATTTACCAGATGAAAACCCGCCCGGATTTTTTTCAAATAACCAACACTCACGAGACGCCCCTTATAGATGCAGTGCATTGCGTTGGCGAGTGGAAAGTAAAGGATCGGAGGGAGGAAGAGGGAGTAATGATTATTGACACTTGCCTTGAACTTCTGGATGTCGTAATTAGTGGGAAATACATTCGCCGGAAGTCGATTCCACATACGGACTGTACGAGCGAAAAAAGAATTTGATCTGTAGCGTATAGTGCGGTCAAATGGCCAATCGCTAACAAACGGGTGTGAATCCCTAGAAAGTCGCGTATCCCTGCCGAACATCCTTACGTCAGGAATAAGGCGACGGATGTTTGATGAACACACACCATGAAAGTAACGATAGAACAGCGTCACGCAAGCCACATGTCGACGATGCTCAAGGGAAGCAATAGAGTGGGATACCCTACTGTCACCAATCAGCACCTTCGCTCTCCTTTGAACACGGTCAAGTAGCTCCAAGGATGATTTTGGAGCACCTGCCCATATATGGTAGTTGTATTCCATCTTCGGCCTGATGTAAGTTGTAAAGATATTGAAAAGCTCAGAAGGAGTGAAATATTTCTGCATTTCTTTCGCTTTAAAAAGCCTATGCACTTGAGTGCTTCTTTCGACACTTCAAATACATGTCTCGCCCAACGAGCGTCACATTGTATTTTCATGCCCAGAACATCAAGAGCTTCTGATTGTTCAATATCTGTACCATCGATAGAAATTGACGATATTGCTGGGTCAGCGAATTGCTTGTGAAACAACAAGGAGCACCGTGTCTTACGCGCATTAAAATTTACTCGACCCCATTCGGAAATGGCCAGTAGATCCCGGCCAAGTGTCTCATCCATAATTCGCCTTTTGTCCTCAATATCTTGAAGACTCGGCCCACGGTCGAATGAATAGGAATGACAGAGGTTACTGTCATCCGCAAAGGAGTATATTGGATTCACGGTCTGACCCAACAGATCATCAATGAAAATTAGAAATAAAGAGGGAGAAAGGACACAGCCCTGTGGTACACCTGCAGTAAGCCTATGTTTGTTGGAAGAGAATCCATCTACAACAACTCTTATAGTGCGATCTCTAAGAAAGCTCGATATAAAACGAGTGAAAGTATCACCGACACCAAAAGCCATCAGCTTTGATAAGAGTGCTCCATGCCAGACTCTATCAAAGGCCTTGGAGATATCCAGAGCCACAACCTTACTCTCACCAAACTGGTGAATAGACCGACTCCAGCGCTCCGAAAAGAAAGCCACCAGGTCTCCCGTAGAGCGATTTCTACGGAAGCCATACTGTCAATCACTAAGCAGGTCGTTGGACTCTAGATACCTCACAAGATGGTGGTTAACCATGCTCTCTATTACCTTAGAGAGCGCAGAGCAAATCGCGATTGGCCGATAATTTGCAGGATTATTGGCTTCAACTTTTTAGGGATTGGCTGGACGTTCGCCACCTTCCAACACGTTGGGAAGACTTCCGCACTATGCGCAAGGTTGAAAGGGTTGCGTAATGGACGGGCTAGCGTCGAGGAGCACTTACATAGGACAAGTGCCGAAATACCACCCGGGCCCGGGGACTTATTTACGTCGCGCTTCGCAAGAACCCTTTTAACCCCAAGTGTTCGAAAAATATCTGAGGCATGGAACTATTTACGTTTTCGATCACGGGGAGTAGTTGATTGCTTTTCGGCAAGGAAGAATTTCCTGCAAACATATCAGCCAAGAGGTTGTATAAAATGTTTGGCCCAGGGAAAAACAGTGTCTCTTTCAGGGACTAAAGGAACCTCAGTAAAAAGTACACTATTTGGAGCATTTGTCGACATTTGGAGTATTTGGCTTATTTGGTCCAAAAATAGTCCCGCATTATAAAAGTATAAACGGGATATTAATAGTCAATATAAACATATGGATGGGTACACAAATTAATGCAAATTTTGTTACGAATGCAAATATAAAAGTAATTTTCATGTTTTGACAAAGATTAGGGACGGATAAAAAGGACAAAAGGGCCCAACAAACGTACCGTTTTGTATTTGCGCATTAGTAGCTGAGGGATGGTGGAGAGTATATTTGGTTCGGATTGTCCAAACTTTACTACGTTTTTACTTGTTTAATTTAATTTTTAAAGTTATATAAAGGGTGGTTAGATTTTAGGGGCCGATGTTGATTTTGAATAAAACACAAATTATTTGGGAAATTATTGTCATTTCTTTTAACTGAGATAAGATTGGTATGGTTCAATTACGATGGAACAAAATAACGGACAAGTGACCGTCGCGACTTCGGCGGCGCACCACCATTGGATGGTACAAATTTTCAATGAATTGCAGATCTATGCCGTTAATGTGCCAAATTACCTCATCCTTTAGCTCTTGTGTTGTTGCTTGGTTTTCTAACTCGTAGATGCTGTAAACTTAACGAATAGAACGAAACGAATTAATCTATAAAGCTGCATTTTAATTAAAATGTCATCTTGATTTGGGCTCTATTGTGATTGATATATTAAAAAACAAATGGGCAATCCGTAAGTTCCATATCATAGTCCTCAATCGTAGTCCTTTTCAGATTCTATTGTTGAAGAGGGGCGAAAGGTAAGGAAATTCGACTGTTTCTGAGTAACCATATATCCAAGTTCTTAACCACATGAGTTACAGAAAATTAGGGCCAAGATCTTGGTTTTCAATACCCATAAGCCCATAGTTGAAGAAGGCCGATTTTTAGGCCCCTATGGACCGGTCCTAGTGCTTAATGGGATGCTGGCTTAACGACGTACACCCTTTCTTTCAAATAACCCCAAAGAAAGAAGTCCAACGGTGTCAAATCACATGATCTTGGCGGCCAATTAACATAGCCACGACGTGAGATAATACGGCCATTGAATTTGTCGCGCCAAAGAGCCATTGTTTCGTTAGCTGTGTGGCAAGTGGCACCTTCCTGTTGAAACCACATATCGTCCACATCCATATCTTTCAATTCGGGCCATAAAAAGTTCGTTATCATCTCACGATAGCGAACACCATTCACAGTAACTGCCTGACCGGCCTCAGTTTGAAAAAAATACGGCCCGATGATGCCGCTAGCCTTAAACCGCATTAAACAGTCACTCTTTGTGGGTGCATTGTTTTTGCGACAATCACTCTTGGATTATCATTCGCCCAAATGTGGAAATTATGATTATTGACGAATCCACTGAGGTGAAAATGTGCCTCATCACTGAAGATGATTTTCTTCGAAAATTGATCATCCAAGCCTGAATAACTTTAACGCGTTGCTCGCATGTGTATCTTTCCGTGGGTCAAATTGAGTTAGTCTGAAATTGAGAAATATCAAATGAAATGCAGAAAAAGACTTGACGTTTAGGTGTGGTTCACATTCAACATAGGCTCCTAAAATTTAACCACCCTTTACTTTAGTACTATACGATGTGTTTACCAAGAAAAATATCAGGATAACGGAATTTATAAACATTTAATGCGAAATTGTCCAGCTGTTAAGTTCTCAAAATTGATTTTAGTCTTTGTCTATTATTTTTCAATTTTATATGATTTTAAATGATTCTGAATAATTTTGTGTTTATTTGGAAAGCTTATTAAAACAATGGCACCTAAGAAGTTTCTTCATGAGATGGATAAGGGCCGAATACAAATTTAAAGGTAAATATTTTTTCAAATAGAGGAATTGGAAGACAAATCGGATGATCAGAATAGGTGATACGAAACTACTTAAGATTAGCTAGTAAATATAGAGCTCCTCTTTTAAAATGTAAAATAAATTCCAAGGAAACCCGACGTCAAGTCATTTCAATCAATGGTAGGAGGCCACTAAAAATCGCCTATCGTCATTCCAAATAGTGGCTAAACTACAAACTCCAATTGGAAGAAGAAGCACTCAACAAATTTTAAGTACCGACAATAACATTAAGTAGAAAAAAACCTTCAAAAAACCGCAATTAACATCTATTCATAGAGTGACAAGGCTATAATTTTCTAAAAATACATGGATTGGACGGATAACTGCCAAAGGATTATATTTTCAAACGAAAAAAGTTTAACTTCGATGGACCAGATGAATTTAGTCGTCTGGAAATGATCCTCCACGGATTGTTCGATTTTCAGGACGGACGCTGTTAAAAGAAGAAGAAAAATAGTTCAGACTTAGATATAGCTCCCACCTATATATTCATCCGACTTTTATGTTTTTGGCTCTGGATGCCACATCTTACATCCATTCTTTATTAAACTTAACACGATATGTTTTTTGGGCGCCGTTGTAGAAATTGATGAATATCGGTTAGATTCAAGTATAATTCCCATACATATACATGCATCTGATTTATGCGTTGTTAGCTATACTCGTAGAAGCCACATCTAACATCCAATCTTTATAAAAAATAGCAATAGTTTGGTTTCTGGCCCATTGAAGGACGATATTGAAGTTGCAGATATTGAAATTACAGAAACATTGCTCCGATCCGATTTTATGTTTTTTTCTCTAAATATCTTACATCTAATCTTTATGAAAAGTAGTACGATCAAGTTTTTTTGAGCCATGGAAGGACGTTATAGAAATTGAAGAAAATCAGTTTAGATTTAGATAAAGCTCCCACATACTTAGTAGGGACATAAATACTGTTACACACGTTTTATGCTGTAAAATAAAAAGTACTGAATGTTTTTAGACCAAATATTTTTTAATATATTTATTGATGTATAAAGTATTGTATCCAAAAAGAATCTACTTATTCGAAATGTCCGCCTTTTGCCTTTGCACACGTCTTAAGTCGCACTGGCCAATCGTCAATAGCTGCACGGACCTCGCCTATTGGAAAATTGGCCACAGCTCGAACTGAAGCAGTCTTAAGAGATCCAATGTTGGGTTTATCTTTTGTGACAAACCTTGTCCTCTAAGACCGTCCACAGTTTGTAATCCAATGTTTTCAAATCTGGACTGCCTGAGGGCGCCATTCTTCAGAGGAAGTGAACGCTGGCAAATTGTTTCGAAGCCAGGCCTGGGACGTTTTAGCCTTATGGGCCAACGCAGAATCCTGCTGGAAAGTCCATGGCTGGTTTTGGAACAAGGAATTGTTAAGAGGCAACAGCTTCTAAAAAGGTTTCTTGGTAAACTTTGGCCGATGTTTTGACTCCTTGTTCGCAGAAATGCAGGTCAGTGACCCCATCATAAGAGACACCCCACCAAACCATGACTAAAGCTGGGGATGACCCTTTTCCACCCTTGGGATCAGTTCAGATGCTTCCTTAGATGACCGCGCATACACTCCATAATTTTGCTTGTTACATTTTTCCTGAACGGTTAAAATTTGGTTATCGGTGAACAAAATTCTGTGCAAGTTATTAGCGTGCTTAAAGCTGCAGTCAATAAATGTCCGGTACGTCGTTTGAAAACCTTAAGTCTTTTTTAATGATTCGACTCATGGACTTTTGCGTGATATTCATCTCACCGGCCATGATTTAAACAGCTTTGATGACATGCGGTGTTCGAACAGAGCGTGGGCGGCCCGACCGGTGGCGGTCTTTTACACCTCCAGTCTCCTCAAACAGTTTTATGCATTGGGTGGCGAACATGCAGCTAATACCTAGTGGCCGGAGCGTTTTGAAAATATCACTTTTTTTCATTTCACACTTGAAAAGCGCTATTACAGCAATACGGTTCTCCTTATTTGACCACTCCATGATGAAAGTTGAAACCATTTTAAAATCCCATTACAGACTAACGCTATTGAGGTTAGCTTTCAAAACCCATATGACATTAACGGGGTATGTTTAGATCTACTATTGAAATGGGTGTGTTCAATGTTGTAACAGTATTTATGTCCCTACTAAGTATAATAATCTATTAATTGCGTTCAGTCTGTTATATTTAATATCGAAGGATCCATAAATGCGAGGTTTTAACGTGGCACTTTTTCACGATATAAAGCCTTCAAATGTCAGGGTTTTTTAGCCGGGCACACGCCCTTTTGGCCAATTTTACCACAATATTGTATAATATAATGGGATAGTCAGATGCTTTTAAATCTTACTTAGAGGAAACCTTCTCGCCGTTTGACCTTTGCAGCTCAACTGATTTAACAGAAATAAACAATTTTTTAGATGTTCCATGCCAAATGTATAGACCAAGCAAACATTTTACTCTTCGAGAAATTAAAAATGAAGTCAAGAAATTAAACAACAAGAAGTCTCCAGGATACGATAAAATTACTTCAAAAATTGTTAAATCATTACCAAAGAAATGATTAATTTTTCTGAATGTCTTGTTTAACTCTATCATAAGGCTATATCATTTTCCATCCCAATGGCAATATGCAAAAATTATAATGGTGCTTAAACCGAACAAGCCCGAGAGTGATGTAAGCTCATACAGACCAATTAGTCTATTGCCTATATTTTCGAAATTGTTTGAAAAACTTCTTCTAAAAAGGTTGTTTCCTATTCTGAATTCCCTAAAGATTCTCCCCGATCACCAATTCGGATTTCGAGCTAAGCACGGGACTCATGAGCAATGTCATCGAGTAGCACAGACAATAAGAGGAGCACTGGAAAGCAAGAAGTACTGCTCAGCGGTTTTTTTGGATGTCAAACAAGCTTTCGATAAAGTATGGCATAACGGGCTATTGTACAAGTTAAAGCTGTTGTTACCTACTCCTTTTTACCTTCTATTTAAATCTTACTTGCTCAAAAGAAACTTTTATGTCAACATTAACGATGATGATTCGGAAAAAGGATCAATTAAATTTGTTATTGTATTATATTGTTATATTTGTTAAATTCAGTGGAACTTAACTGACCTGTTATTTTTAAGAACATTATTACATTTGCTTATTATTTCTTTTGTAAATAGATTGCAAATAAAGAAAAAAAATTAAAATTCTATAACAATCGTTCCATAACTTTGGCCATAAATGCGAGGTTCTAAAATGGGCGTGTCACCGTCTTCTTTTTCTGCTGGATGTGTTTCGATTTCATGCCAACACCATATGTTCAAAATATTATAGTTATATCTCTTAAATTCTATTTTAACTCAGGATTGTGTGGGCAGTGCCAGTTCTACCATAACAAAGTTCACAATAATTTTCGATCCGATAATTAACGATCGGTTCATTACTCTGCGTTTTTTAAGGGGGCGTGGCAGCGCCCTCGTTTCCTCCAGGTATTTCAAAATCATCTTTATCCCTCTAATAGTTTAAGAGATATTGTGTTTTTAATATCAGAATTATTGATTTGTCAGTGGTTGACCCAGCACTTGTGAGGGAATTTTTTTTACTTCTTGACCGATCTAGCCCATTTTCAATAAACAAACGTATCAGTCCAACAACTCATGTTTCTGACAAATTTCATCTATCAAGCTTTAATAGAGCGACCTGTAGTTTGCTTTTCGCTTTCAGACGCACATGGCTAGATCAACTTATAATTTTTGTACGTTCCACCGCCGCGGCGCGCCTGTATAAAAAGGTTTATAAAGATGTCCTTTCTGTGGGCAATTTAACACGGATTTGCGGCCAAAAAATTCTTCATCTCCTGCCAAACAATCTTCAGTTCATTGGGCCAAGCAAAAACGTATCAAATGAGTTCCATTACTAAATGAAAAAGTTCAAAGTTTCCAATAAAACCAGATATTTGAAAATGTTATCAGTAGTTCGATTCAAATTAAAAATGTTAAACGCCCACCCTGTATGTGAAAATATCTCAAACTCCTTATAAAAACGAGTAAGGAAGGTCTTTAGCCGGTCGATAACATGACATGCCCACAACATTCTTTATTCAGGGTAGTCCTGGTCCCGGGTCTGTAGGAAATGTAAAAACACCAGTTATGCTCGCTAAGGTCGTTCTACCATTGGTCCGTCGCCGGGCCGTATTTCTTCGAAAATAAGGTCGACCAAGCAGTAACCATGAATAGTGTTAGCTATCGCGAGATGAAAACGGACTTCTTAAGGTTATGGACCTGGACGATATGTGGTCCCAGCAGGATGGTACCACTTGCCACACAATCGCTCTTTTGTGCGAGAAGTTTCAGCCCATTGGGCTATGCAAAAACCCATCGGTTAGTATTCCATTATTAAATGACAAAGTTCAAGCTATCCAACAAAATCAGATATTTAAAAAAATATCTGTCATTTTTTATAGACTTTTTCCGAAAATATGTGAAACTCCCTATGAAAAACGGAAGGTCTTAAGTCGTTCGACAACTTGACATGCTCACAAAATTGCATTCTTCCGCAGATTCGTTGATTATAAAAACCTTCGGCTAATGATATGCCACCGAAGCCGTGCAGAGCATTTGTCCAATATTTAATTTCACGCATAATTGCCATAGATCCTTCTATTTTAATAAAAAATATTAAGATAATTCTCTGAAAGCTGTTTGTTTCGTAATCAACTGACATCGGGCGTTTTGGTTGAACCACCCTACTGAAGGAGCGGGATCAATATTTTGAAGGGAAGTATAAACTTTTGTGTTTCAGTAAGAGACTAGAGCTTAGTAATACGTAAAGTCTGCTAAAGTAACCCCTCTCCAAGCCCCATGGCTTAGTCTACATTAAATTGTTGATGTAATAGCTTTTGAAGAAACTCTGCTAGCTCCTACACTTTCCATTGAATATTAATTATTAAAACCGTTAAAGGACTCGTCACTATTGATCTATCACCATCTATTAAATAACTTTGGAATCGAATGGTAGCTAACAATTGTGTCACAGTGTTCGAAGGAAGTCTATTATCATCCGTTTTTCCCAAAGTGTGCCACTTCTTTGCATATTTTTTCTTTCCTTTTTTTTGTGGTGTCAACCATTTTGATTTTAGTGGAATATAAGAGCAACTGGAACTAGTAAAAGTATTGATTTTCATGTCAAGTCTGTGTCTGCATGTTGCATTTAATTAAAAAATATCACAGAAATATAATAAATAATACACAGCAAATACACGACCGTATAATCAAGTACATTGGGGGCAGATGTTCTCAAACGGTTTGGCGGATGGATCGTTTTTGAGCAGAGAAGGAAAGAACATTTATTTGTGGACTAATTGTCCTGAATATTCGAAGAGTGTTTGTTAAGGGCATGAGAGGTTGAAATGATAACACCATCGCATGGGTCATAAGTTTTGTCAATGGCTGCCAAAACTTAGTTTTTGGCATAAGTTTTTGCCAATTTGGATTAAAATTTAAATTATCGCATTGTACATTTTTTTGGTTCAAAATTGATTTTTAGCACTTTTTTGATACTTTGAGACGGCTAAAACTCGGTAAACTGAACTAAATATTGTGCTATAGTGTCTTAAGTACAAGTGCCACTTTTAAAGGGAAGGGAAGAAAAAATGCTAAATAAGCTTAGACGAAAAAAGCATCTTTTTTCCCCATGTTTTCACAATTTTAGATCAATAACTTGACTAAATATATACAAATATATTCTTTTTTAGTATCAACTTTATTTCAAGTCAAGCAAACCTTTTTCGATGCACTTTATACCGACACCCATATATGGATTTGAAATTTTTCGTCGTTCCGTCCTCCAGTGCCTTAAGCGTACCACTTCTTTTGAAATTTCGTAAAATGTCGCATGTGTGAAAGGTACTAAAAAAGCGAATGCCAAAATTGGGCGGAATGACGCATTAGCTCTAGATTTGCCAGAAAGGGGTGTGGTAGCCACTTTTTTGTTCGCCATTATAAAAATATTACTGAGTTCACAACTAAAGCGAATTTTTCGCACTAGGACAGAAGTTATATGAGTTATTATCTACACTGTAACAGTGTCGTTTGTGGGGCAGCTAGCAGAAGGGGCGTGGCAATAAACTATTTGCCGATAATTTGACCATACTTATATAACTGTGTTCTTAAGTTTTGATTTTGGGCTAGATCGTATGAATAACATTAAAGTTATTACAAGCACATCAAAAGTAGGCGCAAAGGTGCATTTGTATGGAATGTACCAGAATGGGGCGTGTCATCTACTTGGTTCCATATGAGAGTACTAAGGCGGACAATTTACTCAAGTATTACGTACTAGGTGACAAGTAATGTGGGCGCTTATCTGTACAAATACGGGGTCATTTTTTTTTTTGTCAATTCTTTGTCACCAAATTTGCCTCATAATTTCAATCTTAAGTATTGATTTAAAGTTCAATCGTGAAAACATTATTAACGATAGTAAGAGTTAAAAAAGAGTGAGGGGGAGGGCTGTGGCTATATTGCCCATTTTCAATTCCTTAGAGACTTTTTGGAAAAACATTACCTTGTGCATGGATGTTGTTAGAGATGTATGTCGTTAATCAAAGTATTTGATCGGATCAACTTGGTGAACCAAGAGTGATCCTTACTGACTATGCAGCAAGTCGGCTCAAGGACCTTCGCGTGGTAACTTCAGGGCAACGGTTCTTCGTCAAAGCAACGACTGATGTGTGATAGGCGACCTGGCCTAAGGTTAAACAGCTTGAAAATGGCTTTGTAGCCCCGTTTAGAAAAAAACAAACACAATGAACACAGAAATAAATAAAATAAACCCCTTAACTGTTGACGACCACCGTAAACGAATCAAGACTTATGACTTACGGGTATACACATGGAATGTACGAACACTCCTGCGTCCAGGTGCCTCTATCCAACTGGCAAATGTCCTTCAAGACCACAGGGCGGACGGTACCACCATCCAAGAGATAAGATGCAATGACGTAAATAAAATGAAAATTTTTTATGTAAGGGTGGGCGCGTGAATTTGCTTATTTAGGAATGAAAAAAAAATTATGAACCTTTGAAAAATTTAAGGGTCAGAGTATTTTAGGTAAGGGCATTTTTAAATTAAATGATTTTTAATAGTGTATCTGGCTAATTTTGACCTTTGCTATCCACACACAGCTGCATACGTTTTCTCAAGATTTCATGAACTCTAACACGTCGACGTCGACTGGTATTCTGCCAATTTCCGCCTCAATATTGTTAATTAGGTCTTCCAAGCTGTTGGGCGGTTGCTATAAACCTTCGACTTCAGGTAGCCCCAATGGAAAACAATGGCATGGGGCCAAGACTGGTAAGCGTGCCGCACAGCTCACATCACCCCTCTAATAGATAAGCCGTCCAGTAAACATTTGCCTCAAACAATTCATGGCAACCCTCGCTGTGTCTGCAGTGACACTATTCTGTTGAAACCATCTATCCTCTAATTGCATTGTCTAAGAGCAGGCTGAAAAAAAAAACTTGTATCACAGTCAAGTTCGGAGTTCACAGTTACGGCCAATTATGTCTACTCGTGAAATGTAGCAAGACATTGTGACGCGGTCCATATGCAGACATCTCTGGTGAAGTTCTCTGAGGGTTTTTTCACTCCAGTACTGCATATTTGGAGAAACAGCGAATCGTAAACGAAAAGCACGCTGCACTGCAATGAATGAGTGCGCATTTGAAAAATGCGCTTCAGCACAAAATGACCTCTCCTCAGGTGTCCAATTAATAATGGCAACTGAGAGCCAGACGAATACAAATCTCCCGTCAGCCACTATAAGCCACGCACAGTCTCCACTCTCTTCGACCAACAGTGCAGCCACAGCCTGCAGTACAAAAAAGCAAACTAACGCGCTCCACCCAGTATAATAAACATGTTGTAAATCTTCTTACTTTAAAGAGAAGTAAGTCAAAGTACCATGACTTGGGGTACACTGAAAAAATTGTGTTCCTGAAAACAACGAAATAATTAATGTAAATTACGAAATTTGTCTATTTTTTAACCAAAGAAACTTTAAATAAGAAAGTTGAAAAAGAATCTTAAAAAATAATAAGTCCCTTTAATGATAAACATTTGAGATTTTAAAGCAATTAATAAAATAATTTAAATAATTTGTTTTATATGTTTTAAGAATACGTTTCATATTTAATATTAAATGTTACTTATTTTTTTATAAATTGTTTGATGTTCTTCATTATAACTTTTCATAATTTTTATGACAATGGTTCACAATGAACATGAAATTCTTTAATATAAAGTACAATATTTGTTCATAATTTATATTAAAAATGTTCCCGAAAAATATAAAACGTAACTCTTTTTACAACAAATCTATCTATTGATGGCTTCCAATGTGGAGTCTCTGTAGAGGTGGTAAGAGTGAATTGTATTATCGTGGGCAATTGTGTGAAGAAAACTTGAAAAGTAAGATTTGCAACAGTAATTCTCATACGTTTGGTGAGAACCTGGGCTTAAAGAGTTCAGTTTTCCTTTCAACAAAAGCTTTCTGATGAAGGTCGTTACGGACCCAAAATCGCGATAAAAGCAGCCACGAAAATCTATGTCAATTTGCTATTTTGTAAAAAACTTGTCTTCTATTTAAATACAGATACAAGAGGTCTCGAGCCAGTTAATCCCTGTTCAATGGGTAAAAGCAAAAGACCAAAATAAAACAAACGAGTTAAACATAAAACATTTTTATAAAACAGTTTTCCTTTTCTTAAAATTTTTTTTCGGTTTTTAATCTTTATTTATGACTTTTTAAAATCAACGTAAAAAAATCATTGTTGAAATTTATTGGCCATTGTTGCAAGGCACACTGAGCTGTTGCTAAACCAGTCAAAATGTTTCTTCATCAGTTTTTTGCGACGATTACTCCGGCCACAAATCAATTGACTTATACTGTATGTAGTCTCATTTAAATGAATGAGCATTACCCTTTTACGTAAAGCATATGAAGCAAAAATTACGAAAACTACGAAATTTAAAAGAAAATATTTCTAGAAATTACAAATTAAATTTTAACGATGACTTTTCATACAAAATAGAAAACTTTCCAAAAAAAATTACGTAGGAAATGTTACTAGGTTTTTAGTTAGTAAATTTCTAAAAATTTCTTCACCAAATACAGTTCTTGTAAGAAAACCATCGTCAATAATATAAAGAAGGTACGAGAAACATAATAGGAAGAACGTTTTGTTAATAACACAGTACAACAGCCAATCTGGGGGGTGAGAAATTCCAAATCAGGGTGATGGTACTAGGTACTAGGTCAGTATATTAAAACCCTCAAAGGGTTTTGCGTTCGTATGTGCCGGTTTTTTTTATGAGCTTTTACATTTTTTCCTTATCTTGATGTTTTTTCGCTTAGTTGTAAAATGTTGGCTCGAGAACGACTAGTTCGATTTTGCTGAAATAAATTGAAAAAAATTAATAATTACATTTTCTTTAATCCATTAATATACTGTTTCTCTACCAAATCAACATTTTTGCAATTAGAAATAAATTTTTGAAGAAAATTTTGCAAAAAAAAATTTTTTTTTTTTAAACATATAAATCCCAAACGGAAAAACGTGTAGAGTCTTTTAACTTTCACGTAAAGTCACATAACCTATAAACAAAATGCGACATAGATTATAGAAATCGATTAACGCGTTCTGCTTTTATTTACAATTAAGTAACTTCACTTACCCCCAGACAATAACCCCAAAAATGTTCCACAGTGTAATAAAAACATAATTCATTCAGTGTTGAGTATACGTATGCCTATATCCGAAGTCTTAAAAACATACACGCTGAAAGCCAAAAACATATCAATTCAGAACGAAGCGGAAAGGCCCGGTTCCGATGCACCAGATGGGTTATTATGCGAATGAAAGAGAACGCAAAGAAAACGACCGGACAATCGCTGTTGTATGACTTCTGTCTGAATTTAACCTAAGCCCAAAAATTCTTGATCAGATCAAACTTATTATATTCAATTGTAACGTCTACCCATCCCCTATTAGACAACTCTTTATAAAATTCGATAATATTAAGAGATAAGGTTGAGACGATCTTAAAGCTTATAATTTCACAATAGACTATCAAATCAGAGCTTTCGTTAAAAAAGTTTAAGAACCACTGCTCCATTCATATGCGCGTTCAAACTGAAACACTGGCTGCCAACCGAAGAACAATGATTGCTTAGCCATTTTATTCTCACTCGCAAATGACACCAAATCACTTCAAACAACAACAAACACAAGGACGTAAAGCGAACAAGTAAATATGACATTAAGTTCGGTCAGGCCGACTGTAATATACCCTCCACCATTGAGAGAATTCTTAAAGAAAGTGTAATTTTCCCGAAATTAAGTTTCTTATGGGAAAAATGGAATACTTTTTTCCTTTGAGGCCGATTTCGCCTATTTTCAACCAGAAACAGAAAATGAACATAATGCGTTATCTTGCTTATTTCAGGGTCCTAGCTCAAGTCGCTTAGGCGCTATCGTAATATATACAGGGTAGAGCGCGGTAATTTGCTTTTTGCTCTGCAGGCTGTGGTGGCACTGTTGGTCGAAGAGATTGGAGAGTGTGCGTGGCTTATACAAAGTAGGGACATAAATACTGTTACAACATTGAGCACACCCATTTCAATAGTAGAACTGAACATACCCCGTTAATGTCATATAGGGTTTGAAAGCTAACCTCAATAGCGTTAGTCTGTAACGGGATTTTAAAATTGTTTCAACTTTCATCGTGGAGTGGTCAGATAATAAGAACCGTATCGCTGTAATAGCGCTTTTCAAGTGTGAAATGAAAAAAGAAATATTTTCAAAACGTTCCGGCCACTAGGGATTAGCCGCATGTCGTCTACCGATGCATAAAACTGTTTGAGGAGACTGGAGATGTAAAAGACCGCCACCGGTCGGGCCGCCCACGTTCTATTCGAACACCGAATGTCATCAAAGCCATTAAATCAAGAATTCACGGAAATATGCTCCGAAAACCGAAAATCATGGCCCGTGAGATGAATATCACGCAAAAGTACATAAGTCGAATCATTAAAAAAGACTTGGGACTTGGGACTTTCAAACGACGTACCGGGCATTTATTGACTGCAGCTTTAAAAAAAAAATAGGATTGAAAAATGCAAACGTCATTTGGTGAAGAACGCTGATAACGTGCACAGAAAAATTTTGTTCACCGATGAAAACATTTTTACCGTTCAGGAAAAATTTAACAAGCAAAATGATAGAGTGTATGTGCGGTCATCTAAAGAAGCATCTGAACTGATCCCAAAGGTGAAAAGGGGTCATCACACAGCTTCAGTCGTGGTTTTGTGGGGTGTCTCTTACGATGGGGCCACTGACCTGCATTTCTGCGAACAAGGAGTCAACACATCGGCCAAAGTTTACCAAGAAACCGTTTTGGAAGCTGTTGTGAAGCCTCTTAACAATACAATTCCCTGTTCCAAAGCCAACCATGGACTTTCCAGCAGGATTCTGCGCCGGCCCATAAGGCTAAAACGTCCCAGGCCTGGCTTCGAAACAATTTGCCAGCGTTCATTTCCTCTGAAGAATGGCCCTTAGGCAGTCCAGATTTGAACCCATTGGATGACAAATTGTGGACGGTTTTACAGGACAATGTTTGTCACAAAAGATACCCCAACATTGGATCTCTTAAGACTTCGAGCTGTGGCCAATTTTCCAATAGACGAGGTTCGTGCAGCTATTGACGATTGGCCAGTGCGACTTAAGGCGTGTGTAAAGGCAAAAGGCGGACATTTCGAATAAGTAGATTCTTTTTGGATACAATATACATCAATAAATATATTAAAATATATTTGGTCCAAAAACATTCAGTATTTTTTATTTTACAGCATAAAACGTGTGTAACAGTATTTATGTCTCTACTAAGTAGTGGCGGATGGATTGACAGAACTGTATTGTTTTTTTGAATTACGTTTTGACAGTAGTAATAATATAAACATGGTTGGTAAGACAAAGGTATTGTTTTTTTGGGGTTTGTCAATCTTCCGCCTTTCAGTTACCATCATGCATTGGACACGTGAGGAGAGGCCATTTTGTGTTAAAGCGTATTTTTCAAATGCGCACTCGATCATTGCAGTGCAGCGTGCTTTTCGTTGACGATTCACTGTTCCCCCACGCGGACGTGTTCCTGGACGACAATCAATTTTCAATTGGGTAACTTCATTGAGAACTGCAGGGAATGTGTCATGTGTACGAAGGGGACCTGACACAAGGATTACAACCCCCAAAAAATATCGAGAGAGTTAGAGCAGCAGTACTGCAATCTTCGAAACGCTCTGCTCGGAAGCAATCACTTGCTCTTGGCATTTCCAGACGTTCTCTTCACCGTATTCTCTATGATGAACTGAATTTTCACCCGTACAAAACGTGCGTTGTCCAACAATTGTCAGCCACTGCACACACAGCGAGGGTTACCATAAATTGTTTGAGGAAAATGTATCCTGTACGGCTTATCTATTTGAGGGGTGATGTGAACTGGCCGGCACGCTCACCAGACTTAGCCCCATGCGATCGTTTACTTTGGGGTTACCTGAAGTCGAAGGTGTATATCAACCTTGGAAAACCTAATAAACAATATTGAGGCTGAAATTGACAGAATACCAGTCGACATACTTGTTAGAGTTAATGAAAACTTCACAAAACGTATGCAGCTGTGTGTGGATAGCGAAGGTCGACATTTGCCGGATACACTATCTAAAACCATGTACTATTTTAAAAATTCCCTTAATTTAAATATAAGAAAACATTTTGTAAGGTTCCTAATTTTTTTATTTCATTCCCAAATAAGCAACCTATCGCGCTCCACCCTAAACTTACATACTTTATAAGGTCTCAGTAAATTATTTCGAGATGTTGCAAACGAAATGATAAACATCCTACACATCCTTTGTTGGAGGGTATACAAATGAATCACTGGTGGATGGGGTGGTTAGGTGGGAAAGTGAGAATTCCCAGTACTGAGAACAAAAACACCTTTTACGTGGGAGCTTTCCAAAAAGCTGTTGCTGCCACCTCATCCCAGGGACAAAGTTCGAGTCTGCCTTGCTGCAATACACAAAAAGTACATATCAAATAAAATCAACAACAACAACAGGAACTCAAACACGTACACATTTAGTCCTTTTTCAATTTTGTGGCATTTGCAAAACAAAACATTTGCACTGCAGCGTGGCAATATTGCAAACAAAATTAAATTACAAGGGAACCACAGAAACTGAAACAGAAACAACACCGACAGCAACAACAACGCAACAACAATAAACCACTACACCCTCACATACACACATACAGACATATAATGACACCGAGGCATGGAAACACGAGCGCGTTGAGCGTTTTTTATTGAAATCAACTCTATCGATTTGGCTACAAAGTGCACTTGCCATTTTCCCATTATGGCAGTCCGCCCCATCCCGCCTCCGCCTCTTTCTACGACTCTTGAAAACCGCAATTTGAATAGGACCCTTTAAAAGTGAAATAACTGTTGGCACAATAAAGAAGAAGAACTCAGACAGACTGGGCGTACCGCTATCACCCCTGGTTATAGGAGACACACTTCCCTAGGTTTGGACCACGCTTTAGACTAAGAGCGTGCGAGAATACAATTTGTAAAGCCACCCATGGCAGTCGTGAGTTCCGCCAAAACCACAATTGATATGTCAGGGTTTTTTTTAGGACAACAAATCGGTATAGGGAAATTCCGTATGATCGGCAGGACTTGGCTGGTTTGTTTGGCTGCCATTTGTTGTTCTCTTCTTCCCTCCATAAACGAGTAACATCCGCTTTTCTTCCGCAACGAGAGCGGGAATCAAAACCCCGAGAGAAGAATAGAGAAAAAGTAAATAGGGAAACCCACCATGCATCATTAATGCGAACGCTTCGACAATGACAATGTAGCCTGTCCTGTCCTCGAGTCGAAGAGAAAGAGAGACCGACACACACACACGTTCACAAAGAAACAGGCGGATGGAGAGAAATAAAACAGAAATGAAATCAGCTTGTTGCTTTTTCGCTTTTATTTCGCTTTTCATTGTCTCTATACGTGAGCGTGTGTGTGCATGAGGTTTTGTGCATGCCAGGATAATGGTATCACTAGAACCAAACCTCGAGCCCCTCTGTGCTCTCTCTCACTCTTTCTTACTGGAACAACTATGTAGTACTGGCGCCAAACTGTTGATATTTCATGTGGTCGTAGTGCATGATGGCAACAATGATTATTTCCATAATGATGATGATGACGCTGACGATGACGATGCCACCATCAACCGAGGAAACTTTGGAGGAAATATATTCTTTATTTTCCGTTTTAAACATAGTCAAACAAACTACAGACACTAACACTGCGCATTGCTTAGATAAGGTAAATTAAAAACTTTTTGGTGATCAAATAAATTATTTGAAAGGTGGCAGCAATGGCAAAAGCAACCAGAGAAAGGCAAATTGTATTTGCCGCTTTGAGAGACAACTAGTTTTCGTTAGATTAAATATAGCCTTACATACTTATACTTAGGCTTGCTTTACAACCTCTTTTTGGACCTAGCCTGCTCAATAAATACAGAGTGTCCGCCGGGAAGGTATACTACTTTGTTTGTTTATAATTTTTGATTGAATGAAAGAAAATGGATCTTATATTGAAAAATGTTTTTTTTAATGTCTGCAATTATATGCGAGCCCTTTTGAGCATACGAGTATATTTCATTAAATTCAGCACGGCGTCGAATTGAGGTTAATGGATTATTTTGAACACTTTCTTGGGCAGCATTAATGTTTTCAGCCGATCTTGCAGTACGTTATGGTCCATGCTTGGGCCTATCAGGTACACACATTCTTTCTTCGAAATCATTCACTATACGATAAATAGTGCGTTTTATTGGCATGTTGTTTCTCCCAAAAATTTCACGTAACTTTCTCATCGTCTCAGAAATCGATGATTGATTTTGATACAATGTTTTAACGATTAAAGTTGGTTTATAGAATATTTTTCCATAATAAATTTGCCACGTCCCTACTTCACGACTGCCAAATATGAACTCTCATGACTAATGTTTCTCAAAATGGTGGCAAAACGAAGTAGTTTACCTAAAGTTTCCAATACCAAAAATATTCATAAATGGTGGTCCAAAAAAATGCACGATGTTAATTGTTAATACTCGTAACGCGACATTTTTAATATCAAATTTATAATGATAGAAGAGTCTAAGATAATTATGTATGGAACATAATATCGGCCAAAGGCTCGCCACAGCTTAAATGGCATACCTCGATCTGGTGGTCGGTACTTTTCAATGACTCTGAGACATAATAAATGTTTAATGTCGTTAATGTACCGAATTTCTCAACCTTTAGCTCTTGTAATTGAATATCGTTATAACCTTTCTAGCTGGAACGTTTGTTTCTATTCGACCAATAAGTCCAAGCCAGCACAATAGTTGTATTTTAATGCGCTACATTCAAGTTTGAATACGTAGTCGGAGTTAAAAAAATATGGTTCCTATATGGTCACGGCAATAATAATATGTTCTTCGCAACAAAAGTATGTTCGTCGCAGTAATGTTTTTGGAATATAATTTTAACAAAAGTATGTTTGCTACAATATTAATATTGTTGAAATGTAACAACATTAGTATTGCCAAATAAAAAAAGGAAAATATAGTTGTAGCAACACTATAAATATGGTTGGCGCGACACAACTATTGTTTTTTGGGGTTTGATGTTATCAATAATATGATTACTGTAATTACACTGTATGATTGTAATTTGTCTTCATTTGAATATGCTTTTTAGAACAATGTTATTGTTACGGTTTAATGCAATAATAATACTTTTTATACGGAAATTCAAATTTTTCAAACAAACAGCTTTGGCTTTTTTGAACTGAAATATTTTTAATAAAAATGCTTATATTTTGTTTCTACTGTTAAATAAATCATTCCTATTATTAATGTAATGTGTTAATGTATTTTTAAATAATTTTTATAATTTAAATCTATTATTGACAACTTAATCCAATTTTAATAAATAACTTTGGGCATCATAGTATAATCGTGAGTGATCATACTACGGTTGTACGGAACATAACATGGTTGCAAGTGAATCATATTATGGTTGTAAGGATTATACTATGGCTGTTTGTGAAACATACTATGGTTGTGAGGATCGTAATATGGTTGCGGAGATCATAGTATGGTTGGGTGTGAATCATACTTTGGCTGTCGATATCATAGTATGGTTATGGGTGAATCATGCTATTGTTGTGAGGATCATAGTTTAGTTGTGAGGATCATAGTATTGTTGCATTTGAATCATACTATTGTTGTGAGGATCATAATATTGTTGTCCACAACCATATTCCCAACAATAGTATGATTCTCTTCGAATATTGTTATTCCAACCATACTTTTTTTCTACGTGTAGTAGGTTCGGTCAGTGAGCATAAACATTGCAGATCGTGCAAAGCTCTCTGATCGGAGAAAAGTTTCCTCTTGTCCTTAATGGGATGTTGAAGGATTTTAGTTAGTTTAGCTTTCAATGAGGTTGGGTTTTGTGTACACGTAGAAAAAAGGTATCGTTGAGATAAAAATATTCGAGGAGCATCTTATTATTGATGGGAATATGGTTGTGCTACAGCAATATTATGATCCTCAAAAAAAATAGTATTATTTAAATACAACCATACTGTGATCCTTATAACCATACTATGATCCTCGCAACAATAGAAGGGTCACACATAACCATATAAAGATCCCCACAACCATAGTATGCTTCACACTGTAATTTGTTTCACATACAACCATAGAATGGTCACTACAACCATAGTATGATTCACACGCAACCATGTTATGATCACTACAACTAAAGTGTGATTACACAAAGTTATACTATGATCCCCACAATTATTTATAAGAATTAAGTTAAGTTGTCAACAATAGATTTGAATAATGAAAATTATTTAAAACTTCATTAAATTCAAAATAATAGAAGCGATTTAACAGAAGAAAAAATCAGTTTAAAAAACGTAAGGGTTTTTATTAAAAATATTTCACATAAACAAATCCAAATCAGTTTGATTGAAAACTTTTAATTTCCATATAAAAAGTACAATTATTGCATTAGATCTGTAACAATAGCATAGTTCTCAAAAGCATATACAAATGAAGAAATATTACGATCATAGAGCATTATTGCCGTAATCATATTATTATAATGACATTCTGCCGCCCCAACAGTTTGGACTTCGTAGAGAGCACAACACCATACATCCTTTAGTCAGGATATGAAATATTGTCAAGTCAAATTTTGAGAAACAGGAGTCCACCGGTATGGTTTTATTGGACATAAAGGCAGCGTTTGATTCAGTATGGCACGACGGTTTGATCTCTAAACTAATACGGGTAAACTTCCCTCCAAATATTTTAAAAATTGTCCAAAACTTCTTATGGTCCAGGACTTTTAGGGTTTACATTGGATCTCAACACTCAAGATTGTTTAATATACACGCAGAAAAAAAGTATGGTTGTGGTGACAATATTCGAAGAGGATCATACTATTGTTGGCTATATGGTTGTGCCACAACAATATTATGATCCTCACAACAATAGTATTATTCACACATAACCATACTATGATCCCCACAACCATAGTATGATTCACACTCAACCATACTATGATCTCCACAACCATACTATGATCATCACAACAATAGTATGATTCACACTCAACCATACTATTATCTTCACAACCATATTATGATCCTCACAACCATAGTATGTTTCTCATACAACCATAGTATGATCCTCACAACCATAGTATGATTCGCACGCAACCATACTATGATCCCCACAACCATAGTATGATTCACACTCAACCATACTATGATCCCCAAAATTATTTATTAGGATTGGGTAATGTTGTTGTTCAAAAATAGAGATTTTTATCAGGCATGTTATTATAAATTGCATTACTATTAGATCATAGCCAATTTTGAGGCCACGATTTTATTGAAAATTTCATTCAAGAAAGAAAATATATATTTCAACGGTCAAAAATACTTTTAGTTGCCAGCAGAGGTGAATGCTACTTCACCATCCGTAGACACCAAGTAACAAATGTGATTAAATCATGATCAATGGCTATATACTTAAGTGCAGGCAGATTTTAAATAAACGAGAACCAGTCGGTATCAGAGTATTTCACCGAACAAAGTAAACACAATAAAAATCCCTCGAACTACATTCCGATTGTTATTTTTTTTAATGGACAGCAACCATTCACTGTATCGTGTGTATGTGTTTTTTTTGTATATCAAAAAACATACGCACACACATACATGTATTCTCTACAAAACCTGTTTTGTTATGTTCATAGACACAACCATACTGTATGATTGCCGTAATCATATTTTTGTTAACGTAAATTTTAAACAACAATACTTTTGTTGCACTAACCATGTTTACATGGTTGCTACAACCATATTTTCATTTCTAAATTTGGCAATAATACTATTGTTAAATTTCAACAATAGCAATATTGTCGCAATCATACTATTGTCAAAATGAAATTCAAAAAACAATACTATGGTTGCGACGATCATGCTTTTATTGGAGAGAACATATTATTGTTGCGGTGACCATAGTGTAACCATATCTTTTCTCTGCGTGTAAACGCCGGCTGCCCACGGGGATCATGCCTTTCGCCAGTGCTGTATAACATATACACGGCGGATATTCCGACTATAGAAAGTTGTGTTATGTCAATATTTGCTGACGACACAGCAATACTATCTTCCGCTAAATTATCTTCCGAGATAGTTGCAAACTTGCAATTAGCGCTTAGAAAATTATTTGTATATTTCACGAAGTGGAAAATAGCAATAAACTGCGATAAAAGTCAGGCCATCTATTTCTCTAGGAAAAGAAAATAATGTTTTCTTCCTCAGGACAACATAAGTGTTAACAATGCAGACATAAAATGGAAAAAAATGTCAAATATTTAGGTGTAACTGTAGACTCTAAACTAACATATAAGGATCATATTTCATATATTGTTAATAAATGTAACATCCTGATTAGAACTTTATATCCAAATAATTACAGATCCTCGGCATTAAACATTGGAAATAAAATGTTAATATTTAAATTAATATTTCACGCTGTAATATTTTATGCAGCCCCTGCTTTAGCAAAAAGTGCAAATTGTCATTTAAAAAGGCTACAAGTACTCCAGAACAAAATCTTAAAATTAATATACAAGTTTCCAAGATTGTATTCTACGGCACGACTCCATCATATCGCTAATGTCGACCTTGTGGTTGTCAAACTGTCTCTAAATTTTAATGCCAAATGTTCTTATTCCGAATATAATCATATTGTTGAGCTGGCCTCATTTAGTAATTAAGTAGTTTTAAGTTTTACCAGAAAGTTTTATCATATACATAAAATGTCATACAGGTTTTTTGAAATGTTTTCCCTCCGTTTAATATTAAATCATAAATAATACTATTTTAAGAATAACATTGTCATATCTAAGCAGAAAAAGGAAAAACCCCTTAAACTCTTTAAATTTTATGAATAATAATTATAAACAAATTTGTATATTATTGTGAATCAAAAAATAAATTATGAAAAAAATCAAAACAAAAAAAATCATATTCTTATTAAGTTAAAACCTAAAAAACAATACTTCTATCTCACCAACCACATTTATGTTGTTGCTATAACCATGTTTTCATTTCCTAATTTGGCAATAATACTATTATTACATTTCAACAATATTAATATTTTGGCAATCATACTATTGTCAAAATTTAATTCAATAAACAATACAATGGTGCGATGAGCATACTTTTATTGCGAAGAACATATTATTATTGCCGTGACCATATAGTAGCTATATATTTCCTCTGCGTGTATATGGCAAGTGGCCCCGTTCTGTTTAAATCAAATGTCGTCAATAGTACGGGCTTCAATTTCAGGTAACAAAAGGTCCGATATCACGGCGCGATACGAGAACCATTCACGGTTAAGTTCCATCCATCATCATTTTTGCAAAAAAAATTGGAACGACGATTCACCAACCCATAAACCGCACCAAACCATGGTTTTCTCTGGGTGTAATGATACTTCTTGAACCTCTTCTGGTTGCTTTTCAGTCCAAATGAGGCAATTTTGTTTATTGGCTTTATCACTGAACAAAATTCTGCTCGAAAACAGCGTATCTTCTTCTATCTCAAACAATGAAATGGTGATGCGCCGGATCATCGTTAGGCTCCAATTCCTAATAAACCCTATTAAAAACAAACCTCTAGATTGATCACCCTATATATCTAAATCTAATATCAATTCAATTGCAATAGCGTCCTTCCTTGGTCTAAAAAGTTACTTCTGCCAAATTTCATGAAACTCGGACAACATTTGCGACCGTACATTGATTGCAAGCCTTAGATGTATGGACGGACAGATTGACAGACATCCCTAAATGTAATCAACAGGTGATTATACATCGATCGTTGTATAACTTAAAGGTGGGTCTAGCTCAAATATTTTTGGTAGTTGCAAACATTTGTCATGAAACAAACAGCCTGTTCCAAAGACAGGTACAGGCTATATGAATCGACGAGAAATCAATAAAGACGGGCTCTAATGCGTAAAAATACATGAAACTATTCGAGACAATTTTGCTTTTTATTTTTCATAATCAACGTAAAAATTCGCGAAATGTATTGGCTTGGTTGTCCAGCAGACTGTAAGCTGTTTCTAAACCCGCCAAGGGTTTTTCTTCTGCAGTCATTGGCAACGATTACTTCGGCTACAAATCAAATGACTTTTATGGAAGACTCATTGAAATGAATGAGAACTACTCTACATAACATTACCACCGATTTAAATAAGAGATCCGTTAAGAAAACAGTTGATGCCACTGTATGTTTAGCTCGTATGTTTATTTGGATCTTTTGCACATTGGACAGGGATTGACCGGCTCGAGACCTCTTGCATCTACATTTTAAAAGAAGCTTTCTGACGAAGGTCGTCACGGACCCGAAATCGTGATAAAAGCAGGGTCCACCCACGAAAATTAATGTGACTTTGCCATTTTGTTAAAAATTGTCTTCTATGTATTAAACTCTAAATGCCAAAAGTCTCGAGCAGGTTAATCCCTGTTTAATGTGAGATTATAAAATAAATAAAAATCTGTGGATCACCGGAAAAAGTCATGAAATGGATTTGGTCAAAGCATAAGTAGGGTCTGAAATACAGTGAAAATTTCTTGAGGACCCTTTTATCGGACCTTGTCACTATGTAAAAACATCTTACGATTTGCCTAAATTAAGGTTTTTGATTCTTCTTCCCTTGGGTCCAGAAAATTAGACGCTGTCAACAACAATCATATCCCCTAAAACAGCCTATGTAATACTAGAACGGAATTTGTGGCGTTGAATATACATAAATGCATGGAGCCGACTGAACTTACCAATTATCCACCTGATAATTGTAGGATTTCAACATTAGTATGGGATACTCCCCTGAAGGAAATTAGGCGTCATGTGTCTCCATGTCACCACTTTTGTCGACTATTTTGGTTGACTTTTTGGTGACATTGTCAACGAAGCGTCTACATTTGTTTTTTTTGTCTTTGATGGGTAGAGAAATTTTTGACAGCTGCAACGCTGATCTTCTTCTTGATTGTTTTATTCTTTAGTTTTGTTTTGGAAATAATACGTGCATGCACGCAAAATTAAAAGTGTTAAATTAAAAGGTACAGAAAAGTGTATAAAATGAGTAAACGAAATTATAAAAGACTAGTAAAAAAACAGTCAATTTTGTATAAAAATAGATATAAAGAAAACGAAGTAAACAGTGAAAGTGAAAGTGATTTTTTGGAGCCAATTCAATATATTGCGGAGCCTGTTGAAGATGGCGGGCAGTCTCTTGAAGATTTGGCTACCCCAAAACATAATTTGTGCGACAAATTAAAGCAGTGGTATATTGAAACAGCACCTTCCAGAAAATGTTTGGAGAAACTGCTGGCTATACTACAGGAGGAAGGCTTGGATGTTCCACTTTCAGCAGCAGCATTGTTGGGCAAAAAACATGAAGTCGCAATTAAAAAAGTTTTCCCTGGAAGTTATTGCCAATATAATACTATAGTAGATATTCTGGCAGAACATAAAGTTTTATTGGACCGAATAGTTACCCAAAATGCAGTTGCCACAAATATAATGGGAATTTTTCCAATTAATACCGAGGAAAAATTGAAAGAATTAGACGCTATTTTAGCCACACAAGCAGATCCTTATGTAAGTATTATACTTTACTATAAAACGAAATCAATGAACAATTATAAATTTCTGATTTATATTTTATAGATACGACAGATGAAGTTACTTCTTGGAGGTAATGCTGAACGCAACCTACATCAGATATTTGGAATTTCAATATTGATGGAACATTTGGAAAAAAGCGATTGCGGGATTACGTCAATGTGTTTGCTGCCATGATAGGTAAAATTGTGTCAACCGAAGTTTTCAAACTATTCAATACTTCAAAAATTTTCTTCTATACACAGATGCTATATCAACATTCAGTGAATCGTCTGATAAAACCTTAAGAGCTGCATTCCAACGACAGAAGAAAAAATATTTTAAGCAAACCAGTCGCAGCAAGGGAAAAAATAAGGAACAGCATGAAGGCGACACTTCTGAACAAGAACAATAATTTATTATTTACTCTACGAAAAGGTATAGCCAGCCTTGAAAAAATGAGCTTTAAGAATTTAATTCAAAGAAATATGCAAAACATAACACTGAAAAAAAAACTGAAAGGTTTAGCCAGCCTTGAAAAAATGAGCTTTAATTTTATCCCAAGAAATATGTAAAACATTTAAAACTTTAAAGTTATTACAAGGTTGTGAAAATAATATAAACAATTTTGTGAAAATAATATAAATAATCTTTAAATTTAAGACACAAAAAGACTGGAAAGTAAAACCTGTACCTTTTTTACTATGGATTAATGTACCTTTTTTACTATGGATTAATTTAATAAATCATATAATTTTAATAAAACAAACTCATCTGATTTTAATTATACTCCACCCAATAGTATTTCCGAAAGTGTAGACAATAATTATGAAAATGTAGTACTGAATCACTGGTTCCAACGTCTCCAAAAATGTAGACAAAATTACTACAATGTACTACTGAATCACTGGTTCTAATGCCTCCATGTGGTACCATTAGAACCACCTAGTCAATAGTTCTAATGTCACTAGTGGACTCTCAATGACAAGCACATGATGAATGACAACAGTATAGAGCATTGTCTGGGATATGAACGGTCAGTAGTACTGGTGACAAAGTCAATAGTGAATCAGTACTGTTTCGCTACAGACATTTCCTACAGGGTCTATACAATAATTGGTACTGTGCATGTGTCACACTTAAACAAGAACCACTCTAATGTGTATGCAACTTTCGTAGACATACAAGACAATTGTTGCAACAGCTGGTTGTCGTAGGCTCGCCTTTATGCTCCGTTGCTTTGGAGATATAGAAAGAGAGAGAGAGAGCAGTTAAGTAAGTGTGTCCGTGTGCCAATAGCAATAAAGCATAAAGGAAGCAACGAAAAAAGCTCAACAGGAGGCTATAAATGACAATAAAAATACAACGACAACTACAGCGTACATACTTGTACATTTAATAATGCTCATACCAACACACGCACGCATATAAGCGTGTTTCTGTGTGCGTCCATGTGCTGTGGAAATGGAGGCGAAGAATGTCGGATATCTATGGAAAATGGGTTCGTTCAATCGTTCGTTCGATGGTGTCATTTTTATGGTTGTGTTAGTTAAATAATATCCCTACAGCGGGGGGTTATTTGCTATGCTTTGATTACACATTTCTTTCATGCTGCAATTCAATACCTTTTGGCGACACTTTGCTTGTCGGCAGTGACGCTTTGGAAGGGGCGCCAACTTAAATCATTCACTAACAAGGAAAAGTCTGCTACAAACAGGGTAAAGTCTAGGGTTTCCGAGGGAAATGCCGGGAAACTTGTACAGTTTTATGTCCCATATCCCGGAAATTTGCCACGGGTTCCTGGGCATTTTGTTTAAACTTTTTGATACCCACCGTAGGGTGGAGGGTCGAAGTATATGTGACGCGCAAAATAGAAAGGGACCTAAGGGTAAAAACCAATTTTGTTCAGGAGAGCCATTTTAAAGATTTAAATGCGTGTATCTTTGGTGTACCATCACTTTCATAAAACGCGCATATCTCTGGGAGGGAACACTTTTGGGGCATGGGATCGGTCTCATTCAATGCTCAGATGTTGTCCACATCAAAAAAAAAGTGGAAATTGATTTTTTTACCATTAGGTCCCTTTCTCTATGCGCTGTCACATATGGACTTAACTCTGTATGCAGAAGATTTCAAAAGAAGAAAACACGTATTCTGTCCACCGTTTCCTAAAGCGTAACGATATTTATAATACTTGTAATGAGTCGGGCATATTTGTCTTCTACGTATAGAAAGATGAAATTAACATATTACAAAGCACAGAATTACGAGGGCTGCTATATATATATTTCTTACCTAATAATGAAAATGCGAATATTTATCATCAAAAATGGTTTTATTGTTTTTAAAAAAAAAACGCTCAAACCAACTGTCGAAGCACTTGGGTTCTGAATGCTTCAACAGCATCTTCTGGCAACGATGGGTAAAAAAAATCAATTTTCATTTTTTTTCTTTTTTTTTGATGTGGACAACATCTGAGCATCGAATGAGACCGATCCCATGCCCCAAAAATGTTCCCTCTCAGAGATATGCGCGTTTTATGAAAGTTAAGTCGACGATTCTAAGCGCAAATAGAAAGGGACCTAATCTTTAAAATGGCTCTCCTGAACAAAACTGGTTTTTAACCTTAGGTCCCTTTCTATTATGCGCGTCACATATAGACTTTTTTCAGCTACTGTAGGTACCACTCGTATATGACAAACAAAAAAATATCACAACATAGGTACAGGAGTGATGTAGGTCGACATCACCAACGAAACATTTCGAATGTTGTCTCTATGTGGGATGTCTATGACTATTGGCTATGGCAACTTTATTACTCCACATAAATTTGTTGAATTGAATAGAAAAACACCTGTTGAGTGTGAACACAGCATGTCCTTTTTTATGAAAGCGTGGCAAACAAAGCGTTTCAGTGAATAAGGCCGGACACAATGTCCTTCTAAAGGGCTACTAACCAGACTCTGTATGAAAAGCAAATCTTCTGCTCGGTCGTGGGTAATGAATTTCGTGTTAATTTTATTGCCAAACAGTAGGTGCAAAAGTGTAATTCAATCTGAACAATTTTGACAATCAATACCGAGAATACTGTGAATTTTAATTAAAAGGTCTGATGTCACCGACACCTACAAATCAGGCAGACTAAATGGAAATGGCATCTGTGTGCCATACTCGGGAGTCCAAAGCTAATGAATGAGAATGTTATGAGAAGGAAAGCTAAGAAGTTAAGTTAACAGACTGTGATGTAATCGTCAAAAGCAATGGCGGGCACAGCAGGTCACCATTTTATAGGCGTTGAAAAATGAAAATCATCGCAAGCCTGTAGTACAATGACAAATCTTCTTGACAGGACTTGTGGGGGATATGGTAATACTTAAAGTAGCGGTAGCCATAAATACCCTGGCATATTTTCTAAACCAGACCATTTGACTCTTCTGCACTGTGCACTTTGACTCCTTATCTAAATATTTAGTTAACGCCATGTCACCTAATTGCTAGAGCAATCAATAGCTATTGCACATTTAGTTGCCGAACAGGATTAAAAGGATAAGAGTGCATGTGTAGAATGTACACCACTACCACCAAGTGTGTATTATATTAAACTATGCCGGTATTAAATATTTATGTTGTTCATTTATGGCTCACACACACACGCACACTCACACACACACACACATTGTACAGATGTCCTTTGCAATGTATTGAATACAATTATCGAAAGTGGAAACAAAAATTGGTATTTTGAATAATATTTTCTGGCTTATGTGGGCAGGTAAAAAGCCAATTTGTTGTTGAATATCCTGCGGTTGAATTTACAAATTAAAGGGGTCAAAACAATTTGCGAAATGGCCGAATATTGGTATGCACATATTTATGGATATTAGACTGGGTCACTGCGCCAGGCAAAGTAATTTTTGCTAGGTTTCAAAAAAAATCGCTAAAGGACATAATGACCATGGACATTATAAAACCGCACCATGTAGAATAAAGTCAAAATTAAAAAAAAACGTCACAAAGTGCATAAACATTATTTCTTTTAAGCAAATTGCTAGAAATAATCCTATACTCTCACTCTAGTGGGTAGAAGACAACGAGGGCGGTTCGGAAAGTTCTTAGCCTATCAATGAAAGAGAATAGTTAGTTTTTCAAAAATATTTTTATTTTTCAATATAATCTCCTGAAACTTCAATACACTTAGTCCAACGCTTATCTAGCAATTCTATCCCTTGATTAAAATAGTTTTCCTCAAGGTCTTCAAAATAGTGGTTTACAACTGTAATTGCATCTTCATTTGAGGTAAAACGCTTGCCAGCAAGGATTTTTTTTAGATTTGGGAACAGGCAAAAGTCACTGGGATCTGAATCAGGAGAATAAGGTGGGTGGTCAAGCAACTCGTACTTTAGTTCGTTGATTTTAGCCATTGTTAAAACACTCTTGTGCGCTGGTGCGTTGTCTTGATGAAAAATTATTTTTTTGTGTTGTAAGCCAGGACGTTTTTCTCGAATTTGTACATTTAATTGACCTAAAAGGTTGCAATAGTACTCTGAATTTATTGTTTTACCCTTTTGCAGATAGTCAATCAATAAAATACCTTTGAAGTCCCAAAAATCCGTTGCCATAACCTTACCAGCCGATTGAATTGTTTTTGCCTTCTTTGGGGCACTTCCTTCAGCTTCAGTCCATTGTTTGGATTGTTCTTTTGTCTCTGGAGTATAGTGGTGGATCCATGTCTCATCAACAGTTATGAAACGACGCTTATAATCCATTTTATTTCGCTGAAAACGTTCCAAACAAGCTTGAGAAAAGTTCATTTTTATGCGTTTTTGGTCGACTGTTAACAAGTGCGGCACCCATCCTGCAGAAAGCTTTTTCATCTGTAGTTCTTCATGCAAAATTAAATGGAATCGATCATTTGAGATGCCCATGATATTAGCTATTTCACGCACTTTTATTCGTCGATCATTTAATACCATATCATGCACTTTGGCTACAATTTCTGTTGTTGTTGCTGTTTTTGGACGTCCACTACGTGGTTCATCTTCAATGCTTGTACGACCACGTTAAATTCAGCAACCCAATTTTTTACTGTTGCATATGAAGGAGCACTTTCATCTAACACACTCACAATATAAATATGCATTTCTTGTCCCGATAAACCTTTTTTTATGTAAATATTTAATGATACCACGCATTTCTAATTTTTCCATTGAAAAAAAAATCGCGGATGCGTTGCCAGGAGTTGCCAGATCGAAAAAAAATTTAACATGTGTTCATAGCAGAGATGGAAGTTTCCAAAACACTTAACTTTTTTCTGTTTATACCGCGCTTTTGTGCTAGGCTAAGAAGTTTCCGAGCCGTCCTCGTATTCAGGGCTAGGCTATTAAAGAGTTACCAACATTACTCTTCAATCGATCTTCAAGGCAAATTGCAAGAAATAATCATTTAATTTCACCCTGCTGGGCGATTGTAGAGTTACCAACTTCACGTTGGCAATACTGGCAAACCGATAATGCCAGCTATGTCCAACTCATGCCAATGATAGCTGTGTCCATTGTTTACAATCTACCACAAGCATTTGCATCTAACTTTTGTATAGAACAAAAGTTATTCAAAATAGAATTCAAAGAAATACTGTTATTGCGTTATATTTGGCAGGAAAATCGGAACCAGCTATTGTTCGTCAGCTCAAAGTGCATAAAATGTTTGTGTATCGCACCATAAATCGTTATATTTATATAGGCAGCACTGTCAATCGCTATGGTGGTAGACGAAAAAAGCCACAACAGCACATAAAATGATTTGAAAAGTGAAGACTCTACGAAATCCAGGTCGCACAGTGATCCGTTCTCATACTAGCATTGAACAAAAATAGAAGGAGTTTTTAAAAAACAATGAAACTTAATTTCTAAATAAATTATGATACGCTGATTTTAAAAATTTTATCGGTTTTTATGTAACATTCTCGGTTTTGCTGAAAAATGCAATTTTTTATATTTAATTTATTTTTAAACAAAAAATTATGCGAAGTTTTAATTTTTTTCAATAGTCGAAAGCCCAAACTTATTTATTGTGCAACAAAATTTCACCGAATTTTTTTATGTTTTTTGCTTTTTGCAATCACAAATTTAGAGTTTTTTGAGTAAAAAAATCCTTATAGATACTTTTGTGGAAACCATAAATAAAAATCAAAATAAATCGGCGAAGATTAGATGAAATACCAAACTAATTTATTGTGAATTTTATGATGTTTTTTTTTATTTGACCATCAAAAAATTGAAAACTTTTCACATATTCATCTAAAAAAATTAAATATTAGAAAAATTAATTAAAAAAAATATTTATTTGATTTAAAAAAAGCTAATTATGTACCACTCCTTAACTATTCAAAACTAATTCGATTCCGTCTAAAAATGCGTCATTGACAAATATTTTCGTTCGGTTGCTATATATATTTCTGGCCTAGACAACACTAAGTGTTGCCTGGCGCCATCTGACATTTCCGTTGGAAATTTTGACATTTTTTAGCATAAAAGTACTTAGAACGTTTTGACGTACGACCATCATTTGTGCTGTTTACAGTGACTTGAAAAAATCTATTTGGGAAAAAAATGGAATTAGCCCGTGAACATTTTTGTGCGATCGTTTTTCACAACTTTCGACGTGGATTATCACGACAAGACTGCATCGATGAACTTAAATCTTTGTATGGCGATGAAGCACCATCCTATAGCACAAACTGGTTTAATGAATTCAATCGTGGCCGTCGCTCGCTCAAAGACGAAGGTCGTTCAAAAACGGCCGTTGTGCCAGAGAACATTAATGTCGTGCGTGAACTTATAGTGCAAGATCGTCATGTGACATACCGTGAGATAGAGGCATCCTTGGGCATTTCTTCCACCAGCATACATTCGATATTGCATGAACACCTGGCCGTAAAAAAGGTATGTTTTCCTTGGATCCCGCACAATTTGACAATCGCTCAAAAAAAGGCTCGTGTCGATTGGTGCAAAGAAATTTTGATGCTTCAAAAGACGTTTATAAGAACTTCACAGGTGACGAATCATGGATCTATGCGTATGAGCCCGAAACAAAACAGCAATCGACCGTGTGGGTCTTCGAAGACGAGCCAAATCCAACGAAAATTGTTCGAGGAAGAAGTACTTCGAAGCAAATGATCGCCCGTTTCTTCGGCAAAACTGGTCATGTGGCTACTGTTCCGCTTGAGCAACGTAGGAGGTCAATTCTGAGAGGTACACCACAATTCGGTTGTCTGAAGTCCTCAGAGAAATTCGAAAAACGAACTGGCCGTAAAAGAGTTTGTTCTCGTAGGATCCCGCACAATTTGAAAATCGCTCAAAAAAAGGATTTATGCAAAGAAATTTTAAAAAAATAAGATCGCGGTGTTTTAGAAGACATTTATAAGATTGTCGCAGGTGACGAATCATGCATCTATGCGTATGAGCACGAAACAAAACAGCAATCGACCGTGTGGGTCTTTGAAGACGAGTCAAATCCAACGAAAGTTGTTCGAGGAAGAAGCACTTCGAAGCAAATAGTCGCCTGTTTCTTCGGCAAAACTGGTCATGTGGAGACTGTTCCGCTTGAGCTACGTAGGACGGTCAATTTTGAGTGGTACACCACCATTTGTTTGCCAGAAGTCTTGGGAGAAATTTGAAAAACGAACAAGAGAAGACGAATCATTGTGCACCATGACAATGCGGGCTCTCTCACACATCGCCTCAAACCAGCGCCTTTTTGACCGGCCAAAACGTCGATTTGATGGGTCAGCCGCCGTACAGCCTTGACTTGGCACCCAATGACTTCTTTTTATACCCGCACATCAAAAAAAAAATGCGTGGTCAACGATTTTCGTCGCCAGAAGATGCTGTTGAAGCGTTCAAAATCCATATTTTGAAGGTGTCTTAATCGGAGTGGAAAAAGTGATTCGGAAATTGGTTTGAGCGCATGCAAAAGTGTATAAATCATGCTGGAGAATACTTTGAAAACGATAAAACCATTTTTGATGATAAATATTCGCACTTTCATTATTAGGCCAGAAATATATATAGCAGCCCTCGTATTAATTAATTCTGGATACAAATCGCTCACATTAAATGGCCCAAAAACACTTTTTCCATTGAAAAATATTTGCGGATTTTTCTTTGTTACCTTTAAAATGATATCAGATTTAAATTCGAAGCGGGTCAGTTTTTTGATTTTTGTCAACAAAACGGAGCACTGTGCGTCGTAGTGTTAATTCTGGGCCGTCGTTGTGTGCTGGAAATGTGGACGATTATCTTGCAGGGTTGAAACCTCGTTGACGAGTAAGAGATATATCTTTTAGCCATGTAAAAACGTATCTATAAAAATGCATTTGCCGTTAGGTAAAAGGCTATAATCAAGCACAGCTCACTGATTTGAGAGAAGTTCCCCTTGTTCCTTAATGGGATATTGTAATGGGAATTATGTAAGTAAGTGGCAATCATATGACCAAAGAACTGAAAATACCCCGAGGGAAACTTTCAACGTATATTCCAAAATGAGGTTAAAGCCTTACATGTTCTAAAAGGCACACGATCTCACAACAAAGCAAAAATAAGTTCACGGATAAAAGCCACTTTTCTATTGAGCTGTTCATAAAGTCTCAAATTTATCGGGTTTACACACGAAGCAAAAATTCGTTGTTACAACCGAACTTTTTTGGCAACCAAATGATGGAGGATGTATGTACTTTGAGTATTCCATCAGTACAACTGAATATTAGTTGGTGCTTTGAAATTTTTAGGAATTGTATCGGTTCAACATACAAAGTATCCGAATCTCCTTAAAAGAATTTCTGGATCTAAAAATACGAGTACACCTGACGCGCTTGTTCAACGAAAAATTTAAAATAATCGTCAGAGATGAGAGACTGTTTGCTGGCACACTTGAACATAGTTATCATCTTCAGTAATTGGATGAAACAACAAAATGATTTTTTTTTTAAAAATCAAAAAAATACAATTCAGTACAAAATTTTAAAATCAAAAGAATTCAAATCATTCGTAAGGAAATTTAATGACATTAATTATTTGAATATAATTTTCTTCTAATGTTAGCCGCAACTACGTCTCAGTGTGTCCATTCTGAGGGTCCACTTAGGATGACTCGTTCGAGCATTTCGCCCGGTATGGCGTTAATGACACGCGTAATTTTGACATTAAAAACCTGAATCGTAGCTGGATTATCAGCAAAGACTTTGGAACCTACTTAACCCCAAAAAATCTAGGCGGCAACTCACCAGTTCAAAACGTTAAATTACTCGTAACTGCTCTTCGAAATGACCTCTCAATTGTTTGAGCAGCTGTATGGCAAGTGAAACCTTCCTGTTCAAAACAAATATCGTCAAGATTGCGTGCTTTAATTTTAGGTAGCAAAAAGTCCAATATCATGGCGCGATATCAATCACCATTCACGGTTACCTTCTGGCCATCATCAATTTTGAAAAAATATGGAACAATGATTCCACCAGCCATTATCCGCACCTAACCGTGGTTTTTTTCTGGGTATAGTGGCACCTCTTGAACCTCTTCGGTTGCTCTTCAGCCCATATGCGGAAATATTGTTTTTTGACGTTGATCGGTGTAAGTCTTTCCATGATAAAATGGCAAACAATACTAAAAATAAAATTTAACCGAACTCACACGCATTGTGAAAAAAACCCTATTGAAAAAAATATATCCTTGATTGACACCCGTTATTGGTTGTAACAACCAACAACCACCTTTTGCGCATTTCATTGGTATGACCGATCAACTGATCTTATTTATTTTTATACCCTCCACCATACCATGGAGGGTATATTAGTTTTGTCATTCTGTCTGTTACACCTTGAAATAATCATCGGAGACCCAACAAAGTATAAGACGATCTAGCCATGTTGTCCGGCTGTCCGTCTGTTTAAAACAAGATAGAGCCTGCATGAAAACAGCTAGGGAGCTGAAATTGTGCACAAACATGTGCAGTTAACCTAGCATGGTTGGTATTGAAAATGGGCTATATAGCTCTACGGGAAGTTGGAGACCCTCAACCGACACTACCTCATAAAAATTAGTTTTTTATTTGGATATATCCGTCCAGTTTCTTGAGCAAAGTCACTGAAATTTTGCAAATAATAATCTCTATATAGGCGCAATCATCTATGTAAAAATGGTTTAGATTGGGCCACCACTTCTTGTACCTCCCATAAAAACGGCCTTATGGACCTTGAGAAATAATATGACTATAACTCACCACAAACTTGACCTATCGAAATGAAATTTTACACATCAAGATTTCTATATACAACACACTTCTACGCTGAATTCGGTTGAGATCAGAAAAGTCCTACTGGTACCTCCCACACTAACGGTCTCATGGGCCTTGAAAAATAATATGACAATAACCAACCACACACTTGACCTATCGAGACGAAATTTTCGGCATAAAGATTAATATATAGAACAGACCTTTGAGCTAAATTTGGCTAAGATCGGAAAGGCTCTACTGGTACCTCCCACACAAACGGTCTCATGGGCCTTGAAAAATATTATGACAATTACTCACTACAAACTTGACCTATCGAGATGAAATTTTCTACATAAAGATTTTTATATAAAACACACCTCTGCGCCAAACTCTGTTAAGATCGGAAAAGTCCTGCTGGTACCTCCCACACAAACGGAACCATGGGCCTTGAGAAATAATATGACGACAACTCACCACAAGCTTGACCTATCGAAATGAAATTTTGCACATAAAGATTTTTATATAGAATACACTTCCGAATTTGGTTTTATTTGGGAATCTGGTGGAGGGTATCCAAAGTTCGGCACAGCCAAACTTAACATTTTTTACTTGTTTTTATTTTGGTATGTCGAACCAAATTTCCATTACGACTATAAACATTTGGTCATGGATGATTTTTGTAGTGTCAAACCATTTTTGTGAGTACTTAACTGAACGGTCCACCCGAAGTATGTAATTTTGTATCTTAGGCAATGGTAAGGAAAGCTGCGACCACCTATGGACGCTGTCCACTCGATGTCATGGAGCCTGGTGTCAAAGTCAATGCTACTTATTATCAGGAAAATGTTTTGGAAGCTACTTAAGAGCTGTGAGCAAGCAAACATTTTGCTCTTAGACCATGGGCGTTTCAAAAACACTCGGTTTCGTCTTATACTCGTATAGCTCGTTTGAGACAAGAATGGTTAAAAAACACATGTTTCACACTTCATTTCGTCCACACAATGGCTTTCGATTTAGCCAGACGCAGATCCGGTATGCAATTCCATCTAGGCCATCTTAGAAAGCAAAGTATGCACTAAGCAAGTAAAAACTTCGTTAAGTTCGACTAGTCAGAATCATTTATACACTCCCCTTTTTTTATGTGCCGTTTCGTTCATCCTTTTGCCCTGATCTTTTGGACCCCATAAAATAAAGTGCGGTCCAACTAAAACGCACCATGTTAATTGTTAATTAAACAAAAAATTGTCAGAGAATTATTTTACTTTTTTTGTTATGATGGAGGGATCTACCACAATTATGTGTGAAAAAAAATATTGGTGAAATGCTACCCACAACTTTGGTGACATACCTTTATCGGATGGTTCATATTTATAATCACCCTGAGACATAATGGCGGTTCAATGTCGTTAATGTGCCGAATTAATTCAGCCTTTAGCTCTTGGATTGTTATTGGCTTATTGACGTACCGCTTTTATTTAAAATATCCCTTAAAAAAAGAAGTCCACCTATGTCAAATCACATGTTCGTGGCGGGTATTAAACATCGCCATAACGTGAAACGGCCACTGAATTGCTCGCGCTAAAGAGACATTGTGTAGTTGGCTGTGTAGCAAGTCCATCTTTTTGAAACCATATATCGTCCAGATTCATTTCCTGAATTTCTGGTCTAAGAAGTCGGATACTCGTATCATCTCGCGATAGCGAGTACCATTCACGGTAACTGCTTTTCCGACCTCATTTTCAAAAAAAACCACACACAGTCACTCTTTGTGAATACATCGGCTTTTCAACCATCACTCGTGGATTCTCGTTTGCCTAAATGAGGCAATTCTGCTTGTTAAGGAATCCACTGTAGACACATTCCGGCGATTGTCCTCATGCACAAAATGCATTTTGATTTGAATTTCCATTTTTGTAAAAGGCTTCAACAATCTTGAAGTGCTGCTCAGTTATGTACCTCTTCATGGTAGAATTTTTCAAATACTAAAAAAAAATAAATGCCTAATTATGTTGGGCCAAAGCTTGACGTTAAGATGTGACTCACAATTAGCAACGTGCGTTATAGTTGGACCACCCTTAAAGTGCTGCTCAATTATGTACCTCTTCGTGGTAGAATTTGTCAAACATAGAAACAAAGAAATGCCCAATTAAGTTGGGCAAAAGCTTAACGTTAAGGTATGAATCACAATTAACATCGTGCGCTATGGTTGCACCACCCTTTATTTGTTTTTTTTGTGAAAATTTCATATGTTTTGGTACCTAGACAATATGGTTGTCTAGAGCGGTTGTATATTTTATATTGCGAGGGATCTTTGCACTGGGGCTAAATAAAACTTCTGATAGGAATCATTTTTTTTCATCGAGTTTGGATGTAGTATGTGGCTTCAAGAGCTTAAGACATAAAACCGGTTGAACTCATGTGACTCACAATTAACCATTTATTTTAAACCGGTCCCGACTTTTATTAAAATTCAAAAGCTTTATACCTCTTAAAACAACACCCATTACATGTTAAGGTACGTTTTGGGTTATATTTTAAATTGTTGCCAACAGAATGAAAAAATAAGTACTGGCACCCTTGCCAGGGTTGGACTTAGAAACAAAAAAGTGGATAGGACTGGCAGAGCCCATGGCTATGGAAATCGAAGCCCGTTTTTACTCGCTTCAATCTTTGGGAAGAGTTAAAAAGCTTTCTGGCATTACATGGACTCATTTCCATAAGAGTTGGCTACAGTCCATTTATAGTTTATAAGAAAACACACTGCATATTCACATCCACATATGAGGTTGAGGGCATAAATGATGCTTTCGTAAACGTTTTCGATATCAACACCTGGGGGCATTTATTTTAATTATTTCTGGGTATTTTTTTTCGTGAAATGAATTTTCACTTACATATGTTCAAATGTGTGTACTCGTATATAACTATTTACTTTTGAATAGTTTTTTATGCGCAGATACACACTTACACATACACATGTGTATTTACTGACACATACACACACACACTGACACGCATACAATGCCATACATCAAATACAAAACGAATGATTGTGGGCTCCTTAAATTGAAACTCATTAAAAGAGTAAACAAAGAAATGATTAAAAACGATGCCTTGTTGTTGTTCTTGTTGTTATAATTATTTTAACCCGTATGAGTGTGCACGTATGTGTGTGTGTAGATTTAAAAGTTTTTTTGTGTTAACCAATACCAACAAAAAGAAGTAAAACACAACTAAAAGCCACAAACAGCGCAGAATAAAATGGTTACACAAATGAAATATGATCATCATTAACATTATAATTCAAAGTACACTTACACAGGCATACACAGAAACACAGACACACATACGCATACACAACAAAAATGCAAATGTTTAGGACGAGGGTCGTGTAATAGGTATGGTCTAACTCAAACCACAGGGTGTTTGCATTTCGGTCATCACGCACATGGGCACACGCAACAAACGCAAAAAATTTAAAGTCCTGCAGGGTCGACTATGAGATACCCTACAGAACTCTACAAAACAAAAGACTACGTGGCTCTGGCTTGAGTTTAAGCAAGGTCGGCCTTAATATGTTACCTTCCGAGTGGAAGAAACACATTTCGCTAAAAAGGATGATTGATAGTAGCGAAATTCTAAAACGATCTAGCCATATTTGTACTCCCGTCCGTCCTAAAAACCTAAAAAACGTGAGCCTGTTGAAAGAACGATAGCGGTCAAATAAAACACAATGGAATTTTAGAAATTGTCCGGGGGAAAATGTTTCTCATTAAGGGGCTACCTTGGAAAAAGAACACATTTGAGCATAAGAATAACAATTTATAATTATAAGTAAAGGGTGTTTTTTATTGAGGTATAGAACTTCGAATTGAAATAAAACACAAGAAAATCGTTTTAATGTCCATCAATTTGGCTTTATAGGAAGGATAATTTTATGCCATTAATGTTTAAATATGATTTCGGGCATGTGGCCGCCGCGGCTGGCTCGAATAAAGCCAATTCTACAGGTCCAATTTTCAACCACTTTTTCGAGCATATGGGGCCGTATGTTGGCAATAACGCCACGAATGTTGGCTTCCAAGTCCCCTAACGTTTCTGGTTTGTTGGCGTAGACGAGCGACTTCACATATCCCCAAAGAAAATAATCCAATGGTGTCAAATCACACGATCTTGGTGGCCAATTGACAGGTCCATTCCGCGAAATTATGCGCTCATCGAATGTTTCCTTCAATAATTCGATTGTGACGTGCGCTGTGTGGCATGTAGCGCCGTCTTGTTGGAACCACAACTCATCCACATTCATGCCATCCAATTCGGGAACAAAATAGTCGGTTATCATGGCTCTATACCGAAGTATGGCCCAATGACTCCACCAGCCCATAGAGCACACCAAACAGTCAGTTTTTGTGGATGTAATGGCGTCTCAAGGGTCTCATGTGGATTCTCTTCACTCCAAATGCGGCAATTTTGCTTGTTGACGTAGCCATTCAACCAAAAATGAGCCTCATCACTGAACAAAATTTTGTGATGAAAATCAGCATCGAGATGAATCTCATTTTCGGCCCATTTTGCAAGCGTTGTTCTTTTGTCAACCTGTTCATGATGAAATGGCAAACCAAACTAAATATTAATCACTTGACAGCTGACAAAATGGCCGCCAGTTAAAAAAGTGATGCCAACTTAAAGTTCTATACCCCAATAAAAAACACCCTTTAGTTGTGGTCGAGCAGTGGTTAAAATGAGGGAGGACGGTTACTGTTGAGACACATTCAACATCCCAAGAATGTGGCTGGGACAAAAAACGGTCGGTATGGTCAAAGCAGGTGATCAATGTGGATATGTTGGTACTCAAATTAAAGCAAATTTCACTACGCATCCAAATATGGTTTTAAATTAAAATTATGGCTGGCTTTTGAGGGCAATAGTGTTGAAATGGAGAGCTCGCCGGCAAATATGGATAAGAGGGTACATGAGTTTAGGTCGATTTTACTACGAATCCAAATATGGATTTATTTTAAAGGTTTGGCTGAGATTATGTTCGGACTGATGGACCCAAAGGACTTAAAACATAGCATTGGAATGATTATAAAGTGCAGGATACTTAAAAACTGAAAGGTGTTTTACTTCTTTGATTTGATTTTTTTCAAAAGTTGATTTCCATTGCCTATTAGTAAAAAAAACTAACCGACAACTGATGGTTGTAGCAACCAATAGTGTTGTAAAAATGGTTTTTATAACCAATTACCGTTAATGATAACTAAAATGGCATTGTATTTTTTAACGTCTAGGTCCATATCTTAATTTTCTGGTCACAAGAAGCCTGTTATAATCTCGCGATAACGCATACCATTCACAGTTACGATGACGCCGCCAGCTCATAAACAGCACCAAACAGTCACTCTTTGTGGATGCATCGGCTTTGTAACAATCACGAGTGGATTCTCATTTGCCTAAATGAGGCAATTGTGCTGGTTAACGAATCCACTGAGGTGAAAGTGTGACTCGTGCTGAAGATAATTTTCTTTGTAAAGTCAATATTCACATCTTGATTAAAAGGCTGCAACGATATTAACGCGTTGCTCAATTGTATACCTCTCCATGGTTGAATTTGTCAAAGACTAAAACGAAGAAATGTCGAATTAAGTTGGGCAAAGAGCTTGACGTTCTGTTGTGACTTACCATTAACATCATGCATTATGGTTGGACATCCCTTTATAAAACGATCTGCTTGGCTCTAGTTCTTTTAGACTGAAAAGCGCTTTCGAAAAACAGACGCACAGGCACACGGACGATCAGATGACATTTTAACAGCTTCAAAACTTAAAATAACTCGTATAATAAAAGACAGTAATATTGTTGGAATGAAATTTTATTTATTACAATCTGGTAGATAATTTCATGGCATTGATTATGATTTCCGGTAATGCGCAATGCGTCCACGAGTTACACGGACCATTCGATCCGTCCAACTAATGACAGCAATCTTCAAAAAATCTGGCGGTATGGGCTGCTTATATATATTTCTTGCCTAATAATGAAAATAAGAATATTTATCATCAAAATTGGTTTTCATGCTGGAGAATACTTTGAAACAATAAAACCAATTTTGATGATAAATATTCTTATTTTCATTATAAGGCAAGAAATATATATAAGCAGCCCAGACCGCCAGATTTTTTGAAAATTGCTGTCATTAGTTGGAAGGATTTTTTTTTGGACTTTTGCATGCGTTCAAACCAATTGTCGAAGCAATTTTTCCACGTCGATTAAAACACCTCCAAAATATGGTTTTTGAACGCTTCAACAGCATCTTCTGGAGACGAAAATCGTTGACCCCGCATTTTTTTTCTTGATGTGCGGGAAAAAATGAAGTCATTGGGTGCCAAGTCAGGGCTGTACGGCGGATAACCCATCAATTCGACGTTTTGGCCGGTCAAAAAGACGCTGGTTTGAGCCGATGTGTGAGAGCTCGCATTGTCATGGTGCACAATGATTAGTCTTCTCTAGTTCGTTTTTCGAACTTCTCCGAAGACTTCAGGCAAACAAATGGTGGTGTACCACTCAGAATTGGCCGTCCTACGTTGCTCAAGCGGAACAGTCGCCACATGGCCAGTTTTGCCCAAGAAACAGGCGACCATTTGCTTCGAAGTTCTTCTTTCACGAACAACTTTCGTTGGATTTGGCTCGTCTTCGAAGACCCACACAGTAGATCGCTGTTTTGTTTCGGGCTCATACGCATAGATCCATGATTCGTTACCTGCGACGATTTTATAAACGTCTTCTGAAGCACCGCGATCGTATTTTTTCGAAATTTCTTTGCATTAATAAACACGACACGAGCCATTTTTTGAGCGATTGTCAAATTGTGCGGGATTCAACGAGAATAAACCTTTTTTATGGCCAGGTGTTTATGTGATGGTATGTCACATGACGATCTTGCATTATCAGTTCACGCATCTTCACCGTTTTTGGACGACCATCACGATTGTCATCTTTGAGCGAGCGTCGACCACAATTGAATTCATTAAGTCAGTTTTTCACGGCGCTATAGGAAGGCGCTTCATCGCCATACAAAAATTTAAGTTCATCGATGTACTCTTGTCGTGATAATCCACGTCGAAAGCTGTGAAAAATGATCGCACGAAAATGTTCACGAGTTAATTCCATTTTTTGCCAACTTGATTTTTTCAATTCACTGTAAACAACACAAATGGTGGTCGTACGTCAAAACGTTCTGAGTACGTTTATGCTAAAAAATGACAATCTTTCTATTGAAAATGTCAGATGGCGCCAGGCAACGCTTAGTGCTGCCTAGGCCAGAAGTATATATAGCAACCCTAGTAGCTTCGAGAGTTGCTGGTTTGTTGACAATCACCAATGACATAACAAAGCCCCATAACATGTTATCCAGAGGCATTAAATGTCACGAACGAATAACTTGTGGTCTCAAATCTGACTTTGAACTAAGGATATCGGTTTTTATATACCGACAATACACAAGAAAAATGTTTTAACAAATGTTCACCAGAATAACTGAAGCAATGTGAGGGCATATCCCCAACATACTGTCATTCTGTACGCCCTAATATACACGTAGTGGCTTTGTTTCGTTTATAGAAAAAACCCACACAAAAGCAAATATTTAAGCAACTGTTCTATAAATTCTATTCAAAGTCAAGCTCTGAAATCGAAAAAAGCCACAGGCGAAATTTCTAGTCCAAATCAGTTTGATTGGAGAACTATTCAGAAAATGATCACTCAAAAAATTACGGCACTTGTTGCGAGGATAGTATTTCTTTCCCTAATTGCATCGACCATACTCAGCTCGTCGAGAAGTGTTGAGGCCTCTTCCACGAGTTCCATGGTCAAGGGTGGTGAGCGGATTGTGGGCGGTGAACCTATAACTATCGATAAGGCACCCTACATAGTACAGTTGAAAAATTTGCACAACCGATTCTTCTGCGCAGGAACATTGGTATCGGAGCTTTTTGTGGTTACCGCAGCTCACTGTCTTAATGGACGTAGTCGACCTCAAAACATACGAGTTTTCGCCGGAGCCACTCTTATAGAAGGCGGAGAACCAGGCATTGAACGAAAAGTGAGCAGCTTGTGGTTGCCAGCTGAGTATAAAAAGGGTAGTCCTCACATGGATGTGGCCGTACTGAAATTGGAGGCACCCTTAAAGCGCAGCCGCAAAATACGCGCAGTGAAAATGTGCGATGCACCACCGCCAACGGGTAAAACGTTTCGTGTTGCTGGCTGGGGCCGTACCGCCTGGAATGCTTTAACAAATTCCAACTCATTGCAGTACGTCGAAGTGCCGACAGTGTCGCGGGAAACGTGCATTGAACAACACGCAAATATTGCTACGAAAATTACGGACACCATGATTTGTGCCTCGCAGCCGGGCCTTAAGGATGCCTGTAACGGAGATTCTGGTGGTCCTGCACTCTACGAGGGCAGACTATGCGGTGTTGTTTCATGGGGCAAAAGTTGCGGCCAAGCTGATTATCCGGGAGTTTACACCAGTATTCCAACTGTGCGGGAATTCATTGACGATTGCATGAAAAAGTAAAATGGTACGAATTTTATAAATAAATGAGGTTTTATAAAAAAATAAGGTATTGAAGCAAAATAAAAAAGTTTTTTGATTTATATCAAAATTATTGAGTAAATTTTTGACTGGTGTCGTGAGGAGTAAAACATAAATTATCCAAAATAGGAGTTTGCTAAATAATATTGGATATTCTTCAAGGAATACTCCCAGAGGACCCCTGGGGTCTTTTATCTTTAACTCATAACTGTTGTCGACTATTTTGGTGGCACTATCCACAAAGCTTCCACACTTATTCTCAGTAGATCATAAATTTCGATCTTTTTTTTAATTATTGATTTTAGTAGTCCTATTGGTCATGCATTAAACCGTTTTTCGATATCTGCATTGGTTCAGCATTTAGAAAAAAAATAGAAAAACATTCATTATAGAAATTTACATAAAATTATTGTAGAAGGTCTATGCGTTTTTCTTCACAAAGGCCTTTTTAATTTCCGAATCAGTAATTCTGGTTAGCCCTTTATATATTGCCCATATAAATGACAGAAACGAAAGTAACATTCAGTATAGAAGGCGCTTCGTTCATTCGAACCGAATCATATATTCCCTTTCCATGGATTATGTTCAAAGCAAGAATCATAATAATTAGGCTTCTTTGTATGTCAGCTTAATTAAATAATGGGCCAACATGGTCCGTAATAGTTAATTGCCATTCCATACAAATACTTTGTACAACATTTCGTCCAAATCAGACAATAAATATTTTGCACAACCGAGCTGTATGAGCTCTGTATAAAACCATGGACCGATATGATTTAAAATTTAGAGTGATCCATCTAGAGGTATTTCTTCAGAACAAAAAAAAACTTAAAAATTCAAATCAAGTGTGGAAACTTTATTGGAAATTTAAAAGGACATATTATGTCTATAATTTATTTTGTTTAGCTCGTTTCTTTTATTTCGGTCTGTTGCTTTTACACATTGAACTGGGATTAAACCGGCTCAAGACCTCTTGCTTCTATATTTAAATAGAAGACAAGTTTTTAACAAAATGGCAAAGTGACATTGATTTTCGTGGCTGCACACTACTTTTACCATGATTTCGGGTCCTTGACAATTCTCTTCAGAAAGCCTTGCTGCAATTGTTGAAAGTAAAACCGAACTATATAAGGCCAGGCTCTCCCCAAACGAATGAGAACTACTGATGTTAACCTTACTTTTCAAGTTTTCTTCACACAATTGCCCACGAAAATACAACTCACTCTTGCCACCTCTTAAGAGAGCCATCAATAAATTTTTTTTATAACGTGTGTGTGTGTTGTAAAAAGAGTTTAGTTGACTATGTCAACTATGGCCGCAACTACACCTCGGAGTTTCCCATTTGAGGGTCCAATTTTGGATGACTCGTTCGAGCGTTTTGGCCGGTATGGTTTTTCTGACACGCATAATGTTGGCTTCCAAAACCAGAATCGTAGCTGGTTTGCCAACATAGACTTTGGACTTTACGTAACCATAAAGAAAAATGTCTAAAGGTGTGATATCACTCGATCTAGGCGGTCAACTCACCGGTCGAAAACGTGAAATTAGCTGCTTTTCGAAATGGCCTCTCAATAGATCCATTGTGGCAAGTGTCACCATCCATGGCTAGTGGCACCGTCCTGTTGAAACCAAGTTTCGTCTAGATTAAGGGTAGCATAAAGATCGATATCGTGGCGCGATAGCGAGCACCATTCACGGTTACGTTTCGGTCATCATCTTTTTTGAAATATTATTTTCACCGATAGTTCCACCAGCTTATAAACCGCACCAAACCTTGGTTTTCTCTGGGTATAATGGCACCTCTTGAACGTCTTTTTGTTGTTCTTCAGCCCAAATGCGGCAATTTTGAATGCCATAAAATGTTCTTTCAAATTACCAATAAATATTCCACACTTGATTTGAATTTTTATATATTTTTTTTGTTCTGTAAAAATACCTCTAGATGGATCACCCTATATAAAAAGATAATTTGTAACAACTTCGTATCAAATACCATCGAGCTAATTTGTATGCCATGAAACTACTTCATGTCAAATTCCATCGAGCTAATTTGTATGCCCTGAAACTACTTCGTGTCGAATTCCATCGAGATCTGATTTTAAATCCATTTTCTAGAGCACCGATACCTGAACTCGGAAATGTGCTTTGTACGGGGGCTATATCAAAGCATTTACCGATTTGGTCCATATTCAATCCTAAATACGCCTTGACTAAAAGACTTAATATCTAGTTTCAGCAACCTAGTTCAATCCCATGGTAACGTGTTCTTGAGTCCTTGTATAGAGAACCTTTTTTCCTCTAAATGGATTTGATCCATTATAAATTCCAAACAACTTGCAACAACAATACATTTCTCAGCAAAGTTTGGACTTTTGAGGGGGATTATTGTGACCGCTATCGTGCTTTCAACTGACACACTGACCGACGGGCGGTCGAGTATCACTAAAGCGTCTTACTTAGTAGGGATATAAATACTGTTACAACATTGAACACAGCCATTTCAATAGTGGAACTGAACGTACCCCGTTAATTTCATATGGGCTTTGAAAGCTAACCTCAATAGCGTTAGTCTGTAATGGGATTTAAAAATTGTTTCAACTTTCATCATGAAGTGGTCAGATAATGAGAACCGTATCGCTGTAATAGCGCTTTTCAAGTTTGAAATGAAAAAAGCGATATTTTCAAAACGCTCCGGCCACTAGGGATTAGTCGCATGTTCGTCTACCGATGCATAAAACTGTTTAAGGAGACTGGAGATGTAAAAGACCGCCAACGGTCGGGCCGCCCACTCTCTGTTCGAACACCGCATGTCATCAAAGCCGTTAAATCAAGAATTCACAGAAATCCGCTCCGAAAACAGAAAATCATGACCCGTAAGATGAATATCACGCAAAAGTCCATGAGTCGAATCATTAAAAAAAGACTTGGGGCTTTCAAACGATGTACCGGACATTTATTGACTGCAGCTTTAAAAAAAAAGTAGGATTGAAATATGCAAACGTCTTTTGGTGAAGCACGCTGATAACTTGCACAGAAAAATTTTGTTCACCGGTGAAAATTTTTCCGTTCAGGAAAAATTTAACAAGCAAAATGATATAGTGTATGCGCGGTCATCTAAGGAAGCATCTGAACTGATCCCAAGGGTGGAAAAGGGTCATCACCCAGCTTCAGTCATGGTTTGGTGGGGTGTCCCTTACGATGGGGTCACTGACCTGCATTTCTGCGAACAAGTTTTTGGAAGTTATTGTGAAGCCTCTTAACGATTCCCTGTTCCAAAACCAGCCAGGATTCTGCGCAAGCCCATAAGGCTAAAACGTCCCCGGCCTGGCATCGAAACAATTTGCCAGCGTTCATTTCCTCTGAAGTATGGCCCTCAGGCAGTCCAGATTTGAACCCATTGGATTAGAAGTTGTGGACGGTTTTAGAGGAGAAGGTTTGTCACAAACGATACCTCAACATTGGATCTCTTAAGACTGCTTTGGTTCGAGCTGTGGCCAATTTTCCAATGGACGAGGTTCGTGCAGCTATTGACGATTGGTCAGTGCGACTTAAGGCATGTGTAAATGCAAAAGGCGGACATTTCGAATAAGTAGATTCTTTTTGGATATAATAAACATCAATAAATATATTAAAAAATATTTGGTCCAAAAACATTCAGTACTTTTTATTTTTATTGTGTAACAGTATATATGTCCCTGCTAAGTATATCGTCACCTACGTATGGATTTTTCCTGAGTTCCGTTTCCTACGAAGGCGGTTTGGAAAGTTCGTAGCCTATCAATGAAAGAGAATAGTTAGTTTTTCAAAAATATTTTTATTTTTCAATATAATCTCCTGAAAGCAACTTGTACTTTAATTCGTAAATTTTAGTCATTGTTAAAACATTCTTGTGCGCTGGTACGTTGTCTTGATGAAAAATTATTTTTTTGTGTTGTAAGCCAGGACGTTTTTCTCGAATTTGTACATTTAATTGATCTAAAAGGTTGCAATAGTACTCTGAATTTATTGTTTTACCCTTTTGCAGATAGTCAATCAATAAAAAACCTTTGAAGTCCCAAAAAACCGTTGCCATAACCTTACCAGCCGATTGAATTGTTTTTGCCTTCTTTGGGGCACTTCCTCCAGCTTCAGTGCATTGTTTGGATTGTTCTTTTGTGTCTAGATTATAGTGGTGGATCCATGTCTCATCAACAGTTATGAAACGACGCTTGAAATCCATTTTATTTCGCTGAAAACGATCCAAACAAGCTTGAGAAATGTTCATTCTTATGCGTTTTTGGTCGACTGTTAACAAGTCCGGCACCCATCTTGCAGAAAGCTTTTTCATCTGTAGTTCTTCATGCAAAATTAAATGGACTCGATCATTTGAGATGCCCATGATATTAGCTATTTCACGCACTTTTATTCGTCGATCATTTAATACCATATCATGCACTTTGGCTTCAATTTCTGTTGTTGTTGCTGTTTTTGGACGTCCACTACGTGGTTCATCTTCAATGCTTGTACGACCACGTTTAAATTCAGCAACCCAATTTTTTACTGTTGCATATGAAGGAGCACTTTCACCTAACACATTCACCATATCATTATGAATTTCTTGTCCCGATAAACCTTTTTTATGTAAATATTTAATGACACCACGCATTTCTAATTTTTCCTTTGTAAAAAAATCGCGGATGCGTCTTTTGTGAACACCTGTTTCTATATGAAGGAGTTGCCAGATCGAAAATTTAACATGTGTTCATAGCAGAAATGGAAGTTTCCAAAACACTTAACTTTTTTCTGTTTATACCGCGCTTTTTGTGCTAGGCTAAGAAGATTCCGAACCGCCCTCGTATTGCCAGAAGCGTACAAATTTATTGAAATCTCGTAAATATTCGTGTGTGCGGGATTTGTGTTAATTGCAGCACAGTCGTATGAATGGTATTAGAACTATTATGCAAATACAAGAAGTGGGCGGATTGGTCCAGTAGCACCGCAGGTACCAGAATGAGGCGTGTCAACAACTCTTTTCGTACGCAACTCATTCATACGCATTCATGATTTTACAAGAAAACCAAAAGTGGGTCGAATAAAAGATACCAGAATGGGGCGTGTCATCCATTTGTCTCACTTGCGACAACAAAACTTTTATTCAGGTATTAAGGTATACACAATTTAAGAGATTGACCGTATACCTTCATTCTTAAGTATTGATTATTAATAAGATCGTGAAAATAGTCTTGATGATATTACAAGAATACCAAAATTGTCCATTTACAAACTCATAGTTACTTTTGGCAAGATATTGTGACATGCAAAGTTTTCAATCAAAAGTTCTCTTGCGAACCAGCCTCACAGGCGGAAATGGCTCAAATAACTTAAAAAATCATGAAACGGATTTGGTCAAAACATATTAAGGGTCTAAATTGTTATTTTGGATGCGTTACACTTGCATAGAATGATCCATTTAGAGGTATTTTTTCAGAACAAAAAAAATATAAAAATTCAAATCAAGTGTGGAATCTTTATTGGTAATTTGAAAGGACAGTTTATGGCATTTAATTTTTGAAAATAATTTTCTTCAATTGTTGGCAGCTGTATGATGGAATTGAGCGTTCGGTGAGAAACGGGAAGATCTGCTGTTTTCGACAAAATTTTGTTCAGTGATGAGGCCCTTTTCAGGCTCAACGGCAAATTCAGTAAACAAAATTGCCACATTGGGCTGAAGAGCAACTAGAAAAGGTTCGAGAGGTGCGGTTTATAAGCTGGTGAAATCATCGGTGCATATTTTTTCAAAAATGATGATGGCCGGAACGTAACCGTGAATGGAGCTTACTATAGCGCCATGATATCGAATCAATAGATCTATGGAGAGGTCATTTCGAAAAGCAGCTAACTCACGTTTTGGTCAGGTAAGTTTGACGCCTAGATCGAGTAATATTGTGATATCCTTTAGACATTTTTCTTTGGGGTTACGTAAAGTCGAAAGTCTATGCTGACAAACCAGCTACGATTCAGGTTTTGGAAGCCAACATTACGCGTGTTATTAAAGCCATACCGGTCGAAATACTCGAACGAGTCATCCAAAATTGGACCCTCGGAATGGAAACCCTGAGGCGTAGTTGCGGCCAATATTTGAAGGAAATTATATTCAAAAATAAATGCCATAAAATGTTCTTTCAAATTACCAATAAAGATTCCACACTTGATTTGAATTTTTATATTTTATTTTTGTTCTGAAAAAAATACCTCTGGATGGATCACCCTATATAACCTTTTTCCTAGTCAGGTGAGGGTATAAATATATGGGACGACACGATTTTGTTAGTGGATATGACACGAAGTTGCATAAGTCTTTAAGAAGGTTTTTAACAAAATTATGTAATCCACATCCATTAATTTGAGAGAACTTTTTAGCCTAACCTCGTATAATATTCACCCCTTGATCCCTATACTGATCCACCACCAGCAACTATTTTTGTATAGTGTCTTCAAAATTTTGAGGTGCATTTGTCCATAACTCACAAACGGATTAAGGATTAGGATTAAAGTAATTCTATTACAAATTTATTCTAGTTTCGAATAGACCATACGTCCCTCGTCGCCTTAAGTGTATCAAAACAAAACAAGTGGGTAGTGAAGGCTCTATTGAATTTGAGAACAAGGAAAGATGTTGGCATGTAAAAAAAAACCTTCCTACCGCCTTTACTTTATTTGTGGGGGGAATTCTGTGGTCTGCACGCATAGATGTGTAATCATGTAAATAATTGGAATTTTCTGCTCATTTAACATTAGAAGTTTTTCATAAATTTAACCCACTAACATGCGGGCGAAATGTTTTATGGCGTACCGGAGGCACACGTGACTATTTAATGGCGCGTTAAGGATACATTGTTTGGCATTGCCGCCATCAATGAAACGGATGGTTTCAAAGGGTTAACTGTGGACGCAAGGCTGTGAACAAGTGTGTGTGTGATTGTGTGTGGTTTTTGTAAATGTAGATATGTAGACAGACGTCTTTATCTGTTTATTAGGGTAATCCGTATTTTTCAACTTTTGAAAAAATAAATGGTGTAGCAGTGCAACTACGGAACTAGAAAAACCAGAGTGTCTCGAAACCAAAAACCGACATTCCGGTATTACTGTCCAGGCTTCTAAAAAATAGCTAAAACCTGACATGTCGATTTACCCGGTTTTTTGATGTCGGGCTTTCCGGTTTTCGGTTTTTTGGTTGCTGTTTTACATACAGCAAAGGAAATTCATTACTTTCAACTACGGAATACTTCCACTGTCCTTCCGACCGCTGTCATTTGAACTTAAATTTAGATATATTCCCTGCACATATGTCTACAGCTCTAGAAGTCACGTAATACATACATTATTCATGACATTTGGAACAGTTCATCGATCAGCTCATATAAAAATAAGTCGCACTGGTCCCCCAGTGCCGATATAAACTACAACCGCCATAGAACATTAAATTTAATTCTGATTTGAAACAAATTTGTTATGGTACGAGTATATTGCAAACAATAAAACTTGAACCGATTCGAGTCATATATATATTTATATATATTTCTTTAATAGTCCCCATACAAATTGTCTGGGCTCCCAAAAACTGGCTTCTCAGGTACATGGACGGATTTATAGGTACTTTTGATTCGAAAAATATTTTACATTCTACCGACCCAAATCCAACGAAAGTTGTTCGTGGAAGAAGCACTTCGAGGCAAATGGTAACCCGTTTTCTCGACAACGGTTTCCGTCGCCAGAAGATGACGGTGAAGCGTTCAAAGCGGAGGTGTCTCAATCGGAGTGGTACAACTGCTTCGACAATTGGTTTGAGCGCATGCAAAAGTTTATAAATCATGCTGGAGAATACTTTGAAAAACAATTAAACCATTTTTGATGATAAATATTCGCATTTTCATTATTAGGCCAGAAATATATATAGCAGACCTAGTATGAAATAAAAAACTATTTTGTTAAATGTCACAAAAGAGGGTGATAAAATATAGAAGAGACAAATACGTCTTATTTAGTTAGGGATACCGATACGTTTTCTCTCCAACCGATAGTGTCCGTTCCCTCTACTACAAATTGCGGTCTACCCAATCAACATTCGGTTGAATAGATAGAATACATGAATATTATGAAAATAAACCAACACTCAGTTGGCAAAAAATTCGGTTATGGCAACAAATCTGTTCTCTGTGATATCAAAGCTTGACCATACTGATCCATCTTTTTATATACTGATCTGTCCTTCCCGTTTTATGTTCCTGTCGTTCTACAGTCCACAGCTCAAATTCGATTTAGCTACGTTCTTCTGGACCTACAAATAACTGTGGTTATTTGAACCTTATCGGTCCTTGTTTTCATATAGCCCCCTGAAAATGTCTCCCTTTCGCTCTAGAAGTCACTTATTAAGCCCGATCTTGGTCCCAGACGCTGAATAGCAGAGTGGTTTAGGGGATGGCATAAACAGCCCGACCAAATAAGAGGTATTCTAGGCCCAAAAGGCCGTTGGTATCATTGCGGCCGTTTTAGTCTCACAATGATACCAATTGTACACACAGAGAAGAAATTAGTTGAAAATCGTTTGTAACAACTAAAATTCCACAAATATTTATAATCATAATTGATATTTAGTTCGATTTACCACAAGATGGTAAATACGATCACCGTATTGTAAACGCAACTACACTGAGAAGAAAAAGACCCTTATATAAGGTTAACGTAACCATAAATAAACCCGATTTGGAGTCTACGTTATATACGGTTAATTTTAACATTTTGTTGTTGACTGTTATTTAACAATAATAATAGTCAATTTAGCTATTCCATGGTTGAATTTGAACTTTAACCATTAAAATTTTTATTATTAAAATAGTTATTGTTGTTTTCAACAATGCATTGTTTTTAACCATGAAAATTGTTAATATTAAAATTTCATAGTTGATTTATTGGAACAATACATGTTCAATTTGACAATGAAATTGTTAATGTTATTAACTATGAAGATTGTCATAGAAATCATTTTTATTGCTAAGTTTACTAATTATTGGTAAACTCGTTTATATATAGTTACTGTTACAATTTTTAATATTAAATTAAACTACTAATTATGTTTTTGTTTTGTTTGTATTTATTCGGTCTTTTTTCATTGTTATAACTGGAACAGTTTTTTTTTTCTGGTTCGAGACCTTTTTCAGAATCAACTAAAAAAATTGTGAAATGTATTGGCAACGGTTGCCAGGCAGACTGTACAGCTGTTTCTAAACCCTCCAAGGAATTTTCTTCAGCAGTCTCTGGCAACGATTACTTTGGCTACAAATCAAATGACTTATACGGGAGTCCTATAATGATTAACGAGAATTATCTTTGGCGTTTAGTCTTCAAACTGTGTGCAAAGCAATCTTTATAGCGCAATATCATTGCATAGTACAACATGGGGGGTAGACAGTCCCAATCGTTGCAACTTCGTGTAACTTAATTCTGAACTTCGTATAACACAAAGCAGATCAAAAACTTCAAAACAACAGAGCGGAATGATCTTTAAATTTTTGTTTATGTCGTCCAATTTTCTGCCTGTCTCTTGATAAAACCAACCTCATATATTGTTAACTGAACTATTTTGTATGTATTTTTGACCTTATACAACGTTATTTTGTCTTTTACCATGAATAATTTAACCAGGCACATGGTTAAAAAAAATCATTTTATTTTCGGCTTAGTGTAATGACCGATTATACCCATGAAACGCATAAAATGTATTTAGGTGTCATAACTGGTGATTGTGGCAACTAATATTGCTGCCAACATTTTGTTGTTGTAACCAAATATTGGTGATGTTATCTAATATATTGCAATATAACTAATAGCGAAAATAATCCTTCTATTACTGCTTTAATCGAATCGTTTAATCTAATTTAATTAGTAAAAGTTTCCCATCATCTTATTCTCTATTTCCTACACATGCTTCAAGTGCGGTTTGTGGACTTTTAGATCCAAAAAATATTTTTCTGGAGGTTCCGATTCTTTGTTTTTTATACCGATACTTCAGTTAAAATTACTGAACGTTACAGAGCACCTACTAACACTTCGGTTGTACTGATGGCGTACTTGAGGATCATGAAACCTCAATCATTCGGTTGGCAAAAAAATCGTTTGTGGCAACGTACGAGTATATAGGCATAATAGTACTTAAATCAAATTTCACTACGAATCTAAACGTGTCCCATGGACATTTGGTAATAGATGCTAAAGTCTGAAGAAGCTGCCGATATAAAATTTGGTCCTCAATAAAAATAAATTTCATTTTAAATCCTCCTAATATGAACGCGTTTTGTTGATTAAGCTGATGCTGGAAACGGCCTCATATAAACGGGGCACCCTAAAACGGCCTTTTAGTTCATAGAGTTCAGAACCAAACCATGCTGGAGGGTTTGTACTTGCTTTGGTTTAAATTTTTTTAAAAGGTTTTCCGCAGTCCATTGCTTATCACCCTAATGTTCATTTGTCTGTATGTCCATTTGCATATCTATGCACCAGAATGTACGAGTGCGTATTGACATTGGAATTTCGACAGCGAATCCTTAAACAAATACTTATGTTTTGTGGGTTAGTAGAAGGTTAAGTGGTAAAGTTTTAAATGAAATATGAATAGGCATTATGTTTTTGGAATATCAAAACAGCACGACACACAGACAGACGGACAGGCAGGACACGGTGAGGGAAAAAGTCAAACGGAAACGGAAGTGATTAGTTAAGTGCTACAAAAGATTAAAGTGCGGTTTATTGTTCCAACAAAAGGATATTATGGTCGAGAATAAATTAAGCTGGACGAGATAACACAGACGTACACACACATACTCCTAATCAAATACACATACATAGTAATAATAATGTGTATGTGTTGAAATACGCACACAATCACCGCTCTACATTAGTATTGCATTTTTAATGCTTTCTTGCAAAGTCCACATTATCCGGCTGTCTACCTTTTGATATGTAAACTATAGAAATGGGATATTTACTTAAGACACTATTTAAATTTGTTTCAGAGCCGCTAACACTTAATGGTGTAACCCAAGTTAAGGGCTAAACGACAGTCATAACTACCCATTTTCAACACAACAGACTCACTGGTAAAGGCAATCGTAAGTGAAACTTAAATTCAAAAATTCCTGCTTAGGAGTCCAGGAATTTCTTTTTTACAAAGTACTAACTTCTTAAACCCAACCCCACACTAAGATACAGGATATTATTGCTAAGAGCTGTTTTGTGTAGCACACACTGAAAATAGATTTGTTGTTACAACCAAATGTTGGTGGTTTCAGGTACTATCCAAGTATGCCATCCCGACAACCGCATGTTTCAGCATAGGGAACTGAGACTTTCGGTTAAGGAGAAAAAGCACCAGTAATCGTAACTGATTAAGGTGATTATTACGAGGGTTGCTAAATAATCGGGCAATAAAAACACAATTATTTATCATTGGAAATGGTTTTATTGTGTTTTTTTAAATATCTGCTTTAACATGAATACACTTTTGCATGCGCACAAATCGATTTTCAAAGCACTTTTTCCACTCCGATTGAGACACCTCCAAAACCTGATTTTTGAACGCTTCAACAGCTGCTTCGGCCGAATAAAAACGTTGACCACGCATTTTCTTCTTGATTCTAGGGAATAAGAAGAAGTCTTTGGGTGCCAAATCAGGGCTGTACGGTGGATGGCCCATCAATTCTACATCTTGAGAGGTCAAATAGCTCATCATTTCAGCTGATGTGTTAGAGCTCGCATTATCGTGATGCAAAATGATCCGTCTTCTCTTATTATCTTTCCTCATTTCTTCGAACACTGTTGGCAAACAGATGGATGTTTACCACCCAAAAAGGCACTGTGGCAACATGGCCAGTTATACCGTAAAAAACGGAATCATTTGCTTCGATGTACTTTTCCCACGAACAACTTTTGTTGGATTTAGTTTGTCTTGAAAGACCTATACGGTCGATTGCTGTTTTGCTTCGGGCTCATATGTATAGATCCATGATTCGTCACCTGTGTCAGTGTTTTACACCGCCTCTGAGCTTCCGCAGTTATACATTTTCAACATCCCTCTGCTCCAATCCATACGAACCTTTTTTTGAGCATTCGTCAAATTATGTGGGATCCAACGAGAACAAATTTTTCCACGGCCAAATGAACATGCAATATCTTATTGATACTTGTCACACTAATGTTCAAGGATGCCTCAATCTCACGGTATGTCACAGGTCGGTCTTAATCAGTTTACGCACAGCATCGATGGTTTCTGGCAAAGTGACCGAAGTTGGATGTCCTTCACAAAATTCATCCTGAAACTAACGGCGTCCAAGACTGTTCTCTTGCTACCAGTGATTAACAATGGTTTTTGATGGTGCTTCATCGCCAAAAGTCGAAACAAGTTGATTTAAACACTCTTGTTTCAATAACCCACTCCGAAAAAATCGTAAATCGTAAAAAATCATCGCACGAAAATGTTTACGGGATAATTCCATTTGTTGACTGAGATGAATTTTTCAACACACTGTAAACAAAACAATTCGCCCTCAAATGACAAAACGTTCTGAGTGAAGTTATGCTAACAAATGTCAAAGTTTCCAATGGAAGTTCCAGTTTGCATCTGGAAACACTAGTATTGTCACGAAGAAAAAAAGTATGGTTGCGATAACAATATATGCGGATATTGGTTTAGTATATGATTGTGGCATAAAAATATTATGATACTCACAACAATTGTATAATTTACATGTAACCATACTATGATCCCCACAACCATATTAAGATCCTCACAACAATAGTATGATTCACACAACAACTATACTTTGATAACAACAAACATAGTATAATTCACACTTAACACTACTATGATCCCCATAACCATAGTATGATTTACACACAACCATGTTAATATCCCTAGAACAAAAGTATGATCCCACTCAACCATCCCCGAAACTATTTATTAGGATGAGATATGTTGTTATTCAACAATAGAGATTTTTATTATTATTTAATAATACATAGAGTAGAAAAAATCAGTTTCAAAAAACGTAAGCGTTTGATTTATTATCTCACTTGGCGCCAACGTCCTTTTAAAAGGTCCCGCTATATTTCTTCTATTTCTCTGCCATCACTTAATGCATTTTCAATATAAACCAAATACAAAAATAGTTTTTTTCAAAAAAAAATATTTCGGCGCCAAGTGGGTTAACAACAACATAGTGTGATCAATCTCGAGGTATTTTTGTACCCTCCACCATACAATGGAGGGTATATTAGTTTTGTCATTCTGTCTGTAACACCTTGAAATAATCATCGGAGACCCAACAAAAAGACCAAACAAATTATATCCTTGATCCTCGTAAAATTCTAAGACGATCTAGCCATGTTGTCCGGCTGTCCGTCTATCCGTCTATTGAAAACAAGATAGAGCCTGCATGAAAACAGCTAGGGAGCTGAAATTCGGCACAAATATGTGTAGTTAACCTAGCATGATTGGTATTGAAAATTGGCTATAAAGCTCTACGGGAAGTTGGTGTTAGAGACCCTCAACCGACACTACCTCACAAAAATTAGTTTTTTATTTGGAAATATCCGTCCAGTTTCTTAAACAAAATCACTGAAATTTTGCAAATAATAATCTCTATATAAGCGCAATCATCTATGTAAAAATGGTTTAGATTGGGCCACCATTTCTTGTACCTCCCATACAAACGGCCCAATGGGCCTTGAGAAATAATATGACTATAACTCACCACAAACTTGACCTATCGAAATGAAATTTTACACATCACGATTTCTATATACAACACACTTCTACGCTGAATTTGGTTGAGATCGGAAAAGTCCTACTGGTACCTCCCACACTAACGGTCTCATGGGCCTTGAAAAATAATATGACAATAACTCACCACACACTTGACCTATCGAGACGAAATTTTCGGCATACCGATTAATATATAGAACAGACTTTTGCGCTAAATTTGGGCTAAGATCGGAAAGGCCCTACTGGCCCTACCTCCCACACAAACGGTCTCACGGGCTTTGAAAAATAATATGACAATAACTCACTACAAACTTGACCTATCGAAATGAAATTTTGCACATAAAGATTTCTATATGGAACACACTTTATTTGGGAATATGGTGGAGGGTATCCAAAGTTCGGCACAGCCAAACTTAACATTTTTTACTTGTTTCAATAGGTTTTTTTACAGATTACGCGAGCGTTGTGTTAAACTTTATTTTTTCTCATTTTTATTGTTTGCCATTTCATCATGGAAAGACTTACACCGCTAAAACCATTGTGTTTGTCACTAACGCCATACCGGCCAAAATGCTCAACGAGTCATCCGGCCAACATTTGAAGGAAATTATATTCAAAAAATTAATGCCATAGATTTCACACTTGATTTGAATTTATATGTTTTTTTTTATTTTGAAAAAATACCTCCAAATTGATCACCCCATATTTCAATTAACCAAATCGAGAGCAATGTGTTTGAAAATTGTTATTTACATATAAAAGTTCAACCTTATTTTCATTTTAAAAAATAGCAATAATACTTTTCTTAGATTTCAACAATAGTACTCGTAGGTAGCATTACCGCAATCATACTTGTGTCAAAATGAAATTCAGTGAATGTAGCGAATATTCTTTTATTGCAGAGAACATATTATTGTTGCAGTGAGCATATTTTTTCTCTGCGTGCTCGAATTTATGCTCTTAGGCTGATGGCGCGCTCAAAGCGGAGCCGAGCCGAGCCGAACTTATTTCATGCTTATGTGAAATTTGGGGATGACAGAGTGAACGCTGAAATCGACGCTGAAATCGGCGCTGTTGTTGTGTGTTTTGTATTTATAAATGTTTATTTTGTAGTCTTGTTATTCATTTGTGTTTATAAAACTGATGTGATAAGTAATGGATTCGTCTGATGAAGAGTATTTAGCTTCTCCCAATGTAATAAATGCGATTGTGAGCAAAAATCTATTAATTAATCTAAAAATCGAAATTTCTGATTAATCAGAACAATGATCAATCATTTAATCTTAAATATGAATCTTCAAATTCCATTAATTTTGTTTATTATTATTTCACCAGTATCAAAACGTCAAGAGCCGTTTACAAATTACAAACAACTAATATCTTCATACATACAATCGAATATCAGCACCAATCAGCACGAAAAACGCTTCAAAACAGTTTTGTTCCATTCAATCAGCTCGGCTCCGCGCACTCTGCCATCCCGACGCTGATTTCTACTAATTTGTATGTACACAGTTTTAAGAATTTCAATCAGCTTTCAGCTCGGCTCCGCTCGGCTTTAGTTTAGTGTCGCTCGTCATAGAGTTAGGCATACCAAATACTTGTCTCGATTTATCTGCCCTGCTCTTTGTGCTTTGGTATGACCCGTCTATTGTTATAATGGTGCAGCCTTAATACATAAAGTTTTTTAAATCTTCTACGGCCAGGCGATGAAGAAGAAATGGCTGTATTATCGATGCATTGTTGCACTTCCTATTGGGCTTCACTGCATTAATTTTCAGTTCCACTACAGCCTAAATTTCTTTGACCATTTGTAGTTTTTCGCATATCTGTAAAGTATATCTATGTGCCAGGAGGCAGACATCATTTAAATATTCGAGGTCTTCCAGCCGCCCCTGCAGTCTGCATCTTATACTTAGTAGTTACATAAATACTGTTTTAACATTGAACACACCCATTTTAATAGTAGAACTGAACATACTCCGTTAATGTCATATGGCTTTTGAAAGCTAACCTCAATAGCGTTAGTCTGTAATGGGATTTTTCAAATTGTTTCAACTTTCCTCGTGGAGTGGTCAAATAATGAGAACCGTATTGCTGTAATAGCGCTGAAATGAAAAAAGGAATATTTGCAAAACGCTCCGGCCACAAGGGATTAGCCGCATGTCGTCTACCGACGCATAAAACTGTTTGAGGAGACTGGAGATGTAAAAGACAGCCACGCTCTGTTCGAACACCGCATGTCATCAAAGCCGTTAAATCAAGAATTCACAGAAATCCGCTCCGAAAACAGAAAATCATAACCCGTCAGATGAATATCACGCAAAAGTCCATTTGTCAAATCATTAAAAAAGACTTGGGACTTGGGGATTTCAAACGACGTACCGGGCATTTATTGACTGCAGCTTTAAAAAAAATAGGATTAAAAATTGCCAACGTCTTTTGGTGAAGCACGCTGATAACTTGCACAGAACAATTTTGTTCACCGATGAACAAATTTTTACCGTTCAGCAAAAATTTAACAAGCAAAATGATAGAGTGCATGCGTGGTCATCTAAGGAAGCATCTGAAAAGGGTGGAAAAGGGTCATCACCCAGCTTCAGTCATGGTTTGGTGGAGTGCCTCTTACGATGGGGTCACTGACCTGCATTTCTGCGAACAAGAAGTCAAAACATCGGGCAAAGTTTACCAAGAAACCGTTTTGGAAGCTGTTGTGAAGCCTCTTAACAATTCCCTGTTACAAGCCATGGACTTTCCAGCAGGATTCTGCGCCGGCCCATAAGGCTAAAACGTGCCAGGCGTGCCTTCGAAACAATTTTCCAGCGTTTATTTCCTCTGAAGAATGACCCTCAGGCAGTCCAGATTTGAACCCAATGGACTACAAATTGTGAACGGTTTGTGAGGACACGATTTGTCACAAAAGATACCCCAACATTGGATCTCTTAAGACTGCTTTGGTTCGAGCTGTGGCCAATTTTCCAATGGACAAAGTTCGTGAAGCTATTGACGATTAGCCAGTGCGACTTAAGGCGTGTGTAAAGGCAAAAGGCAGACATTTCGAATAAGTAGATTTTTTTGGATACAATATGTGACAGCGCATAGAGAAAGGGACCTAAGGGTAAAAAAATCATTTTTTACTTTTTTTTTGGTGTGGACATCATCTGAGCATCGAATGAGACCGATTCCATGCCCTAAAAGTGTTTCCTCCCAGAGATATGCGCGTTTTATGAAAGTGATGGTACACCAAAGATACACGTATTTAAATCTATAAAATGGCTCTCCCGAACAAAACTGGTTTTTAACCTTAGGTCCCTTTCTATTTTGCGTGTCACATATACATCAATAAATATATTAAAAAATATTTGGTCCAAAAACATTCAGTACTTTTTATTTTACAGCATAAAACGTGTGTAACAGAATTTATGTCCCTACTAAGTGTATTAATGTCGTAGTAAAATATTAAGACGATCTAGTACTGCTCGTCCGCCGTGTCTCTGTGAGAAGCGCGATCGGGGTCAAACGAAGTAACCTGGGATTTTAAAATTTTGCATGCTGATGGCCATAAGCTGTTTGCGATTATAAAAAGGCGCAATCGATCCAGGAAAAAATGTGTGTCTTTAATAAACTTATGGTACCTCGAAAAAAACACTTTTTTGAGTATTTGCTTTACAAATCATAATTTTGTGTGGACGGGCAATGGATAGTTCCTCAAAGAAAGCACAGTTACTAGACGATTGCATCATTGGACCAAAAAACGGTCTCTCCAAATTTGTGAAGATTATAAAAACCATGACATATTCGAATTTGTAAGAAAATGCTTTTTTTGTACCCATTGTCATCCCAACCATACTTTTTTTTTGTTTGTGTAGGGTTGAGCATATCAAATGCCTTTTTCGCCTTATCTACTCTGCTCTTTGTGCCTTGGAATGACCCACCTGCTGTTGTAATGGTGTGCCCTAGCGCACGTGCTGGCTGTGTTGTCGAAGCAATGATGGGCATCATTTTGGTCGGCATGGACCGATATGGCGAAATTCCATCAGAGATGGAACGCTCTGTGTAAAAAATAGTAACGATCTGTGTGAAATTTAATCGAATCGGATGGAAAATGTGGCCGCTCTTGAGACAATAACATATGTCTTATATCAAAATACGGCTTAATGTGGAGCAATTTCAGTAGAACTCGTCCTCGGTCCAAACTTGATGAATTAGCAAATTTCATTGGAATCGGTTCATAATCGTGCCTTGTATCGTTGTTCACAACGATAGATGGACGGGCGGACGGACGGACTGACGGATGTCGCTCTTTGGAATCAGATAGTGTTTCTGAGTCGATCGGACTACTTTACATATAGGGTCGATTCCTTTTAGGGTGTTGCAAACATCAGCACAAAGTCATAATACCCTTACCACAGTGTGGTGCAGGATATTGTTTTTATCATTAATGAACCGAAAACTGAAATACATCAGGCCTGTTCGAATAGTGCTCGCTTACTAAACGAGTAAGTGGTAGCAACGGCAATAACTTTAAAACTTTACAAGAAATTTTTGAAATTTCTTTATATTCAAGAATTGATTGAATTTTTGCATCATTAACCGTTTCATATACAAAATTTTAATTTGTACGAAAAAAAATAATCAAGAAAAGTTATTTATACTCTGGAAGAGGGTGCAACAGAAGCGTTCTAGTCTTCAAGATTAGAACACACAAACAAAGACAGAGAATCGTTTATTATAAACACAGTCCAAAAATAAGTTAACAAACATTTCTGGAAAGAATTGAATATATAACGTCAGCATTTCAAAGTTATTTTTCTATAACATTTTGAAAGTATTTAAACAGTTGGCCCATACATTTCTATTCTATAGTCGAAACCAATTCGCCAGAATAACTGCAAGTCTTGTTTCAAACTCACTTCAGTTCACAAAGAGTTTTGCACCAGAATGTACACTCCAGGTACTCGGTCGCATTTGACCTGGATCGCTTTTCTCTTTGCGTTTGCAGTGATAATTTCCACAACCGAAGGTCTTCGTCCCTATGGTCATGTACGCATTGTCAATGGAACGACTATACCCATCCAAGATGCTCCATGGACAGTTCAAATTGTAGAAGAATTTGGAATTTTTATTTCTGCCGGAACCCTAATATCGCCACAGTTCGTCGTAACAGCTGCCCACAGTTTCGAAGGGTATCCCGTTTCCGACCTCCATGTTATGGTAGGTGTGGACAAAATTAATGGCAACCACAACGTGAAGAAACATAAAGTGGAGAATTATTGGATACACCCGGAATACGTGTTCAATAGCAATGAACATATGGATGTGGCCGTGTTGAAGTTGGCCGAGCCCATTCAAGTTGACAACAAAACTACGCAAGTTGTTCCAATGTGTACCAAGCCCTTGGAGGCTGGCCAAAACATACAAATCGTTGGATGGGGCAAAACGGACTTTAAGAGTAAGGTCAGATCGAATGATTTGAAGGCCATCATCGTACCGGTATTTTCCAAGCATGAATGCCTCAAGATGCACGAGAGTGCGAGAAGCAAAATGACGGAGAGCATGGTTTGTGCTGGTATTCCAGGTTATCAAGACGCTTGCAGCGGAGATTCCGGTGGCCCGGCTGTACGTCGCGGTGAATTGTGTGGCATTGTGTCATGGGGCGTTGGATGTGCCCGAAACAATTATCCCGGTGTTTACACCAGTATTCCCGTGGTGCGTGATTTTATTGATAAATGCATGAAGCTGTAATTTCGGTGCAATTGAAAATAAATGAAGTGAAAATGCACTGGATTTGTTTGAAGGTTTAATTTAGAATCTGGGGGTAAGCAACTAAGGAAGAGGCATAGGAAATACAACCGCGAGAACATTTAATCTAAAGGTGGCTCAAGACAAGTTGAGTTTGTGTTAAGTCATATAAGTAAATGACAACGTTTGGGTCTGAAGGTTGTTTTTGACGACTCATCGGAAAATAATCGATTGGAAATCGGTGCAAACTATGACTGGTTGAAAGCTTCAAAAAAGCTCAAATCGGAAGTGGCTGACTATATTGTACCCTAAACTTGAAAATGGGATTCTGGATTCCCTTGGACGTACGAGGGAGACCGCAAAAGTAACTAGCCTAACATAAAAAGAACCGTTTTTTTGGAATTATTATTATTTATTTTCCAACACAGTACACTTCATCAAACGTTTTTCTAGTTATTTAATTCCATCCGAAAAATAAGATTTTTCAAGACCTTCAAAATATGCCTCAGTTTCAGCAATAACCTCGCTATTTGACGAAAAGTTTTTGCCACCGAGAAATATTTTTTAAATTTGGAAACAAGAAATAATCAGGAGGAGCTAAATCTGGACTATATAGTGGACGCGGAGCAATTCAAATCGTAATTCGGCCAGTTTTTGTTGAGTTAAAAATGCAGTGTGTGAAGGAGCGTTATCTTGATGAAAAAGAACTTTTTTTTTTCTAAATGCGGTCGTTTTCTCTTGATTTCTTCACTCAACCGATCCAATAATGCACAATAATATTCACTATTTATATTTTTTCCTTTCTCAAGATAATCAATAAATATTATACCCCTTGCATCCCAAAATACTGTGGCTATTACATTTCCTGCTGACTTAACAGTTTTCGCCTACTTGGGACCACTTTTACCAGCTTCTATCCATTGTTTTGACTGTTCTTTGCATTCCGGGATGTAGTGATGGATCCATGTTTCATCAACAGTTATGAATCGGCGCAAGAACTCTATTGGATTACGCTGATAAATCGCTAAAAGCGGAATTGGTCCAACGGATTTTTTGGGGCAAAGTCAACAAACGCGGCACCCATCTTGCGGATAGCTTTTTCATGTGGAGTTCATCATGTAAAATACTCCAAACTTGTTTTTCGTGTATTTTAACAATATCAGCAAGTTCTCTGAGCTTTATTCGCCTATCTTTAGTCACTTCATTAAATATTTTTCTAATGTTTTCAATAGTAGTAGCAGTTTTCGGTCTTCCGTTGTTCATCTTCCGTACTTGAACGACCCATTATAAATTGTTGAACCCATGATTTCACGGAGGAGTATGACGGTGCATTATCACCCTGAACAGAATCCAATTCATCTTTGATTAATTGTGGCGTATAACCTTTCATATAAAAGTGTTTAATTACCGCACGAAACTCTTTATTTTCCATTTTTCAAAAATTATAAAACTGGTTTACTTCAATCACCTGTAACAAAGAAAGTAATCATTAAATATTTCGGAAATTTTGACAGATGGCTTATAAAAGATTGATTTTAAACAACAAAAAAAAGTTGCTAGGACGAGGGCGGTTCGGAAAGTTCTTAGCCTATCAATAAAAGAGAATAGTTAGTTTCTCAAAAGTATTTTTATTTTTCAATATAATCTCCTGAAACTTCAATACACTTAGTCCAACGCTTATCTAGCAATTCTATCCCTTGATTAAAATAGTTTTACTCAAGGTCTTCAAAATAGTGGTTTACAACTGTAATTGCATCTTCATTTGAGGTAAAACGCTTGCCAGCAAGGAATTTTTTTAGATTTGGGAACAGGTAAAAGTCACTGGGAGCTAAATCAGGAGAATAAGGTGGGTGGTCAAGCAACTCGTACTTTAATTCGTTGATTTTAGCCGTTGTTAAAACACTCTTATGCGCTGGTGCGGGGTCTTGATGAAAAATTATTTTTTTGTGTTGTAAGCCAGGACGTTTATCTCGAATTTGTACATTTAATTGATCTAAAAGGTTGCAATAGTACTCTGAATTTATTGTTTTACCCTCTTGCAGATAGTCAATCAGTAAGATACCTTTGAAGTCCCAAAAAACCGTTGCCATAACCTTACCAGCCGATTGAATTGTTTTTGCCTTCTTTGGGGCACTTCCTCCAGCTTCAGTCCATTGTTTGGATTGTTCTTTGGTCTCTGGAGTATAGCCTCATCAACAGTTATGAAACGACGCTTAAAATCCATTTTATTTCGCTGAAAACGATCCAAACAAGCTTGAGAAATGTTCATTCTTATGCGTTTTTGGTCGACTGTTAACAAGTGCGGCACCCATCTTGCAGAAAGCTTTTTCATCTGTAGTTCTTCATGCAAAATTAAATGGACTCGATCATTTGAGATGCCCATGATATTAGCTATTTCACGCACTTTTATTCGTCGATCATTTAATACCATATCATGCACTTTGGCTACAATTTCTGTTGTTGTTGCTGTTTTTGTACGTCCACTACGTGGTTCATCTTCAATGCTTGTACGACCACGTTTAAATTCAGCAACCCAATTTTTTACTGTTACATATGAAGGAGCACTTTCACCTAACACATTCACCATATCATTATGAATTTCTTGTCCCGATAAACCTTTTTTATGTAAATATTTAATAACACCACGCATTTCTAATTTTTCCATTGTGAAAAAATCGCGGATGCGTCTTTTGTGAACACCTGTTTCTATATGAAGAAGTTGCCAGATCGAAACAAAATTTAACATGTGTTCATAGCAGAGATGGAAGTTTCCAAAACACTTAACTTTTTTCTGTTTATACCCAGCTTTTAGTGCTGGGCTAAGAACCGCCCTCGTACATGACATCCTGTTCCGTTTGCTTTGTAGTATACTTACGCTGGACCATATTATCGAAGACCTTAGCAAAATGGGATTTTGTCGTAGAAATGCACTGTTCCTGTAGTTCCGTTCTGTCTTCGGTAGCGTTTAACATAAAGCCAGTGATTAAATGGTAGAATATATAATTGAACACAATGCGCTTGGGAGTCTTCTTCATAACGAGGTCTAACTTGGCAAGTTCGTCTTCAATCAAATCGTATACCGGGTCGCTGGGCACAGAACCGAACGAAATTTTAACCAGGCGTTCAATGTCCAGTTGGGCGAAATGTTTACTTTGCATTTCCCGAATGGTAGTGAGATTGCGCACCTGAGACGAGTCGTCTTCCATGGTATCTGTTGTATCCTTGCCAGTGTCTTGACCACCTTCATTGGTGTCTGTTACGTTGTCAGCGGTAATATTTTTGGTAGTTACAAACATTTGACATGAAACCAATTTATTATACCCTGTTCCACAGAGTGGTGTAGGGTATAAAAGCACACACAACAACTTTAGTTTGTTGACAAAAGAAGCACAGGTTTTCCCAAGACATGATAACAAATAGATCACATACAATTGATTAGAAATTCCACTGAGTTTTAGAAATATTTATACAGTTGGCCCACGAAATTATTTTCAGTATTCGCATTTGAAAAGGTATAAAAGTTGCAGTTCCAAAACTTAGTTCAGTTCGCATAGAGGCCTCATAAGAATGGCCACGCAAAGTACCCGGTCATCGTTTGTACTAGCAAGGATCGTCTTCCTTTGTACACTTGCACTGATAATTTCAACAGCAAAGAGTGCATCCTCAGCCGCAAATGACAAAGTCACCCGCATTGTTAACGGTAGACCTATACCAACTGAAGATGCTCCTTGGATAGTTCAAATTGTCAACATATTTGGAGAATTTATTTCAGCTGGAACCTTAATATCGCCACAGTTTGTCATTTCAGCTGCGCATACCCTCGATTACCCTAACGAGTTATTGGACACTTTTCGTGTTAGGGCTGGTGTCAGCGAACTTAAGGCAAACATCACAACAAAACTATATAGAATTGAAAACACTTGGATACACCCTGAATATGTGTCTGATGGCAACGGTCATATGGACGTCAGCGTGTTAAAATTGCGCGAGCCAATTGAAATTAACAATTCGACTATAAAGCCAGTGCCAATGTGTAGCAAGCCTTTAAAAACCGGTCAATCGGTGCAAGTTGTTGGGTGGGGAATAGAAAGTTATTATGATAGTAAATTATCGAATGCCTTGAGAGAAATCATAGTTCAGACATATGCCAAGGATGAATGTCGAGCGATGTTCAAAGATACGGATATGGAAATTACGGACAGCATGGTGTGTGCTGGTAATTTAGGTCGGCACGATGCTTGCCCGGGCGATTCCGGCGGTCCGGCAGTACGTAGAGGTAAATTGTGTGCCATTGTGTCTTGGGGCTACGGGTGTGCAGATGAAAAATATCCAGGAGTTTACATCAGCATCCCAGCCGTTCGAGATTTCATTGATCAATGCATGAAATTGTAAATGTATGCATGAATAAAAGATTGATAATAAAATTGATATTAAATCGTAAAAAAAAGACTAAGCATTTTTTCAAATTTCTGGTTTTATTGTAAAGGTTGAACTTTTTCATTAACTAATGGAATACACTATCAATTATTTGACTACTACAACTGGCTCGACGGTACCTCATCCGATCAACCTAATTTTTCAGTGATTTTGCGGGTCGAAACTCTTCAATAGCAACTCCGGTTTCATGTTTCGACGCTTCCATCATCTTTGGGTGCTCTTCGTAATCAAACTACAGGTCGTTACTGTTGAACGACTTTCACGAAATTTGGCAAAAGTGATTTTAGTTTAAGTTCAATGAAGAATTATTTGACAAACCGTAGTCAACTAGAGAATTGTAAGAGTAGAGTTGGTCAAGTTGAATATTTATGGTTTTTTTTTATATACGAGGGCGACCGCAAAAGTAACTGGCCTAACATAAAGAGAACCGTTTTTTTGGAATTATAATTATTTATTTTTCAACATAATCTCCTTCCAAATCAATACACTTCATCAAACGTTTTTCAAGTTTTTTGATTCCATCCGAAAAATAAGATTTTTCAAGACCTTTAAAATATGCCTCAGTTTCAGCAATAACCTCGCTATTGGACGAAAATTTTTTGCCACCGAGAATTTTTTTTAAATTTGGAAACAAGAAATAATCAGAAGAAGCTAAATCTGGAATATATATGGTGGATGCGGAGCAATTTCAAATCGTCATTCGGCCAGTTTTTGTTGAAAAAATTTTTAAGATTAAGGGAATTGTAATTTTAAATTTTTTAAAATTTAATTCAATTAAATCGGGCTAGTGGTTCCCGAGTTATGCCGGCCGAAACAAATTAACCAAAAAAAAAATTTTAAAATTTAAAAAAAAAAAAATAAAACAAAAACCAAACGAAAAAAAAATTTTTTATTGCGTTTTTCGAGCTCATGTCAAGGTTATCTACACAGAAAAAATTATCGCATCCGGAGTACATGAAATTTTTTTCATTTTGTTGAGTAGTGTAATCAATAAATATTATACCCCTTGCATCCCAAAATACTGTGGCCATTACTTTTCCTGCTGACTAAACAGTTTTCGCCTTCTTGGGACCACTTTTACCAGCTTCTATCCATTGTTTTTACTGTTCTTTGCATTCTATGATTTAGTGATGGATCCATGTTTCATCAGCAGTTATGAATCGGCGCAAGAACTCTATTGGAAATCGCTAAAAGCTCCTCGGAGTTGGTCCAACGGACGATTTTTTGGGGCAAAGTCAACAAACGCGGCACCCTTCATGTGGAGTTCATCATGTAAAATACTCCAAACTTGTTTTTCGTGTCATTTAACAATATCTGCAAGTTCTCTGAGCTTTATTCGTCTATCTTTAGTCACTTCATTAAATATTTAGCTAATGTTTTCAAGAGTAGTAGCAGTTGTTCATCTTCCGTACTTGAACGACCCATTTTAAATTGTTGAAGCCAGGATTTCACGGTGGAGTATGATGGTGCATTATCACCATGAACAGAATCCAATTCATCTTTGATTAATTGTGGCGTATAACCTTTCATATAAAAGTGTTTAATTACCGCACGAAACTCTTTATTTTCCATTTTTCAAAAATTATAAAACTTGTTTATTTCAATCTCCTGTAACAAAGAAAATAACCATTAAATATTTCGGAAATTTTGACAGATGGCTTATAAAAGATTGCTTTTAAAAAGCAAAAAAAAAAGTTGCTTGTAAAACAGAAAAATTGTGCTTTTAACAACGAGGTCGGATAGCCACCTCTATATCGTCAACAATTTTTACTATGATAAATAAAATCTATACCTTATAGGGTCTCTGATCAATATTTCGAGGTGTTGCAAACCGAATGCCACATCTAGTATACGCACCTTTCTACGGTATTTCGAACCATTGCGCCTATTGACTAAAAGACTTTTAAGTCATCCAAATGATTTTATTTAAAAAAAACGGAAAAGGTTTTCCCAAAATCGAAAGTGAAGATAACAAACATTTTTGATACAATAGAATGGGTGTGTACGTATTTTCTTTTGCCATCGAAATTTGAAAATATTTAAACAGATGGCCCTTGTTGTTCAATTCAATAGTTTCGATGAATCGCTATAAAAATATCAGGTCTTTCTTCCAATTCAGTTCAGTTGGCATAGCAGCCTCTACAAGAATGTACACACAAAGCAGCAGGATGTTTGTGGCAAGGATCGCCGGCCTCTGTTTGGTGGCAGTGCTAATCTCTATCGCTGATGGTGCAGCTTCGGCAGGAAAAGTCTACCGCCGCTACAATAACGACCATCGCATTGTTAATGGAACAGTTATACCAATCGAAGATGTTCCCTGGACCGTTCAAATCGTACAGGGACATGGCATATGGATTTGCGCTGGAAGCTTAGTATCACCGCAGTTTGTTGTTTCAGCTGCTCACTGTTTTACAAGCTTCCACGCGGATGAAATTCATGTAATGGTGGGCGTCGAAAAGCGTAATGGCAACTGGGACAAGGAAAAGCTTAAAGTGGAGAACTTTTGGAATCACCCGGAATATGTGGACTCTACCGAACATATGGATGTGGCCGTAATAAAATTAAGCAAGCCAATTAAGACAAACGCAAAGGTACAAGCCATACCAATGTGTGACAAGCCTTTGGAGGCAGATCAAAATGTACAAATTGTTGGTTGGGGTTCAACAAAATTCGGGGTCCAAGAGACATCGAACGATTTGCAGGCCATCAAAGTGCCGGTATTTTCCAGGGAGGATTGCATAAAGATGCACGAGGATTCGGAGACCAAAATAACGGATAGCATGGTGTGTGCTGGTATTCCAGGCAACAAAGATTCTTGTCAGGGAGATTCCGGCGGTCCGGTTGTGCGTAGGGGCGAACTGTGTGGCATTGTATCGTGGGGAGTTGGGTGTGCCAACGAGAATTATCCAGGCGTTTACACTAGCATCCCGGCAGCACGTGATTTTATTGATAAATGCATGAAACTTTAGGTGTGAGGGCACATTTTCTATGCATTGGAATAAAATTAATTTTAATAAAAATAACCAGTTTTTAAATTTCTTTTATAAATTACACCATAGAATAGAGTGCATATATAAACAGTAAGCAAAAATCGGTTGGCAATCGGGCCGAACTACAAATATTCGGTTGGATAAACATTCTTTTTCTTGCTTTCACCAACATTCGATGGTATTGATGGTTACATGGTTCAAAGTACCATAAGATGGAAGCTACAATAATTTTAAAGTCAGTTAGACCAACCTAATTCAGTGGAATTAGGATGGTTGCCAAAACTAATGGTTGTGCTATCCAACCAAAAATGAAGTAAAGGGTAGAGCACGGAAATTTGCTTATTTGGGAATGAAATAATATTTTTTTTCACTAAAGACACACAGTACAGTAAACAGTTTATTTAGCAGGACAAAATCTCGAATAAATAACGAAGATAAATCAGACGTTGTATACCAAATAAAGTGCAATGGTGACGAGTCCGACATATGCCAAAAGGTATATGTCGGCACTACTAAAACTAAACTTAAGACAAGAATTTCGTCCCACAAATCTGACCTAAAAGCCGTAAATAGGTCCATAGAACAAAAGACCGCACTTTCAGCCCACTGTACATTGACTGGACATAAGCCTGACTTTACCTACGTAAAAATTGTAGCGCAAGAGAGAAATTATAGAAGATAGATATAGAAGATACACTCTCGAAATGCTTAACATTATTGACGTACCTAATGAGAGGAGAATTAATTACAAAACGGACACAGATGGGATCGCACACATATATGTGACAGGCCAAAGAGAAAGGGACCTAAGGGTTAAAAAAATCAATTTTCATTTTCTTTTCTTTTTTTGATGTGGACAACATCTGAGCATCGAATGAGACTGATCCCATGCCCCATAAGTGTTCCCTCCCAGAGATATGCGCGTTTTATGAAAGTCGACGATTCAACACCAAATATACACTTATTTAAATCTTTAAAATGGATCTCCTGAACAAAACTGATTTTTACCCTTAGGTCCCCTTCTATTTTGCGCGTCACATATACAGCAAGCTGAAGAGTACCACAAAAATCAGTTGACAGCGATAATCAGACGGACGACAGTGTTTTGTTAATGTAATTATTTTTCAAATATTGTGTTAATGTTTTGTTTATTAAATGTAATCATGTTTTGTATTTTGTCAGTGACAACCCCTGAAGATGATTGACGAAGTCAATCGAAATATTGGGTTAAATAAAAATTAAACAACACAGAACAACGAGTTTAAATAAATGAACTCAAGCCGAAAAATAAAATAATAAAATAACAACACCAAAGGTCAACTATTCACTTACAACAATTTTTAACCTTAGAAAAATTTATTTTGTATTTTAATTATATTAAACAGTAAGAGAATTTTTTAAATTCATGATTTTAAATAGGGTATCTGGCATATGTAGACCTTCGCTATACACTGCATACGTTTTCTAAAGTTTTCATGAACTCTAAAAATTATATCGACTGATATTCTGCCAGTTTCAGCCTCAATATTGTCAATTAGGTCTTCCAAGGTGTTGGAACGGTTGATGTACACCTTCGACTTCAGGTTATCCCAAAAGAAAAAAACGCATGGGTCTAAGTCTGGTGATCGTGCCGGCCAGTTCACATCACCTCTCAAAGAAATAAGCAGTCCAGGAAACATTTGCCTCAAACAATTCGTGGTAAACCTCTTTGTGTGTGCAGTGGCACCATCCTGATGGAACCGTGTAACCTCTAATTGCATTGCCTCAAAAATCGTCTGAAAAAAAGTATGGAAATGCCAAGAGCAAGTGATTGCTTCCGAGCAGAGCGTTTCGGAGATTGCAGGACTGCTGCTCTAACTCTCTCGATGTTTTGTGGTGTTGTAATCCTTCTCTCAGGTCCCCTTCGTACACATGACACCTTTCCTGTTGTTTTCAATGAAGTTACCCAATTTACAATTGATTGCCGCCCAGAAACACGTCAGCGTGGTGGAACAGCGAATTATAAACGAAAAGCACGCCGCACTGCAATGATCGAGTGCGCATTTGAAAAATACGTTTCAACACAAAATGACCTCTCCTTACGTGTTCAATGCTTGATGGCAACTGAGAGGCAGACAAATAGAAATCCTCCGTCAGCCATACGGTTGATATACAGCTCCGACTTTAGGTTACCTCAAAGCAAAAAAAAACGCATGGGTCTAAGTCTGGTGAGGGTGCCGGCCAGTTCACATCACCTCTCAAAGAAATAAGCAGTCTAGGAAACATTTGCCCCAAACAATTCATGGTAACCCTCATTGTGTGTGCAGTGGCACCATCCTGATGGAACCATGTAACCTCTAATTGCATTGCCTCAAAAGTCGGCTGAAAAAAGTCTGGAAATGCCAAGAGCAAGTGATTGCTTCCGAGCAGAGCGTTTCGGAGATTGCAGAACTGCTGCTCTAACTCTCTCGATGTTTTGTGGTGTTGTAATCCTTTTCTCAGGTGCCCTTCGTACACATGACACCTTTCCTGTTGTTTTCAATGAAGTTACCCAATTTACAATTGATTGCCGCCCAGGAACACGTTAGCGTGCGGGAACAGCGAATTATAAACGAAAAGCACGCTGCACTGCAATGATCGAGTGCGCATTTGAAAAATACGTTTCAACACAAAATGACCTCTCCTTACGTGTTCAATGCTTGATGGCAACTGAGAGGCGGACAAACAGAAATCCTCCGTCAGCCACTAGAAGCCACGAATACTCTGCACTCTCTTCGACTAACAGAGCCGCTACAGCCTGCCGTGCAAAAAAAAACAAATTTCTTCCCTATACATGTTACTTTGATACCAATAATTTGTGGTGACAACAGACTAATGCTTTGTAGTGACCAAACCCCTTTTAGTTTGATATCGTAACATATTACACTATGTAACGAAATGTTGGTCTCCCTTTGGGGGGGCGGGGTGTGGTTGAACGAAGATTATAATAAATCCCAAAACGGCTGATAGGTCCCAGTTGTTTTTGTTGAGCAAATTTTCATTTTGCAACTCCACTGTATGAAATAAGTTAAAAAGTAGTTAAAAATTTCTTCGGTTTAGCGAATTTTTTATTTTTTCAGTAAAATTGTATAGAGTTTAGTTTCGTAACAGACCGATATGAAAGTACATATTCTAAATATTCAGTGTCTGTAGCCTAGATTTTTGTGTCACAATAACCCTAAAGTAGACGGAAATATTAAGATTTAAATTCCACTTAAATATTATCGTACTCAGCTTTATCTCATAATTAACTTGTCGAACAAACTTTATTAGAATTGAGATTCGACCAAGATTTAGAAAAACCTGCTTATAATTTAAATAACAGAATAAATATTTTTAAATCCATAACAATAAAAATTATATAAAAAACTTTCTTATTTCGTTCAGATAACCGAATAGATTAATGTTATCGTAAGTTGTAGCAGTTAAAAGGTGCTCGTGGTAACGACAACCGAATTCAGAGAGTTCTTATAGCCAAAAATCAATAACAACAACCAATACATGTATACATTTAGCTTCAATAATCATCCTAATAAGTTAGGGTTGACGAAACTTTGTCTGCTCAAACGATACTGTCAGTTCCCAATACTGAAAATTGACATGTACCTAAACCACTGTCGGTTATAGCGATGAAATACATGGATCGTATGTGCAATAGGGGTGGGATAGTGTTGTATGGAAATTCTTAGTAGTAAGATATGGGTATGACTCACCCCCTTATTTTGTGGGTTTTGAAAAAAATGCTTGGGCCAAAAAATGAGGGAGGTGGGATCGGGGCAAGTGACAGCTCATCGAAGTCAAAGGTCGTCTGATGGCAGAAAATATTCACAAAAAGCTCCGCAACTTCCTAGGAGTCGCATCTAGAGGATTAAAATGTATGACCGACCCCCATTAATTTTCCCCTCCCAATATTTTTTCCAAACATAACTACTCCCTATCTTCAGCCCCTAAGGTGCACCCGTACAAAAAATTATTTTTTTTTTAACTTTGCTCATACCGCTTTAACTACCCCAAAATTGCCCCTAGAGGAGTTAAATGTAGGACATACTCCCAATATTTCTGCAATTCCAACAGTTTCTCAAAACAAATTCACACTCTATCTTCAACCGTTAAGGGAGTTCCCATACAAATTTTTGTCATGAATACCCTCTATCGCTAACCCATAAGAAAAGTCCAATGCAAAATGCACTTAAAACGACCAAACAAAACAAAATTCCCCACAAAATAATATTTTCGTTTAAATTTTCTTTTATTATTGATAATAAATTATTTTCGTTTTTATTAAAAGTAAAAATACATGTATTTAAAACTCGAAACTTTTTATAGTTCGGAAATGTTAGTCAAATTAAGTTAATATTTTCATGTGATGGATATTTCTTCCGACTTTCGGCGATGACCTCAAGTAACAATATTTTTCATCATCGTTAGGGCAAATTGATATTACTGGGGCCGTCGCCGAAAATTTAAAAAAAAATAATTTTTTGTGGGATAGCCCCCTTAAAGGTTGAAGATAGGGGGTAGTTATGTTTGGTAAAAATATTGGGCGGTCATACATTTTACCCCTCTAGGTGCGACTCCTAGGTAGTTGCGGTGCTTTTTGTGAATATTTTCCCACGACCTTTGACCTCGTTGAGCTGTCACTTGCCCCGATCCCACCTCCCCAATTTTTTGGCCCAAGCAATTTTTTCCACATCCCACAAAATAAGGGGGTGAGACGTATCAAAATCGAAAACTCGTGCACTATCCCACCCCTAGTGTGCAACCAGCAACATTCCGTAGGCAAAAAATCAATTGTGGCAACAAATCTGTTCTCTGTGTAAATCAATGTAAAAATCAAAATACTTCCACTAAAATCCGTAAATTCTCTCCGATCTCTTTAAATTCCTTCCCATCTATGGCAAATGTTACGTTCCTGAGTTATATTCCACCTTAACCTCCACGTTAATAATTCCAATAGAACCGAGAGTTTCGCTAGATATTCGTACCACTGCCTTTTCGTATTTAATTTTCCACAATTGCGTTCACCCACTTGTGAGGGGAATAAACGTTGCTAATGAATGCCCTGAAACCAATTTTATAGTTTATTTTTTATTAAATTTTAATTACAATTATATTTAATAAATAACTATGTAAGAAAGTTAATCAAATCGATATCAGTACAGCCTCAGCAGCAGCGGCCTGTTTTGCAAATGTTAATGACAACTTCTTTTGATTGCAGGCTAACTTCAAGTCTACAACTCGGAGGTAAGTTATCCTTACATACATAAGTAATTATAAGTATGTAGGTTGGTTTGTCTGTATATATTTTATTATTGTATCGAATTAAATGCTAAACCTAGAATATAGAACACACATACACACGCATATATATGTTATGAAACACAATATGGTAAATAAGTGGCAAGAAACGAAAATATGGACGAATCGATGGGCCTTTTTCAAGGTTCGAATTATGTCTTACTCGGAAGGAATGTCGAAGTATTTTAAAAGTATTAGTAGGGACATAAATACTGTTACAACATTGAACGCACCCATTTCAATAGTAGAACTGAACATACCCCGTTAATGTCATATGGGTTTTGAAAGCTAACCTCAATAGCGTTAGTCTGTAAAGGGATTTTAAATTGTTTCAACTTTCACCATGAAGTGGTCAGATTATGAGAACCGTATCGCTGTAATAGCGCTTTTCAAGTGTGAAATGAAAAAAACGATATTTTCAAAACGCTCTGGCCGCTAGGGATTAGCCGCATGTTCGTCTACCGATGCGACCGCCATCGGTCGGGCCGCCCACGCTCTGTTCGAACACCGCATGTCATCAAAGCTGTTAAATCTAGAATTCACAGAAATTCGCGCCGAAAACAGAAAATCATGGCCCGTGAAATGAATATCACGCAAAAGTCTATGAGCCGAATCATTAAAAAGACTTGAGACTTGGGAGTACCGGACATTTATTGACTGCAGCTTTAAAAAAAAATAAGATTGAAAAATGCGAACGTCTTTTGGTGAAGCACGCTGATAACATAGAGGAACATTTTTGGGGTTATTGTCTTGGGGGGTGAGAAATTCCAAGTCAGGGTGATGGTACTAGGTCAGTATATTAAAACCCTCAAAGGGTTTTGCGTTCGTATGTGCCAGTAACCTATAAACAAAATGCGACATAGATCATAGAAATCGATTAACGCGTTCTGCTTTTATTCAAAATTAAGTAAAGGTATGAATTTCAAAAATTTGTTCGAGATAAGCTCAAAATTCCTTGATCTATGTCGCATTTTGTTTATAGGTTATGTGACTTTACGTGAAATTTATAAGACTCTACACGTTTTTCCGTTTGGGATTTATATGTTTAAAAAAAAAAAAAAATTTTTGGCAAAATTTTCTTCATAAATTTATCTCTAATTGCAAAAATGTTGATTTGGTAGAGAAACAATATATTAATGGATTAAAGAAAATGTAATTATTAATTTTTCTCACTTTATTTCAGCAAAATCGAACTAGTCGTTCTCGAGTTATGTCAAACTACGTTTTTGCCAACATTTTACAACTAAGCGAAAAAACATCAAGATAAGGAAAAAATGTAAAAGGCCATAAAACTGGCACATACGAACGCAAAACCCTTTGAGGGTTTTAATATACTGACCTAGTACCATCACCCTGACATGGAATTTCTCACCCCCCAGATTGGCTGTTGTACTGTGTAACTTGCTCAGAAAAATTTTGTTCACCGATGAAAAAATTGTTAACGTTCAGGAAAAAATTTACAAGCATAATTACCGAGTGTAAGCGCGGTCATCTAAAGAAGCATCAGAACTGATCCCAATGGTGGAAAGGGCCATCGCCCAGCTTCAGTCATGGTTTGGTGGGGTGTCTCTTACGATGGGGTCACTGACCTTCATTTTTGCGAACAAGTAGTCAAAACTTCGGCCAAAGTTTACCAAGAAACCGTTTTGGAAGCTGTTGTGAAGCCTCTTAACAATTCCCTGTTCCAAAACCAGCCATGGACTTTCCAGCAGGATTCTGCGCTGGCCCATAAGGCTAAAACGTCCCAGGCCTGGCTTCGAAACAATTTGCCAGTGTTCATTTCCTCTGAAGAATGGCCCTCAGGCAGTCCAGATTTGAACCCATTGGACTACAAATTGCGGACGGTTTGAGAGGGCAGGGTTTGTCACAAAAGCTGTGGTTAATTTTCCAATGGACGAGGTTCGTGCAGCTATTGACGATTGGCCAGTGCGACTAAGGGCGTGTGTAAAGGCAAAATGCGGACATTTCGAATAAGGAGATTCTTTTTGGATACAATATATATCAATACCAAGTAAAAAGGTTAAGTTTGGCTGTGCCGAACTTTGGATACCCATCACCAGATTCCCAAATAAAACCAAATTCGGTGCGGAAGTGTGTTTTATATAGAAATCTTGATGTGTAAAATTTCATTTCGATGGGTCAAGCATGTGGTGAGTTATCGTCATATTATTTCTCAAAGCCCATGAGACCGTTTGTGTGGGAGGTGCCAGTAGGACTTTTCCGATCTCAACAGAATTTGGCGCAGAGGTGTGTTCTATATAAGTTTTGTGTAGAAAATTTCATCTCGATAGGTCAAGTTTGTAGTGAGTTATTGTCATATTATTTTTCAAGGCCCATGAGACCGTTTGTGTGGTAGGTACCAGTAGGGCCTTCGCGATCTTAGCCAAATTTAGCGTAAAAGTCTGTTCTATATATTAATCTTTATGTAGAAAATTTCATCTCAATAGGTCAGATTTGTAGTGAGTTATTGTCATATTATTTTTCAAGGCCCAAGAGGCCGTTTGTGTGGGAGGTATTAGTAGGACTTTTCCGATCTCAACCGAATTCAGCGTAGAAGTGTGTTGTATATAGAAATTTTGATGTGTAAAATTTAATTTCAATAGGTCAAGTTTGTGGTGAGTTATAGTCATATTATTTCTCAAGGCCCATAAGGCCGTTTGTACGGGAGGTACAAGAAATGGTGGCCCAATCTAAACCATTTTTACATAGATGATTGCGCCTATATATAGATTATTATATGCAAAATTTCAGTAATTTTGCTTAAGAAACTGGACGGATATTTCCAAATAAAAAACTAATTTTTATTAGGTCGTGTCGGTTGAGGGTCTCCAACACCAACTTCCCGTAGAGCTGTATAGCCCATTTTCAATACCAACCATGCTAGGGTATCTACACATATTTGTGCCAAATTTCAGCTCCCTAGCTGTTTTTATGCAGGCTCTATCTTGTTTTCAACAGACGGAGAGCCGGACAACATGGCTAGATTGTCTTAGAAATTTACGAGGATCAAGAATATATACTTTGTTGGGTCTCCGATGATTATTTCAAGGTGTTACAGACAGAATGACAAATAGTGGAGGTTGTATGGTGGAGGGTATTAAAAAATATTTGGTCTGAAAACATTGATTACATTTTATTTTACAGCATAAAAGTTGTGTAACAGTATTTATGTCCCTACTATGGTAAAAAGGCTAAAGGTGGACGTGGCCGACTTTATTGTACAGCATTTCTATTAAAAACGGGTTTTTAGACCTGGCTCTAAATTTACCCAAATTTAAAAAGTGTCATATTTAAATTGGTTAAATTGTTTTTCTGTAAAACATATGGCTTTTTAAAATGGGGCTGATTTTCGGACCCGTCATCCTTGAGAATATTTTACTCTTATTGGGCACCAAACGATGTGTATGAGAGTTATATGAAAAATTTGGCCTATGGGAAACTGGTCCACGATCGGTTGTTGGTTCATCGTCAGATAAAAAGCCTTTTTCAACGTGGAGGTGTGGGTTACGTCTTGAGGTGCAGCCATTAGTTATAGAACCGGTCAGATACTTTGCCTTACGACAAACATCCCCAATAACACCCTGCCAAGTACTTAAACTACCCCCTCAGGCCTTGCAAGCCTCTCCTTCCGCTGCTGTGTGTACACTCATTATGCATGTGTGCGTGTTTACAAGTACACTCGGTTCTTTTTACAACTACAACAACATTTGTAAATACAATTTTATTATTAATATGAATACAAACGAAATATTGAACATGCTTTCATCACAAACACTAGCGCACAAACACAGACATACATACACACACATACACCTACATATACATATGCATATTCTGTGTACATGCAACTATTTTAAAACTTACTTTCTTAAATAATTGTACACAAACAATGTCCTGCGGCAAATAAGTATCTGCTGAAAGACTTGTCGGGAACAAACTCTGCCTTCGCTCGTATGTAAATATGTACATTGTACACTGTATATACATACATGTATTCGTATATGCACACATCCATACATATGTATATACCCCACCAAATGGTACAGAAGACTAGCAAACGGCGAGAAGGAAACAGAGCGTAAAGGGCTGGCCTGGGTCGAGACAAGGACGTGGCGTATATGCGTATCTGTAGCGTTTGTTATGCTCGAGGATGCTTCCAGATAGCATGCGAGACCATGGGCGACGTCTCCGCCGTCGCATGTTTATCCTTCATCTGTGCGTTGATCTGAAAATGTGCTCAAATATTAATTTGCATATCGATTACACATCAACACGACTTGTGAACGACGCATTTAGGCGATGCATATTGTGTGTGTAATAGGGTAGGCCATGCTATGGGCTACATCTGTTTCATTCTCAAGATCTCAAAGTGTTGATCACAGACCGATTTAAGTATTTTCAATCGATCATCGAAAAATTCTAAGATAATCCTTTCCGTACGTCCCTCCGAGTCTGACAAAACCACCAAAGTGGACAAAGTTATGACCCTCCATTTTGGGATGTTTAAATGGATACAATCGGCCAAGAGAGAAACAATTCCATTTGCAACAGCTCGAAATCCTTATCAGCGACCCTATATACTCGTACTCGTATATATATATATATATTATTGATCGTAAATTCTAAAACGATAAAGCCATGTCCGTCTGTCTCTTGAAATCAAGATTCAGTTCAAAGGAAAAGAGCTAGAGGCTTATACATTTTTAGATATATGTCTTGTGGTTGCAGATCGGTTGAATAGAAAATGACCAAATGGGGAAAAGGGGAGAAACTTTCCCTTTGAGGGACTAAAAAAAGATATGAAAAAAAAATTTTTTTTTGAAAAAATAGTTATGCTTCAAAATTGTAGGAGACAAAATTCCTCTAACACTCTGGGTCATATATATTTCTAGGTTGCTATATATATTTCTGACCTAGGCAACACTAAGTGTTGCCTGGTGCCATCTGACATTTGCAGTGGAAAGTTTGACATACGTACTCAGAACCTTTTAAAGTACGACCATCATTTGTGTTGCTTACAGCGACTTGAAAAAATCATTTTGGTAAAAAAATGAATTTAACTCGTGAACATTTTCGTGCGATAATTTTTCACAACTTTCGACGTAGACTATCACGACAAAAGTGCATCGATGAACTTAAATCTTTGTACGGCGATGAAGCACCATCCTACATCACTGTAAAAAACTGGTTTAATAAATGCAATCGTGGCCGACGCTCGCTCAAAGACGAAGGTCGTGAAGTTCGTTCAAACACGGTCGTTGTGCCATCGAACATTGATGCCGTGCGTGAACTGATAATGCAAGATCGTCATGTAACACACCGTGATATAGAGGCATCCTTGGGAATTTCTTCCACCAGCATACATAATCTCTCAAAAAAAAGGCTCGTGTCGATTGGTGCAAAGAAATTTTGAAAAAATACTATCACGGTACTTCGAAAGACGTTTATAAGATCGTCAGAGGTGACGAATCATGGATCTATGCGTATGAGCCCGAAACAAAACAGCAATCGACCGTGTGGGTCTTCGAAGACGAGCCAAATCCAACGAAAGTTGTTCGTGGAAGAAGCACTTCGAAGCAAATGGTCGCCTGTTTCTTCGAAAAAACTGGTCATGTGTCGACTTTTCCGCTTGAGCAACGTAGTACGGTCAATTCAGAGTGGTTCACCACAATTTGTTTGCCTGAAGTCTTCGGAGAAATTCGAAAAACGAACAAGAGATGACGAATGATTGTGCACCATGACAATGCGAGCTCTAACACATCGGCTCAAACGAGCTCCTTTTTGACCAGCTAACACGTCGAATTGATGGGTCATCCGCCTTACAGCCCTGACTTGGCACCCAATGACTTCTTTTTATTCCCGCACATCAAGGAAAAAATGTGTGGTCAACGTTTTCAATCGCCTGAAGCAGTTGTTGAGGCGTTCAAAAACCATGTTTTGGAGGTGTCTCAATCGGAGTAAAAAAAGTGCTTTGACAATTGGTTTGAGCGCATGCAAAAGTGTATAAAGCAAGCTGGAGAATACTTTGAAAAACAATCAAACCTTTTTTGATGATAAATATTCGCATTTTCATTATTAGGTCAGAAATGTATATAGCAGCCCTCGTATGGGTATGCAGAAACACTAACATTTTCTCACAATCTAAATATGTTAAAATATTTGGGTTATATAAGCCGGATCGGCCACATTTAACTATGGACATATGGGTATTAAAAACAATAATTAAAAACAATAAAATTTCGCCAGGAATACTAATATAACAATAATTCTGCAATTTGACCCAATTTAAGACCTTAACTCATGGATCTAAAGTCCCTAGGATGCCAAAAATAGGCCCTTTCGAGCATGGACATATGTGTACTCAAAAGCACTAAAATGTTCTGCAGAATCTGAATATTAATTTATTAATTTTACGATTTTGCTGAAATGGAGGCGTTGACCAGGGGTCTGGGTCCCAAGAATCATCCCCTAATGTTCGGAGACATAGGCGTAGAAACGATGAAAGCTTCTCACAAATCCAAACATGGACCTTTATTTAAGTTTTGGACCAATTTGGGATTTAAAGCACCCATATAGGGACACCTTGATTATGGACATATGAGAATTAAAAACAATAAAAATTCGTGACAAATTCCGATTCAAAGAGTTTTCAGGTCTTGGCCCATATGTGCCGAAAAACAGGTCCTTTCGAACATGGACATATGGGTACTAAAAATCAGTTAAATTTTTAAATTATTTAAATTTTATATTAATTTAACAATTTGGCTGAATTCGACGCCTCGACCTATGGGCGGAGTCTATAGGGCCCGGGCCCAAGAACCGTTTCGTAACGTTCGGTGCTTATTTTTATTCGGAATCACCGAAATTTTCTTACAAATTCAAAGATGCAAATATTTTTGAGATTTTTGCCAATTAAGAACTTCTACAGGTCCATATGAACCTTAGGTGTTCAAGAAACGGCCACCTTGCAATATGGACATATGGGACTTTGAAAACAATAAAATTGCGTCACGAATCCTATTACGAGTATCATATTAATTTTACTTATAATATCCGACTAATTTAAATTCATTGATCTATGGTTAGGTCCCTAGCGTGCGAAAATAGGTCCTTACGAACATGGGCCTCAGTGAACGGAGAAGTAGTGGAATTTTGTAAAGCATTTAGATTTTCCGATTCGGCTGAATAAGAGACATGTACCAATGGGCCCTGGGACCCAAAGCCGTCCCCCATTTTCTTACAAATCTAAATACATACCTGTATTTAAGATTTGTGACAATTTTACACTCCACTAAATTGAAGGCCTCAACATTTAGGCGTGGTCTACGTACCCTTGGGCCCAAAAAACGTCCCAACAACGCAATCCATGGTGGAGCTCGTAATAGCGTCGGCCAGGCCGAACTTAACAACGTTTTTATTTGTTTTTTTTTAATTAACTGAGAATTAAATTAATGGCGAATGCAAATATGGGTTTATTTGAAATTATCTCAGGTTTTATATGATTATTGTTATTCTCTCATCACAACAGAGGATTCATGATGGAGGATATCGACACATACAGACAAAAGTCCTCTGGAAATCGGTCTGAACAACCAAATTTCTATTAGACAAGAAGACATTCAGTTCCAATCACCAAATGTTAATATTCGTGATGGATGTTCGGTTGGATGTTCCATAAAGCGATTTCTATGTCTATATTATGGTACTTACAACTCACTATTCGGTAACATCAACCGAATGAAGTTTAAATTATTAGTTGCCAGGACAGCTGTAGCAACAACTTATAGTTTTGTAGAGAATTGTTCGGTGTATCCAACAATTTGTAATGATCAGAAATTATTTTGCTCTAATAACCAAACACGGGTGCATCTTAGAAACAATTTGATTGCAAAAATAAAATACAAAAACAATTAATATACTTATAAGGCACATAAATACTGTTACAACATTGAACACACCCATTTTAATAGAAGAACTGAACATACCCCGTTAATGTCATATGGTTTTGAAAGCTAACCTTAGCGTTAGTCTGTAACGCGATTTAAAAATTGTTTCAACTTTCATCATGGAGTGGTCAGATAATGAGAACCGTATCGCTGTAATAACGCTTTTCAAATGTGAAATGAAAAAAGCGATATTTTCAAAACGCTCCGGCCACTAGGGATTGACCGCATGTTCGTCTACCGATTAATAAAACTGTTTGAGGAGACTGGAGATGTAAAAGACCGCCACCGGTGGGGCCGCCCACGCGCTGTTCGAACACCGCATGTCATCAATGAATCAAGAATTCACAAAACTCCGCCCGAAGACAGAAAATCATGGCCCGGAAGATGAATATCACGCAAAAGTCCATTAGTCGAATCATTTAAAAAGACTTGGGTCTTGGGGCTTTCAAACGACATACCGGACATTTATTGACCGCAGCTTTAAAAAAAATAGGATTGAAAAATGCAAACGTCTTTTGGTGAAGCACGCTGATAACTTGAACAGAAAAATTTTGTTCACCGATGAAAAAATTTTTACCGTTCAGGAAAAATTTAACAAGCAAAATGATAGTGTATGTACGGTCATCTAAGGAAGCATCTGAACTGTTCCCAAGGATGCAAAAGGGTCATCACCCAGTTTCAGTCATGGTTTGAAGGGATGTCTGTTACGATGGGGTCGCTGACCTGAATTTCTGCGAACAAGGAGTCAAAACATCGGCCAAAGTTTACCACCGTTTTGGAAGCTGTTGTGAAGCCTCTTAACAACTCCCTGTTCCAAAACCAGTCATGGGCTTTTCAGCAGGATTCTGCACCGGCCCATAAGGCTAAAACGTCCTAGGCCTGGCTTCGAAACAATTTGCCAGCGTTCATTTCCTCTGAAGAATGGCCCACAGGCAGTCCAGATTTGAACCCATTGGATTACAAATTATGGACGGTTTTAGAGGACAAGGTTTGTCACAACAGATACCCCAACATTGGATCTCTTAAGACTGCTTTGGTTCGAGATGTGGCCAATTTTCCAATGGACGAGGTTTGTGCAGCTATTGATGATTGGCCAGTGCGACTTAAGACTTGTGTACACGCAGAAAAAAAGTATGGTTGGGGTGACAAGATTCGAATAGGATCATACTATTGTTGGGTATATGGTTGTGACATAACAATATTATGATCCTCACAACAATAGTATGATTCACACATAACCATACTATGATCCCCACAACCATAGTATGATTCACACGCAACCATACTATGATCCACACAACCATAGTATGATTCACACTCAACCATACTATAATCTCCACAACCATACTATGATCCTCACAACCATAGTATGTTTCTCATACAACCACAGTATGATCCTCACAACCATAGTAGGATTCAAACGCAACCATACTATGATCCCCACAACCATAGTATGATTCACACTCAACCATACTATGATCCCCAAAATTGTTTATTAGGATTGGTTATTGTTGTTATTCAAAAATAGAGGTTTTAATTAAGTATGTTATTTTGAATTGCATTACTATTAGTTCATAGCCAGATTTGAGGCCAAGTTTTTATTAAACATTTCATTCAAGAAACAAAAATATATATTCCAACGGTCTAAAATACTTTTAGTTGCCAGCAGGGGTGAATGCTACTTCACCATCCGTAGCCACCAAGTAACGAATGTGATTAAACCATGATCAATGGCTATATACTTAAGTGCAGGCAGATTTTAAATAAACGAGAACAAGTCGGTATTAGAGTATTTCACCGAACAAAGTAAACACAATAAAAATCAAATATTTGTTAACGGAAATTTTAAACAACAATACTTTTGTTGCACCAACCATGTTTATACGGTTGCTACAACCATATTTTCATTTCTAAATTTGGTAATAATACTATTGTTACATTTCAACAATAGCAATATTGTCACAATCATACTATTGTCAAAATGAAATTCAAAAAACAATACTATGGTTGCGACGAACATGCTTTTATTGAAGAGAACATATTATTGTTGCGGTGACCATAGTGTAACCATATCTTTTCTCTGCGTGTAGAGGCAAAAGGCGGACATTTCCAATAAGTAGATTCTTTTTGGATACAATATACATCAATAAATATATTAAAAAGTATTTGGTCCAAAAACATTCAGTACTTTTTATTTTACAGCATAAAACGTGTGTAACAGTATATATGTCCCTACTAAGTAGTTAAAGTTAGTTAAGGTTTCTCTGAAAATCATGTCGTCGTAAAGGAAATGAAGACATATCTTCCTCTGATAGCCAATTGTCACGAAAAAGTCCTTCAATGTGTGGACAATACAATTTGTATTTTGATTTTAGTTACTATTTTTAATTAAAACGTTCAGGTCTTCAATTGAAGCCTCAAATTCAAATGCCTAACTTATTTAAAAACAGAAATTAAAATATCCCATTGAAAAGGGATTAACCGGCCAGAGGCCTTGCCTCTTGCACCTGCATCTAAATTCGATTATCATTTCATTCTTCATAGGTTTCTACTCAGTCACTTCCACCGATTTATTCAGTTACATTAACTGTACGTTTCAGGGCATCAATTAACATTCGATTGTGCTAATGGAAACTTGATAGTAACCTCATGTAATCTCAATCATTCGGTTGGCAACAAAATTCGGTTGTAAGTTTCGAAATGGGCGAACTTCACTTATTTTTTACTTGTCTAAATTAAGAAGCTCACACCCCCTATTTAACTGTAATAACTGAAATACAATCGTATTACTTTAACTAGAGCCGATTTTCCACAAATCGGTTAGTAGCCATAATACGAGGGCGACCGCAACAGTAACTGGCCTAACATAAAAAGAACCGTTTTTTTATGGAATTATTATTATTTATTTTTCAACCTAATCTCCTTCCAACTCAATACACTTCATCAAACGTTTTTCAAGTTTTTTAATACCATCCGAAAAATATGATTTTTCAAGACCTTGAAAATATGCCTCAGTTTCAGCAATAACCTTGCTATTGGACGAAAATTTTTTGCCACCGAGAATTTTTTTTTAAATTTGGAAACAAGAAATAATCAGCAGGAGCTAAATCTGGACTATATGGTGGATGCGGAGGAATTTCAAATCGTAATTCGGCCAGTTTTTGTTGAGTTAAAAATGCAGTGTGCGAAGGAGCATTATCTTGATGAAAAAGAACTTTGTTTTTTCTAAATGCGGTCGTTTTATCTTGATTTCTTCACTCAACCGATTCAATAATGCACAATAATATTCACTATTTATAGTTTTTCCTTTCTCAAGATAATCAATAAATAGTATGCCCCTTGCAACCCAAAATACTGTGGCCATTACTATTCCTGCTGACTAAACAGTTTTCGCCTTCTTGGACCACTTTTACCAGCTTCTATCCATTGTTTTGGCTGTTCTTTGCATTCTGGGATGTAGTGATGGATCCATGTTTCATCAACAGTTATGAATCGGCGCAAGAACTCTATTGGATTACGCTGATAAATCGCTAAAAACTCCTCGGAATTGGTCCAACGGACAATTTTTTGGGGCAAAGTCAACAAACGCGGCACCCATCTTGCGGATAGCTTTTTCATGTGGAGTTCATCATGTAAAATACTCCAAGCGTGTATTTTAACAATATCAGCAAGTTTGCTGAGCATTATTCGTCTATCTTTAGTCACTTCATTAAATATTTTTCTAATGTTTTCAATAGTAGTAGCAGTTTTCGGTCTTCCAGAGCGTTCTTCATCTTCCGTACTTGAACGACCCATTTTAAATTGTTGAACCCAGGATTTCACGGTGGAGTATGATGGTGCATTATCACCATGAACAGAATCCAATTCATCTTTGATTAATTGTGGCGTATAACCTTTTATATGGAAGTATTTATTTACCGCACGAAACTCTTTATTTTCCATTTTTCAAAAATTATAAAACTTGTTTACTTCAATCACCTGTAACAAAGAAAATAATCATTAAATATTTCGGAAATTTTGACAGATGGCTTATAAAAGATTGCTTTTAAAAAACAAAAAAAAAACAGAAAATGTGCCAGGCCAGTTAGTTTTGCGGTCGCCCTCGTAGGTTAGTAGAAATAGTAGGACATAATGGAGTTTTAGGATTGTCAAAGGCTCATTATATTTTAACAGCGCTTGGTATATTACTACTAAGGCCATGGAAATGTCCGCATGCATCACTGCATCGATTCGTGGTTATTGCTATCGCAAATATTCAAAAAAATTCAATGCAAACTTTAATAATATCTAAAAGATGTTTTCGGTGTTGTACACTATTTTGCTGCACACTCTAATCTAGATGTTCGTTAATTCTTCCTTCCATTACACAACATACCTCTTCTTTTGATCCTTGTTTTCTGACCAGTGTCTAGCAGCAAAAGATGCCGCAGGCCTCCCTATGTACAAACTCTTAAATGCAGTCCATTTGATTGGACATGGAAATTTGGTTTTGCACAAAAACAGCGTATAAACGTTTTAACTTATTGTTGATACATACTGGAAACACAAAGGTTCAAATGTATGGCATGGCAAATAAGGCAAAGTTCACACAGAGACGAGATTTGTTGCCACAAACGAATTTTTTCCCCACCGAATGTCGGTAATTCCACATACTATCCATATATTTCTTCGTTTAAACCGAATAAACCGAGGGAAATGAACATTCGGTTGAAGCAAAGAATTTGCGCTTATTCAAACTGAATTTGTAAATGTATTGGTTGTTGTTATTGAGTGTAGAAGTATATGTGACAGCGCATAGAGAAATAGACCTAAGGGTAAAAAACATCTGACAATCGAATGAGACCGATCCCCTGCCCCAAAAGAGTTCCCTCCAAGAGATATGCGCGTTTTATGAAAGTGAAGTCGACGATTCTAAGCGCAAATAGAAAGGGACCTAATCTTTCAAATGACTCTCCTGAACAAAACTTTTCATCAACTTTTCATTTTTTTTGATGTGGACAACATCTGAGCATCGAATGAGACCGATCCCATGCCCCAAAAGTGTTCCCTCCCAGAGATATGCGCGTTTTATGAAAGTGAAGTCGACGATTCTAAGCGCAAATAGAAAGGGACCTAATCTTTAAAATGGCTCTCCTGAACAAAACTGGTTTTTAACCTTAGGTCCCTTTTTATTTTGCGCGTCACATATGCAGACACAAGTGCCCACATACCGATTTTACGGTCGAAAACCATGTTGTACATGGACATGGTTTCCTCACCGCTCAGAGCGAGGACTATCTCTACCTCTTTCGTTCGATAACGGTGAACGGCACCCAAGTATTAAGGCTGGGCCCGACCGTACCCCCCACAAGGCCGGAGGGCCTATAATGACTAGGTAGAGTCTTGAGAAAACCCCATAAGCCCCAGTCACCCGTGGTACCGGTTAACCTCCGGTCAGGTTCCGTAACCAAGGTTTCTCCCAGTTTAAGTTCCATGTAACCAGGGGACTGGTGCCCCCGTAGCAGCAAGCTTCAGGTTAGAGAGAGAAAATTTTGGCAGTTCGATGTCAGAGAGTTTGCAAATTTTGGTTGGAGAAATTTTAGCCAACCAAAATTTGCAGATAGAACAGATGTTTGAAATCAGCTTTTTATGTAAACAAATAAAGGTAAAAATAAATTTACAACAGAATAGGTAAGTACAAAGTGGAATATTATTTTATTTTATTTAATATATATTCTAAACACTGAAATTAGAAAGAAAGAAAAAGTTTTCTTTTGCTCCTTTTTTATTACAAATCTTGACACTTTAAAATTCAAAATAAAATTAAATGTAATGCAACCAGTAAACAAAATCAGCTGTTTCATTGCAAATTTGTACTGGAAGCTGTTCGTTTACTTTTCTTGCAAATTTTAATAAAAAAAAAATTCGTAAAAATGAAATAAAATTGGCCTTACGCTCTCAAAAGTAAGAACTTGCAAATTTCCATTGGGAAAGTAAACGAACACACTTAAAATCAGCTTTATCTTTAAATTGTTTTTGGCACTTAAAAACTAAAATTCAATTCGATGACCCACTAAACCTATTCGATGCAGTTAACTATGCCACTTTACAAAACTCTTGATTAGATTCGAAAGTAAAATACCAGTTTTCAAAAAAGAACAACTCAAATAACCAAAATTAAATAAATACAAAAACAAAATAAACAAGTAAAATCGTTGCTAAGTTCTAACTGGCCTAACCTTACATATATAACCGTACACTCGCAACTAAAGGTCCAACTAGTCTTGACGGTTGATTCTGCAATCTGCAGAAGTCTACCGTCGCACAGTGGCGCCATTTGAGTTTTTTCGTTGCAAAAATCATATCTTTTGAACCGAATAAGATAATTGAACAGTTTAAACAGCATATGATAGATAACTGTTCAGCCTATGAAATGAGCGTTTGGAAAGGGTGCTACGCTCTGTAGGGGCCTAATTATGGGTTATCAAAGTTAAAATTAGTAGAAAAATCAATTTTATGGTAACTAAAAAAAAAATTTTTAAATTTTTAGATTGTTTTTATTTTTTTTCTTTAGGGTTTTATGTTTTAAATTATTACCCAACAAATTAAAAAAAATATATTTCTTTTTTAAATTTATTTTTTCAATTTTCTGTAAAATATTCATCACAGTTCGTAAGAGAAGGTATATCTAAAAGACTAACCATTTCTAAACTATAATTATTTTCTAACTCTATTCTTGACTTCACATGCCGCAGGGAAGAAATATGTGGATCGGAAGATGCTGCCAACATGTTGAAGAGGTCCTCATTTTGCCTTACCCTTGATGCTTTGAATGTGTTCTGCAATCTATATTTTTTTATAAAATTTGTTAAGAGACTCCTGTGCTTCTTCAGAAAGCTCTCCAATTGGCAAAGACTGGTACTCAATTATATCTTTGCCATGCGCCAATATTTTATGGACGGTCGGGGTCAACTTCTTCTGTGGATACATTTCTGCTAAATGAGATGCAGTTTTCGACGCATATTCTCCATATTTTGTAGAATTGACATTTTCTTTGCAGTTTAAAACATCTAAGATCGTTCCCAATCTTTTCACGATTTGATTGTCAATTCCAGTGATTCTAGTTACTGCCTCATGATTTTCAAAAAATCTCCTAGAAGTGTTTCCATCGTTTGAGTTACCGTATCCGTGCTTGGGACAGTCTACTTTTAGTCCAACTTGTTTAAAAAAAGCATCCTGTATTTGCTTCTTTCTGATCTTTTCCTTATCCTTTATTGATGTATTTTCATCGAAGTTTTCCTCCTCTTGTGGTAGGGTATACGCCAGTTTTAGCAAGAATTCCATACACCTTATCATTGCGTGCAATGGTGACATTCCATATTCGTAATTCTCCTCATTTGTAGAATCGTTTAAATTACCAAAGTTCTTCTGACTCTTTTTGCAAATCGGGCATGACATTGTTGAGGTTGTTCCTGTCAGTTCGTTTACGACTTTTCCGTCAACCATGGTCAGATGGAACTCGTAATTGCATTCAATATATTTTCCTTCTCCAATTTGCAGCTTTGTAGTAGTTTTTTTCAAACTATTAGATCAAACTACTGTCAGTCAAAACATATAAGGGATGGACGCCATACAATTTCTGCAACCATGTCTTTTTAATCTTTTTTACCTCTAGAAGCCAAACGGGCACGTACGGGCAGCTAAAATTTTTGAATTATGTAAAGAAATAATCAATGAACAGGTTTTGCAAATATGGCAAATATAGAAAAATATAGATTTTTTTTATTTTCCGTCAAAGTTGAAAAATAGTGAAAAAACGGATAGTTTTTAAATAGTGATTTACCAGGAGAAACACAAAGCAAACAGTTAATTTTTTTTTATCATTATACATTTAATAAATACATCAATCAATACAAACAAAAAATAAGGCGATTCGTTACCTATTTTTCGTGATATTACACCTGAAATCGCAACAAATTCACTAAAAATTGTGTGTTTTTTTGAAAACCGAAAGTCGGTCAACTTTGAACGGCTACATCTTCTAAACTAAAAATGTGATATTATTAAGAGTGGCAGATTTGAAATCGTTGAAAAGTTTCCTATAACATGGGTTTATTCAAAACTTCGTCGGCGCTCATGAAAATTTTGATTTTTGCAACCTCGTTTGCTCTACGGGCGCTACTGTGCGTCGTCTACCGTCAAACTGTAGTTATCTCCCTCTAACACATGCAAAATGCAACCCTCAACTGAAATAGCTGATTGCCTACCGTCAAGACTAAATGGACCTTAAGGCGCAAAGGACATGATACGTGTTTTGGCCCCTTCGACCAATGCGTCCTTCTCTAATCTCAGCCAAAACTTTAAAGTTTCCCTATATTCGGATTCGTAGCAAAACATGATTTAATTTGAGAACACACATGTCCATATTGACTAAAATTCGCCCGTTTATAACGTGTGGTACTTTTTTTGGGACACGTGAGCCAAAAAGTCTAGAAACTATACCCATTTTTGAGATATTTAGTGCGTCTTAATTAACAGTACTAATTTTAACCATTATCCAACCACAAAAAATTATTGTGTGCTAAGCAAAGAGTACTCTTTAGTACTCTTAGTCTCTTAAGAAACATTTTCCTCTGAATCGATTTCGCCATTTAGGTATAATCTCCTAAGCTTATGACCATAAGCCATCATCATGCAATATTTCAGGATACCAGGTTCATTCGATTAACCGCTGTCCTACTTTAAATAGCAGCTAAGGAATTTTGCTCACTGTAAATAAATTTCGGATCAGATGCGAATTTCTTTGACACAGCGATTGCTTCTGGAGAAAAGAACTTCCATTGTCAGAACGGAAATTAAAATCTAAAAAATCAATTATCTGTTGTGATTATTTGCGATTTCTTTCTGTGTACTAGAAATTACGCAGAATGGCAAACATCTATGAAATAAAAACCAATTCATTCGATGTATGGTGTGCAGTAAACAAAACTCAAATATTGCACCAACTAAAATCGTATCTGGCCTTTTCTGTATCCATTCTATTCTTTATCTTTTGAATCGCATTTAATCGTTTTAACACACTTACACTTTCCTAGTCCAATGCGCGCCCATGACTGCGTCTTACATCTCACGAGCTCTTATTAATTGTTGTATATTTTGTAAATATACTCGTACACTCGCTCGACTATTTGGAAAAAATAGTTCTCGGTATGTCAAGTTGTTACAGCTCGATCGTATTGAAGCAGAAAATAGACGCCCACACCACATGGCGGGCGCATCGCATGGCCCATGTACAGGTACTTAAGCGATATGATTTATTGGAATGAGCAACGCCCGCCAGGTAGACGTAATTAAATTGCGCTGCGTGTGAACGTGGCAATAGCAGCCAATGAGGAAAGATCCTTGTTTGATCACATAAACAAATGCGGGACCGCAGGGCAACATCTCAACACGCCGGTGATTTTTTCTATTTTCAAAATAATTTAGCAAAACTCGAAATATTTTCACAAAATTGCACAAATGTTAATACAATGTTTTAGTGGGTATGTGGCAGAGAGACGAATTTAATGATATTTCACACAGTTTCGAATCTGAATTTTGATTAAACATCGGCACGGTCGCTTTTAATCGGTTGCTGTAACAATTAATTTGCCTCCCACTGTGGTGCTTAAGGAAAGGCAACTGCCATATATTGATTCTTTTGTGGCAGTTATTGAGTGTGAAGTTGAATTAACATTTAAATCAGAACAATAATCTTCGGTCTTCCTGATTTCTTCCCACTCAATCGATTTATTTTAACCTGGTGACAGAGAATATCTGTTAAAGAAACTAACATACAAAAGACTTTGGACCTTACGTAACGTGAAATTAGCTGATTTTCGAAATGACCTCTCAATATATCCATTGTTTGAGCAGCTGTATGGCAAGCGGCACCGTTTCCATCTGCTGCCGTTAATATAGGGTGATCCATCTAGAGGCCTTTTTTAGAACAAAAAATAAATAAAAATTCAAATCAAGCGTGGAAAATTTATTCGCAATCTGAAAGAACATTTTATGGCATTTATTTTTTGAATATAATTTCCTTCAAATGTAGCCCGCAGGGTTTTCATTCTGAAGGTCCAATTTTGAATGGCTCGTTCGAGCCATTTCAAAACCCGAATCGTAGCCGGTTTGTCAGCATAGACTTTAGACTTTACGTAACGTGAAATTAGCTGACTTTCGAAATGACCTCTCAATAGATCCATTGTTTGAGCAGCTGTATGGCAAGCGGCACCGTCCTGTTGAAAACAAGTGTCGTCAATATCGATATCATGGAGCGTAGCGAGCACCATTCACGGTTACGTTCCGGCCATCATCATTTTTGAAAAAATATGCACTGATAATTCCACCAGCTTATGAACCGCACCAAACCGTGGTTTTCTCTGGGTATAATTGCACCTTTTGAACCTTTCTTGAGCTGAACTGAATACTTTTTCTAGTAGTTTATGATGTTCTATTTAACATTTTGATGCATATTGTAATTTAGCTTTAATAGGCCCCCATTGGGCTTCGAATTACATGTCAATAAAGAAATGAAATAAAAAAATTCGGCAATTTTGTTTTTTGACTTTGCCGTTGAGCCAGAAATCACTGAACAAAATTTTGGTCGAAAACAGCGGATCTTCCCGTTTCTCACCGAACGCTCATTTCTATAATGCAGTTGCCAACATTTGAAGTTTATTATTTTCAAAAAATAAATGCCATAAAATGTCTTTTCAAATTACCAATAAAGATTCCACACTTGATATGAATTTTTATATTTTTTTGTTCTAAAAAAATACCTCTAGATGGATCACCCTACATTATAATGGGTCCGATACAGACATTTTACCTTTTTATCCCTCAATCATAAGAAAAAGGGTATATTCACTTTGTCGTTCGACATGTCGCATCTTGAAATACCGGTTGGAGACCCCATAAGGTAAAAATAAGCTGAATCGTCGTAAAATTCGAAAAATATCTAGCCGTGTCCTTCTTTCTGACCGTAAAAAGCAAACCACAGGTCAGACTAGGTGGAAGCTAGATGGCTGAAATTCCCTGTAACATGTGCTGATGGACTGCAATGGTTGGTATTGAAAATTGGCCAGATCGCTCAAGAGGAACACATTTTCCCCTCACAAGGTCTGGGCCAACCTCTGGGAAAAATCAACAATCCTCAACCTAAAAACAAAGTATCTCATGAAATATTAGAGATATAATGATGCTTTTTGAAACAAATGATGTTGTTATAGATAGATAGACATCCTGGAGGAAAAGAGGGCGGGGCCCTTTAAAATATCGCATTTATTGCCAAACTAATGGACGATATTTCTAAAATTGTGACAGAAAGAAATTAACGGCAAGGCAATTGTTAAAAACTATATTATAAAAAAAAGTGGGCGGTTCCGTAAAGTAATCGTTCTAAAATTTTCACAGAATGAAATCAATGACTAGAAGTTTATTTTAGCCTATGTTATGGTAAAGTTAGAAAAGGGGCCGTGAATCCGCCCACTCAACCCTGAACTTGAAAATACAATATCTCATGAACTAATAGAGATATTACGATGATAATTGAAAACTTTCCGGAGGAAAAGTGGGCGGTTCCATGCCCCATTAAAAAATCACATTAATGAGTAAAATAATCGTTATAAAATTTTCACAGAATTGTTTGGAAACTTAGGAATGATGCCTATTTCTTTGCACTTTATAAGAAAGGTTGCAGATGACTTTAAATTTGCCAGGTGTTTGTTGTGTTTTGAATATTGTTTCATGGTTGTGTTGACGTTGTTGTTGTATTTATGTTTAATTTTGTTGTATAGTGTCATGATGAATTTAATGCGTTGTGCCTCCCGTGTAGTATGTTGTAAGTGAATAGTTGACCTTTAGTGTTGTTATTTTATAAAATTATTTTTCATATTTAAATCAATGACTAGGAGTTTATTTTAGCCTATATTATGGTACAATTTGGCAAGGGGCCGTGGCTTCGCCCACTCAACCCTGAACTTGAAAATACAATATCTCATGAACTTATAGAGATATTACGATGATAATGGAAAACATTACGGAGGAAAAGTGGGCGGTTCCATGCCCCATTAAAAAATCGCATTAATGGTTAAAGTAATGGACCGATTGTTCTTAAATTTTCACAGAATGAAATCATCGACTAAGAATTTATTATGGACTTTGTTATGGTACAATTTGACAAGGGAACGTGGCTCCGCCCACACAACCCTGAACTTGAAAATACAATATCACATGACCTAATAGATATATAGCGATGAAACATATGATCTTGACATGGATCGAACGACCGGAAAAAAAGAATGTGATGCCACATCCCCTTTAAAAAAATCCAATATTTATAAACAAAGTAAAGGACCGATGGTTATACAATTTTCACAGAATAAAATCAATCATTATCATAACATCATAGACTATATTTTTCTTGAATTCGACAAAAGGCCGTGGCCCCGCCCGTACAATAGTGAACCTTAAAAGGCATATGAACATGAACTTATACTGCTATGTAGATAGTAGTTGGTATACATGATGTTAGTATGGAAAGAAACACATCTTGATAGAAAAGAGGCAGATGACACGCCCCTTTTTAAAAAAAAACATTCATATTAAATCGTTATGCTCAATGAAAGATATAAAATATAATGGATATATAAAAGTTGCATCACGGCCGAACTTAATTTGTCCACTTGCTTATTTTTTTATTTGTTAATAAAAGTGGCACCGCCCACATATCGTCCACATCCATTTCTTCCCATTCGGGCCATAAAAAGTTACGATAGCGAACACCATTCACAGTAACTGCCTGACCGGCCTCATTAGGGAAACAATACGGCTCGATGATCCCGCCAGCCCATAAACCGCACCAAACATTCACTCATTGTGGGTGCATTGTATTTTCGACAACCACTCTTGGATTAACATTCGCCCAAATGCGGCAATTTTGCTTGTTGGCTAACTGAGGTGAAAATGTGAGGTAAAAATGTGCCTCATCACTGAAGAGGATTTTCTTCGAAAACTGATTTTCATTTTCATAATAAGCCTGAATTACTTTAACGCATTGCTGGCTTGTGTATCTTTCCATGACTCAAATTGAGTTAATCTGAAATTAAGAAATATTAAATAAAAAGCCAAAAATAGATTGACGTTTAGGTGTAATTCAGATTCAACATCGGCCCTTAAAATTTAACCACACTTTAGAAGACTCTGCGCACCTGTCTGCAAATCGAAATAGGGCTACATCTTTGTAAGAGGGCTTTATCAAATTATGGAACAATAGTCGAGTATAGTTGGTCATTAAGCACTCATTACGCTCTATGCTAAATTGGAGAAAGATCATTTTAAATAAGTGGTTTTTAAAACGCCAAGGCCGGACGTCGCTTAGAGACTTTTTGCGTGCCTATTTTACCACAGCAAGGTTAAGGTCACTCCGGCTGGATCTCCATTGCATGGAGGCTTTGTGGCCATCCAATCTTGCCACACACCGGGAAATTCAGCCAAGAAATTGGTCCAACCTAAAAAAATTTGGTTTGATTAACACATTTTCTGCTGCAACCACCAACATTGATTGCATGGCATTGATCTAAGTAAACATATAGAATTTGCAAAGAGTATTTGCTGAAGTAAAATCTGTCACCTTTTCAGTAACACATTTAAAAAAACTACCAATGCCCAGATGTCCAAATTCAATAGCAAGTTCATTAAGAACATCCGAGTACCCTACACGAAGTGATACAAGTTTGACTCAAAAGACACAACTTTTAACTCGGGCTCATCTTAATGATTTAGTCAGATGTTTAGAACTGACCAAAGAAAGAGCGGAATTACTTGCTTCTACACGCAGAGAAAAAACATGGTTACTACATGGTCACGGCAATAATAATATGTTTTCCGCAATAAAACTATGTTCGTCGCAACCATAGCATTCTTACCTGAATTTAGTTCTGACAATGGTATAATTGCTGCAATATTAGTTTTGTTGAAATGTAACAATAGTATTATTGCCAAATTTAAAAATGAAAATATAGTTATAGCTACAATATAAATATGTTTGGTGCGACAAAAGTATTATGTTTTGCGTTTATGTTAACAATAATATGATTACGGCAATCATACTGTATGATTGTAATTTTTCTTCATTTAAATATGGTTTTAAGAACAAATGTTATTGGTACAGATCTAATGCAATAATAGTCCTTTTTTATTAAAATTAAAATATTTTAAACAAGCTGCTTTGGCTTTGTTGAACTGAAATATTTTTAATAAAAACGCTTACGTTTATTTCAACTTATATTTTCTACCGTAATTTAAATCACTCCTATTATTTTGAATTAAATTTATTTTTGAATAATTTTCATAGTTCAAATCTATTGTTGACCACTTAAACCAATTTTAATAAATTATATTGGGGATTATAAAATAGTTGTGTGTGATCATATTATGGTTGCACGGATCATACAATGGTTGCGTGTGAATCATGCTATGGTTGTGAGGATAATACTATGGTTGAGTGTGAATAATGCTATGGTTGGAGGATCATACTATGGTTGTGGAGATCATAGTATGGTTTAGTGTGAATTATACCGTGGTTGCGGGGATCATAGTATGGTTATGTATGAATCATTCTATTGTTGTGAGGATCATAGTATGGTTGTGTTTGAATCATACTATCGTTGTGAGGATATTATGTGTTGTACCACAACCATATATCCAACAATAGTATTATCCTCTTCGAATATTGTCACCACAACCACACTTTTTTTCTGCGTGTAGCATGAAACAATACAACATGTTGGCCCCAGGTGTTAACGTATCGTATTACAGAAACCACGATATACCTTACCTTTTGAAAGGACATTAACCTAATGCGTGTATTCAAGAAAAAATTAGCAAACTAGATTTTGTTAAAAATGTCGCACTTCTTCAAAATAAACCATAACTTCTAAATCTATCCATAGATTTTCTTTGAATAAACCCTGTTGTCTTTATAAGCTATTCAAAAAGTTTAAACCTTTTTCAATGTTTTATGATTTTTTTTTTGCTAACCAAAAACGATTTTTTTAAAAACAAAATATGTTTTAAACCTTTTGCCCTCTGTAGTACTTATAAGAGGGCTTATAATTACGTTTATTTTGATATATCGTGTTGTTTGATTGGACATTGCCTTCAAAAATTATGGCCAAAATAATACTTCCGACGAAAGTGGCAATTTTAAAGATTTTTTTTAAAAAAATGTATATGTGACGCGCAAAATATAAAGGGACCTAAGGGTAAAAACCAGTTTTGAACAGGGATTAAACCGGCTCAAGACCTCTTGCTTCTTATATTTAAATAGAAGACAAGTTTTTAACAAAATGGCAAAGTGACATTGATTTTCGTGGCTGCACACTACTTTTATCATGATTTCGGGTCCGTGACAACCCTCTTCAGAAAGCCTTGCTGCAATTGTTGAAAGCAAAACCGAACTTTATAAGGCCAGGCTCTCCACAAACGAATGAGAACTACTGCTGTAAACCTTACTTTTCAAGTTTTCTTCACACAATTGCCCACGAAAATACAACTCACTCTTGCCACCTCTAAAAAAAAACAGTTTTGTTCAGGAGAGCCATTTTAAAGATTTACATACGTGTACCATCACTTTCATAAAACGCGCATATCTCTGGGAGGGAACACTTTTGGGGCATGGGATCGGTCTCATTTGATGCTCAGATGTTCTCCACATCAAAAAAAAAGGGAAAATTGATTTTTTTCCCTTAGGCCCCTTTCTCTATGCGCTGTCACATATATGAAAAATTTTATTTTGCCTATTTTAGAAAGTGGATACCTCAATGCACAAAAAAAATAACTTTTTAGTTATTTTATGCCTCAATACACAATTTTTTTTAAAAAAAAATAAGAAAAGCTTTTTTCTTTTTTTTTTTGTATTTGTGTAGTTGACCTTTTGTTGTTTATTTTTCAGTTATTGTTAGGCTCGAGGTCATAAGCAAAAAACAGATGTTGGTATTTTTATAATTTATTTAATTTTAAATAACCCAATATTTCGAACTGACTTCGTCGTTCATCACTAAAACAAAACCGAGAATATAAAATTACAACAATACACAATTTTCTATCACGAATAACAGAATTTTTGTTAATAAATAATTGTTTTACATTTAAATAATTGTTTTACTTCTGTCCTCTTCTTATATTCTAATGTATGTCTTTCCGTCGGTACTTATAAGCAATATGTCTGTATGTGTGTGCACATCTATCCGTGTCAGTTTTAAAATTCTTTCTCTAAGATGTAGGAACGTCGTTGATGTAAAGCATCTCCAAATTGTATCTTCTCTTATAATTCCTCTCTTATGCTAAAATTTCTACGTCGTTAAAGTTTGGCTTGTGTCCAGTCAAAGTACAGTGGTTCGCAAGGACCGTCTTCTGCTCGATTGGTCTATCAACAGCTTTTTGGTCAGATTTGTGAGAAGAAAGTCTAGTCTTTAGTTTTGTCCCAGTAGTGCCAACATATGTGACAGCGCAAAGAGAAAGGTAAAAAAAATCAATTTTCATTTTTTTTCTTTTTTTTTTTGATGTGGACAACATCTGAGCCTCGAATGAGACCGATCCCATGCTCAAAAGAGTAACCCCCCAGAGATATGCGCGTTTTATGAAAGTGAAGTCGACGTATCTAAGCGCAAATAGAAAGGGGCCTAATCTTTAAAATGGCTCTCCAGAACAAAACTGGTTTTTAACCTTAGATCCCTTTCTATTTTGCGCGTCAACTTGTCACTTTTTAATCTTATAAACTAAATTGGAGTATTCGTCACTGTCCACCTTCGATTTTGTTTTACTAAATAATTCGTTACCTGTTCGGGGCGCAAAAAAAATTGTCTTTATTATAAACGTTGGTTGGTTGGTTTTTGATACCAATCCAATTTTGACAAATTGCCTCGTCTGTAAATTATACAGTCAAGGTGAGGAAGGTTTTGGTCACATCCGTTCTCTATTGTGAATTGTATTTGTCTATTGAATGAATTAAGTATTTGAAGAGTGTTGTCAATTTCACTTTTCTTTAAAATCACAAAAAGGTCGTCAACATTCTTTGTATTGAAACGTTCAATTACTGTTTCATGTCGGCTATAACCGGCGATGCCCGTGAACCCATTGGCGTCCCTTTCTTCTGTTCGAAAACTCTGTCTTATATTTTAAATATCTTGTGTACCGTATACAGAAAGTCAGTAATTCAATAAACAATCTGTTCGAAAACTCTATCTTGTCGGCTATAACCGGCGATGCCGGTAAACCCATTGGCATCCCTTTCTTCTGTTCGAAATTTCTATCTTCATATTTTAAATATCTAGTGTCCTTTATACAGAAAGTCAGTAATTCAATAAACAAGTCATTTTGGATTCTGGCGAATTCCTCTATATTAGTCCATTTTTCCTCTACAGTCTTAATAGCTAAATTTACTGGTATGCTAGGGAATTAGGATACCACGTCAAATGAAATTAAACTTTCGTCATCGTCAATATGTGTGTTGTTAATCCTAGACTTTTTTCTTCATATTCACTTTATTTCAAACAGCAGCAACTTGCTCACATCTAAAGTTTCATACATTTGTCAATGAAATTCCGGACCACCGGTATACTGGTGTAAGTACCGGGATGGTAGTTGTCGGCACATCCCTCACCCCACGACACCATGGCGCACAATTTTCCCCTCCGTACTGCCGGGCCTCCTGAATCGCCATCGCACGCATCCTTGTAACCAGCTATGCCAGCACATATCATACTGTCTGTCATTTTTCTGAGTGACACATCCTTCAGCAGCCACATGCACTGCTCCTGTGGAAGTACCGGGACTATGACGGACCTTAACTTTTGCGAGGTACGATCACTTTTGAAGAATGTGCGACCCCAGCCCAGAACTTGTATCGATTGAAAGGCTTCCAAAGGTTTCGTGCACATTGGTATTGGTTGAATTTTGCTACTCAATTTAACAGGTTTGGTCAATTTTACCACAGCCACGTCCATGTGATAGCTAAGCTCGTAGTCCGGATGTAACCAAAAGTTTTCAATTTCAGATATGACCCGCCCCACGCCGAGCGAAACTTCATTTGTGCCGGCGACTATTCGAAGACTTTCCTTGGACATGTCATCAAAACAATGCGCTGCCGAAACCACAAAACGATCCGATATTAATGATCCGCCGCAGTAAAATAATCCATAGTTGTTCGTAATTTGCACTGTCCAAGGAACATCTTCGATTGGTACAATCGTTCCATTAACAATCCGTATCTGGTTGGAACCTTTTTTTGTAGAGAGTGCCACGTTGGCTTTTGATTTCACCACCGCAATTAAGCAAACGAAGACAATCGTTGCAAAAAACGACCGTTTGGCTGGTGTGAACAACATTTTGCTCGGGCCGTCTAAACGAAATGATCTGCATTTGAAACAAAGTTTGGCCGTTTTAGAGATACATTTAAAAGAGCACTTAAGCGCCAGCTGTTTAAATATTTTGCTGAATTTTTAGCACAAAGAACTATTAGACAACAACATATTTAACTTATTTCGGTTGGCGTATTTCAAAATTCCCCTTTGCAAAATTCGGCATTTCGTTAGCATCACTTGAAAATATTAGACGGAGACATCATTAAGTGCTTCAGAAACAAGCAAGTTAAAATGTCCGGGAAGTGATACTAGTAGTTTTTTTTGTAGGTCTTGTCGGGTACAACAATATTAGGTTTGTGCAAATTCTTAAACACCCCAAAAATCTGCCACCTCAAAATTTTAAAATTAAAGCGATATTTTCAAAACGCTCCGACCACTAGGGATTAGCCGCATGTTCTTCTACCGATGCATAAAACTGTTTGAGGAGACTGGAGATGTAAAAGACCGCCAGCGGTCGGGCCGCCTACGCTCTGTTCGAACACCGCATGTCATCAAAGCCGTTAAATCAAGAATTCACAGAAATCCGCTCCGAAAACAGAATATAATGCCCCGTGAGATGAATATCACGCAAAAGTCCATGAGTCGAATTTTTAAAAAAGACTTGGGACTTGGGCTTTCAAACGACGTACCGGACATTTATTGACTGCAGCTTTAACAAAAAAGGATTGAAAATACAAACGACTTTTGGTGAAGAACGCTGATAACTTGCACAGAATAATTTTGTTTACCGATAAAAAAAAATTTTACCGTTCAGAAAAAATTTAACAAGCAAAATGATATAGTGTATGCGCGGTCAGCAAAGGAAGCATCTGAACTGATCCCAAGGGTGGAAAAGGGTCATCGACCAGCTTCAGTCATAGTTTGGTGTGGTGTCTCTTACGATGGGCTCACTGACCTGCATTGCTGCGAACAAGAAGTCAAAACATCGCCCAGTTTACCAAGAAACCGTCTTGGAAACTGTTGTAAAGCCTCTTAAAAATTTCCTGTTCCAAAACCAGCCATGGACTTTCCAGCAAGATTCTGCGCCGGCCCATAAGGCTAAAACGTCCCAGGCCTGGCTTTGAAACAATTTGCCAGCGTTCATTTCCTCTGAAGAATGGCCCTCAGGCAGTCCAGATTTGAACCCATTGGATTACAAATTGTGGACGGTTTAAGAGGACAGGGCTTGTCACAAGAGATACCCAACATTGGATCTCTTAAGACTGCTTTGGATCCAGCTATGGCCAATTTTCCAATGGACGAGATACGTGCAGCTATTGACAATTGGCCAGTGCGACTTAAGGCGTGTGTAAAGGCGGACATTTCGAATAAGTAGATTCTTTTTGGATACAATATACATCAATAAATATATTAAAAATATTTGGTCCAAAAACATTCAGTACTTTTTATTTTACAGCATAAAACGTGTGTAACAGTATTTATGTCCCTACTAAGTACAACCATTTGTTTGCCAACAGTGTTCGAAGAAATGCGGAAAGATAATAAGAGTAGACGGATCATTTTGCATCACCACAATGCGCTATTTGACCACTCAAGATGTCGAATTGATGGACCATCCACCGTACAGCCCTGATTTCACGCAGGGAACAGATATGGTTACACTATGGTCACCGCAACAATAATATGTTCTCTACAATAAAAGCATGTTCGCCTCAACCATAGTATTGTTTTTTGAATTTAATTTTGACAATAGTATGATTGCGACAATATTGCTATTGTTGAAATGTAACAATAGTATTATTGCCAAACTTAGAAATAAAAATATGGGTGTAGCAACCATATAAACATGGTTGGTGCAACAAAAGTATTGTTATTTAAAACTTACGTTAACAATAAATTTGATTACGGCAATCATACAGAATGGTTGTGACTATGAACATAACAAAACAGGATTTATACATGTATGTGTGTGCGTATGTTTTTTGATATACAAAAAAACACATACACACCATACAGTGAATGGTTGCTGTCCATTAAAAAAACAACACATTCGGAAGGTAGTTCGAGGGATTTTTATTGTGTTTACTTTGTTCGTTGAAATACTCTAATACCGACTGGTTCTCGTTTATTTAAATTCTGCCTGCACTTAAATATATAGCCATTGATCATGGTTTAATCACATTCGTTATTTGGTGTCTACGGATGGTGAATTAGCATTCACCCCTGCTGGCAACTAAAAGTATTTTTGACCGTTGGAATATATATTGAATGAATGAAATGTTTAATAAAAACTTGGCCTCAAATCTGGCTATGAACTTAATAGTAATGCAATTTAATATAACATACTTAATAAAAATCTCTATTTTTGAATAACAGCAATAACCAACCCTAATAAATAATTTTGGGGATAATAGTATGGTTGAGTGTGAATCATACTATGGTTGTGGGGATCATAGTATGGTTATGTGTGAATCACACTATGGTTGTGGGGATCATAGTATGGTTATGTCTGAATCATACTATTGTTGTGAGGATCATAATATTGTTGTGTCACAACCATACACCCAACATTAGTATGATCCTCTTCGAATATTGTCACCCCAACCATACTTTTTTTCTGCGTGTTAGCACCCAATGACTTCTTCTTATTCCCTAGCATCAAGAAAAACATGCGTGGTCAATGTTTTTCATCGCCCGAAGCAGCTGTTGAAGCGTTCAAAAATCGTGTTTGGGACGTGTCTCAATCGGAGTGGAAAAAGTGCTTCGAAAATTGGTTTGTGCGCATGCGAAAGTGTATTGATCTTAAAGGAGAATATTTTAAAAAGCAATAAAACCATTTCCAATGGTAAATTACTGTGTTTTTATTACCGGACCCGAAATATTAGTAGCAACCCTCGTAATGATAAAAGACCGAATACATTTAAACAAAACAAAAACATAATTTTGCAACTAGTCCCTCGCGGAATTGCCTAAGGTTAAGCATAGTATTCACCTAAAACAAAATTTTCGTTGAAAGTTTTACTTTCATCTCTACACGAAGAAATAACCGTATAGATCAGTGTAGAAAGGACCCGCTGTTTTTTAGATGGATTTTTTTTTATCATTTTCATTTGAATACCTTTTACTTTTTACAAATTTAAAATATTCCTGGACCAAACTATTAAGTCTGGTATTCACATAAAACGAAATTTTCGTTTCCATATGAAATACACGTAGCAAACGAAATTTAGCATTGGTCAATTCCGTTCAGCTATTTTTGTTTAGTGGTACTCAGCTGAATCGATAAGGTGGCTGAATTTTCAACTCTCACAGGGATGTAAAAGAAAATTAGTGTTCTGATAATTGTTTGGTCAAAGAATATTTGACATTTGCAAAAAAAATAACAACTGTTTTGAAGTAATTCTAAAGGTTATTTAAACGAATATGAATAAAACGAAAAGGTGGCGGACTTTGCAACCGTTACAGGGATGATAATAAGAGCAGTGTAGACTTTTTTCACCATCAGCAAAAGAAAAATAATGTACTGATAATTTTTTAATCAAGAAATTTATGAAATTTACAAACAAAAAATAAATTAACAATGAGGGTATTTCAATGAATATGATTAAAATCAGTTTTTGAAAATGAATAACGGCTGCTTCCTCTACACTACAATTCTTTCGTGAGATAAAAACTCCTAAGCGAAAAATTCGTTTTAGGCCGATGCCACGCAATGAGCGGCAAAGCGGCTGAGTGGCAAATTTGAGCGGCACGTGACTTATTACTGAGCGTCATTTCTAAGCGCTTAGTTGTTAAAATGCCTTTGTCATGTGAGGTTTGTTTTTTGTTATTACGCGGAAATCGTATTCTTACTTATAAGAAGTTAATGCGTTAAAGAAAAAGCAGATTTTGTGTTCATCCAATAAATCGAGCAAGGCTACATTATGGCGAATTTAACCATTTATATAGAAATCTACTCAAATATCCAGACTGATTTTGGCAAAACTGCCGTATGTCTGTGGAATCCTTTGATACACTGTTGAAATCCAGATTGTCTTGCCATAATAGCGGACGACTTTGCACAGAGGAAAGTAAAATCTCCGCATTCACTTTTGGCATATTTTTTCCTTGCCGCTCAGAAACCAACTGAAAATTAGAGCAAGTTATATATCTGAGCGGCGCCGCTCAGATTACTATCGCTTCAGCCGTTGTTAAATTAGTAAAAATATGATAAAATGTGTTAAATACTCGTACTAAATATTTCATCTCTATTCTGAATTTAAATACTTTACTTGTGACTGGCATTATTCGGCAGCAGCATTAGCGATACGAATTAATTTACCCTAAAAGTAAATCGTTGATTTATTTAACAATATACATAAACGGTGCTCCAACTAAAGCACGCGATGTTAATTATAAATAAAACAATAAGTTGTGCGAGAATAATCTTAATTATTTTTAATTTGATAGAAAGATCTATGAAAATTATGTGTGAAATAAAATATATGTGGAATGATCGCCACGGCTTCGGTGTCATACCTCAATCTAATGTTCCATATTTTCAATAACTCTGAGATATAATGGATGTTCAATGTCGGTAATGTGTCGAATTATCTCATCCTTTAGCTCTTGGATTATTCTGGGCTTTTTGACGCTCACTTTTTCTTTCAAATATCCCCAAAGCAAGAAGTTCACCGTTGTCAAATTTTCGCTTTTTAGTCAGAAATTAATAGCTTTGGATCGGTAGGACCTCTGGGCTTCATTTATAATATTGTAAAATTTAATTTTGAAAAGGTTAGAGGTAGGGCTATCTAAACAAAACAGAATTAAGCAATTTTAACCTAGTACCCGCCGATCACCAATCCGAAATTTTTCAAACCGCTGCCATTTTGCCAACTTGCATTTTCGGACATGGTCGTAGTAGATAAACAAATTTTCATGAAAATAGCCAAGGAAGACGCTGATGAAATTTGTCCAGTCGTGAATGAATCACCCTGTGTACTTCGCCATTGTTTTGTATGAACAATCACATACGGTGATTTACAAACAAATTGAATAAACAATTGCCGTGTTCTTTTCATCTAAACAAGCATCTGTATGGAAGTTACTTGGTAAGCAAACGAGTTGGCTGCTACTCGGTAACGAAACGAGTCAGAGTTACCTGAGTTAATTTTTTAACAAAAAAAATATTATGACATAACCGACTTGTACTTATATAACAAAATCATAAACATATGTTTTTTGGTATTGATACAGATAGAAAATGAAAAAAGAAAGAAATTAGAAAAAGCGCGATAAAACTATTTCGATAAATTGTAATGAGTCTTGCGAAAGAGCTAAGGATGAGCTGAAAGAGAATATAATGCCTTCAAGAAGGTCACAGTCTTTGTTGTAGCTCATATGTATAAATAACTCCAGTCAAATCATATATTCAGTGTTGAAACAATTTATACTCTAAAGCCCGCTACTAAGTTCGCCTTTCATGTGAAAAAATCTCTAACTGCATCAATAAAGTTCTGTGAAATTGCGGTAAAAATTTAAAAAAATCTTGACAAACCCTCATTTATGAGTTACTTCCTAAGTGACATACAGGGTGTAGCGTGGTTATTTTTTTTTTGCACTGCAGGCTGTGGCTACACTGTTGGTCGAAGAGAGCGGAGAGTGTGCGTGGCTTATAGCGGCTGACGGGAGATTTGTATTCGTCAGCCTTTCAGTTGCCATCATGCATTGGACACGTAAGGAAAGGTCATTTTGTGTTGAGGCGTATTTTTCAAATGCGCACTCGATCATGGCAGTGCAGAGTGCTGTTCGTTTAAGATTTGCTGTTCCCCCAAATATGCGGTCCTGGAGAGAAACCAACCGTTTGTCCGTAACTGTGAACTCCGAACGGTACTTGACTATGATACATTTTTTTCAGCTGGCTCTTGAGGCAAAACAATAAGAGTATACATGGTTCCAACAGGGTGGTGCCACTGCAAACACAGCGAGGGTTACCGTACATTATTTGAGGTAAATGTTTCCTGGCCGGCTTATCTCTTTGAGGGGTGATGTAAACTGGCCGGCACGCTCACCAGACTTAGCCCCATGCTATTTTTTCCTTTGGGGTTACCTGAAGTCGGAGGTGTATCTCAACCGTCCAATTACCTTGGAAGACCTAATTGAGGCTGAAATTGATAGAATACCAGTCGACATGCTTGTTAGAGTTCATAAATACTTCAGAAAACGTCTCAGTGTGTGTATAGCGAAAATCGACATTTGCCGGATGCGCTATTTTAAGCCATGTAATTTAAAAACTACCTTATCGTTCAATATAATTAAAATATAAAATAAATTTTACTAAGGCTTATAATTTTTTTATTTCATTCCCAAATAAGCAAATTTTCGCGCTCCACCCTGTACATGACAAGTTTTTCACGATCTTATTACCAGGCTTAACATTAAAAATAATTACGGTTATTACTTGTCCATGCCTGGGAGTTCATGTTTAATGCTGTACTGACGAAATTAAATTTGTCAATAAAATGTTTGCAATACAAGAAACTTTACAAAGTAACAAAACTGGTTTTTCACAATGCTTTGACTTTTTTGTTTTTAAGCAAACTTTTTTTGTGCTTTTGCTGCCATCTGATTCAAAATGTTGTTGAATGTTGCCAGAATACCATATTGCAAACTAACTAGGTAACTAAGCTAGTAACCTGAAAGGAACGCGGCTTATAAAATGAATAAGGAAAACAAACAAAAAAACTATAACTTGTTTTTACACTTGCAGTAAATTGGCGTCAAAACACGGAAGACAAATTAAAAGGCTAGTTGACAACACTAAACTGATAAAGCCAGTTTAAAAAAGTTACTCGTAAACGACCACCTTTTTTTTTACATGCTCCTTGTTTAAAATCTAATTTCTAACAATATAAGTGCCGATATCAACGTATCACAAGTTTTAATTTTTAACCTTTGGTTTTTTTTCAATAACCCTAATTTAGTTTGAAAATGTCTAGACCCTTAAAAAGGTGGCAAATTGCAATTTTTAGTCGCACTACGGTAACACTGCTAATATGCCTTATTTGTGTTTAAAATATCGCGTTTTCGTGAAAATTGTCTGCGGTAAAAGTGCAATAGAGACAAAAAATCGTCAAAATGAACAGATGATTAAAATCACCAAATCCGGCAGCACTGTAGACACACAAATTAAAATTACGATAAAATAAAGCAACAACCACAATAATCCAACAAGAACTCTACACAACGAATGGCAATGCCCTCCATATGGCAAACGATCATAGTTCTCTCGTGCTCACCGCACTCACTCACTCTCCCTTTCAAAGACTTGTTGGTGTTGTTGTTTTTGTTCGAGGCATTTTGTGCTGCTTCTTCTGGTACGGTTGGTTTCGTTTGCTTGTCGTCGCTCTTTGTGTTGTTATTGTTGTTGCTGTTGTTTGTTATCCAATTTACAGTTTCGTGTCGTCGTTTTGGGCCCATGTCAGTTTTTACACAGAAATCGTCGTGTGAACTACACTAGGCAGCCCAAACGTACCGTTCTGCTCATACTGTGTGGAAAAAGTGTTTCTGTTCTTTTTATTTTGATTTTAATTAAACAGATTTTATATATTTTTTTTAAACTAAATTAATTAAGTTTCTTAGTTCTTTCTGTGAGTGAGTGTGTGTGCTAAACAACCAACAACGCGAAAGTAAATAGTTTTTTTATTACGTACATACATATTTATTATTTTTTTTGGGGATTTCAATTGTGAGTGCGTTTGTGTGGTGTGAGTGAGTGTTTGTTGTGAAAAGAAAGGAAGATAAATTGGTTTTAAACGAAAGCGAAATTGTTGTGTGTTGCTTCTTTTCGGGTTACACTTTGTGGAGGCAAAGGAAAACGCGACAACAAAAGCGCAAAAAATAAATCTCGGCTCCACGGTGCAGAAATGGACCGAGCAAACAATCAAACCAAACAACAACAACAATTCATGACAAATTATTAAGTGACAACAACAAAACGAAAGAATCAGAATCCGCTGAGAAGAAGAACGGGAATGCAACAAAAAAAAGTAAAAGCTTAAACGAAAGTAATGACCAAACACAAAGGCCTCATTAATGACCCGATCGACCGACCGACGACGACCACAAACAACCGCGTGTGTTTCTTTCTGTGTGCCTCTTAAGAGTCGATGAGGAGAAGGCAACTCCCTTTTGTTGGAATCATCGTTTGCTCTGCGGACAGATCGCAACTGTGTGCTGTGCCGGAAAACAAAACGTTTCATGTTTCGAGTAGTCTTTGTCGTCCTCATAAATAAACCTTGCCTTTTCCTTCATTTAGTTGAAATTTTGTTTTGAAATTGTGAAGAAAATTACTTAAAATTTTCATTGTTTTGTTTAAATTGTTTGCCTGTGTTGAAAATTTTGTTAATATTTTTTTTTTGTTCGTCGTTTTTGTTTCATTGGAGAATATCGAATATCGCGTGTGTGCAGTTTGCAGAAATAAAAGAGTTTTTGTGTGGATTTTGTTTTTCTTAACATTCGCGCGCTGTTCTTTTCTGGCCACTGTGACACAGAGAGAGAGCTAGAGAGAGAGGGTGGGTACGTCATCCATGTTGAAAAGCCGGTGTTAACTTTGCTTTCATTCTCTTTTGTGACGTTATTTCCCCCTTCTGGTGCTTTTTAATAAAAAAAAACTTCACCGAACATTTTGTGTCTTTAAAATCTTATTTTCTTGTTCCATTCTTCTTTTGCTGTCATTCGTTTGTTGACATATGGCAGAGCCTAAAGAATAAGTTACCGCTCAACAAGGATGTATTCCTGTTCTCCAACTTGGTTAACAATAAGAAAACCCCGCTCTCTTATCTCAAACTACTCCGGCTAGAGAGCATTTTAAACTCAACTGTCATCACAAGTTTCTTCTTTGTTCTTGTGCTGTATTAACCCTTGCAAATATTTTTTTTAAAAAACATCTTTTTTCATTACTTTGTCCTCTTTTTCTTCTTCTTTTCCCCCTGTAGAGTATCTGAGATCTGAGTGTGTACTTTTTGAAAAGAATAAAGAAGCAGAAAAAAAACTTCCCTTTACACATGAAATTGAATTTACAAAGAATTCTTCAAAACAAGAAAACAAACCAGAAAATTTAAAGTGTTTTTTAAAATAAGCAAGTAAAATTAATTGCCAAGATTTTAAAAGCAAAAATCTTCAGTGCCTAAAAGAATAAAACATCTCAATATTAAGAGAAAGAAATTAGAAGTGCTAGAATATAAAGAAAACCCGAAAAGTTCGTTTTAAAACCCAAATCCTAACACAAAAGTTCCTCGTGTTTTTATAATAGACTTTGGCTATTTTGGCTAATCCAAAACCAAATCAACTTCTCGAGATCTCCTTGGATTGTATTTCGCTCCGTATGCAAACTGTAAGTAATTCCCATATTTTCTTTTCCATCGATCTTCTTTATTTTTTACCTTTAATTTCAAATCAACCAACCGATCGTGGTTTGTCCTTTATTTAACTGTTTTTATTATTGATATTTTCTTCTGCTTTTTGTTTAATCTTTACTAAACATTTTATTGTATCCCTCATCATTATTCATTCATTTATTTGTCATTTATTATCAGCGTTACTTTTTTGGGCTTTTTCCAACCAAATTTGTTCGGATGGATTACAAATTAAGAGATTTAATCGGATGGTCGGTCCAATTCGATTTTGTTAGGTTTTGGACGCAATCGTCAATTTGTATTACTTGGCTAAATTCTCATGGTATAAAACAATACGCCGGCGTTAGCATGACCGTTAAGAAATTTAAAAAAGTGACAAGGTTTTTCTTCTTCAAAAAGTGGCACACAAAATGGGGGTTTTTACAAAAAAAAGTTTCAAGCTTTTCTTATTGTTCATTTTCTTAAGAAAAAACATTAGTTTATAAAATACGAAAAACATTAAAAAAATAAAAATAAAATTTATTTTTATATTATATGTATATACATATAGAGAGAGTAAAAAAAATCAATTTTCACTTATTTTTTTGTGTGGACAACATCTGAGCATCGAATGAGACCGATCCCATGCCCCAAAAGTGTTCCCTCCCAGAGATATGGGCGTTTTATGAAAGTGATGGTACACCAAAGATACACGTATTTAAATCTTTTAAATGGCTCTCCTGAACAAAACTGGTTTTAACCCTTAGGTCCATTTCTATTTTGCGCGTCACATATATAAAAATATTTGTAAACAAAATATTGTAAGGGAACCATTTAATTCGTGTTGTAGCGGCAAACCGTGCTGGGGTGACAGCCCTTGGCAGAAGAATTGCTGCTTCGGTTCGATCCGGTGCCTTATTTTTGTTGTTGAAACTTTGTTTCGATTTATTTTGTAATATTTCCTCACCAGGAGTCCAGTTATACAGTTCTGTGTTTAGCAAATTCAGAGCACGTTTTTACCTTTAACCTATTCGTAATTTTTTTAAATAAATTTAGGTATTGACTTTTAACTCGTATTCTACCAGAAATTTGAAAGATTATCCGTACTTTTTTTTAAAACCGATTCAAAATTAATATTTTAAGCATATACCCTATATTTGCGAAATTACACTTGGTTCTGTTTCCAGGTTGATTGATGTCATTACAAAAACAAGTAACAAATTTTAATCTAAAAAAAGTATTGATTACACTCTGCGACAAATGGTAAGGGTCAGTGATCGGTTTGGAATGAAACCACCGGGGAAAGTTATATTGGTAAAAAAAAGTCATACGTGTTCCAGCGTTTCGCTGGGTCTCATCTAGGAATCGAGATATATCGATTTGAAGTTAGTAAGTATCGTATAGGGGACTCGAGAACCACTCGTCCGATTTAGCTGAAACAAATTTAGAAAAATTAAGAATTACAATTCCTCTAATCTGTTCTTAAACCGTTTTCCTACTTAAGCAACAGTTTCGCAATTATAAATAAATGTATGAAAAAAAAAATTATTTTTGCCTAAAAATTAAAATTTTTTTTTTTAATTCATAAAAAAATCCAAAACGGTAAAAAGTGTCAAGTCCTATTACTTTATTACTATAAATTTATTTCAGCTAAATCGGACGAGTGGTTCTCAAGTTATGTCAAACAAAAGAGCCAAAAACGTGACAAATTCCCCTATAGATACTTACTAACTTCAAATCGATATATCTCGATTCCTAGATGAGACCCAACGAAACGCTGGGACACGTATGACGTTTTTTTGACCGATATAACTTTCCCCGGTGGTTTCATCCCAAACCGATTGTGGCTGTCGCACAGTGTTATTTTTTCAAATTTCTAGATTTTTAGATATGTTGCATATGTCTTTTAATAATGAAACACAATATCATTTATATGACTACCACAACTGGCTCCACAGTACCTCATTCGATCAACCAAATTTTACAACTTCGATTTCATTTTTCAACGCTTCAATTGACTCTGGATGCTTTGCGTAACATTTATCCTTAATTGATCCTGAACCCCATAAAAAATAATCCAAAGGGCTCAAATCACAGCTCCGAAGCGGATAATTGACATCACAATTTCGGCTGATTATTCGATTTTCGAAAACAGTGCGTAAAATATCGATGGTAACGTTGGCTGTGTCACATGTGGCCTCGTCTTGTTGAAACCAAATGTCTTTCCAAGTCAAATGTCGTTCCTTGCTCAATTTCGAAAAAACGGCCCACTTATGCTGTCAGCCCGAAATCCTCACCAAAGAGTGGCGTGTTGTAAAGTAGATGCATTAGCATTTCAATGGTCACGTGTGGGTTCTCCGAACCCCATTTGCTGCAATTTTGCTTATTGACAAAGCTACCCTATCAGATGACAATGAGTTTCATTTGAAAACATGATTTTGCGGTAGAATTCTTCATCTTCTGCCAAACGAATTTCGGCTAAGCGGAAACGCATCAAATGGTCATGAGGCTTCAGCTTTTGGACTCATTTAATTTTATAAGCTTTCATACCGAGTTCTTCATGCAAATTCTTCTTAAAGCAGTGCAAGAAATGTTTAATTCCTGAGAACGATGATGAGTTGATTTTGAAGAATGCTCTTGGACATTCTCAGCCCCAGCAGGAATGTTTTCGATTGAGTGCACTGAACGAAAACGTACTCGGTTTGGTTTGTCCAATAACGATCCAATTTTATTAACTCGTTTCACAAATTGATGCCCAAACTCAACTGAAGGTCGATTCTTCTCGAAAATTTTCCAAGTAAATTTCTTGCAGTTTGCGTTAACTCACTACCGTTTGCGTTACTCTCACTACTTTGGAAGTAAGTTCTTAATATTTCCCAATTTTGTTCAAGCGTATGGCGTGTCATTTTGCAAATGTCAAACATAAACCTGAAAATAAAAAATAATGTTATACTACCTTTCAAAGTCAAAGTAATCGTAAAAGTAATGTTATACTTATATACATAACAAATTCAAATAAGTTAGTAAAATGTCTTTCATTCAAGTTATTTTTTAAATTTCCGATCTTATTCCGAAAAACTCCAATGTCCCTCTTATCAAAACCCTTATATTCTAATAACTGTAGTTCGTTTCCAAATGCCAAAGGTTTATTTATTATGTGACTTTATTTTGGCAGATTTAATAATCTAGGGTGTAAATATCTTAATGTAGGAAGTCGTCTATCCTTAAGATTTATTCTGGACAATTTTTTCGGCACAGAGTTTTTGGTAACTAATATTTTGATTTTAACAGCAATAATTTCTAATTATGAGATTCTAGCGTCAGAATGATCTTTTAAAAAAATTACGTAATCGTATCGTTTTGAGGCATACAAAAATTTTTTGTTTTCAAAATGTCGCAAACATTTAATTTCAAAATTATAAGAAAATTCTCCGAAGAGACCATGTATCTAAAATAAAATCCTATCCCGCGCCTCTTGACTTGAAAATTTATATGCCCGCCTTTGCCAAAAAAAAAAAGAAATGGCCTTTTCCAAAGAGAAATAGAATTTTCTCAATAAAATTGTTTAGTAAGGTAGTCTATTTGCACTTTATATTTTTCTAAAATCAATTTTTTTTTCATTAAAATAAAATATTCACCCAAGTAGAAAAGTTTGTATATAATTTTATAAAAAAAATTTCTTTCTAATTTAATAAAAAAGATTGGAAATACAAAAAAAATTGCACTAAATTGCAAAGGTAGCGGTATCTTTCTTACACACTTAAACGAAAAAACGCCAATATACAAGAGAACAATTTTTCAAGATAATTGTGCCGACGATTGAAGAATTCACAGAAAACAAATTAGAGATCAACTAAACTGGATTAGAGGTCATGCTTTTTTCTGTTTTAAGAAGTATGTTTTGCCTATTCTATTAAAAAAAACCAAATTGGGGTTTAACTGCTATTTGATAATTGAATTTTTTGATTAGTATCAAAACAAAACCTGTATTTCATAAACTATAATTTAATAAAACATAATATATTTCAAAAAAATAAAATGATTTTAGCGAACGAAGAGGAAAAAATTTAAAGTCGAGAGGCGCGGATTAGGATTTTATTTTGGATAAATGGTTTCTTTGGAGAATTTTTCTAAGAATTTTATGTAGACTACGTTTTTGCGATAAGGATTTTTAATTTTTTTTTCATCAATGCAAATCAACCCGCCCTAATAAATACATTTAATCAAATTCCACAAGGATTTCAGTTTTTGCTGAGATTGCAAGTCTAAAGGATTCTTAGGCCAAAAAATGTCGTCGGTATATTCGATAACATGTGACCAATTGGACACGTTTATTCATATTAAAGCGAAATCATTCTATGGATTTTTTTAGTTTCTACTTTGAGTAATGGCCTAAAAGCGGTCACTATTGTCACAAGAACAATTTAATTTATATTCGGATATAAGCGATCATACATTGACCTTACATTTCAAAAATGACGTGTTTGTTGTTGTGGATTACATTTTAAAACTTGAATTACAGATTAAAGAGTTCTCTGTTTTTAGCAGCATTCAGTAGATTCCATTCGTCATGATAACCAGTCCAGTCTTGGATGTTTCTCAACCATGACATTTCATTTCTACCTTTCCTAGGGTTTCATCAATTTTTTCTTTTATGTGATTTTTTTTTTGATGTGTTCCATTGGCCATTTATTAAAACTCCTAAATATGTACTTAAAATTGGTTACTTTCTCAATTTCAGCATTTTTTTTAGCGTTGTATACATTTTTCCTGCTAACAATCATGTACATACTTTGTCTTTTAAGTGTTAATTTTTAGTTCATATGATTCACATTTGTCCATTGCTTTTTGTAGACCATAAAAATGATAATTGACATTGCTGAAGGGTTTATAAGATGTGGCCATGCCGAACTGAATCTCAGTTTCGCTAGTTAATTATATAAAAACATGGGTTATCAAAAAAACACATACTTTATTTAAGAAAAAGTCTATTTTGTCCTGTAAAAACGTTTATTTAACAAAACATAAAGAAAAATAAAACACTAAAGTGCATTTTGATTTATTTAAAAATATTGGTCTGTTTTCTGGAAATTTTTGCTGGAAAAAAAATTTAGTAGTGGCAACACTGTTCAACATTTTTATATACCTCTCGTTTTTTGTCTCCTCTTTTTGTTCGTCTGTTTCTCGGAATTAAATAAGAATTGCTAGCATCAACAAGTGTCTTGCAGCGGCTTATTGGAAATTCAATTGGTTTCCGATTACCTGAAGCCTGTTGGAATTTATGTAGGATGTAGGGATCAGTGTTGCCGTTTTGGTAGAATTCTACCAAATTTGGTCGGACGAATTCCAATTTTTTTGATTTTGGTCGGATGGTAGGCCCAAACTGATTATGGTAGATTTTTGAATAAAAATTTCAAATATATATTTTTATTATAATTTACCATGTGTTGCACATAATTTTATTTTTAAATATTCACAGTTTACAAAATCATTACTATGTGTGAAACGCCATCTATGGAACGAGGCCAAAGTACAAAATCATTTGCCGTTTACTCTGATGTCTTAGACGTCGTAAACAGCTTATGGCCGCTGAAATGTGGTATGCTTTTTTACGGTGCAATTTTGCTTGCAATACGCTTGAAATTTTTTGACATTTATTCGCTCAATCTTCTTTAATTGGTAATTCGTAACAATAAAATAGTACATAGTGAAAAAAATTGTTTAAGCAATTGCAAAAATGCTTACAAATATTTGATTCCGACTTTCTTATGGCGCAACGAGTTTTCAAAAATTCCATTTGATCAAAACACCACAGCTTGGGCTCATACACGTCCTCTACCCCAACACCACTTCTTTTGCTGCTACCAACTTCTCGCGATTCCTTTAGATATTGCGTTCTCAAACTATGAATTTTTTTCTTAACAGCTTCAACACTGACATCCTTATTTATTTCTTTCAATTCTTCAGATATTTTAAACAAAGAATTTGACGGCTTTACCCGGTCCAAATAAGCAGGATCTCTCACATTGTAAAGATTTTCGTGTTCTTTACATTTTTTATTTTTCCTTTTTGCAAATATTTTGACAACGCCACAACACGTATGTTTTCATATTTTTAAAACACCTCAACACGTTGAAAGCAGAATACAAATAAAGCAAATGAACAAGAGTACAAACGACAGTGTAGAGAAATGTCAAAAAATTGCAAGAGGAACGGAAAACGTGAAATTTTTTCTACACCCTTTGCTTCTCTACACCGTTTGCCTACAAACAAGAGTTGCATGCAATTATTGCACGAAGAAATTGCATCGTGTAAAAGGCCTCTAATAAATGTAAACAACAGCACGTACGCATGAACATAAAAGAAATGAGAAATGTATAGAAAGTAAAAAGGCCAAAAACATGGACAAGTAAGTATTGAAATATAATTATTTTAAGTTTTGAAATTATTTATTATTTATTACAGATATATTACAAAGCAGCAAAAGCAAAGAGAAACAAATGCCGCAGATAACAACAACGATGATTCGTGCAGGTAATTATTCATTATTAATTAAATGTGTTCTCAGTAATTTATTTGTGCTATTTCCCTGCAGTGATGGAAATGATATTACGCAGAATTTAAAGCGAAAGTTCAGGCAAGAGTGGCAGAATTCATTCGATTGGCTGCAGAACAAAAATGGAACAGCATTTTGTGTGGCGTGTTCGAAGACTTTGACAAGTCACTTGACTCATCTAAGGGCACATGAAAAAACATCTCTTCACTTGACAAATTACAACAACCAAACAAGAAATCTAAAAATACAGACTTTTTTTTAATGAAGATGACCAAGCGCAGAAGAAACTTGTTCGTTATGCAGAATTGACATTAGTTATGTTTTGTATAACACACAATTTGCCATTTTTGCTAATGGATTATTTGCCAACGTTACTGGTGGAGTGCTGTCCTGATTCAGCAATCGCAAAACTTATTCAATGCGGCAGAACAAAGTCCACTCAAATTGCAGATATAATTGGGAAGCAGGCAAGTGATCAAACTTTATCCGACCTGGAGAAAAAAAAGTTTTCCTTGATTGTGGATGAAACTACGGACGTTTCGACAAAAAAATGTCTCGTGCTTGTTGCGCGCTATTTCGATTCTAATTTCGGAATTCAAGATAAGTTTTTGACTTTAATTGAAATCTCAAAAGCCGACGCTATATCGATTTATAATGTAATTAAGGAGTTTTTTGTGTCATTTTCAATTCCAATGCAAAATTTAATTGGATTAGCAACCGATGGTGCTAATGTCATGGCTGGAGAGGTCGGCGGATTAAAAGCTTTGTTATGTAACAAAAACGACATCTTTTACATAAAATGTACATGCCACTCCCTACACCTTTGTTCAAGCTACGCTTGCAAACAAATGCCTAATTCTTTAGAAAGTCTTTGCCGAAATATTTACAGTTATTTTTCTCATAGTCCTAAACGTGTTGAAGAGCTCAAGGAGTTCCAAGACTATTGCACTGTAAAGCCACACAAAATATTAGGTGTGTGTCAAACGAGATGGCTATCTCTGGAGGGAGTAATTTTAAGAATTATTGAACAATGGGACAGTCTGAAACTGTATTTTATTTCCTGTTATTATGAAGTACAGGGAGTAAAACCAGCGCATATAGCGGAAGAAATGACAAGCAAAGTAAAATGCTATTTTTTGTTTTTATCTTATATTCTTCCTATTATTAATAATTTAAATAAGGAATTTCAATCTGAAAGTTCACGTTTGCCGTATTTATATGCGAGTATTAAAACAAATTTTCTTTTAATACTAAGCAATTTTGTAAAAAGAGAATATATAAACAATAATGTTGAAATTGATTATAAAAATAAAGCAAATTTAATTGATATTTCAAAAATTTTCATTGGTTCAAAAGCGGAAATTTTTTTAAAAGCGAACTTAACTGATTCTGAAATATATGAACTTAAGTCTAACGTTTTAAATTTCTATGTTGAATTTTTGGATCAATTAAAACATCGATTTGATTTTATGCGCGAAGACATTAAACTTTTAAATATAATCACGCCCCCAAGAGTAATTTCTTCGGAAAACTTAGATATATTGCCTCTTATTTTAGAGTTTTCTAGTCTCGTTGAATGTGATCCAGATATAATAGTGACAGAGTGGCATTTATTGCGCCTCAGCGAGACATCTCTTTCTCCTGATTTAAGTATAGACATGTTTTGGAAAAATGTATCTGCTATAAAAAATGGTTTGAATGAACATTGTTTTGAAAATTTAGTTAAATTTGTCTTTAATTTACTTTCACTAGCACATAGTTCAGCCGCTGCTGAAAGAAAGTTTTCGTCTCTATCTCTTATAAAATCTAAATTAAGAAACAAACTTGAAATAAATACCATTAACAGTATCATGCTTTGTAAAGAATTAATCACGAACAAAGGTCCGCATACTGTATGGTCAGCTAAAAAAGACTTTAAAACACCGAATAAACTGTAGTGAATTGAAAATATGTTAAACATGATCTCGGATTTACTGACAAATGATCTCCAAAATCTCTGTATATATAAGAGATTTTTTTTGTTTATATAGTTTTGTATATATTTTTATTTAAAGAATTAAAATAATAGACTGAATTTACATTATTTTTTGTTTAATTAATAAAAGTTTTCTATAAATTAAATATTGTTTTTTTTTCGTTACAATTTTGGTCGGTTTTGACCCAATTTGGTAGGATTTAGAAACAAATTTGGTCGGAAAAAAAAATTTATTGTGGCAACACTGGTAGGGATGTTTCCAAATAATTTCAGTTGATTTGGTTTGGAGAGCTCGAACACAACCATGCCGTTGTCGTATGGCGTACAGCGCTATGTCGTTTATGTTCCAATTCGCACAATGCAATTTTACTTGCGCCGATTTCTATGAGTCCTTTTTAAACATGCCTCTGGGTTTCATACAAGGCAATTAGGTTTTGTTAATTTTAGTTTTCATTATTGGCTTTTATTTGATTTATACTCATATGTTCGGATTTTTGTGTTAAAAATATGCATGGGAAAGTAAAGAAGTTGTTTCTTCAAGTAATTATAATTATTATAAATGTTATAAAAACGAAATATCAAATTAATGTTTAGCTAACTACACAATGAAATACAGAAAAACGAATTGCCTGTACGAGCGGTTTTTTCTCTTTGTCCCCATTGACCGAGGCAACTTAACAATTTTTATGATTCCAGTTTAAACTTGCCTCTTCTCTTTGGGCAATTCGGCAATTTGGTTACGGAAATTTTTGTTTTCATTATTGCCTTTTCTGACATCCTGTGATTTATTCGTTCTGTTTTTTTGTGGGGAAACATACTAAAATAATCTACAGCCAACTTCACACTACAAAAAACATAAAAGGAATTTACAGCACGGGCATGTTTTTTGTATTCCAGTTCCCCTTACCATTTTCTTACAAACTGAGAGTTTGCGGCAAGTATAGTAGCCTCGAGTAAATGGGGACCTAGTTTTAAAGAGGCTAAAAGGGCACCAAAGAAAAGTAGTGATTTTGTAATAGACATCTCCGCCGCTGAGGAATATAATTGAAGGATTATTTAGCCCGTTTCACGAGCTTCATAATTTTAAATAAAGTTTTAAAGAAATGTTAATGACCAAGGTTGCCTTACTGCTGTCTTTTATATTGGAATACCATATTATTATCAACATCAAAATTGAAATGTAGGCTACCAAGGAATACTGTCTATAACGCAACGCTGCATGACATATTAACAAACGCTGCATTGAAGAATAACGAAAGAGACCGAGCCATTACTTATCCTGAATGATATGACTTAGAATGTCTAATACAAAGTCTAGATAAGGTTTATTCTGCACTTACAAACAATAACTTTAAGTTTTGCCAGTATCATAGCCGAAATACCTACTTAAAGCATACAATTCTCGAAAAATGTGCAGAAATTTCTTCCTTGTCGGAAAGCGATCAATCACTCTTCCTCGAACGAAAACATATAAAGTTCCATGCCTCAAATATTTCTTCTCCTTACCTCTCTTCACCCAAATGACAGTTGCGTCAACTAAACTTGCCTAGTATGAATAGGGACTATTTCATATGGGCGAGCATATTTTGTTGGCAAAAGCCCGTGACGGCTGGCAACAAGACTTGAGCATCAAAAAAACCGGAGTTTTCAGAAAAATGGCATTTCAGGTTTTTTTCAAAACACGGGTTTAAAAAAAACCATTTCTACAACGTTAAAATACCAAGAAGACTAAATCGCATTTATTTTATTTTAATGTATCGAGTATTTTTTTCAAGAGACCGCGAAAAGCCTGCATATTGTCAAAACATTCAACGTGGGCTATATCGAAAAAATAAGCCTATATAACTTAAATCGGTCCAAGACCGATTGTGTGTCGTAAGATACTCGTACCATAACAAATTTGATTGAAATCTGAATAAATATGGCTCTTCGAGAGCGGTTGTATATTATGTCGGGAGAGATCTAAGCAATGCGTCTATATCAAAACGTAGACCGGTATAATCCATTTTTATCTGAGATGATTACTGATCAATCTTAGTGAACGGAGCCAAATAATATCGTTATTGGATGTACTACATATGTGGCTTCTAGAACTAAAGATATAAAATTGGCTGAACATTTGTATAGGAGCGATATTCAATTTAAAAAAAAGAAATGTAAAATAAATCTATTTATGGCGCTCGATGTGGAGTCTCTGTAGAGGTGGCAAGACTAAGTTGTATTTTCGTGGACGATTGTGTGAAGAAAACTTGAAAAGTAAGGTTTTCAACAGTAGTTGGGGAGAGCCTGGCCTTATATAGTTCGGTTTTACTTTCAACAATTGCTGCAAAGCTTTCTGAAGAGGGTTGTCACGGACCCGAAATTATGATAAAAGCAGTGTGCAGCCACGAAAATCAATGTCACTTTGCCATTTTGTTAAAAACTTGTCTTCTATTTAAACACAGATGAAAGAGGTCTTGAGCCAGTTAATCCCTGTTCATTTTAACCGATTTTCATAAACTTTGCCATTTTGTTAAAAACTTGTCTTCTTTTTAAACATAGATGAAAGAGGTCTTGAGCCGGTTAATCCCAGTTCATTTTAACCGATTTTCATAAAACTCAACAGAATTTGTCTAAAAAACGTAGTTTTCAGAACTTCAGACAACAATTGCAGCCTGTATAAGTAGTTTGTGAACATGACAGATTAAGTTACATTGAATCAACTGGTGATTCCGAGTTGAGCGGTACACTTAAAAAGGTGGGTCGATCTTAAATATTTTCGGTATTCACGTATTCCATACAATTATGAATTGTCTTTGCTTTTATATACAAAGTCTTAAAACCCCTCCTCTAAAAACCGGGTAAACCGACATGTCTCGTTTTATCCATTTTTGAAAAACCGGCTGTCGGGTTGGGACATAAAAACATGAATGGCAATTTTCGGTTTTAGACTCTAGTTGCACTGCGTAATAGAATTGCACTGCGTTTTAGAATTGCAAAGCGGGATAGATTTTTAAATACCACTAGAAACAATTTTCTTTTGCATGTATATTCCAATTTAATCATTTTATTATACAACTACAACTTTTTTCGGAGAACGCTAGAGAATTTAATCTCCAGCTTTTAATATTCTAAATTGGGCAGTAAAACGTTTCCAAAATGAAATTGCTGCCCATAAAATTCATACTTCTCACGTTGAAATTATTTCCGCTTCCTAAACTTATCGCCGATTTCGTACATTTATACTCGCAAAAACAAAATAGAATTGCAAAACAAATGTTTTTCTCTTCGGCAAAAATAATGTAGTTTTCATAGATCTCGTGCCGAAACTTTATATGCCAGCATGTATTTTTTTTTGCTCTGCCTTAATGGTTATCTTTTATCCGTATCTTCTTTATCTTTCGAAATATTTTCGCTATTAGTATATTTGTCATCATGGGCATATTTGCTTCTCTAATTTCACGAATGGGCTTCTGTGTTGCAGATGCAGTCGCTCGTTTTGTGCCATAGTCCCTCAAGGTGGCTGGCAGGCAGACCTAGCGAGCCACGCAGCAGACACTTGCGAGAATTTCGTTTCGTTTGGTCGGAACCGACCAACTGATAAGATATGGGATGGATACGAACAACAACAACAACATATCGTTTGTAGTTGCGCTGATATACAAAGTAGACAGACCAGTTTAATACTGGCAAAATTCTTCGTCATTCTCGTATTGCTCATGTCTAATCAAAGGGTGTTTACGCAAAATTTTAAATTTTCTTTACCATATGGAAGCGTGCATACATAATTTGTCATTCCGAAAAAACACCTTGGAATATTGATCGCAGACTATAAAGTATATAAGTATATGATACTGATTTTATATAAAATTCTAATGCGATCTAGCTAGTTTGTCCGCCGGTGTGTCTAGATCGATATAAGCACACACTCCCAATTTTTTTTGCCAACCGAAAGATTACATGCACCTCAAGTAGTCCACCAGTGCAACCGAGTGTTAGTTGGTGCTCTGTAATTTTCAGTTATGGGAACTGTAGATTCGGTGCAATATACCATGTATTCAAACCTTCAGCGGAGAATTTTTGAATTTAAAAAACTAAACGTCACACTTGTTCAATAAAAAAAATCAAATTTTAGTCAGTGGAAAAAAAATGCTTGCTTACACAACTGAAGTACTCGTAAGAAGGGTCATGACTAGGAAGAAATGCAGTAAATCGATGGGATTTAAGTCAGTAATGATCGAATTGTTTTATTTAAAACAAAAACATTAAATAACCCGTTTTAGTTATATTATCATCACTTATAATTGGTTACAACAAAAAAATGTTTGCAAAACTATTGGTTGCCACAAATACCAGTTGTCTCAACTAAATACATTTTTTGCGTTTCATTGGTATGACCAATCAATAAGTTGTGAGTACAGTACAATGATCATATTTATCAACATGTGGTACTGCAAACCGAATATGAATTACGATTATAAAAATTTGGTGATTGCTACAGAAATTCACTTTTTTGTAACTGAATTATTGTAGTTCCAACCGATTTCTAACTAACTTTTTCTCTGTGTGCACAATGATGACATATGGTCATAAGCTTGCGATTGTATATAGAGTCCCTTTAAGGGACTAAAAATACCTTTGAACAATTCCATATTTTTGTGGTCGAAACTTAATTGAGTATCCCTATACACAGAGAACATATTTGTTGTCACAACCAAATTTTTTACCAACCCCATTAAATCAATTAATCTACAGCATTTAATTAATCAGCACAACCGAACGTAAATGCTCTTGAATATTTGGTACATGCAACCTTAGATCAAAAATTGGATATTAACTAGGTTTGATTTTTTCCAAATGGTCAATTAAGCAAAATCAAAAAAATTTGAAGTAAAGTCAAAAATATAAATATACTTACTAATTTCAGCAATTGGTCTAATTTGGGCTAATAAATTTAGAGGACGATATTTCTATTACCTTTTCTAAATATATTTTAAGTTCTGTTCCAAGAGACAGTACGAGGGCGACCGCAAAAGTAACTGGCCTAAAATAAAAAGAACCGTTTTTTTTGGAATTATTATTATATATTTTTCAACATAATCTTCCAACTCAATACACTTCATCAAACGTTTTTCAAGTTTTTTAATTCCATCCGAAAAATAAGATTTTTCAAGACCTTCAGAATATGCCTCAGTTTCAGCAATAACCTCGCTATTGGACGAAAATTTTTTGCCACCGAGAATTTTTTTTTTAAATTTTGAAACAAGAAATAATCAGAAGGACCTAAATCTGGAATATATATGGTGGATGCGGAGCAATTTCAAATCGTAATTCGGCCAGTTTTTGTTGAGTTAAAAATGCAGTGTGTGAAGGAGCATTATCTTGATGAAAAAGAACTTTTTTTTTCTAAATGCGGTCGTTTTATCTTGATTTCTTCACTCAACCGATCCAATAATGCACAATAATATTCACTATTTATAGTTTTTCCTTTCTCAAGATAATCAATAAATATTATACCCCTTGCATCCGAAAATACTGTGGCCATTACTTTCTTTTCCTGCTGACTTAACAGTTTTCGCCTTTTTGGGACCACTTTTACCAGCTTCTATCCATTGTTTTGACTGTTCTTTGCATTCTGGGATGTAGTGATGGATCCATGTTTCATCAACAGTTATGAATCGGCGCAAGAACTCTATTGGAATACGCTGATAAATCGCTAAAAGCTCCTCGGAATTGGTCCAACGGACGATTTTTTGGGGCAAAGTCAACAAACGTGGCAACTTTTTCGCGTATAGCTTTTTCATGTGGAGTTCATCATGTAAAATACTCCAAACTTGTTTTTCGTGTATTTTAACAATATCAGCAAGTTCTCTGAGCTTTATTCGTCTATCTTTAGTCCCTTCATTAAATATTTTTCTAATGAACAGAATCCAATTCATCTTTGATTAATTGTGGCGTATAACCTTTCATATAAAAGTGTTTAATTACAGCACGAAACTCTTTATTTTCCATTTTTCAAAAATTATAAAACTTGTTTAGTTCAATCACCTGTAACAAAGAAAATAATCATTAAATATTTCGGAAATTTTGACAGATGGCTTTTAAAAGATTGCTTTTAAAAAACAAAAAAAAAAGTTGCTAGTAAAACAGAAAATGTGCCAGGCCAGTTAGTTTTGCGGTCGCCCTCGTAAGAATGGAAATCCTTAAACTTCGACCCGTAATTAATTTTCTATTTCTGTTTTAATGAAAGGATCAGCAATACTATATAGTCGTTAGAACACAACTATTTGTTGACTTTACGAAAGCTGCTATATATATTTCTGGCCTAATAATGAAAATGCGAATATTTATGATCCCAATTGGTTTTATTGTTTTTCAAAGTATTCTCCAGCCTGATTTATACACTTTTGCATGCGCTCAAACCAATTGCCGAAGCACTTTTTCCACTCCGAATGAGACACCTCCAAAACATGATTTTTGAACGCTTCAACAGCATCTTCTGGCGACGAAAATCGTTGACCACACATTTTTTCCTTGATGTGCGGGAATAAAAAGAAGTCATTGGGTACCAAGTCAGGGCTGTACGGCGGATGACTCATCAATTCGACGTTTTGGCCTTTCAAAAAGGCGCTGGCCGATGTGTGAAAGCTCGCATTGTCATGGTGCACAATGATTCGTCATCTCTTGTTGGTTTTTCAAATTTCTCCGAAGATTTCAGGCAAACAAATTGTGGTGTACCACTCAGAATTGACCGTCTTACGGTGTTCAAGCGGAACAGTCGCCACATGACCAGTTTTGCCGAAGAAACAGGCGACCACTTGCTTCGAAATGCTTCTTCCACGAACAACTTTCATTGGATTTGGCTCGTTTCGAAAACCCACACGGTCGATTGCTGTTTTGTTTCGGATTCATATGCATAGATCCATGATTCGTCACCTGTGACGATCTTATAAACGTCTTTTGAAGCACAGCGATCGAATTTTTTCAAAATTTCTTTGCACCAATCGACACGAGCCTTTTTTTGTGAGCGATTGTCAAATTGTGCGGGATCCAACGAGAACAAATTTTGCAGCATGTCGGTATTGCTTAATCAGTTCACGCACAGCATCGATGGTTTCTGGCAAAGTGACCGAAGTTGGACGTCCTTCACGAAATTCATCCTGGATCGAACGGCGTCCGAGACTGAACTTTTGATACCAGCGATTAACAGCGCTTTTTGAAGGTGCTTCATCGCCAAAAGTCGAAACAAGTTGATTTAAAAGCTTTTGTCTCGATAACTTATGCCGAAAATCGTAAAAAATTATCGCACGAAAATGTTTACGGTATAATTGTTTGACAATTTTGACTGAGGTGAATTTTTCAACACACTGTAAACAAAACAATTCGCCCTCAAAAAACAAAACGTTCAAGTGAAGTTATGCTAAAAATGTCAAAGTTTCCAATGGAAGTTCCAGTTTGCATCTGGGAACCCGAAATATAAATAGCAACCTTTGTTTTCCTATACACAGAGAACAGATTCGTTGTCACAATCGAATTTTTTGCCAACCGAATGATTGTAGTTTCGTCTACAGCATTTAATCAATCAGCACAACGTAAGTTCCTGCTCTGGAATATTTGGTACATGCAACCCTTGATAAAAAGTTATATATAAACTGATCTGATCTTTTCCAAAGGGTCAGGTCAATTAAACAAAATCAAGAAATTTTAAGTCAAGTGAAAAAAATAATTATATTGTATAATAATTTTAGCATTTGGTCTAATACATTTGGAGGACGATATTTTCATGGCCTTTTCGACATATATTTTTAGTTCCGTTCTAATCGACAGTAAGAATGGAAATCCATTAGCTTCTGTCGCTTATTCATTTTCTATTCCTGTTTTTTGCAATAATGGATGATCGTTAGAACAAAACTATTTGTTGGCTTAACCAATAGTTGGTACCAAGAAAAATTTTAATAGAAAACTTTAAATTGCCTACATATGCGATTCTGGCAACCGATTATTTACACTTCATTCTATTTGTTAACCGATTTTTTGGTTAAAAGTGCCATAATATTATCATAGGTAGCATCTGCTCCACAAGTCTTTTCGTCGACCAGAATTTTTATGGTCCGAAACGATTGTCAACTGATTTTTTCTCTGCTAGTAGTAAAGGGAAACTTTAAATATTCATAATGGGGAAAGTATTTGGACCAATAGAATGTATCGCAAGTGGGTTAAAAAAGATAAATTTGAATTTAAAATATTTGACGAAACAGCAGTGCGAGCAAAGTGAAGTTAAGTTCGAATTTAAATTCACCTGGAATAACAGTATTGACAAATTTGCTCTAGAGCGGATCTAAGTGCATGGAGGACACTTGGAAATACTTCCGTCTATCAGAGTACTGCCAGGCTAGTGCTACTAGTATAGGCTAATAAGGCTAAAAGGCCGATGGTCTGAAATAATTTTTAGAATATTGAATTCCTTACCAGGAATATCAAATTTTAGGGAAATTGCTCTAGAGCGAATCTATGTACTTTCGTCTATCAGACTATTGCCAGATTATTGCCACTAGTATAGGCTAATAACGCTTGAATGCAGTTTGTCAAAAATATTGCATTCTTTCTCCTAAATTTGATATTAATTTTTCTAAGTGACCTTTTTCGAGCCTTTGTTGCATATAAAGGGTGGAGCGCGGAAATTTGCTTATTTGGGAATGAAATAAAAAAATTATGAACCTTAAAAAAAAATATTTTATATTTTAATTATATTGAACAGTAAGGGAATTTTTAAATTACATGGTTTTAAATAGTGTATCTGGCAAGTGTCGACCTTCGCTATCCACACACTGCTGCATATGTTTTCTGAAGATTTCATCAACTCTAACAAGCAACTGGTATTCTGCCAATTTTAGCCTCAATATTGTTGATATACACCTTCGATTTTCGGTAACCCCCAAGGAAAAAATCGCATAAGGCTAAGTCTCAAAGAGATAAGCCGTCCAGAAAACATTTGCCTCAAGCAATTCATAGTAACCCTCGCTGTGTGTGCAGTGGCATCATCCTGTTTGAACCATGTATCCTCTAATTGCATTGCCTCAAGAGCCGGCTGAAAAAATCCTGTATCATAGTCAAGTACCGTTCGGAGTTCAAAGTTAAGACAAGACGGTTATCCTGGAAAAAGTAAGGGCCAGTGTTGCCTACTCTTGATATGGCGCACCACACAGTGACGCGGTCTGGTTCTCTGGGGTTTGTTACACCAGGAACACGTCCGCATGGGGAAACAGCGAATCGTAAACGAAAAGCACGCTGCCCTGCAATGATCGAGTGCGCATTTGAAACATACGCTTTAACACAAAATGACCTATCCTTACGTGTCCTATGCATAAATGACAGACGAATACAAATCTCCCGTCATCTACTTTAAGCCAAGCACACTCTCCACTCTCTTCGACCAACAGTGCCGCCACAGCCTGCGGTGCAAAAAGAAAACAAATTACAGCGCTCCACCCTGTATTAGGGATATATAAAATAAACAGTAAAATCAAAAAAATAACATTTAATTGTTAAAAAAAATACTTTTCTTAGACGTCTTGGCACGACTTTTTCCTGTGGTTGGCGTGACGGTTAATGTCAGCGTCTAAGGCTGATGGCAAAGTGCGCGCTCAAAGCGGAGCCGAGCCGCGCGGACATACAAATTAGTAGAAATCAGCGTCGGGATGGCAGAGTGCGCGCCGAGCTGAAAGCTGATTGAACGGAACAAAACTGTTTTGAAGCGTTTTTTCGTGCTGATTGGTGCTGATATTTGATTGTATGTGTAAAGATTTAAGTTGTTTGTAGCACAAACAGTAAAAACAGTGCAGATTCAGCGCTGATTTCAGCGTTCACTCTGCCATCCCCAAATTTCAAATAAGCATGAAATAAGTTCGGCTCGGCTCCACTTTGATCGCGCACTCTGTCATCAGCCTAACATACAAATAAACCCAGGTTCAATTCCGGGTAACATTTTTCGGCGGAGTTTTTGCACTACGTCATCGCTTAGAGATTAGACATTAACCTCTAAGCAATGTTAAAACCTCTCCATTCAATGCATCGCTGATTCGGGTACGGCATACAATTGTAGGTCCAGATCATTTATTTAGAGAAATTCCACGTTTACTTCTTAATGGGATGTTGAGGAAAATATTCAAATAATTAACTTCGCTTGTCGAATACTTTCGTGTGCTACTGTTCAATACTCCACATTTATGTAGGTTGTGCTCTCGACAGTATCGTTACACGTTATCCCCTTATCGCCCAAAACAACATGTGAATAATGCGGGAGATTTTTCCCCAATCTTCTCGGTTCTGAGCGGTAACTTTTCTGGCTAAAGGGGCAAAGTGTGTTGGGGCTTGGTGTGTGCTAAAGTTCCTCCTGCGCTTTTTTGCACTCTACAGTGTGTGTGTGTTGGTTTTTTGTTTTATCTTAGTTCTACTGCAAATGCATACCAAAAACAAAAATAATAAATTGCACGATTCGAATCGAATAAAGTCATTGAACTGATTTCAAGTTTTGAAATTGAAATATATGTTTTTTTTATCGTTTGTATAACAATTTATGGGTTTTGGCGACGCAGCGACACTTTGTTGTTGCTGCTGTCAGATCAATTCCGACGACAACGACGTCGCTGTTGTTCTGACTAAATTGTAATTAAAGTACTGCTGACAGCCGAAAAAATAAAACCTAAAATGGCTGTGAAAAAAATAAAATTAAAAAGTCATGTTAACGATTTTGAGGAATGAACTCATTTTCGAGTGCGATCACTCGCATGGCAATGGAGTTGCTTGTACTTACTGGCTTACTGGTTCAACTTTGTATTTCTTCTTTACGATCACGGCTTTTTCTGTAAAGTGCGTGCGCAAAGTGGCTTGTTTTGCGTTGTTAATGATTTCCAAAAATGGTGGCCATTGCCGAAATGCGCAAGGAACCGGTGTTGATTGATGAAGCGCGGCCATTGTACTTGAACGAATCCAGTTTTTGTCTTGACTTGACTTGTGTGTATGAACAAAACACCAAAAATATGAAAAGAACCGGAGCGGATCTCGGTGATATATTGTGCCATATTTGTGTATTTATATATGCAGGCATCTACATTCAGACATGTGTTAGTGCCTGGAAATGTGTTACTCATCAGTTGGCTTTGTGTGAAAGTGTTCGCCACAGCTCCAGTAACCCAGCCAAAACACACTGTGTTTGGCGACCGGTATATTTTGTGTGAACAATATTCCTCAGAAGGATGGAGTGTATTTTAAAATTGCTTTATCGTTGGCAACAGCTCGAAAAATTGATGGGAGATCCTAAAAAATGTATACACATACAAAGAACAGTTGCCCCAACCGAATTTTCTACAACCGAATATTGATTGAGTACATTGGAAACTTTTCAGTAGTACAAACAAATAATATTGGTTGAATGAACAAAATTACTATAATTATTGGAACTGAATTTGTACATATGTGTATTGGTTGTTGTTATAGATTATTGGCTATAAGTACTCTTTGCAATCTGTTGTCATTTCTACGAGCATTTCTTAACTTGACCAACTGATGGTTAAATTTTATGTATTCGGTTATCTTACTGAATTATTATATATTTAATTTTTAAATTTAACGATTTGAGAAAATATATTCTCTTATAGTTTTTTTCTTTTTGTTTATATTTATACTCTTATTTGAAAAATAAACAGTTTTTTAAACATTTTTTTACATTCGAATCTAGTTAAGACAAGTGGGTCAATCTCAAAAAATGTTAAAATAAAGCTTATTATGAGGGCTACTATATATATTTCTGGTCTATTAATGAAAATGCGAATATTTATCATTAAAAAATGGTTTTATTGTTTTTCAAAGTATTCGCCAGCATGATTTATACACTTTTGCATACGCTCAAACCAAGTGTCGAAGCACTTTTTCCAATCCGATTGAGACAGCTCCAAAACATGGTTTATGAACGCTTCAACAGCATCTTCTGGCGACGAAAATCGTGGACCACGCATTTTTTTCTTGATGTGCGCGAATAAAAAGAAGTCTTTGGGTGCCAAGTCAGGGCTGTACGGCGGATGACCCGTCAATTCGACGTTTTGGCCGTATTTTTTTTCAAAATTTCTTTGCACCAATCGACACGAGCGTGTTTTTTTTGAGCGATTGTCAAATTGTGTGAAATCCAACGAAAACAGACCTTGTATACGGGCAGGTGTTCATGCAGTATCGAATGTATGCTGGTGGAAGAAATGCCCAAGGATGCCTCTATCTCTCGGTATGTCACATGACGATCTTGCATTATCAGTTCACGCACGTTTCATTGATGATCTGTGGCACAACGGCCGCTTTTCGTCTTTGAGCGAGCTTCAGCCACGATTGAATTCATTAAACCAGTTTTTCACAGTGCTATAGGATGGTGCTTCATCGCTACATAAAGATTTAAGTTTATCGATGCACTCTTGTCGTAATAATCCTCGTCAAAAGTTGAGAAAAATAATTGCACGAAAATTTCCACGAGTTAATTCAATTTTTTTTGCTAAATTGATTTTTTCAAGTCACTATAAACAACACAATTGATGGTCGTACCTCAAAGCGTTTTGAGTACGTTTAAGCTGAAAAATGTCAAACTTTCCAAAGGAAATGTCAGGTGGCGCCAGGCAACACTTAGTGTTGCCTAGGCCAGTAATATATATAGCAGCCCTCATATAACTTATTTATTACATGTTAGTGTTTTTCTTATTTTTTTTAAAAAAGAACGAAACGGAAGTCGGGAAGAAGAAAATAAAAAGGAATTTTTATTTACAACTATTAAGGTCCAAATAGCTTAAAAAACTTAACAGAAAACGATTTTATCTTGAAGAAATTCTGATTTTATTTCAGACGATCTATACTTAATAATAATGGTAGTAATTTAGTAATCCAAAAACGACAATTTTTACAAATTTTTATATTTATACAATTTCATTGAGCTGAAATTAATTTGACAAAATTATTGTAGAACATAAAAATACTCAAACTTCCGTTAATAAAAAATTCTACGTTAATAAACCACATTCGATTTCACTCATCGCGAAAATTCTTTAAAACGAAGGAATATTTACTGCTTCTTTTTAAACTATTCCATACAGTATAGCGTTGCAAAATAAATTTTTCCTTGGCCCACAAAAAATAATTAATTAAATGGAATTTGCTACTCGTATTATATCTTAAGTCCTTCATTTCTAGGAGAAATAATTCAACTCTCAAGAAAATTCGAACGTTTGTTGCTTAGCGCAATATGTTACAACAGTGAATTAAACGGGGTTTGGTTACTACAAAGAATTTATCTGATGTCACCACCAATTACACTGTGGAACATTTTTGGGGTTATTGTCTGGGGGGTGAGAATAGGTCAGTATATTAAAACCCTCAAAGGGTTTTGCGTTCGTATGTGCCAGCTTTTATTTACAATTAAGTGAAGTTACTTAATTTTGAATAAAAGCAGGACGCGTTAATCGATTTCTATGATCTATGTCGCATTTTGTTTATAGGTTATGTGACTTTACGTGAAAGTTATAAGACTCTACACGTTTTTCCGTTTGGGATTTAAATGTTTTAAAAAAAAAAAATTTTTTTTTGGCTAAATGTTCTTCATAAATTTATTTCTAATTGCAAAAATGTTGATTTGGTAGAGAAACAGTATATTAATGGATTAAAGAAAATGTAATTATTATTTTTCTCAATTTATTTCAGCAAAATCGAACTAGTCGTTCTCGAGTTATGTCAAACTACGTTTATGCCAACATTTTACAACTAAGCGAAAAGACATCAAGATAAGGAAAAAATGTAAAAGGTCATAAAAAAAAAACTGACATATACGAACGCAAAACCCTTTGAGGGTTTTAATATACTGACCTAGTACCATCACCCTGACTTGGAATTTCTCACCCCCCAGATTGGCTGTTGTACAATAAAAATAATTTCTATAACAATCTTTATATTTAAGAATATTAACAATTTCATTTTTAAATTGAACATGTATTGTTTCAAATAATTTAACTATGAAATTTTAATATTAAAAATTTTCATGGTTAAAACCAATGCATTGTTAAAGCAACAATAATTATTTTAATAATAACAATTTAAATGGTTAAAAAAATCAACAATGCATTGTTAAAACAAAAATTTTATTTTAAAATTAACAATTTTCATGGTAAAAAAAATTCAACCATAGAATAGTTAAATGAACTATTATAATTGATAAATACAACAAAAACAACAAAAATGTTTAAATTAACCTTCTGAAACGTAGCCTCCAAATCATGTTTATTTATGGTTAAGGTTACCTTATATAAGGTTATTTCTATTCTCAGTGTATGGCCCTACTTAAAACGCCCTTCATGTTTGAGGTTCTTCCTATTTAAAAGTCATAATTTAAATCCGATGGTGGTAAAATTTTGCAATAAACATTCCTTGGAACCAGCATCAAAATTGAACCACATTGGTTAATTGTTTTTCTATTATCCCTATACTATGGCCCCGCTATGTGAGACTTTACCCTTCTACAAGCCCCACTGTTATTTTAATCCTTAAAGCTAAGTGTTTATGTCCGGTCTGTTGACCGGTCTATGTTGTGACGAACATTTAAAAAAAAATCCATCTTTAGTTAAAGGTATATTAAAGTCGACACCAGCGCTTAAAACTGATTCGCTTTGTTTTTAGTATTTTATACCAGACAAAATCTTTTCAATCTTGTCCATATCGACGGTCTATTGCAACTTTAGACTTTCCGACTAGCTTCTGAGACATTTTTTGTGTGTTTGAAAATCAAATAAATAATCGTCTTGCAGCGGCAACTATCAAAAATCTTAGCTTACCAATAAAAATATATAACCAAAATTTGCAACCACAGGTTTGCGGTTTTCAAACACTGTGACATATGCACAAGTAAAAAAGCAAAAGTTCTTTGTCATATCTTCTGATATTTGGTGTCTCTTACACACATACTTAGGAGTTGTCGTTCCTCCTTCCTCTGGTACCACTCTTGGGTGTAGGAAAAGAAGGACATATGGATGTGTTTGTCGTCATGGATGTTTTGTAGTTTGAAGAATTCGAAATGAAACACACACGGCTGCACTCGCCCAGCTCAGAATCGTGGTTCAATGCTTGTGCTGGATGGATGAATGGATGATTCGGCTGGCTGACTTGGGGTACCATTTGCGTCGTTCACTGCGTCTGCTTGCCTGCCTGCCTGGCTTTCCGTCCACCGCCGTTGACGAGTACAGCAACAAGCAGAGAGAGAGCGAAACAAAAAAATAAAAGTTATCAAGTTGAACGGCCGGTTTGAAAATGTTAACACGTTTGACCTTGAATTCATTCGAATGGCTTGGATGTAGTGTGTTTTATTTCGGTTATATTTTGACTGTGTCTCGTTTCACTCTCTGTCGTCGTCTTCCACACTGCAATGAGCGATTTCGCTTGTATCGCTATTGTCATCTCGCGCGGGCAGGCCAGCGGGCATTCCCTCGCTGTTTAGTATTTATGTTCATCACTCTAGATAACGACGACGACATCGACTGGATACTGTTGTATAAATTCGTTTTTTTTTGGCGGGGGAGCATCGCTTCTTGAATGTAAAGTAACATGTTAATGTGTATAATTTTTGGGGCTTCGCAGACTGAGACCCCTGCAGAAAGAATATCATGAATTAAGCATTTTGCTGTTGCCTTCTTGTGGTACGAATCTCGAAATCTTTTCTTCGTGATTATTTAAAATTCGTTGTGAATTTACATTTTTGTGGACACATTATCTTGTGGCAGTGAATTTCAAGTCTGCGTTGCAATCTCTGGCAACTTGAACGGAAATGAAACAGCTCCTCCTACCGCTTCACTGTTTTTCCTTTGAATTTAATTCCGAATTAATGTGAAATTGTGAAACATTCAATTTTGAAAATTTCCCCTGTAAACAAATTATTTTAAACTTGCATATGATTATATAGTGCGATATTGTATAATTCCACGATCCCATGGACTGCTGCAGAGCCATCGCAATTCCTTGTGATGGAGCAAACTTTTTTTCAAATCTTACCCCCTTTGGTTTCCGGCTATGTTATGATTTCCGAGCGTAATACTTCGAATCTATTAGGGAGAGTGTATCCTCCACCATAGAATGAAGTGTTTGCTTCGTATATGTATTCTGGATCGCCGTATTAATCTTAGACGGCTAGATGTCCGTCTGTTCGTAGTCTGTATCTGCTGTAAAATAGCGGTGAAACAAAATAAGCTAGGACCCTGAAATTTTGCATGATCATTGCTTATATTATTAATCGGTTTGGGATTGTTAATAGACATAATTTACCCAGTGGGAAAATGGTTTCCCTTTTAGGGACTAACCAATGGTTAAAATGACGCTGCTAGTTGCGACCAGTGTTACCGTTGTGCCACCAAAGTGATAATTTTGCCCCATTTTTTGTATTGATACTTTTAAAACATTTTAAGCTTTTCTGCCACTTTTTAACTCTGAAAGGTTTGTTTTCGTTGGATCCTGCGCAATTTGACAATCGCTCAAAAAAAGGCTCGTTTCGATTGGTGCAAAGAAATTTTGAAAAACTACGATCGCGGTGCTTCAAAAGACGTTAATAAGATCGTCACAGGTGACGAATCATGGATCTATGCGTATGAGCCCGAAACAAAACAGCAATCGACCGTGTGGGTATTCGAAGACGAGCCAAATCCCGCGAAAGTTGTTCGTGGAAGAAACACTTCGAAGCAACTGGTCGTCGGTTTCTTCGGCAAAACTGGTCATGTGGCGTCTGCTTGAGCAACGTAGGAGCTCAACTCTGAGTGGTACGAGGGCGGTTCGGAAAGTTCTTAGCCTATCAATGAAAGAGAATAGTTAGTTTTTCAAAAATATTTTTATTTTTCAATATAATCTCCTGAAACTTCAATACACTTAGTCCAACGCTTATCTAGCAATTCTAACCCTTGATTAAAATAGTTTTCCTCAAGGTCTTCAACATAGTGGTTTACAACTGTAATTGCATCTTCATTTGAGGTAAAACGCTTGCCAGCAAGGAATTATTTTAGGTTTGGGAACAGGTAAAAGTCACTGGGAGCTAAATCAGGAGAATAAGGTGGGTGGTCAAGCAACTCGTACTTTAATTCGTTGATTTTAGCCATTGTTAAAACACTCGTGTGCGCTGGTGCGTTGTCTTGATGAAAAATTATTTTTTTGTGTTGTAAGCCAGAACGTTTTTCTCGAATTTGTACATTTAATTGATCTAAAAGGTTGCAATAGTACTCTGAATTTATTGTTTTACCCTTTTGCGGATAGTCAATCAATAAAATACCTTTGAAGTCCCAAAAAACCGTTGCCATAACCTTACCAGCCGATTGAATTGTTTTTGCCTTCTTTGGGGCACTTCCTCCAGCTTCAGTCCATTGTTTGGATTGTTCTTTTGTCTCTGGAGTATAGTGGTGGATCCATGTCTCATCAACAGTTATGAAACGACGCTTAAAATCCATTTTATTTCGCTGAAAACGATCCAAACAAGCTTGAGAAATGTTCATTCTATTATGCGTTTTTGGTCGACTGTTAACAAGTCCGGCACCCATCTTACAGAAAGCTTTTTCATCTGTAGTTCTTCATGCAAAATTAAATGGACTCGAGCATTTGAGATGCCCATGATATTAGCTATTTCACGCACTTTTATTCGTCGATCATTTAATACCATATCATGCACTTTGGCTACAATTTCTGTTGTTGCTGCTGTTTTTGGTCGTACACTACGTGGTTCATCTTCAATGCTTGTACGACCACGTTTAAATTCAGCAACACAATTTTTTACTGTTGCATATGAAGGAGCACTTTCACCTAACACATTCAGCATATCATTATGAATTTCTTGTCCCGATAAACCTTTTTTATGTAAATATATAACGACACCACGCATTTCTAATTTTTCCATTGTAAAAAAATCGCGGATGCGTCTTTTGTGAACACCTGTTTCTATATGAAGGAGTTGCCAGATCGAAACAAAATTTAACATGTGTTCATAGCAGAGATGGAAGTTTCCAAAACACTTAACACATTTTTCTGTTTATACCGCGCTTTTTGTGCTAGGCTAAGAAGTTTCCGAAACGACCTCGTACACCACAATTTGTTTGCCTAAAGTCTTGGAAGAAATTCAAAAAACCAACATATTTATATTTTACAGTGTGTAGACCTATTTTTGTACCGTGCACATAAATCCATTTGTCTGCGCGTATACTAATAATACGTACACAATCACGATCATAATTCATCCATGGAAATCCATTTATTTTCATAAATTTGCCTGAATGAAATCTCGTCAAAAAGTTTAAGTTAATTATTGTCTTCATGAAAACATCGACTATATGTAGCTGTCTGTATGTACATTTATTGTTTTTGGGTTTCAGTTTTTTTTTTTCTTTGCTATATCCTATACCTATATCTATAGCTTTATGCGTACATCTGTCTCGACTATATATAGAGTGATCCATCTAGAGTTATTTTTTCAGAAAATAAATATAAAAAATCAAATCAAGTGTGGAATCTTTATTGTTCATTTGAAAGGACATTTTATGGCATTTATTTTTTGAATATAATTTCCTTCAAATGTTGGCCGCAACTACGCCTCAGGATTTCCATTCTGAGGGTCCAATTTTGGATGACTCGTTCGAGCATTTCGACCGGTATGGCTTTAATGACACGCGTAACGTTGGCTTCATAAACCTGAATCGTAGCTGGTTTGTCAGCATAGACTTTGGACTTTACCAAAGAAAAATGTCTAAAGGTGCGATATCACTCCATCTAGGCGGCCAACTCACCTGCCCAAAACGTGAAATTGGTTGCTTTTCGAAATGACCTCTCAATAGATTCATTGTTTGAGCAGCTGTATGACAAGTGGCATCGTCCTGTTGAAACCAAGTGTCCTCAAGATTTCGGGCTTCAATTTCAGGTAGCATGAAGATCGATATCATGGCGCGCTAGCGAGCACCATTCACGGTTACGTTATTGAAAAAATATGGACCGATGATGCCACCAGCCCATAAACCTCACCAAACCGTGGTTTCCTCTGGTTATAATGGCACTTCTTGAACCTCTTCTTGTTGCTCTTCAGCCCAAATGCGGCAATTTTGTTTATTGACTTTGCCGTTGAGCCAGAAATGGGCCTCATCACTGGACAAAATTTTGGTCGAAAACAGCGGATCTTCCCGTTTCTCACCGAACGCTCATTTCCATACTTCAGTTAACAACATTTGAGGGAAATTATTTTCTAAAAATAAATGCCATAAAATGTCCTTTCAAATTACCAATAAAGATTCCACACTTGTTTTGAATTTTTATATTTTTTCTGTTGTGAAAAAATACCTCTAGATGGATCACCCTATACATACAGACTATGTTCGATTCCGCTGGAAACGCACAAAAAGTCGAAAAAAAGAGTGCGTTAAAAAGGCCTTGAGTTGCGTGTATTATGTGCGTACAAGTTAAGCGTGATTGATGACTGTGAGTTGTAGAGAAATAAACGAACACAACAGAAACAACAAAACTCGGTTTGTAGTGCTTCCACTGTCTGTCTGGCCAACTGCCACACTGGCGGGGCTGGCCTAGTAGATGGGCCGAACATTTTTTATAGTACTCGGCTCGATTTCCCTTTTATTTCTATACACGTTTCGTACCGTTTCGAGTTATTAACGTTTTTGTTTCATTTTCGGTTTCTCGTTTTTTTTTACTTCTTTGTTTCACCTCTTCCGTTAGGCTTGAGCAACTCACAGCTTTCTTTGGTAATGAACGCCGCGCTATGGCTATGGTGATGGTGTAAGACTGTGAAATAGTTGAACTATTTCATAATCAACTACACCACGTTTGATTCTCAGATAAATTGAGTTTCTTGTTTGGGTTGGATTTGAAATTTTAGGCTTTCATTTGAAAGTGTTTAGATGTTTTCTCTTTTTTGTGTAGGCTATACACAGTATAGTGTTAATTGCAAAGCCACTTATAATCGTTGGTAAAACTTCAATAACCTAAGCATCGAAATAATTGTGAGTGGTTTCCGATGCACCAGGTGTAGTTTTGAAACTACAGTTAACATTTAACTCAAGTTTAATCTTTAGGTGGTTATTGGAGTGTCAAAAAAAACCGGGGTTTTCAGAAAACTGGCAGTTCGGGTATTTTTAAAGGAACTGTCTTTCGGGGTATATTTTTCGTAAAAGAACCGACATTCCGGGTTTTGCCTTTTGCCTAAGTATGAAAAGTACTTTCCATTCTGAAATTAAATGATTTAGCCTATTTTGTAGACTTTTCGGCATTAATTGTGCCAAATTTCATCAATATTGGATGTAATATGTGGCTTTTAGGCCTAAAGACATAAGCCGTATCTTAATTATAACCGATTTTCATAAAATTCAATCGACCTTTATCCAAAAAACCACAATTGCGACCTGTGCTGCAAGCTTTAAAAAACCAGTAGACGGATGGACAGAAGACAGCTATCGTAATATTGAATCGACTGGTGAGTTCGAGTCGAGCGGTTCACTAATGGTGGGTCTAGCTTAATTATTTCCGATACTTACGCATTTCGTACTTAAATATTATGATTTTTTTTGCTTGTTTGTACTTACAACATTAAAAAACTGAAAACTGGAAAACCCGGCAGCAAAAAATGGGTTAAACCGGCATGTCGGCTTTTAGTTTTTTTTTTGAAGAAACCGACTGTCGGTTCTCAACATAAAAACCTTAAAATCGGTTTTGGGTTTGGACACTCTAAATCGTGTGTCTGTTAAAAGTACGATAGCGGTCCTGAAATTTTGCATGATGATGGCTTTTGCTCATAAGCTGTTAGAGATTTTAAATGGGTGAAATGGGCCCAGGAAAAAATGTTTCCCTTTATGGCACCTAAGGTAGCCCGTTATAAAGCACACTTTATTGGGTTTTTGCTTAACATATTAAAATGTTTTGTGAACTAACAATGTATAAAATGTGTACTGTTAGTTGGTACGCACTAAATACCCCCAAAAAGGGCATAGGTGCTGGACTTTTTGGCTCAGCTTACCCAAAAAAAATTCCCACGTGGTCAAAACGGGCGATTAGTAGACCAAACGGACATATGAGTACTGAAGTTAAAACAGATTTTGCCACCCATTCAAATAAAGAGTAATTTTCAAGCTTTGGCTGAGATTAAGGATGGACGCAAAGGCCGAAAGAACGTACCATTTGTTTAGGGACGGAGGAGAGTATATAAGGTTCGGCCGGTCCGCACGTAACGATGTTTTTACTTGTTTTTAATTTTGTACTCGTATGCATTTTCTAATCAGAAATTTTTATTTTCCAACCATAGATAAATTCGCCTTAAGAGAACATTTTGTAGATACGCAGTTCATGTCCGTTTATATAATTTTTAGCGTCTCTCCCTAAAAAACCCTGGAGGACAAAGTTCGATCCATAATTTGTTACCAGGTCACAATTGTAATGACAGTAAATGTACTGGCGCGCACTATTGCTATTTGCCAGTCGGTCTGTCTGTCTGTCTATTTGTTTATTTTATTTTATTTTATTTTATTGCCTCTATTGTTGTCCATTTCCATGTATGTACACAAACACTCGGTAGTCAGCATCAAATACACACACACACTCACAAACATCTTCTTTTGTTGTATTCATTCGGAATCCGCTTGCCACGATCCGAGACTCTTTAAGTGTGTGTGATTGTTGATATTTCAATTAGCACCATATTTGTAACTCAAGATCTCTACAACAAAAACTACTGAAAACAAAAAAAAAACCCGGACTACTAGGAAAACTCATACCAGCCTGAATGGCTGTCCGTCCGTCCAACCGTCTATCCGTTCGCCTGTGTTCTCTCATACACTTGCATCCAACAACGCAGACCCACCCAGCCAACAATTTTGATCGCGGACGAATCATCGGTGAATCATTTGAACGAGGAATTGAATCGCAGCGATCATCATTGGCGAATAATTCGCGAATGTCTGACTGTCCGGTGCAAAGCGTATCGCCTTAATGAATCGCATTCAAATGTCCATGATGAATCGCCAAAAATTTGACTTAAAAGTGCCATTGTGTCTCGAGCTGTGTGGGCAGTGGCTCCGTCCTGCTGAAACCACATCTCAGGTCCGTTTTCAAGAGCAGTACGTAAAAAATGTTGTATCATAAACCGATATCGCTCTCCATTTACGGTTACAACACTTCCATCTTCATTCTCGAAAAGTAAGGCCCAATGATATTTGCAGATGTGATCCCACACCACACTGTACACCTAATGGGGTGCAATTGGCGTTGATGAACGGCTCTTGGATTTTCAGAACCCCAAAACCAGCTTCAGAAATGATCTTCATCACTAATGCTTTTGCGTTAAAACACTTGATGGCTGAATTAAATATAAATAACAAAATTCTATTATTCTGGTTATTTGTTCAGTTGTGAATGTCTCCATTATTTATTCTCAAAGTATTTTTTATATAATCTGAAAAATAATTTAATAAACGAAAAAGTTATTAAATTTTTAAACCCCATGGTAACTTTTGGCCCACCCTGTTTTAAATGATATGCACTCGTTTTTGGGAATAGGATTAAATATCGGTGAAATAAATGTCAGAATACTGAAGTACGCGGGCGATTAATTGCTGGCAGATGATTAATTACACAGTACAACAGCCAATCTGGGTGATGGTACTAGGTCAGTATATTAAAACCCTCAAAGGGTTTTGCGTTCGTATGTGAGTCATTCCATGCCAAACGGTACGCATTTTTTACATCACAAGCTTGGATTGCTTAACTAGTTTGTGTATGCATTCTTCTCTTAAAAATATTATATACGTGTTTCAAGAAAAAAAAATTAAAATTTTTTTTTAAATGTTATGACCAATTGAACTTTGGTGAAATGAAGATTTTATCAAAGAGGTGTGTTCATTCAGTCGCATGTAACTCCGGAAATACTTGACCGATTTTACTCTGCTATACCTTGTTTTGAAGGTAATTTTAAGCACTTCTAAAATAACGAAACGGTATGGCATAACGCCATAGAATTTTTTAAGTTTGTATCATTTTAATCCTTTTATTTCGATTTTGAAAATGATTACATCTTTTTTTATTTTTGAAATTTTGCAGGCGTATTCTTACAGGTCTGTTTTACCGACTGTGTAAGTTTTAAAGTGGTGAAATAATGCGTTCTATTTTTAAAAAAATTTTTTTTACCTTATACCTTTTTCACTTCCATGAATATAGAAAATATAATATAGAAAAAAAATATTTTTTAATAGTTTATTGACACAAGATATAACAACAACAAAAAAACAAAGAAAAAAGAAATAAAAACATGATACAATAGCCGTGCACGTATTCCAGGAGGGGCTTGTAAATTTTTTAAAGAAAACCTTAGGACCTGTAAGTAAAATATTTTACTTTTCTGATGGCGCAAGCGCACAATACAAAAACAAGAAAAACTTTTTAAATCTGACGTTCCACGTAGAAGATTTTGGAATACCAGCGGAATGGCATTTTTTTGCAACGTCTCATGGCAAATGGCCCTGCGATGGTCTGGGAGGAACAGTCAAAAGACTAGCAGCACGTGCAAGCTTGTCCAGCCTCATAAATCCCATTAATAGTGCCGTCACATTTTATGATTGGGTGAATAAAAACGTGAAGAATATTCATACAGAATTCTTCAATAACTATCAATATCAAGATAGGGCGAAACACCTGAAGGAGCGTTTTGAAAAAGCGAAAACAATTTCTGGAACTCTTGGCTACCATGCATTCATTCCACAACCCGATAAAATAATGAAAGTCCAGACAACATCATCTTCTGAGCAGTACTGTATGAAGATGGTATACAAGGCATAACATTTATTTCATTACTCATTTTTTTATTTCTTTTTTTCTTTGTTTTTTTGTTGTTGTTATATCTTGTGTCAATAAACTATTAAAAAGTATTTTTTTTTCTATATTATATTTTCTATATTCATGGAAGTGAAAAAGGTATAAGGTAAAAAAAAATTTTTAAAAATAGAACGCATTATTTCACCACTTTAAAACTTACACAGATGTAATCATTTTCAAAATCGAAATAAAAGGATTAAAATGATACAAACTTAAAAAATTCTATGGCGTTATGCCATACCGTTTCGTTATTTTAGAAGTGCTTAAAATTACCTTCAAAATAAGGTATAGCAGAGTAAAATCGGTCAAGTATTTCCGGAGTTACATGCGACTGAATGAACACACCTCCTTGATAAAATCTCCATTTTACCAAAGTTCAATTGGTCATAACTTTTGAAAAAAAAAATTATATTTTTTTTTTCTAATCGCGGATTAAATAGAATTGCTAGAGGACCAAATCTGCAAATTTTCATAAAAATCGGAATCATTGCGTTAAATTTTTGCCCAAAATCGTACCGTTTGGCATGGAATGACTCATGTGCCAGTTTTTTTTATGACCTTTTACATTTTTTCCTTATCTTGATGTTTTTTCGCTTAGTTGTAAAATGTTGGCAAAAACATAGTTTGACATAACTCGAGAACGACTAGTTCGATTTTGCTGAAATAAATTGAGAAAAATTAATAATTACATTTTCTTTAATCCATTAATATACTGTTTCTCTACCAAATCAACATTTTCGCAATTAGAAATAAATTTATGAAGAAAATTTTGCCAAAAAAAAATTTTTTTTTTTAAAACATATAAATCCCAAACGGAAAAACGTGTAGAGTCTTATAACTTTCACGTAAAGTCACATAACCTATAAACAAAATGCGACATAGATCATAGAAATCGATTAACGCGTTCTGCTTTTATTCAAAATTAAGTAACTTCACTTATGATTATTAAAACTATTCAAAAATACATTAAATTCAAAATAAAAGGAGTGATTTATTTCAATGTAGAAAAAATAAGTTTAAATAAACGTAAGCGTTTTTATTAAACATATTTCCGTTAAACAAAGCCAAAGCAGCGTGTTTAAAAAAATTAATTTCGATAAAAAAGTACTACTATTGCATTAGATCCGTTCCAATAACATTTGTTCTAAAAAGCATATTTAAATGAAGAAAAATTACAATCATACAGTATGATTGCCGTAATCATATTATTGTTAACATAAAATGCAAAACACAATAATTTTATCGCCACAACCATATTTATATTGTTGCTATAACCATATTTTCACTTTTAAATTTGGCAATAATACTATTGTTACATTTCAACAATATTAATATTGCAGCAATTATACTATTGTCAAAAATAAATTCAGCTTATAATGCTATGGTTGCGACGAACATACTTTTATTGCGGACAACATATTATTATTGCCGTGACCATGTAGTAACCATGTTTTTTCTCTGCGTGCAAGAAATGTTTGGCCCCATTAAACGCCAGAAAGAATCGCCATTTCATCGCCTTGTGGAGTAAACCTACACAAATCGTCCAATTGTTTGCAGGGCAAACGCATAAAACCACTTCATACACACACATGCGCGACCAAACATTCAATCGCATCTTACTACTCGCTCATCGCACAATAAAAGCTCCAAAAAATGAGCAATGTTTACATAGCCCGATAAATATTTGGAACAAAAAAAAATGCCAAAACATCGGCTACAACAATCTCCGCGCAAATAAACTTTAACTACTGTCAATAAAAACTAACAAAACAAAAAAAAAAACTAAAAAGCTGACAGGCCGAAAAAATTGTGTATGCGAATGATTCGTTTGCATCGAGTCGAGCTGAGTGTGAACAATACTTTTGGCTTTTGTTATTACTCGTATTCCAGTAGAAATATCGGATGTCGTTGTATATACACATGCTTGAATACACACATACGCCTCTACATCCATGTGTGTTAACCTCGAAAGGTATTCGTCAAGCGGTTTTATCGTTTCGCCATTAAATCTTTACATATGAACAACGAGACACAGGTCACGCTGCTCCTTTTATTCGTTCGATTTTAGCCTTGTTGAAAACTACAAATTGTAGCACTTGTATGTTCGACTATAAAAGACATGCTGATCATTCAGCAGGTTTGTAACGTATGCGGAATGAAATCGCAACAAAAAAACATTTTTTCTTTTAAACAAAAACAAAAATTTTATTTCAATTTTTTTTAAGATATTACATTGTACTAGTTTAATGTAAAAAAATATTTGGTCCCATTCAAGCTGCTTTGCGGCAATTTTGAGGAACTTTTTCCATGGCTGTTGAAAATATCGATGTTGGCATGTTTTGAAGCTCCTTTCGAATTTTTTGAATCAAATTTTTGGTAGTTTTGGGTCTGAAGTTATTTGCATATACTTTTCGTTTTAATTTTGCCCAAAAATCCTCAATTGGGCGTAATTGGGGTACATTGGGTAGATTTTCTTCTTTACATACATATGGAATTTGAAGGGTGTCCATGGCTTCCAATGTCTTCTTGGCGTAATGACTTGATGCTAAGTCGGGCCAGAAGATTACATTTAAGTTTCTATGCTTCTTATTCATAAATTCTTCAACTTTTGGTAAGTAGGAATTAATTATCTATCAGAATTGACGGCCAAACCGGACTCAAAAAAACTGGTTCTGACATTCCATGCTGACTAAATGCAAGCCACAATAAATGCAAGCCACAATAAAATTTTGAATGCTCCACATACTTTATTTTATCGTCTACGTGTTTTTTCCTTCAAAAAAATGTTTTCCTGGCCATTCGTTTCCATCAAATGTGAAATATGACTCATCGTCCATGATGCATACAATGTCGCTCTTGGCTTTGAATGTATTTTTGACCAAACTTCTAAGTCGAGACTTTTGGGTAACTTCTTGAGCTTCTGACGCTTTTGCCTTGTTTTTTCTGGACTTTCTCTGAATTCCCGTATCACTAAGATACTTTTTCACTGTTTTTCCGTCACATTGGAATTTTTTCCCAAGCTCCCTATAGGATTTAGCGATTTTACCATCGGTAATTTTTCGAAGTCGGCTTCTCATAGAAGAGTCGTTCAAACTACACTTTTTTCCAGAACCACGTTTTCTTTCTGTTGTTTGTGTTTTCTCATATATCGCCAGTGTTCTATATACCGAACTTCGAGATCTCCTTGCTCTACAAAATGAGAAACGATATCGGATTTCTTCCAATCAGGATGATGGTCGAAAAAATTACAAATGGTTTTTCGACGTTGTTCTTCTTTTCTCTTCAGCAAAAATCAAATAGCAATATCACAAAACATGTGGTAAATGAAAAATACGGCACGGTAAGCAAAACTAAAAATGTAAACAATTTTTAGTTTTGCTTTGTACCCAGCGTTGTAAAATTTGTTGCGATTTCATTCCGCAAACGTTATGGAAAAATATATTATTTTTTGTATACATTGTCTGATAGATTGTATGATTTTGTTCAGTTTATACCTTCAATGCTAGCCTTGTTGAAAACATAAAATTAACGGACTTCTGTGTTCCACTGCATACAACTTGCCTACCATTCAGCAAGTTTGCATTCCAGAAATTCTTTTAGACATTGAGCTGAGCGATTTAGTAATTATATGATGCTTGATTTCATTGATACATTTCATAACATACAAATGGATTAAACACTCCTCTTCAACTTGCTGAAAAGTAATTAAGCGTTTGGCATGAACATATTTAGGAATAGCTAATACAACTAAAGCTCTGATAGTATCAGCTTGACGAAAGAAACGTATAACTTTTTTGACTGGCCCACCAAAGTTTTAAAGTTGAAAAAAAAATAAAACATACAGCTACACTTGCCGCAAAATCTAAAAGAAATGACGATTTTTGTGGAGAATTTAAAAGAAAACAGAAATGGTTGTTTTCAGTACAATTTTTTATTTTTATGGAAAAACCAAATTTTGCTCTTCTGACTCAAAAATCAAAATCGATCAAAAGGTTATATTGAAATAAATAATAATGCAGGACCACCCAGTATGTCTTTACAACTAAAATGCTGATGCATGCAGGGTGGGCCATGTAAAATTTTAATTTTGACTCGGCTGTAATTTTTCAAATTTCTGGTTTTATTGGAAAGGTTAAACTTTTTCATTTAATAATGGAACACAATATCATTAATAATTGCCGGTAACGTACACCGTTGACGGTAAAGGCGGCTCCTTGCTCATTTTTGAAGAAAAATGACCCAATGATGCCGCCAGGCCCAAATCCGCACCAAAACAGTGACATGTTGGTTATGCATTGGCTTCTATGAATCCCATATAAAGAAACTATGCTTATTTACAAAGCGTCCTGGTTCTAAAGGGTGTCCAAAGAAGAGCGCAATTTTTAAATTTTAAATAAAACACAGATATTTAAGAAAAACTTTATTATATCGTAAAGTAGACAGAATGAGGTTATGTATGGAACAATATATCGTGCAGATGGCCGCCGCGGCTTTGCTGGCATGCACGCGATCTTTTAAAGAAATTTTCAATGACCGTTTTGCATGAATGCTGCGGTATTTCATTAATGCAGCGTCCAATTTCGTCTTTTAAGGCTTGAGTCGTCGTCGGCTTGTTCGCGTAAACCATCGACTTCAATAAACCCCAAAGAAAAAAATCTAATGGTGTTAAATCGCAAGATCTAGACGGCCAATTCTGATCTCCAAAACGCGAAATAACACGACCGGGAAATGACTGATGCAGCAATTGAATTGTTTCTCTGGCTGTATGACATGTGGCGCCGTCTTGTTGGAACCACATGCCCTCCACATTCATTTCTTCAATTCTAGGCAAGAAAAAACTGGTTATCATTTCACGATACCAAACACCATTGACTGTTTGCGCTTGACCTGCCTCATTTTCATAAAAAAAGGTCCAATGATTCCTCCAGCCCAAAAACCACACCACACAGTGACACGTTGAGGATGCATTTGCTTCTCGTGAATCACTCACAGGATTTTCCGCACCCCAAATGCGACAATTCTGCCTATTGACGAAGCCATCAAGATGAAAATGGGCCTCGTCACTGAAGATGATTTTATCGGCAAAATCAGCATTTTCATGTTGTCTCTCCAATACCCAATTAACGAACTCCCTTCGCTGTCCATGGTCAGCTGGCTTCAGTTCCTGAGTCAATTGAATTTTGTATGCATGAAGATGCAAATCTTTCGTCAAAATTCGCTGCAAAGTGGATTTGGAGACACCAATTTGCTGAGCTCGGTGTCGAATTGAGGTGGATGGAGTTTGAGCGACATCATCACGTACAGCTGCGACATTTTCGGTCGATCGACCTGGTCGATGGCGCGTTGTTGTCTTTACATCACTAACAGACCCAGTTTCGGCAAATTAATCCATTAATCTCTTTACAGTTGACTCTTTTGGAGCATTATTGTGACCCCAAATTGATCGCAATTTGCGAACTGTAGCCGCAAAACTTTCACCATTTTGGTAAAACAATTTCACAATGAGAATACGTTGTTCATTCGTATAGCGCTCCATTTTTACTAACCTCGTACCTTCTACTAACAAACAATAACAATGGTTCAAATGTCAAACAATGACACTTCTAATGTTGCCAGATTTAAAAATTGCGTTCTTCTTGGGACACCCTTTATAAACCCCTTATGCGGCAATTTTGCTTATTGACATTGCCACCGAAATAAAAATGAGCTTCATCTAAAAACACGAAATTTCGGTAAAATTCTTCATCTCCTAACAAACAATCTTCAGCCCATTGGGCGAAGCGAAAACGCATCTAATGGTCAATAGGCTTCAAGTTTATGGACAAATTGAACTTTGTAAGGCGCCATACCGGGTCTTAAAGCACAATTCATTATAAAGACTCCAGAGCAAGACTTACTTCCTAAGATGGATGCTCTGGACATGCTAAGCACTGGACGAAAACGTCCTCGGGTTGGTTTGTCCAATAACGATCCATTTTCACGAACTCGCTTCACAAGTTAACGCACACACTAAACTGAGGGCCGGTCGCTTCACGAAAAAATTTCTTACAGTTCGCGTTAAAGACTCACTACTTTGGATGTTATTTTTTTAATATTTCCCAATTTTGTTCGAGCGTATTTTGGGAATTTTATTAAATATCAAAATGATAAAATATAAATATAAAAATGAATGTTATTCTACCTTTCATAGTCAAAGTAATCGGTAGTTCAAATTTAAATTTAAATTTTATATGGTCCACCCTTTATCTAAAAGTTCTGCCAAAGGCCGCTTAAACGGAATTTTTTTCAAGAGTTCCTAAAAAAAATATTTTTAAATGCGCCTTAAAAAAAATCGGGGAAGGACAATATTATGGGGCTCCTAGGACAACCCAAAGCTATATCCATTATATCTTTTGTTACTCATACGGACAATCAATGCTGTAAATGGTATATACCGCTGCAGATCTTTGATCTGTATATAAATTCCAAAATTACATATCACAATCATATGATATAATGCAGGGTATAAAACCCTTACACAGAGAAAGATCAGCTGGAAATCGGCCCGAACTAGAAATATTTGGTTGAATAAACATACTTTCTGTTCTGCACACGAAGAAAAAGGTATGGTTGGGATAACATTATTCGAAGAGCATCATACTATTGATCGGTATATGGTTGTTGCACAACAATATTATGATCCTCACAACAATAGAATGATTCACATAGAACTATTCTATGATCCCCTCAACCACAGCATTAATATTATTCATACACAACCATAGTATGATTCCCACTCAACCATACTATGATACCCACAACCATATTATGATTCTCACAACCATAGTATGTTTCACTTACAACCATAGTATGATCCTCACAACCATAGCATGATACACACAACCATAGCATGCTTTCCACAACCAAAGTCAGATTCAGACGCAACCATGTTATGATACCTACAACCATAGCATGATCACACTCAACCATACTATGATCCCCAAACTATTTATTAGGATTGGGTTATGTTATCAACAATAGAGATTTGTATAAGGTGACCACAACTGGAGGTTATGGCAACCAACCAATGATGAATTACATGTTATTTTGGTACTAATAATTGGTGGTGACAACAAATAAATTCTCTGTATTAACCAAATCCCGTTATGTCGCTGTTGTAAAATATTACACTGTACAAAAAGAGTTTTGGCATTCTCGGGGGGTGAATTATTTCTTCTAATGGATACATCTAGAGGTGTTTTTTTTTGAAAATAAAAAGAAATACAAAAATTCGAATCAAGTGTGGAATGTGTATTGTTCATTCGAAAATACATTTATGCCTTTTATTATTGAATATAATTTCCCTCAAATGTTGGATGCAACTACGTACGCCCCAGGGTGTCCATTCTGGGGGTCCAATTTTAAATGACTTGTTCGAGCAGTTCGACCGGTATGGCGTTAATGACACGCGTAATGTTGGCTTCCAAAACCTGAATCGTAACTGGTTTGTCAGCCTAGACTTTGGACTTTACGTAGCTCCAAAGACAAAAGTCTAAAGAAGTGATATCACTTGATCTAGGCGGCCCAATCACCGATTCAAAACGTGATATTAGCTGCTCTTCGAAATTACCTCTGAATAGATCCATTGTTTGAGTAGCTGTATGGCAAGTGCCACCGTCCTGCTGAAACCAAATGTCGTGGAGATTACGGGCTTAAATTTCAGGTAGCCAAAAATCCGCTATAATGGCGCGATAGCTTGCACCATTCACTGTTACGTTCCGGCCTTGCTCATTTATGAAAAAATATGGACCGATGATTCCACCAGCCCAAAAACTGCACCAAACCATGGTTTTCTCTGGGTATAATGGCATCTCTTGAACCTCTTCTGGTTGATCTTCAGCCCAAATGCGGCAATTCTGTTTATTGACTTTGTCGTTGAGACAGAAATGAGCCTCATCACTGAACAAAATTTTGGTCGGAAACAGCGGATATTTTTCGAGCTTTTGAAGAGCCCGAGCACTGAAACGGCGACGCAAAGAACTTTGTAAGGTCTTTCCATGATGAAATGCCAAACAATACTGAAATGAAAAAATAAATACATCTTGAAACAACTCACGCTCTCTGTTAAAAATCTGTTTAAAAAACCCCTATTGAAAAAATACCTCTAGATTGACCACACGTTAGATATGAAAAACTTAGGTGATTATAGTAAATTTCCAATAGGTGGGCCTACGTGTGTCCGACTTATTTTTTATGGGCCAAGGAAATTTTTATTTTGCAACGCTATATACCATATGAAATATCTTAAAAAGTAGTAAATATTCCTTTGATTTACCGAATTTGTGTGATGAGATTGTCGTAAATGAAATCGTATTGATTTTGTAGAGTATTTTACCATCTCTAGAATTGGAGTGTCCTTTACTTCCTTTTTTAGATAAACGAAAGAAAAATTTTGCTCCATTAATTTTAATGGGGGCGTGTCGTTTTTGGATTAAAATGTTTATAATTTTAGTATAGACAGTCTAAAATAAAATCACAAAATCTTCAAGATAAAAATAGGTAATTTTCGTCCTTTATTCGAAAAAAACTAAATTTTTTATTAAAATTTAATGAATATGTTATGTTTAGAATGGAAGCTAAAACGACACAGTTGGTCGATATTAAATTAAATTTTTTCCATCTTTTTTTTAAATAACCTACAAAATGTGACCGATATTAAAAATAGATATTTTTTATTACACGTGGAAGAAAAATGACTTCAAGAATTTATTTTAGGCATGTTAAGGCACATTGCCCTTAAGTAGCCGGAAATATTTAGGTTTAAAATTCCACTTTACTTAAATATTTTATCAAAATCAGCTTTATCTGGAAAACTATTGTCACTTTTAAAACAAAATTAATTTTTTAAGTTTTGAAAAAACCTACCCATAACTGAAATAACAGAATCGTTTAGTATAAAAATTAAATAATAAAAACATTTTTAATTTCGGCACGATAAGCGAATACAAATATTGATCTATCAGTTAGTCCAGTTAACAAATCCTTGTGTTAATGACAACCGAATTCAAAGAGTGATTTTAGCCAATAATCTATAACAACAGGTAATACGAGTACTCGTTCATGTACAAATTCAATTTTTAATAATCATTCTAATTAGTTAGTGTTAGCGACGCTTTCAATAAACCTCCACTATTTGTATATTAATTCTTTGAATTTCTTTATCACACCATTATTGAATAATTATGCACTCAACACATACTTTTGTGAGCAATTGTAAGTAAAGGAGATTATTTAAAGCAAATGTATTAATGCCTATTTCGAAGAAATGCGGTTGATATTTGCCTACGGTCTGACGATGTTCTTTAGACTTGAAGGGAGGAAACATTGCGGACGACAACTACAAAGCAATATCCCACAAGGCAACTTATTTCCCAAAGGATAGCGCAAGGGGATTGCACTTGATCGTTATACTCTTTCTCAGCGTTGGCATCATGGATGTTGTGCCCATCGTTTTTATTTTATTTTATGGCTTAGCTCTTGAGTTTGATTTTTATTGCAGTCTTCGTGGAAAGCGACTCGAAAAAAACTAGAAATCTTAAAACATAATAGTGTATATTGGCTACCACTTGGTATATACATTTGGTCAGTCACTGTGGATCCATTGACTAGCTGACCGTGTGCAGCGATAGAAATTGTGATCGCAAACAAATTGAACTGATACTGTTTTTCTTCTTCTTCTTCTTCCATGCCGGCCGCTTTGCCATTGCGTATGTTCTTATGTACGTACATATGTACGTCTATGCCACCACCAATACATATCCACTCTACAGCAAGAATTCAACCACCCACACATGACAGCAGCATGACCGAAAAAATAATAAATAATTTAGAAAAATATCATTTCTTTTCCTATTTCATTTATTTTCGTTTTTTATTTATTTTTTCTTAAAAATATTTATTATTTCGATAATACCATCACACGCACACACTTAGACATGCTGCAATGCCTGAGCAGACTTAATACCCACCGGATCAAATCAGATCACACACCTGCTAATGCTGCGGCTATTTCTTGGTTCCAAACTATATATTGGACTGGTTTAGCACAATGGTCAGCTTTAGAGTGTTTAAAACCGAAGCCAAAAACCGGCATTCCGGTTTTTATGTCCAAAACCGACAGTCGGTTTCTCACAAATAGCTGAAACCCGACAAATCGACTTACCCGATTTTTTAGTTGTCGGGTTTTTGGTTGTTGTATGAAAAAGCAGAGAAACTTCATAATTTCCACGTGCGAAAGACCAAAAATATTTGAACTAGCCCCACCCTTAAGTGTACCGATCGACAGACTCGCCAGTTGATCCGCCCCTCTGACCGTCTGCTGTCTAACAACGGTTCGACACTGTTGTCCGATCCTCATCGAATTTGACAGAGCTAAGTTGTAAAGGGTGTTTTTTATTGAGGTATAGAACTTCGAATTGAAATAAAACACAAGAAAATCGTTTTAATGTCCATCAATTTGGCTTTATTGGAAGGATAATTTTATGTCATTAATGTTTAAAAATGATTTCGGGCATGTGGCCGCGGCTGGCTCGAATAAAGCCAATTATACAGGTCCAATTTTCAACCACTTTTTCGAGCATATGGGGCCGTATGTTGGCAATAACGCCACGAATGTTGGCTTCCAAGTCCCCTAACGTGTTTCTGGTTTGTTGGCGTAGACGAGCGACTTCACATATCCCCAAAGAAAATAATCCAATGGTCCATGTTAACCGATCCATGGTTAACCGACTTAATTGCTCTGATGGACGATTATGTCGACTATAAAATGGACGGAGCTTGCGGTGAACTTCGCGAACTGAACCATTACTTTCGAAATAAATTTGCACGATTTGCAAGCGTTGTTCTTTTGTCAACCTGTTCATGATGAAATGGCAAACCAAACTAAATATTAATCACTTGACAGCTGACAAAATGGCCGCCAGTTAAAAAAGTGATGCCAACTTAAAGTTCTATACCCCAATAAAAAACACCCCTTAGATGAACCAAGTCATTCGTGTATGACGGTGTAGAACGACACAGTTAATAGCTTTTTCACTACACCAAATGGCTTGAAAAGGGGCAAATGTCTCAAATGGCCATTCAAAAAAGGCAAATGTCTTGAACGACAATTTAAATGGTCTTGCACAGCTGTTTAATTTTTAGGTAAAATACAAAAATGTCTTTTTATACGGAAAACAAACACCCTTTACGTAGTTTCCATAATACAATCGAATTTCCAAGAGAGAAAAAAGACTTAAGCGTCATCTCGCGGTCACCGTAAAGGTAAACAAACTTGAAATTACACTTAGACATGTAATGGTACTAAGAGGGCGACCGCAAAAGTAACTGGCCTAACATAAAAAAACGTTTTTTTGGAATTATTATTATTTATTTTTCAACATAATCTCCTTCCGACTCAATACACTTCATCAAACGTTTTTCAAGTTTTTTAAGTCCATCCGAAAAATAAGATTTATCAAGACCTTCAAAATATGCCTCAGTTTCAGCAATAACCTCGCTATTGGACGAAATTTTTTTGTCACCGAGAATTTTGTTTTTAATTTGGAAACAAGAAATAAGCAGAAGTAGCTAAATCTAGACAATTTGGTGGATGCGGAGCAATTTCAAATCGAAATTCGGGCAGTTTGTGTTGAGTTAAAAATGCATTGTGTGTGAAGGAGCATTATCTTGATGAAAAAAAACTCTTTTTTTTCTAAATGCGGTCGTTTTCTTGATTTCTTTACTCAACCGATCCAATATTGCACAATAATATTCACTATTTATAGTTTTTCCTTTCTCAAGATAATCAATAAATATTATACCCCTTGCATCCCAAAATACTGTGGCCATTACTTTTCCTGCTGACTTAACAGTTTTCGCCTTCTTGGGACCACTTTTACCAGCTTCTATCCATTGTTTTGACTGTTCTTTGCATTGTGGGATGTAGTGATGGATCCATGTTTCATCAACAGTTATGAATCGGCGCAAGAACTTTATTGGATTACGCTGATAAATCGCTAAAAGCTCCTCGGAATTGGTCCACCGGATGATTTTTTGGGGCAAAGTCAACAAACACGGCACCCTTCTTGCGGACAGCTTTTTCATGTGGAGTTCATCATGTAAAATACTCCAAACTTGTTTTTCGTGTATTTTAACAATATCAGCAAGTTCTCTGAGCTTTATTCGTCTGTCTTTAGCCTCTTCATTAAATATTTTTCTAATGTTTTCAATAGTAGTAGCAGTTTTCGGTCTTCCAGAGCGTTGTTCATCTTCCGTACTTGAACGACCCATTTTAAATTGTTGAACCCAGGATTTCACGGTGGAGTATGATGGTGCACTATCACCATGAACAGAATCCAGTTCATCTTTGATTAATTATGGCGTATAACCTTTCATATAAAAGTGTTTAATTACCGCACGAAACTCTTTATTTTCCATTTTTCAAAAATTATAAAACTTGTTTACTTCAATCACCTGTAACAAAGAAAATAATCATTAAATATTTCGGAAATTTTGACAGATGGCTTATAAAAGATTGCTTTTAAAAAACAAAACAAAAACAAAAAAAGTAGCTAGTAAAACAGAAAATGAGCCAGGCCAGTTATATTGCGGTCGCCCTCGTACTTAGCGGTCCAAAATTACCAGTGGTGTTTCGAATCACTGCTGCACACAGAGAACATATTAGTTGCCACAACCGAATTTTGGTGGTTGCACATACTATGCACGTTACCGAATGTTCATGGGGTACACGGCAATTTTCAGTGGTGGGAACTGGCAGTATCGGTTTAAGAGACAAGTATTGTCTCTTAAATCGATACTGGGCTGTTTATCATCAAAAATGGTTTTTATTGTTTTTCAAAGTATTCTCCAGCATTATTTATACACTTTTGCATGCGCTCAAACCAATTGTCGAAGCACTTTTTCCACTCCGATTGAGACACCTCCAAAGCATGGTTTTTGAACGCTTCTTCAGGCGACGAAAATCGTAGACTACGCATTTCGTTCTTGAAGTGCAGAAATAAAAAGAAGTCATTGGGTGACAAGTCAGGGCTGTACGGCTGATGACCCATCAATTCGACGCTTTGGCCGGTCAAAAAGGCGCTGGTTTGAGCCGATGTATGAGAGCTCGCATAGTCATGGTGCACAACGATTCGTCCTCCCTTGTTCCGAAGACTTTAGGCAAACAAATTGTGGTGTACCACTCTGAATTGATCGTCCTACGTTGCTCAAGCGGCACAGTCACCATTTGCTTCGAAGTGCTTCTTCAACGAACAACTTTCGTTGGATTTGGCTCGTCTTCGAATACCCGCAAGGTCGATTGTTATTTTGTTTCGGGCTCATACGCATAGATCCATGATTCGTCACCTGTGACGATCTTCTAAACGTCTTTTGAAGCACCGCGATCGTATTTTTTCAAAATTTCTTTGCACCAATCGACACGAGCCTCTTTTTGAGCGATTGTCAAATTGTGCGGCATCCAACGGAAACAAACCTTTTTTACGGCCAGGTGTTCATGCAATATCGAATGTATGCTGGTGGAAAAAATGCCCAAGGATGCCTCTATCTCACGGTGTGTCTCATGGCGATCTTGCGCGGCATCAATGTTCTCTGCCACAACGGCCGTTTTTGGACGACCTTCGTCTTTGAGCTCGCGTCGGTCACGATTGAATTCATTAAACCAGTTTTTACAGTTCTATAGGATGGTGTTTCATCGCCCTACAAAGATTTAAGTTAATCGATGCACTCTTGTGATAATCCACGTCGAAAGTTGTGAAAAATGATCGCACGAAAATGTTCACGAGTTAATTCCATTTTTTGCCAAATTGATTTTTTCAAGTCACTGTAAACCACACAAATGATGGTCGTACGTCAAAACATTCTGAGTACGTTTATGGTAAAAGATGTCAAACTTTCCAATGGAAATGTGATATAATAGCGCCAGGCAATACTTAGTGTTGCCTAGCCCAAAACTATGTATAGCAACCCTCGTGTGGGATGTTGTGGGATTGAGGTAAGTTTTTTGCGCCAACTTTGTAGTGGACGTGATATGTTTATGAAAGGAAGCACTTTCGGACTATTCGTATAAGAGATTTTTAGTTTTACGGTGAATTAACTGGTTTTAAGGTGAAATCATGATTCTTAACTTGCTTCAAAATGAATTTTGTCTTTTGAGACACAATTAATTTACTGTAATTTTTGTATGTTAACAAATAGATTGTCTAAATATTTATAGAAAAATCAACGAGGTTTTGTATGGTCCGCTTATTATCCAAAGACCAACGAAAAAGAAAGCCTTAAAAATTATTAGAGTGTGATAAATACAATTTCGTTAATGAAAAACTAAATGATTTCTTTTTGACAAGTTAAAAATGTTATTTACATAGAATTATTTTGAATGCTAAAAAAATCTTTTTTCGCCTAAAAGTTTTTTCAATTCCGAACTATTGTGCGTTCAAAACTTTTTCCATTGTTTATGTGTGTGTTTCTTATTGTTTCTATGTTGTATGTGTGTTCTTATTCTGTTAAGCCGCCGAAAAATTACTCTAGATTAAGTGAACAGTAGGAATGTTCTATGCATATACATACATACATCGTTATGAATGTATAGAATGTATGGTATATAGTGTGTACATAATATAGCTTTGTTTCCGTCTATTTATTTCCATAATTCCCTTCTTATTTTTCGCGATTTGCGAACTACTCACAACCAAAACAACAACAAAATTAAAAATATGAATACGCAAAAAGGAAAAACTATTTTTCCCAAAAGAAAAAAAGAAAATTAAAAGTGTTGCATTTTCACTTTTACTACCATTATCCACCTTCGCCTACTACAACTACTACTTTTTCCCTATCACACACACATACTCGCTGTAACTTTGTTTTCTTCCATACATGTCTGTGTACGATCTCCTTGATCTCTCTGTCTCTCTCTTTTTTTTCAATAGTCTTTCTGCCTCTTTTTCTGATATTGGCCAGAACACACTCATACACCCACACACACACTCACAGCCCACAGCTTCAAAAATAAGTCTTCTTTTTTTGCCTACTTCTACTCCTCGACTTTTTCTACTTCATCTTCTTCTACTTCTGTCTACTCTTCTCTACTTCTACTACGACTTTTCCTGTCTGCCTGCCTGCCTGACTGCCTGCGCCTGACTCTGTCTCTGTCTGGTCTGTCTTTCATTCCGAGTTTTTGTTGTAAGACAAGAAGTGAGATTTCTGAACAAAAATTATATCGAAAATGTGTTTTCTTCTTCTTTTTCGAATACTTGCAGGACAGAGAAGTTCTTACCCCACCATCACCACCATCGCCAACACCACCATCAACACCGAACCGAAACGAACGACACTCCGAGCAACCGATCGCACTAGACAATAGCGCCGCGCACAAGAAACTCTTGTGCTAAACGCCTCGGCCTCCCGTCAGTTCCCCCTCTTTCGACAAAGTCGGCACAACGACGGCAAAGAGAAATTAATAGCCCAACACCCACTCCTCCTCGATAGGCAACAGAGAGCCAAAATAAAAGAAGGCAAATACCGCCAAAAGCAAAAAAAAAAAATAAATAAATAAACACAAAATAAACGATGAAATTCCAATAAATATTTGTGAAAATAAATGATCTAAACGTACATATACTCAAAGCGAGAGAGATAGAGAGAGCGAGATACAGAGAGTGTGTGTGTCTGGCCAGCTAACGGTGAAACTATAGAAAATGTCTTAAGCGAAACTTGCTGACAATCAGCTTATCTTTATCGCCCCCCTCCGCCCTTAGGGCTCCACCCAACCATAACGCGCGCGTCCTTGTGTTTTTATATTAGACTCTATGGATCGGTCGCCCTATAGAGAACCTCTCCCATCGATCACCACTCCAAGCCTATGATGTGCCAGAGTCTTATTCGTGATAAATTAAAAAAATTTGTGTTGTTGTGTGTGTTGTGATTGTAGTGCTTTTTTGTTTGTTTGTTTTTTACTGGTCCTGACTGTAGTTTTTAAACCAAAATAGGGCACCCTCGTCAGTATAGTCAAATATTTTTCTTGTATCACGTGTATCTTATTTAATTTTTGAATTTACGGTCGTCGGCTCACGACAACTGCATCGTCAGATAATTAGAAACAAATCGTAGTTGACATTTTGCGGCCGTGTTTGTGGAGCAACAGCCAATGAGCAAATATTTTAACTAGTCGGGTGAGTAAATTTCCTTAGAAAATAAATATATTTGTAAACCCACCATATATTTCAATATCATTTCATTTGAAGAAATTCTTTATTATTCATCTCAAATAAAGGCTGCCCTAAATCAATACAAAGTTCATTAAAATTATTATCATTTGGTAAATGCAATCGAAAATCTAACAAAATTTCTGTAGAACACACCGATTTCCCACGTCTTTTTCTTTGTGTACGCCAACTTGCTTACTTATACGTCAGTTGCGGTGGTTCCATATTTCGGCCAAAAATTCTTTGCAATCGATATTTTTCTAGCGCAAAGCTAATATGAATCAAACATTCTGTTTCGATGTCGTGCTGTCACCGTCAAATTTCCATGTTATTCAAAGAGAAACCACTAGCATACCGAATGAAATAGAGCATCTTCTATCGTTATTCAACTAGTCTACAAATATGGTTACTGAAGGGTGCACCAACTAAAACGCATGATGTTTATTATAAATAAAACAAAAGGTTTTCCGAGAATTATCTCAATATTATTTATTATGATAGAAGGATCTATGACAATTATGTGTGAAATAAACTATCTGCCAAATGCTCGCCACGGCTTCGGTGGCATACTTCGGGCATAATCACCTATCCTGGTGATTCTGACATCATCCATACTGTCGATGAAAACTAATCGTGGAAAACTGTTTTGTAAATTGCTTTTATTTATAAATATATTCAATGACTCTGAGACAAAATAGGGGTTCAATGTCGTTAATATGCCGAATTATCTCATCCATTTCTCGCAAAGAGTGACTGCTTCGTTGACAGTGTGGCAAGTGGCACCATCCTGTTGGAACCACATTTTGCCCTGGGTCATATCCCCATTTTCTGGCCACAAAAATTCTGCTATCATCTCTCGATAGCAAACACCATTGACGATAACTGCTTGGCTGACCTCATTTCCGAAGAAGAACGGCCTGGTGACACCGACAGCCCATAAACCGCACCAAACAGTCACACTTTTCGAATTCATCGGCTTTTTTACTCGTGGATTTTTATTTGCTAAAATGCTGCAAGTCGGCTTGTTAACTACACCTAGAGAAAATATATGGTTACTATATGGTCAGGGCAACAATAGTATTTTCTCTGCAATAAAAGTATGGTCGTCGCAACCATAGTATTGTTTTTTGAATTTCATTTTGACAACAGTATGATTGCGGCAATATTAATATTGTTGAAATGTAACAATAGTATTGTTGCCAAATTTAAAAATGAAAATATGGTTGTAGCAACAATATAAATATGGTTGGTGGGACAAAAGTATTGTTTTCATGTGTTTTATGTTAACAATAACATGATTACGGCAAACATACCGACAAAACCTTAATTTTTTCATTAATTTTCAACGAATTTTACCCAATAATAGTAATAATAATTAAATTTTTTCAAAAAAAAACTCAGAAACTAAAATATTTTTAAAAAATGTTTTTTTTGCTGTTAAATAAAAAAATAAAATTCTTTATTGTTGAATAACAACGTAATCCAGTCTTTACAACAAATTTTGAGGATCATAGTATGGTTGGGCGTAAGTCATACTATGGTTATGAGGATCATAATATGGTTGTATGGATCACAGTATGGTTGTATGTGAATAATCCTATTGTTGTGAGGATCATAATATGGTTGTGGGGATCACAGTAGGTTGTATGTGAATAATTCTATTGTTGTGAGGACCATAATATTGTTATGGGGATCATAGTATGGTTGTGTGTGAACCATACTATTGTTGTGATTATCATAATATTGTTGCTCCACAACCATATAACCAACAATTGTATGATGCTCTTCGAATATTGTTAGTCCAACCATACTTTTTTTTGCGTGTAATCAACTGAGTTGAAAGGGTGCCTCGCCGCTGACGATCATTTTCGTTGTAAAGTCACCATTCACTTTTGTCCCTTCAACCAACCATTCGGCGTACGATAATTAAAGACTCTTAATGTGGTCAGTAGGCTTCAGCTCTTGAGTCAATTGAACCTTTTGAGCGTGTAAATTTAAACCTTTTTTCAAAATTAGCATTAGTCATGTTTGTGAGATGTTAAATTGTTGGACATGACGACGAGTTGAGGTTGACGGCTCTTCTGTCACACTATCGCGAACAACATCAATGTTTTTCTTAGAATGAACTGGACGAGTATGTCCAGGTGTTTTCACATTTCCTACAGACCCGGTTTGCTGAAATTTGTGCGCAATTCTCCCGATTGTGGATACATGTGGTCGATTATGCCGACCAAAAAAATCACGAAGTGCATTTTAATGTGAACGCCAATTTTCTTAAAAGGCATCAACAGTTTTAACGCGCTTGTTAATTAAGAAACTCTCCAAGTTTAAATTTGCCAAACACTGAAACAAAGATATGCAAAATTAAATTGACCGTTCCGTTAAGGTGTGACTTACAATTAACATCGTGCATTATGGTTAGATCACCCTTTATTTGGTCACGATAACAACAATATGTTCTCTGCAATAAAGGTAGATTCGTCGCAATTATAAAACAGTTTTTTTAAATGTCATTTTGACAATAGTATGATTGCGGCAATACCAATATTGTTGAAATGTTACAATAGTATTATTGCCAAATTTTTAAAAATCAAAATACAATTGTAGCAACAATATTAACATGGTTGGTGCAACAAAAGTATTGTTACTTGGGTTTTATGCTTACGATAATATGAGTACGGCAATCATACTGTATGATCGTAATTTTTCTTAATTTAAATATGGTTTTTAGAACAATGTTATTGTTACGAATCTCATTTTCAATCTCTAATTTTTCAAACAAAATGCTGTGGGTTTCGTTAAGTGTAATATTTTTAATAATGAAACACTTAGCTTTTTTTAAACGTTTTTTTTTTATTGTTTAGCTCGTTTGTTTTGTTTCGGTCTGTTGCTTTTACACATTGAACAGGGATTAACCGCTCAAGACCTCTTGAGGTGGCAAGAGTGAGTAGTATTTTCGTGGGCAATTGTGTGAAGAAAACTTGAAAAGTAAGGTTTACAACAGTAGTTCTCATTCGTTTGGGGAGAGCCTGGTGTTATAGAGTTCGGTGTTACTTTCAACAATTGCAGCAAGGCTTTCTGAAGAGGGTTGTCACGGACCCGAAATCATGATGAAGGTAGTGTACAGCCACGAAAATCAATGTCACTTTGCCATTTTGTTAAAAACTTGTTTTCTATTTAAATATAGAAGCAAGAGGTCTTGAGCCGGTTAATCCCTGTTCAATGTGTTTTTTTTTATTTGAAATAAGTCACTCATACTATTTTGAATTTAATGTGTTTTTAAATAATTTACTTAATAAAAATCTCTATTGTTGACAACATAACCCAACCCTAATTAATAATTGTGGGGATCATACTCGTAGTATGGTTGAGTGTAAATCATATTATAAATATGGGGATAATGGGTTGGGTGTAGAAAATGTAGATATTGTGCTTTTGTGCCTAACTTTTTTTGTTTTGGTTTAAGATCGTTGCACTTCGAAATATGAGCCGGATGCTTTGCTGGGATACTTTCAGTTCTTTGGCATTTGATTATCACTATAACGTGGATTTCGTTGAAGTCGAGCCTTCACATTCCGGATAGAGCGTCCAAAACCGAAATCGGACATTTCAGTTATGTTCAAATCCAATATTTATAGCTAAAACACGACTTGTCGGTTTACCTGGTTTTTATTTGGTATCGGTCTTTCCTGTTTAAGGTTCATTATATTACGACTTGTTTTATCATATTTTGCGATAATCTAATAAGTTGCGAATCCCTAACACTGGATGACAGACGGACACCTTTGTCACCTCGCTCCCAGGCTAGTTTTACGGCTCGAAATAGATCTTAATACTGGGCTAGGCTTTGATTTCGATTTTTTAGTTTGTAGTCTGCACTTAATGCTCATTACCTTTAGTATATTTTTTTAAATTTTAGTAGTTTTACTTCACCTTAAACAAATTGTACACTCCAGAACGCATACGAGGGTTGCTATTTATATTTCGGGTACGACAATAAAATACAATAATTTATCATTGAAAATGTTTTTATTGTTTTTCCAAACATTCTCCTTTAGGATCAATACACTTTTGCATGCGCACAAACCAATTTTCGAAGAACTTTTTCCACTCCGATTGAGACACCTCCAAAACATGATTTTTGAACGCTGCTTTGGGCGATAAAAGACGTTGACCGCGCATTTTTTTCTTGATGCGAGGAAGGGAATAAGAAGTCATTGGGTGCCAAATCAGGGCTGTACGGTGGGTGGATGGCCCATCAATTCGACATCTTGAGTGGTCAAATAGCTCATCGTTTCAGCTGTGAGATGTGTGAGAGCTCGCATTGTCGTGATGCAAAATGATCCGTCTTCTCTTATTATCTTCCCTCATTTCTTCGAACACTGTTGGCAAACAGATGGTTAAATACCACTAAGAATTGATCATCCTACGTTCCGCTATAGGCACTATGGCAGCATGTCCGGTTATACCGAAAAAACGCAATCATTTGCTTCGATGTACTTCTTCCACGAACAACTTTTGTTGGATTTGGCTCGTCTTGAAAGACCCACACGGTCGATTGCTGTTTTCGGGTTTATATGCATAGATTCATGATTCGTCACCTGTGACAATGTTATACACTGTCTTTGCGCCAATCCATACGAGCCTTTTTTTGAGCATTCGTTAAATTATGTGGAAACCAACGAGAACAAATTTTTTTCAAGGCCAAATGAACATGCAATGTCTTAATGATGCTTGTCATACTAATGCCAAAGGATGCATCAATTTCACGGTATGTCACACTTGTCGAGCCTGCTTAATCAGTTCACGCACAGCATCGATAGTTTCTGGCAAAGTGACCGAAGTTAGACGTCCTTCACAAAATTTATCCTGGAGCAAAGGGCGTCCGAAACTGAATTCTTGGTATCTGCGATTAACAGTGATTTTTGATGGTGCTTCATCGCCAAAAGTCGAACCAAGTTGATTTAAACACTCTTTTCTCGATAACCCACGCTGAAAGTCGTACAAAATCATTGCACGAAAATGTTCACGGGATAATTTCATTTGGCTGACTAAGATGAATTTTTCAACACACAGTAAAAAAACAAATCGCCCCCAAAAGACAAAATGTTCTGAGTGAAGTTATGCTAAAAAATATCAATGTTTTCAATGAAAGTTACTGTTTGCATCTGGGAACACTAGTATTGTCAGGACCCGAAATATAAATAGCAACCCTCGTAACGAACAATTGTTTGGAAATTTTAACATGAGCCATGAATACCTGCAATCTTAAATTACACTTAGACCAAAGGCGAGAACGAAGTATCCCAAGTTGTACACACTCACTTAAAGGAGTCAATTTCAAAATTTCGAGAATTTACATTTCAGCAATGATACGCTAAACATACAGACGCGAGTATATCACATGTACATCTAAATGTATGTGCATATGCATACTATTGCACAACTTGATCCAAATAGCAAAAATTACAACAACAAAATAGAAATTCAAAACAGAAATTTCATAAATCACACCACAATATAAGGGACAAACATATTTATGGATGTACGTCTATGTATGTCATGACATAGATACACATATATATATATATATATATGAGTATATATAAATGGACGTGTACGTACGTACTTATCTGCAAAAGGCAACTGGGTAGCACTTGCACTATGCTAGGGTATGGGAAGTACAAAATGCCAAGTGTACAAAATGCAGTAAATTAAAGTTTTCGAAAATGACGATACGGATATTTTTTTCCAAAAGTCTTGAGTTCTTTGCCGCCGATTCCCCAGTTAGTTGCACATTGTAAGTAGTCAGCGCTCACCCAGCCACAGTCAACTACAAAAAAATCATAACAATAATAATGATGGATCAGCTCTTTACTTTTGTTTTTGTTGCCCTTCCCAGTAGTTCACAACACTTTGTCTCACCGTTGCGACGTTCTGACTATAGTTCGTGGGACTGTGTCCCTCCGCCGCCCGCATTTCTGTCACTCTGCCTGTCCTCTGTGCTCTGACTATGTGTCTCACTGCAGATCTGTGATAGTTTTAATAAAAATGTTAAAATGGCGTTATTTCGCTTGTCGCTAACGCTGACGACGCTTCTTTATTCCGTCTGTTCCGTATTGATATCCCACGCGGTTTTAATTCCAAACAAGTTTTTCTCCCTCTCTCTCTCTCTTTTAATATTCTTTAGGTTTTCTGTGTTTTTTTGTGCTGTTTGCTTTTATTATGACTTGTGTGAGTGTGTAGTTTTTATTAAAAACTTTGTCTTCTTCCTCGTGCAATACTACGGCGGCGGCAACTGATTTGGAACTTTCCCCGTTTGCCTGACAGGCAGCCAGCCTCCCTGTCCTGCCTCCTGCCACTATATAAGTGACATCGCACTGCATTATGCGAGGGTCAAGAGAGAAATCAAGCAACTACATCAGAAATTGCCAGCTTAAGAATAATCAGAGATGATTTAAGCTCTTTTAGACCAAATTTTCCAACTCAAAGCACGAAGTGAGAATTTACATATTGCCGGGCTTTTTTTTTGTTGTTAAATATGGTCCTTCCAGTTAAACAAAAACTTTAGAAGTTTTAAAATTATACCGGGCTTATAGGTGATCTTAAAGTACCAAATTTGCCAAGTCCTATGCACAAAGTAAGGATTTATATATATCTAGGCCTTTTTTGTTAAATATGGTCCTCCGAGTTCAAAAAAAACCTTAAAAGCCTTTCAAAATATACCAAGTTTATAGGCGATCTTAAAGTAGACAAATATTTGACTTTTATAAAATTATAAGAGATGAATGAAATACATGGAGCTATTGCAAGCCAAATTTACTTAACTTTTGACCACCCCCTTTAAGGTTGATTGGTCCAAATTTACTTGCACATCAGTGTTGTAGATAATCATTAAATTTAAAAATAGCCAGATAAAAAAGACAGAAAAATAAAATAATTTAAAAAATATATAGACCTTCTCAAGACCAATTTACTTTACATGTAGGCAGTCCTAATTAGTTAAATATGGTCCTTCGACGAAAAGAAAACCAGTCGTTTTAAAAAAATAATAAATTTTTTTTTAAACTTTCTTTAAGAAGACAGATAATGGACTACTATGAAATAATCAAAGATGAATAGAATATTTGGACCTTTTGCCTACCAAAATTACTCGACGTATGGCCTTACTATTAAATATGGTCCTTCGAGGTAAATAAAACAAAAATATTAATAAACAAATTAAAAACAATATTCAAGTCAGCATTTAAGTCACTACAGCAGATTAAAAAAAATTGAGCGAAATAGATGGGCCTACTCTCGGTCAAATTTACCTTACATGTGGCCAGGCCTCAGTTGTTAAATATGGTCCTTCGAGGCAAAGAAACCAGTCGTTTTATAAAATTAATAAAAGTCTTTTAAACTTTATTTAAGTAGACAGATAATCGACTTTTATGAAATAATCAAAGATGAATAGAATATTTTGACCTTTTGCGTAACAAATTTAAATGACGTGTGGCCTTATTGTTAAATATGGCCCTTCGAGGTAAATAAAACAAAACTAAAACTGTAGACGCTCTAAAAATAATAATAAAGATATTAAAAACAATATTCAAGTAAGCAATTAAGTCACTACAGCAGATTAAAAAAAATTGAGCGAAATAAATGGCCTACTCTCGGTCAAATTTACCTTACGTATGACCATGCCTCAGTTGTTAAATATGGTCCTTCGAGGTAAAGAAAACCAGTCATTTTAAAAATAATAAAAGTCTTTTAAACTTTCTTTAAGTAGACAGATAATCGACTTTTATGAAATAATCAAAGATGAATAGAATATTTTGACCTTTTGCGTAACAAATTTAAATGACGTATGGCCTTATTGTTAAATACGGTCCTTCGAGGTAAATAAAACAAAAATAAAACCGTGGACGGATAATAAATAAATTTTAAACAATATTCAAGTAAGCAATTATGTCACTACAGCAGAATAAAAAGAGTTGAGCGAAATAGATGGACCTACTCTTAGTCAAATTTACTTAACATATGGCCAGGCCTCAGTTTTAAATATGGTCCTTCGAGGTATAATAAAGTGTAGATGTTTTTAAAAATCAAAAAAAGTATTTAAAACGATCTTTAAGTAGACATGTGAAATATAATGAAATATATAAATCTATTGTTGATCAAATTTACTTTACAAATGATCATAGTGTTAAATATGGTCCTTTGGGGTGGTCCTACAAAAACTACCGAAGCTTTTAAAATTAGAAAATAATTCTGGACTTTCCTGGGGTAGATCTATATTTAACTTTCATAGAATACTATAGAGATAAATGAAACAAATGGACCTATTTCAGGTCATTTGGCCAGACTCTATTTGTCAAATATGGTCCTTCGATGTAAGCAAAAAATTGAGCGAAATAGACGGGCCTACTCTTGGTCAAATTTACCTTACATATGGCCAGGCCTCAGTTGTTAAATATGGTCCTTCGAGGTAAAGAAAACCAGTGGTTTTAAAAAATAATAAAAGTCTTTTAAACTTTCTTTAAGTAGACAGATAATCGACTTTAATGAAATAATCAAAGATGAATAGAATATTTTAACCTTTTGCGTAACTAATTTATATGACGAATAGCTCTATTGTTAAATATGGTCCTTCGAGGTAAATAAAATAAAAAAATAAAACCGCGGACGCTTTTAAAATAATAATAAAGAAATTAAACAATATTCAAGTATGCATTTTCTTCACTACAGTGGAATAAAAAGAGTTGAGCTAAATAGGTGGGCCTACTCTTAGTCAAATTTACTTAACATATGGCCAGGCCTCAGTTTTTAAATATGGTCCTTTGAGATATAGTAAAGTGTGGATGTTTTAAAAAATAAAAAAAGTGTTTTAAAAGATATTTAAGTAGACATGTATTGAACTACTACAGAACACTTAGCGATAAATGAAATATATAAATCTATTGTTGATCAAATTTACTTTACAAATGATCATAGTCTAAAATATGGTCCTTCGAGGCGGTCCCTCAAAAACTAGCGCAGCTTTTCAAAATTGTAAAATAATTGTGGACTTTTCTGAGGCAGACCTATATTTAACTTCTATAGAATACTATAGAGATAAATGAAACAGATGGACCTATTCAGGTCACTTGTCCAGACTTTTCTCAAATATGGTCCTTCGTTGTCAGCAAATCCTCTAGTTGCTTTTAAAAACAATAAGAGCATTATATGCCATCTTTAAAAAAACGAAAAAATTTTAAAAAAAATGTGGCAATGATTATAATTCTCATATCCTCTGTTCGCTAAAGATGATCTGTTAGATTTAAAATAATAAGTAGCTACTAGAAGCTAGCGTATTTCATCATACGAAATAAATAAGAGCAAAATTTTGCTGATGCACTTTTTATTTCTTTAACTTAAATAAAAATAATAAAAATAGTCCTTCGACAAGGTCAGAAAATTAAAAGAACGAGCGGAAAATAATTTTAAAATATTAAAAAATGCTTGAACCTAGTGCTGGCCAAATTTACTTTACATATGCCTACAGTGCAAAATGTGGTCCTTCGAGGTGATCCTTTTAAAACTAACGAAGCTTTTAAAAATTATCCACCCTAGTCCGGGGACCCAAAATCAACAACGTTAGGAGTTCAAGAATTACTGCGCTCAACCAAGAACTCGCCACATGCCTACTAGGTTGTTTTAACAGATTTTTATTTTTTTCCATTCTCATTCATGGTAAACAAAAAAAGGTCGCTTTATCGTCCTTTGAGGAGGCCTAATGTCTGGATAAGTAGAATTTATAAATCAGAAAAGCACATTTTCAAATTTTAAGTGAACTAAGAAGCCATTAAATAAAATTTTGTGGTGGAAAAAAGACTTTGTGTTATGGAGGCTATTAAAATGGTCCTTCGAGACGTTCCAAAATCTGCGATGGTCCTTCGAGGCGGCTCAAATCAGGGTGGAACAATTGTTTAACTATGAAACAGACATTAAACAGGTAAACAATTGCAGGTAAACTATGAAGTGGGCAAATACAATTTTGTGGGGTGCAAACAACTTTTTGTATTATGAAGGCTATTAAAATGGTCCTTCGAGGCGATCCAAAGTCTGGTTGGATGACATTTTTCTATTAGGAATAATACATTTAAACTGGTTACAAATTTCAGGCAAACTAAGAAGTCGGCCAATACCATATTGTTGGGTACAAAAAACTTTTTGTATTATGAAGGCTATTAAAATAGTGCGTCGAGGCGGTCCAAAGGCTGGGTAGGAAGAAATTCGATATTAGGAAAAAGACATGCAAACACTTGAGACATTTTTGATGAACTAAGAAGACGGCAAATAAAATTTGGTGAAAAAAATAAAGTTTTTGTAATTTGCAGGCTGCTGATATGGTCCTTCGAGGCGATCCAAAGTCTGCATGGATAAATTTTGTTTTATGGCCTACGGCATTTAAATATTTATAAATAGTAAATGAACTAGGAAGGCGTCAAATTAAATGTGGTATAGAACAATAAACTCTTTGTATTATGCAGACTCTTCTTATGGTCCTTCGAGGAAGTCAACAATTTGATTGGAAGACATTTTGCAATCGGCATTAAGACACTCTAACCATGGACAAATTTTAGCCGAACTAAGAAGCCGGCGAATAAAATTTGGCGGCGGAAATTATTTTGCGCCAAGAACCTTACCTGCCCACCCTCGTATGTACTACATTCATTTTCACTGGATATCCGACGATGTGATAACGTGGATTTTGAATTTAATATAAGCGCGTAAATTAAAGACAGACGGGGGGCCGGCCCGGGCCGGCGTTAACGTTCACAACATTCACTCGGCGATAAGTGTCTCTGCAGAAATAGATAATATTCCATCTCGTGCTCTCGTTGCCGTCGTATGAATGAATAACATTGCATTGCACATTGCATGTGTGAATGCTGACTGTGTTGCCTTTGGAAACAACTCATCTCATATTATAGAGAAATGGAAATGGCGGGGGTGATGCTAGCTAGTGTCACTCGCTTGAAATCTCGGCATATAAAGTTGTCAGGGAAGAATTGCCGCAGCCACTTGAAAATATTTATATTCCTTCTTTATTTTTTGAGAACATTTTTATGACCTTTTTACATTTAGTATGATGTACTTACTAAATTTAGATGGGACATGCTGGCGAACCAACGGACGGACGGGCGGACAGACTTGCAACAAAACAGCATCGCATTTCAATTGTGTTGCATTCGTAGTGGCTACCATGTGTGCGCTATAATAATTTTTGTTTTGTTTTCAAATTTACAATATTATATTTTTGGTTCTGAAGTATCCCATACATGTATAAACAAATAATTAAATATGCTCAACACATCAATTGTGTAGGTGTCTGGACGGGTCGAGTGTCTAAGGGGGGCGCAGAGGATGGAATCTTTTTTTGTTGGCTCTTTCCGTTTCACGCGAAGTGACTTTATTGCAGACACATGTGTCTTTTGCATTCGAAGAATGCATATATCCAGAATATCAGTTTTCAGAATCAGCTACCAAAGAACGGTTTTGTTTTTGTTCACTTCCTTTTCACTGAAAGGAGGATGCAAGACTGGGGAAAAATCACATCATAGTGGATAATACATTTTAAGCACAGAGTGGCAGCTAGAAGTGACTCATTAACGAAAAACTGGCGCCCGACGCATATATGAAAGCTCAACATTGGTACAGATAAAGATGTTGGAAACTATCCGATTAATTTATAATAGGAAATAATTTAAACTCGATGGACAGACGACAGAAAGTGTAGGCCAGGACGGCCGAATGAATGATAGCTGGTAAAGGGTGCTCAAAATCGAAGGTTATTTTTAAAATTTCAAGAATATATTATTTGGGTTTCAAATTTACATTCAAGTGGCTGCCTTGTCTAGCTTCGCAGTAGGTTATGCTCTCAACCTCCGCGGTGGCCAATTTAAATCGTCAAGACCTTTGACAACACGATTACCGATCTCAGAGCGCAGCATATCGTGTGTGATGTGGTTGGTCTGTGTGGCCTGGCGTGCCATTCTGCACAACCGATCGTCCATGTCATTAATTTGAGGCCATAAAAAACTTTTATGGTTACGCCTAAAACATTCTATTTTAGATTGCGGTGGACCAAAATATTCACAGAATTCGCCGCAAGCATCTAAAGACCTGTATAGTCTTATGGCCTTAAGGTAGTGCGCCGGTTCAGGCCTCAATACTACCTAATTTATCCACCTCTTCTATTACTTTTCGACGACTTTGAAAGTCCTGTCTATATCACTAGCCGTGTTCGATTGGCAACTCGCTTAGAAGATTGCTATCGCGATAACCTCATATCATTGTACAGGAATATAAATATAATTTGGTTTGTAGAGAATTTGTGCCAAAATCCGTTTGTTTTAAATAGTAAAAATTTTGGAAAAGAACGACATTCAAGAATAACATTGAGTGAGTTTCAGCGAGATCGGATATTACTGGCTTATATATATATAGTATGTCTTGAATAACTGAACAAATTTTAAAATCAAACGGTTTATGATGCAGAAAGACATTCAGTTCTTGTATACAAAGAAATTTCAAAATTTCTCGTAATGTTTTAAAGTTATCGCCTTAGCGACCAACTACGAGTACTTCTTTAAAAAGTGCCTGTTTGTTTGCAACACTTTCGTTTTTCCTGCATTCATCATTAATCCCGCTTTAGCTGCGGCTTGGGTAACTCTATCCAACTTATCTCGCTGGTTTTTAGAGAATAAGCATGTAAAACATTTCCCTACGGGAAATTAGACCGGTTTTGAAACAGTCCCCTGATAGTTCCCTCATGGATAGGGACCTGTCCTAGTACCGACCCAACAATATGAAAATAACAATTGACACTGCTCAGATACCGTGCGACATATCAAATGACAGGTAGAGTACGTGTCACTATAGTACCCATTATATAATGCCTCACAGTTGTACCCATCACAGAAACCATCCCAACTGAAACAGTCACGGGACAAGTCCAAATTAAACTCGTCACAGAAATCGTCTTACAGACATAGGGTGTCATCTACATTTTTCCTATAAACTAAAATTATCCACTGCATTCGGATTTAAAAAAAAAAACATTTTTAATAATTGACGAAGTAGATTTCTTTAAGTAGCCTCACTTATTTTGGAAAATACTCCTACAACTTTAACCCCCTTTAACCTAGCACTATGTAGACCACTCTAAACTTCAAGTCTAGGTGGTGCAGTTTTCAAAACTCAAAAGGGCAGTAATGGGTTTCAAAAAATTTTAGTATTTTAAAAACAAGATTTTAATTAAGCTTATGTGCCTTTAGTGAGTTCTGTGAAAATTTGCTAAAGAATGGAAAAAGTCATCATCCGGCTCTACCAAAATCCTTTATCGAAGGCTCTCCTTAATTAGATTGTTTTTGTTACGCTTCACATGTAGATGGCGTTGCAAGTTATACTACAAACTCAAAGTGTGCACAAAGCATTGAATTGCCTAGGCAAATATCAAGACGGCTCACACTGCTTGCTTCATACTTAGCCTTCTTATTAGGGAGCATTGAGAAGAAAAACAAAAATCATGTCTTGATCTTATAACCCTTTAAAAGTAATTTAAGCCTCGTTTTTTTGATTAACCCCCAATGTTGTCTCGATTTTACTTTGGAGTTGTATAATTTTATGCAGCCTTACTTTAGACGACACTGGCCTGCTTTTTTCGAATGCCTCCTTTACCTTATGTACATGAGGCAACCATAAAAATTCTACTTGTAAGTGCACCAAAAGTAGAACCATTTGGAAACTGGCTGTGGTGGCAAATTTCCGTACATGGACAAAACTATCCGAACAGAAAATCAACAAAATGACCAATTTCATCAGTTATTAAATGATGGCTGATCAAATGTTCGATCGTTGGCTCATAAGTGTTGTACAATCTGTTGCATTCGCAGTCGGTAATTTCTACAACAACAAAAAAAACACTCGTCAAATATTCTGGTACTGGTTGGTGCTTGTCAAAAAATACAAAATGAAAATGAAGCAAAACAAGTATGGTTATGCACACGTACTCGTACTTGTCACAACCGAATGTTTTATTATGTGGTCTACCCTTTTTCGGTGGATTACGGCATGCCTAGGCAACATTTCCAAGGCGACCGAATGATTCTTTAATAGCTAATTTTGGAATAGAATGATTTTTGAAAAGAGTAACACTTGTCGACAGCCAAAATACGTATAGAAAAAAATATACGCAATATGAAGACTTACAGGCTATTGACGATTTCAATTGCAATGCGAAGTTTTGTATGGCATTCTATACCTCCAAATATTTCCCGCTAGTAAGGATGAGGTGGGTAATAATTTTTGTTCTGATCGCGGCTGGCTGTTTATGGGCTTTTTAACATTTTATCTACCTAATATTTTATATTCATTACACACTTGATTGCAAAAATTTTAACCATTAAATGGAGCACGAGTCTATTCGTTCATTCGTTTGGATTGTAGATACGGTCGGCTTATAACCCAACAAACAACTTGAGCATGTTTGTATCATTTTCATAACACACTTGAGTGCAGAAAAATGCATTCGGATTTAAGAGAGGTCGGTTTATAATCCAGCTAACAACTTTATCATGTTCGTACGCAGAAGAAAACTTTACTTTCAACTACATAACATACTGGACAGTAGTAGGATAGTGGCCGTGGTCATAGTTGTCGTTGTCGAAATGCGATTTTGATTTCGTCGACAACGACAATGGTGACAAGGATAAATGCAATTGTTTGAATGGAACATCTTTTTAATACAAATTTTGAAAAAATACTCGTATTAACGTTTTTACTTTTGATTGGTTTCAGTTATAGCCAAAACCGATCCGGTTCTTGCTGATCTCGATGTTAGTAAGTTCCCTGGCCCTTATGGTATTTCAGCGCTTGTCCTATGAAAGTGTTTTTCGACTTTAGCCCGTCCATTACACAATCTTTTCAACTTTTCTTACCGTGCAGGATTCTTTCCAGCGTGTTGGAAAGTTGCCAGCCGATTCCCAATAAAAGTAAAGCCAATAATTCTGCGAATTACCGTCCAATCTTGATTGGCTCTGCGCTTTCCAAGGTTATGTAGAGCAGGGCTAACCACCATCTTGTGAGGTATCTGGAGTCTAACGACCTACTAAGTGATCGACTGTATGGCTTCCGTAGAAATCGCTCTAAGGAAAACCTGATGGCGGTTCTTGTCGAAGCTTTGGAGTCGATCTATCCACCAGTTTGGTGAGAGTAAAGTCGTGGCTCTGAATAGTGTCTGGCACGGTGCACTTATAACACTGATAGCTTTTGGCGTCGTTAATACCTTTGTTGGATTTATATCGAGCTTTCTTAGAGATTGCACTATACGAGTTGCTGCAGATGGGTTTTCATCCAACAAACATGTCTGACCGCAGGTGTACCGCAAGGCTCTTTTCTTTCGCCCCATTTATTTCCTTTTTTCATTGACGATCTTTTTGGTTAGACCCTGAATCCAATCTTCTCTTTCGCGGATGACAGCAACCTCTGTCATTCACCTTCATTAGACCGTTGGCCGAGTCTTTAAGAAAATGAAGACAAATTTTGGATAAGAAACTTGGCCGGGATTTACTGGTTATTTCCGAATGGGTCGACTAAATAGAGTAGAGAAAATGCGGACAAGACACTGTGCTGCTTGTTGTCTAAGAAGCGATTAACAGAGCAAACAGCATCGTCAATTTCTATAGATGATATGTATATTGAACATTAAGACGCTCTTGATGTCCTGGGCTTACAAAAATATGTGACGCTCCTTGGGCAATAAATGTGTTTGAAGCGTTGAAAGAAGCACTCAAGCGTATAGGCTTTCTAAAGCGGTCCAAGAAATAATTTACTCACTTTTATCTTATCAATATCTATACATATATGTGACAACGCATAGAGAAAGGGACCTAAGGGTAAAAAAAAATCAATTTTCATTTGTTTTCTTTTTTTGATGTGGACAACATTTGAGCATCGAATGAGACCGATCCCATGTCCTAAAAGTGTTCCCTCCCAGAGATATGCGCGTTTTACGAAAGTGAAGTCGACGAGTCTAAGCGCAAATAGAAACGTGCCTAATCTTTAAAATGACTCTCCTGAACAAAACTGGGTTTTAACCTTAGGTCCCTTTCTATTTTGCGCGTCACATATGGACATTCCCTCCAATATCATCCGCTACTAGACAGTGTCTTATGTAGAGCGATGGTGCTAATAGATGGCGAAAGGGTATTCAACTCAATTATTTTCCTTGAGCCTCGTCAGAATGTGGATAGCGTGACTGCTTTATCGTTACTGTTTATCATATATGCATTGTCTTACGAGAGTTGCTATATTATTTCTGGCCAAGGCAACACTAAGTGTTGCTTGGCGCCATCTGACATTTCCATTGGCAAGTTTAACACTTTTTAGCATAAACGTACTCAGAACGTTTTGACGTACGACCATCATTTGCGTTGTTGACAGTGACTTGAAAAAATCAATTTGGCAAAGAATGGAATTAACTCGTGAACATTTTCGTGCGATCATTTTTCACAATTTTCGACTTGGATTATCGCGACAAGAGTGTATCGATGAACTTAAATCTTTGTATGGCGATGAAGCACCATCCTTTAGTACTGTGAAAAACTGGTTTAATGAATTCAATCGTAGCCGAAGGTCGTCCAAAAACAGCCGCTGTGCCAGAGAACATTGATGCCGTGCGTGAACTAATAATGCAAGATCGTCATGTGACATACCGTGAGAGGGAGGCGTCCTTGGGCATTTCTTCCACCAGCATACATTCGATATTGCATGAACACCTGGCCGTAAAAAAGGTTTGTTCTCATTGGATAGGTGACGGCGACGTACGAAGCACATCCCAAACTTCAAACTCCTTCTGCCCATGGTTGTGGTGTCAGTTATTACTTTGCGGGAAAGGTAACGTGTTTTTTTCGTCCTTGCTCTAGTTACAATCTTTATATTTGTATTTACCGTATCCCAATCCTTCTTTGTATTCTGAAGAGTAATATTCTAGTTCGGGCTTCCTCAAACTGTGGGCAGCTAAAACCCGCGTCCGCACTCATCCATGCCAGAGCATTGTGTACACCTGTAGTGACCAAAACAATATGGGTAGCTCTTTAATTATCTATGTCCTAAACGGATTTGTGAGAACGAGGAAAATTATAGGAACGAGGCAAGAAAACTCCTTTTGTCCTTTAACAAGGGTGGTCCAACCATACTGCACGATGTTAATTGTGAGTCACGCCTTAATGTCAAGTTTTTTGCCCAACTTAATTTGACATTTTCTTGTTTCAGTGTTTAGCAAGTTCAACCATGGAGAGGCACAAAATTAAGCAGCGCGCTAAGATTGTTGAACCATTTTATGCAAAAATGCGTTCAAACCAAATTGCATTTTGTGCACGTTGTGATTTTTTTGAACATCATAAACGACCGAATGTTTACAATTTTGAAAAAATACGGTCGCGCTGCTTCAAACGACTTTTATAAGATCGTCACAGGTGACGAATCATGGATCTATGCGTATGATACCGAAACAAAACAGCAATCGATCGTGCGGGTCTTCAAAGACGAGCCAAATGCAACGAAAGTTGTTCGTGGAAGAAGCAATTCGAAGCAAATGGTCGCCTGTTTCTTCGGCAAAACTGGTCATGTGGCGACTGTTCCGCTTGAGCAACGTAGGACGGTCAATTCTCAGTGGTACACCACAATTTGTTTGCCTGATATCTTCGAAGAAACTTGAAAAACGCACAAGAGAAGAAGAATCATTGTGCACCATGACAATGTGAGCTCTCACGCATCGGCTCAAACCAGCGCCTTTTTGACTGGCCAAAACGTCGAATTAATGGGTCATCCGCCGTACATCCAAAAACCATGTTTTGGAGGTGTCTCACTGCTTCGACAATTGGTTTGAGCGCATGCAAAAGTGTATAAATCATGCTGGAGAATACTTGGCAACGATTACTTCGGCCACAAATCAAATGACTTATACGGGACACTAATTTTTATTAATGAGAATTACCCTTTGCGTATAGTCTTCTGTGCGTAGAGCAATTTCCAACGCGCAATATCATTTCCCCCAATTCCGTTTCGCATTGGTCTTCGTTGAAAACCAAAAATGCAAAAAGCACGACCAAAGTGTGCTTGTTTTTTGTGCGTACATATACATACTCACACATGCGTTGCACATTAGGGCGTAGCAATTCTTTTTAATAGTTTTTTTCTTCTTTTTTTTTGTTATTTATTCGGTCTTTTATCATTATTATGACTAGAGCAGTTTTTTATTCTGGTTCTAGACCTTTATGTTGTTTCTTTTTCAGAACCAACGTAAAATGAAGAAATTGGCGGGCTTAGAAACAGCTGTACAGTCTGCCTGGCAACCGTAGCAAATACAATTCACCAATTTCTTTTTTTACGTTGATTCTGAAAAAGAAACAACATAAAGGTCTCGAACCGGAATAAAAAACTGCTCAAGTCATAATACAGTGCGCTCGGGATAATGTCAACTAATTAAACCGCGGGTGTTGACATTTACCAGATTGTTGACGTTTACACGCAGGGAAAAGATATGGTTACTATATGGTCACGGCAACAATAGTATGTTCTCTGCAATAAAAGTATGGTCGACCATAGTATTGTTTTTTGAATTTCATTTTGACAATAGTATGATTGCGGCAATATTAATATTGTTGAAATGTAACAATAGTATTGTTGCCAAATTTAAAAATGAAAATATGGTTGTGGAAACAATATAAATATGGTTGGTGGAACAAAAGTATTGTTTTCATGGGTTTTATGTTAACAATTACATGATTACGGCAATCATACCGGCAAATTGTATTTTTTTCAATTTGACAATGTTACTTTTACGAATCTTACGCAATAATAGTAAAAATAATTAAATATTTTCGAAACAAACTACGAATTAGTATAACTGAAATATTTTAAATAAATATTTTTTTACTGTTTTTTAAATCACTCCTATTATTACATAACTTACTTAATAAAATTCTCTATTGTTAAATAACAACTTAACCCAATCTATACAAACAAATTTGGGGACCATAGTATGATTGTGTGTAAGTCATACTATGCTTGTGAGGATCATACTATGGTTGTACGTTAAACATACTATGGTTATGAGGATCATATTATGGTTGTGTGGATCATATTATGGTTGAATGTGAATAATAGTATGGTTGTGGGGATCATAGTATGGTTGTGTGTGAATAATTCTATTGTTGTGAGGACCATAATATGGTTATGGGGATCATATTATGGTTGTGTGTGATCCATACTATTGTTGTGATGATCATAATATTGTTGTGCCACAACCATATAACCAACAATAGTATGATGCTCTTTGAATATTGTTACCCCAACCCTACTTTTTTTCTGCGTGTATCAATGTACAAATTTAAGACCAAAATATTATTAATACTGTCGTTTTTATTACTTATAAATTAAAACTTAACAAAAATCAAATCCAAAGGAAAACAAAAAAAGGTTTTCACCCTCAATGGATAAAACAACAAAAATATTCTACATTAGATCATGCCATAAGTTATATCTATTCTTAAACAGGTATTAAAAGAAATCTATTATTTTTTTCTGCAGTTTTTTCCTCTCTAATAATTGAAATACAACTTTTTCCCTTCAACGTCTTAATACATTTAGTTCATCTTGTGCAACATTCTCGCATCCTGCCTAATCCAAAGCCCGGTTAAAAATTTCGATGTAATAATACAAATAAAAAAGGGTTGACGGTTTAGGATGTTGACGAAATGGGGGTTGACGTTATCCCGAGCTCACTGTAAATATTTTTGTTTGATTTTTGTAATCGCCTGAAAACGGAAATATTTTTGAAATAAATTGTACGAATATTGTAGTTAATATGTGAAATATTTTATTAATTTTTCTTTGAATTTTTAAATTGAACCGAAACAATTTTTTTCTGTGTGGTATTCTCCCGCTATTCTGCATATTCAGGTTTTCAAAAAATAAAAAATAAAACAATAAAATTATATCCTCGCTAGAAATTCTTCACATTTTCGTTGGTTTTTCCCTGACAACATTGTAAGCTCATGTATTTGTGGCGCGTGTTCGTTTGGCTTTCTTCGCCGTATCGCATCTTGCCTCTAGTATATTGTTTTTATTGTTATTGTTGGTAAATTCAATTTAATTTAATTAAAATACAATAACGTATCATCGTCGCATAGACGACGCCACCGACGCATACAGAGCATAAATTTAATTTTCTAGCCTCATGTTGCATACGCGGTAGAACAAAAACAACTTTGTGTGGCACAGTGCACGGCGTGATGATGTATGAGTACGTGTACTATGCGATGCGTCGCAGTGGCCCAATCTGTGTGGTGTGAACAATGTTTGGACTCCCTTCGTCAATAGACGTGTCGATGCTTTGTTACTTTTGGGCGAAAGCCTGCCACTTTCGTGCGACATCATATCGAAGGCAAGAGCTAACCGACCGAGTGACGAGTCACCAGCAACCTCATCAAAAGTGCATTAAAAACGCTTTGCTCTGGCTGGCTGCCTTTGCTCCGTCCCTCCCTCCCTCAGTCCGTCTGTCTGCATATCTGTCGCTTTATCTATCTAATAATGCCATTGTGTATTTAATAAACAACTTGAGCGACTGACTAAACGAGGGAACGAACACTGCCACACGGCAACCTGTTGCCTGCCAAAAATGCTATGTACCAGCGGCAAAAAGGGTATGATGGCACTGTACTGTGCATCTTATCTTTGGCTAGATGGTGTCATGTGTTCTCTAAAAGGCATGCCTAAGAAAGTGCAAGATTCCCATAGAGATTGAGAGATTCGTGGGAAAAGAAAATAAAAAAGATGCTAGTGATTTGCAAGGACTTGTATGATGTCAGAGATGGGAATCACATTTTAGAAGGTGGCTAAAGTGGTGACACAAGCAACTGGCAAGGGGACGAAAAAAGGACCTCCACAAAACTGAGATTGGAATCCCTTTTAGAAGGTGGCATTACTGATGACTGCAGAATCTGTTAGGGAGGACAAAAAGGACCACATCATAACTGATGACTGAAGAATCTGGCAAGGAGTGAGATTCAAATCACTTTTAAAAGGTAGTTTAACAGGAGACTTTGGTAGGATCCCTTCAAAGTGGTGGCTTAACTTGTGATTGAAGGATCTAATGCGAGAAAAGAAGGACATCGCCGTAACTTGGTTGATGTTGACTGTGCTAGAAGGGATAAACTGGTGAGGGGGATAACATTAACTAACCTTCTCAGCACTAAGATTGTCATACCTTCTAGGAGGTGGCTTAACTGGTAACTGAAGGATCTAGTGGGTGATATTAGTGTTAAGTTTTGCTGTGATTTTTACATGTATTTATATTTTTTATTATTTTATTATTAAATTGTTTCGCGATGTCCGTGTTTTTAGTAGTAGTAAGAAATTATGACGAATGAAATGTAAAACTAATTGTAAGTAAAACTAACATATCATAGAAAATTATAAGTACCACAACACTTTTTGTCGACAGGATTTTCAAATAAACATCCCCTGAAGAAGTTAGAAAAAAGCTAACGAAACGTTGGGAAAACATGGACTAAATTAGTTTTATTAAATTCATGAAGGAAGACTGACCAATCAGCCCAGTCAAAAACGACATAAACAAGTGGTGGTTAGATAGTTGTTTCTTGGGTAAGACGGTGAATGCTTTCAAACGATACTGCCATAAAAATAAACGAACTATAAATAAAACAATATTTTCCAGAATAGAGAAACATGCTTGTCTGGAATTTAGCGACATTACTCAGACTTGATCAGAATTTTCGTCATATATAGACCAACCTACGAGTATTATTTAAAACCACAATCATTTTTTTTTGCTTTTTTCCCTAGTTACGACCAGCCAAAGCTTGACAATAAAAATTGTAATAAAAATTAATTAATTATTTTCCGATAGGGGCATCACTCAAATGCTTATCAAAACATTTATCCAAAGACGTATGTATTTTACTGATCAGTTGACCCATTGCATGGCGGAAAATATTGCATTTTTTTTTTAAAAAACTACTTAAAACAAACAATCTGTAACAACAACCAATACATATACAAGTACATTTTCCAATAATCATTTTAGTCGGTTAGGATTACCATTATTGTTTTCATCAACCGAAAGTGTCAGTTCTCTGTTCTAAGAATTGCTGTCTTCCCAATCAACATTCGGTTGTAACGATACGTGCAAAATGGATAATACGTGCAACCAACACTCGGTTGGCAAAAAACTCGGTTGTGGCAACAAATTTGTACTCTGTGTGCATTAGGGGTGGGATAGTGCACGAGTTTTCGATTTTGATATGGCTTCCCCCCCCCTATTTTTGTTGGAAAAAAATGCATGGTTTGGAAAAAAATGCATGGTTTAAAAAAAAATGCATGGTTTGGTAAAAAAAATGCATGGACCAAAAAATGGGGGAGGTGTTACAGGGGCAAATGACACTTCATCGAGGTCAATGGTCGTGCAATGGGGGAAAATATTCACAAAAGGCCCCGCAACTACATAGGAGTCGCACCTAGAGGGGTAAAATATATGATTCGAAATTCGAAATTTTTTATAGTTCGAAAATGTTAGTCAAATTAATTTAATTTTTGCATGTGATGGATATTTCTTTCGATTTTCGTTGGCGACCTTTAGTAACAATATTTTTTCATCATCGTTAGGGAAAATTTATATTACTTGAAGTCGCCGAAAATCGGAAGAAACATCCATCACATTAAAAAAATTAAAATAATTTGGCTAACATTTTCGAACTATAAAAAATTTCGAATTTTAATATATTCATTTACTTTTAAATAAAAAAGAAAATAAATTATCATCAATATTAACAGAAAAATTGAACGAAAATATTATTTTGTGGTGAATTTTGTTTTGTTTGGTCGTTTTAAGAATTCTGTACGACAATCGGCAAAATGTTCCGATTTCTTAACGAGTTCATAACGAAAAACATATGAGAGGGTTGACAAAAATTCTGAACTATTTCTCTGAAAAAAAAAAAATCCTCAGAGAAATCGAACAGAATTCGTAACGATTTTTTAAGACCTTCAAAATATGCCTCAGTTTCAGCAATAACCTCGCTATTGGACGAACATTTTTTGCTACCGAGAATTTTTTTTAATTTGGAAACAAGAAATAATCAGAAGGAGCTAAATCTGGAATATATGGTGGATGCGGAGCAATTTCAAATCGTAATTCGGCCAGTTTTTGTTGAGTTAAAAATGCAGTGTGTGAAGGAGCATTCATTATCTTGATGAAAAAGAACTTTATTTTCTAAATGCGGTTGTTTTATCTTGATTTCTTCACTCAACCGATCCAATAATGCACAATAATATTCACTATTTATAGTTTTTCCTTTCTCAAGATAATCAATAAATATTATTGCTTCCCAAAATACTGTGGCCATTACTTTTCCTGCTGACTTAACAGTTTTCGCCTTCTTGGGACCACTTTTACCAGCTTCAATCCATTGTTTTGACTGTTCTTTGCATTCTGGGATGTAGTGATGAATCCATGTTTCATCAACAGCTATGAATCGGCGCAAGAACTCTATTGGATTACGCTGATAAATCGCTAAAAGCTCCTCGGAATTGGTCCAACGGACAATTTTTTGGGGCAAAGTCAACAAACGCGGCACCCATCTTGCGGATAGCTTTTTCATGTGGAGTTCATCATGTAAAATACTCCAAACTTGTTTTACGTGTATTTAAACAATATCAGCAAGTTCTCTGAGCTTTATTCGTCTATCTTTAGTCACTTCATTAAATATTTTTCTAATGTTTTCAATAGTAGTAGCAGTTTTCGGTCTTCCAGAGCGTTGTTCATCTTCCGTACTTGAACGACCCATTTTAAATTGTTGAACCCAGGATTTCACGGTGGAGTATGATCGTGCATTATCACCATGAACAGAATCCAATTCAACTTTTATTAATTGTGGCGTATAACCTTTCATATAAAAGTGTTTAATTACCGCACGAAACTCTTTATTTTCCATTTTTCAAAAATTATAGAACTTGTTTACTTCAATCACCTGTAACAAAGAAAATAATCATTAAATATTTCGGAAATTTTGACAGATGGCTTATAAAAGATTGCTTTTAAAAAACAAAAAAAAAAGTTGCTAGTAAAACAGAAAATGTGCCAAGCCAGTTAGTTTTGCGGTCGCCCTCGTAGTCCCTTTAATATATATTGTCCCGTAAAAACTGGCTGGGCGATCAATAAATGGTTTTCCATACACATGAACCATACGGCTTTAATATATCTATAAGATAACTATAAAGTTATATATAAAAAAAAGACATTTTTAAAGTTTGGCTAAAATTGGTTGCAGTCTTTTCTTATGTCCGAAATATCTGGCCAGTTAAAACATGAGTACCAAAAACTAAAAATTCATATATGACCTTATTTTTAAAATCTGGGTAAATTGAGAGATATTTTAGGGGACTGCTGCTTTATTTTCCGATTATGAAAATGGTCTTTATTTTTGAGCAAAACGCTAAAACAAGAATGTCGGTTAATACTTTAAAGAAAACCCGACAGTCTTTTTTTTAAACCTAAAACCTCATAAAAAACCTAAAATGCTAATTTTCGGGAAACCCCGGGTATTTTTGACACTATACACGACACCTCTTCTGGCTAAAGATCTAAAAATGTTCCTCTAAACTCGAATTCACCTTATCTACAGATGTGCGAAATTGCGGGTATCAACGACAAGTTGTTGTTGTTGTAGCGGCACATACTACATTGGCCAAGGAATTGCTCCTTCGGATCGATCCGGTGCTAAGAACCGGGTATCGTGGGAGACAGTTGTTGTAGTCATACTCGTATGAATGATATTGTGTTCCATTATTAAATAACAAAGTTCATCCTTTTCAATGAAACCAGGAATTAAAAAAAAATTATCTGTACTTTTTTTTACAGCCGATTCAAATTGAAAATGTTAAATTGCCCGAGCGGTAGTAGGTATGCAGTGCGCGGGATTTTTATTGTGTTCGGTGGAAAAGTCTACTGTCTGCAGTTCTCGTTGAATGAGAAACTGCCTGCCCTTAAGTGTATAGATGCAAACCGTAGTTACCCAATAAGCACAAAGTCGGACTCGGATCGGATTCGGATCCGATTTGAGTCCGATATGACGGACTCCGCTTTCTCTGTTCCGATTCGGATCCGATTTGAGTCCGAGATGTCGGACTCCGCTTTCTCTGTTCCGATTCGGATCCGATTTGAGTCCGATATGACGGACTCCGCTTTCTCTGTTCCGATTCGGATCCGATTTGAGTCCGATATGACGGACTCCGCTTTCTCTGTTCCGATTCGGATCCGATTTGAGTCCGATATGACGGACTCCGCTTTCTCTGTTCCGATTCGGATCCGATTTGAGTCCGAGATGTCGGACTCCGCTTTCTCTGTTCCGATTCGGATCCGATATGAGTCCGATATGACAGACTCCGCTTTCTCTGTTCCGATTCGGATCCGATTTGAGTCCGATATGACAGACTCCGCTTTCTCTGTTCCGATTCGGATCCGATTTGAGTCCGAGATGTCGGACTCCGCTTTCGATTCAGGTTTGCAGTAAAAATTTGGAGTTTTATTTTTATATTTATTAATGAATTTATTTATTATTTTGAATTTATTACTTAGTATATATGTGGTGAAATAAGCAACAATTAGATGAAAAGTAATATGACATTAAAATTTAATATATTAATAAGTATATGACTCATATGTAACAGACATCATATTAGTGTATAAGTGGTACAAAATACAATTCGTTTGTCAATTTAATTTTGAAAACCTTTTTTATATGTAATATGTTGTGCTCATTGGGCAAATCTTCAAACTCAATATTATTAGTCTTGAATATACAGTTTATATTAATGTTAATTGAAGAAGAAATGTCTTCGACTGATTTCAATGGATAGCCATGCACAATATAGTCCTGATCAACTCGTTTGATATATTTTATTTTAAATATGTTATCATTATAGTAATAATAGCAGGATCAAAAATCGTTTCGGCAACGGATCAGAATTCATTTCGTTTTCGGATCCGACATCGTTTTGAGTTCGGGTCCGATATCATTTCGAAATCGGACTCAATTCTCGGTCCGATATCGAAGAGGGAATTGCTCCCGTTCTCGTGTCCGACCTCGGACCGAAATCGGACCCGTTCTCGAAACCAAATCAGAGAAGTCGGATCCGATTCGGATCAGATTCGGATCCGATGTGCTTATTGGGTACAGCACATTTCGGGTATCAACGACAAACACAGCTGAAATTAAAGACTTATTTCCAAAAGATTTTTGTATTTCAACCACTGTGCGGTGGAGCTGTAGGTATATGGCGGCATAGGTAGTAGGAGTAGAAGGGTATCACAAAGTCACTGCATACCAACTAAACACTTTTACACGTACAAACGAGCATTTGTTGAAAGCTTGTTGCTCTCAAGTATTTTGCATTGCCCCCTACGTTCATCACAACACCCGTCCGTCCTGCCCACCTACCATCGATGGCATGCTAAAAATCTGTCACTTTGCCCTTTGCCGCTGGCAGAGGAGATTTTGTTGCAATTGTGAAGGAGACAAATTTCACATTATACGAGAACTGTGATGTTTCTGTATGTTTTTTTTTGTGATTTTCTGATTTTCTTGCTGTTGTTGGGGTTTTTCGATCAAAAGAAGAATTTCTTGTTGGAATTCAGTTGTAACACATTTTTTATAGCTGCTGCTGTGTACTCTACAGTTCACTTGCAAGGAATTTCTGAGAAAATGCATTGCTTTACAAGTAAACATTTCACAAAAAACAAACGAACCCCAAGAATTTGTGGTACTTTTTTTCTTCGCTCTTCTTTTTTAGTTTATTTTATCAATAACCGCATTACTTTGTGTTTCCGATACGTGTTCGTCAAAGGGTGGCACGTACGCAAAGGTGGCGGCATTTGACGCATTCATTCTTTACATACATTTGTTGCAGGAATTTACAAAGACTAGAGGAATTTCGATATGCCTCCCCTTATGTGATGTGAGAATGTCGCTTTGTACACGTCTCGACCATTAGAAGTTTGAATAGGGAAAGGGCGGCAAAGTTCTCATCTAGTTGAAATATGCAAGAATCTCTTCAATAATTTTAAGGGACAGAAACAACCCTTACAAAGTAATACATTTCTTTCCAAAGTATAAGTATTTTTATGTGATATTTTGGTAACAAAAGTTGGAGGAAGTCAATCTTTTCTCAATCTTATTGTGCTGTTAAATTGATAAGGTAGTGATTGCAGACAAGCTGTTAGTAGACGCTATAATCTAAGGTTGGTTCTATTCGCACAAGCAACAGATTTATATTTCAGTAGCAAAATTTCATATTCTGTGAACAATGCCTTCTAGCTTAAATACCTGGTACGAGTACTACAGGGTTAGACGGCTACATAGAAAAAAGACTTCCCTTAAATTTCAACCAAAAAACTTTTGATGCAAATGTTATCTCCACTCAATTAAAAATTTCGCAAATAAGCTAAACTCTTTATCAGTTAGTGCAATGATATTAAATTAATGGAAACCACAAAATTCATAGACTTCATGCACTGTGTTTTCCAAGGTGGGTCATTTAAAATTTTAGATTTGAATCGTCTGTAAAAAAATTGATTTAAACCCTTTTGATTATTATCTGTGGGGAGCCAGGATAGATGTTACGCAAAGCATCCAGAGACAATTGAAGCGTTGAAACATGAAATCGATGTTGGCGTTCAAGAGATTCGACCCGAAACAATCGAAAACTTTCTGAAAAATTGCGTTGATCGGATGAGGTACTGCCGAGAGAGTTATTGTTGTTGTTGTAGCACATACTACCTAGGCCAAAGAATAGCTCCTTCGGATCGATCCGGTGCTAAGAACCGGCTATCGTGGATGACAGTTGTAGTAGTCATACTCGTATGAATGATATTGTGTTCCATTATTAAATAACAAAGTTCAACCTTTCCAACGAAACCAAAAATTTAGAAAAATTATTTGTACTTTTTTTACAGCCGATTCAAATTGAAAATGTTAAATTGCCCGACCTGTAGTAGGTATGCAGTGCGCGGGATTTTTATTGTGTTCGGTGGAAAACTCTACTGTCTGCAGTTCTCGTTGAATGCGAAACTGCCTGCCCTTAAGTGTATAGCCGCAAACCGTAGTTACAGCACATTCGTTGCTTAGGGTCTTATGATGGTAAAGTGGCGTTCACCGAAACTTGCAGTCTTGTTAATAAAATTATTTCCGATTGCTATTTTCAAAAATGCTAAAACTTTTTGTATTGTAAATTTGTGAATTTATTCATCGCCTTATGACGAAATTATTTGAATAAATAGCTTACGACTCTCTTGTAATTATGTGAACTTTTTGAACGAACACCTCGAAAATATATTCGATAAAGGGCATAGAATTTATCTTGTAAATATGTGAATTTGTTTATCGATTAAAATCTTTCTGATAAACAACTTACGAATATTTTAGTTAATATGTGAAGTTTTTTTTATCGCAGGATTCCTAATTAATTTTTTGTTTTATTTGTATTTATTTATTGAACCGAAATTGTTTTTCTGTGTATTCAAAAGACCATATTTGTATACCCTCCTCCGAAGGGAGGATGGTGTACTAAATTTCTCGTTTCGTTTGCAACACCTGGAAATATTTATCGGAGACCCCATAGTGTTTAAATATCATTGAAATATTTATCGGAGACCCCATAGTGTTTAAATATCATTGAAAATTCTTAGACATTCTAGTGATATGCGTCCGTCCGTGTGTCGGTTGAAAGCACGTTAGCGGTTAAACGAATCATTCTAGGATCCTTAAATTGTGCATGCTGATGGCTTATGGTCATAAGCTGTTTGGGATTGTAAATGGACAAAATCGGCACAGGGGAATAAGAATTTCTCTTTTGTTGGCAACTGTATTATGGAACTGAGGGTTCGGTGAGAAACGGGAAGATCCGCTGTTTTCGGCCAAAATTTTGTTCAGTGATGAGGCCCATTTCTGGCTCAACGACAAAGTCAATAAACAAAATTGCCGCATTTGGGCTGAAGGGCAACAAGAAGAGGTCAAAAAGTGCCATTATACCCAGAGAAACCACGGCTGATTGAATCATCGGTGCATATTTTTTTCAAAAATGATGACGGCCATTATACCCAGAGAAAACCACGGCTGATTGAATCATCGGTGCATATTTTTTTCAAAAATGATGATGGCCGGAACGTAGCCATGAATGGTGCTTGCTATTGCGCCATGATATCGATCTTTATGCTACCTGAAATTGAAGCCCGTAATCTTGACGACACTTGGTTTTAACAGGACGGTGCCACTTGCAATACAGCTGCTCAAACAATGAATCTATTGAGAGGTCATTTCAAAGAGCAGCTAATTTCACGTTTTGGACAGGTGAGTTGGCCGTCTAGATCGAGTGATATCACACCATTAGACATTTTTCTTTGAAGTCACGTAAAGTCCAAAGTCTATGCTGATAAACCAGCTACGATTCATGGTTTGGAAGCCAACATTACGCGTGTCATTATACCCATACCGGTCGAAATACTCGAACGAGTCATCCAAAAGTGGACCCTCAGAATGGAAACCCTGAGGCATAGTTGCGGTCAACATTTGAAGGAAATGGATCTTCCATTATATTATTTATGGATGGGAGTGGGATCAAACTATGGTTGTATGTGAAACATGCTATGGTTGTGAGGATCATAATATTGTTGTGAGGATCATAGTATGGTTAAGTGTAAATCATAGTATGGTTGTTCGGATTAAAATATGATTGTGTGTGATTCATAGACATATAGAAACAATAATTGGGAAATCGGACAAACTACAAATATTTGGTTGCATAAATATACTTTCTGTTGCAATCGCCAACATTCCATGGTAGTGATGGTTCGACTTACCGTAAGATGGTAGCAACAATAATACTACTATTCTGACAGCCAATCGGTTATACCAATCGATTGAGTAAAATTATTGGATGCTACAACTGGTGGTTGTGACCGGCAAACAGTTATAAAGTACATGTTTCTTTGGTACCAATAATTGGTGGTGACGACAGATAAATTCTTATAACACCATACAACAGAAGTTCGGAATTTCTTGGGAATTTGTATGTATTTCAATTTGATGCAGAAGCTCTTTACACTTGTGCGTAAGAGTTTTATAAGATTCGAATGTAAAAACCAAGTTTTAGAAAAACCTGCTCATAATTCAAATAACAGAATTAATATTTTCAGATCGTTAAATGTATTTACTTCAAGCAAAGAAAAACTTTTTTTCGGTTAGATAACCGAATACCAAGTGATCGTGGTACTGACAACCGACTTCAGAAATATCTTTTAGCCAATAATCTAAAACAGCAAGCAGTACGTGTACGAAGTCAGTTCCAATATTCATCCTAATAAGTTAGGGTTAACGATACTGTCAGTTTCCACTACTAAAACTTGGCGTGTACATTTGGTTGTGGCGATGAAATACATGTAAACAATTCTATAGTGGCAACAAATCTGTTCGCTGTGTGCACTATTGTTGATCGGATCATAATATTGTTGTGCCACAACCATATACCCAACAATAGTATGATGCTCTGCGAATATTGTTACCCCAACCATACTTTTTTTCTTCGTGGGTCTTACCCGGATTTGAACCTCGGTTTACTTGTATAATAACCCAGCCCACTAAAAATCACAGCCCAGCGGCCCACTATCAAAAATAATCAATGCATAATTGATGAACTTTTGTTTTTTTCGTGTTCCATGAATATAGTTTTGCCAAAATTTCAGCACAGTATAATTTCCGTCATCACCATCCCTTTGACCAAATTGACAAGTCAAAGCATATAAAGTGACACTTGTTGAATCCGAGCATGGTGTGGATGGTGCCAAGGGGTTCGATGGCGGTTCAACGTTTCAGTGAAAGTTTGCTGAATTCATTTGTCCTTAGGTTTGTCTATTGTCTGCTCGGTGATTGTTTTTGCTGTTTCTACGCATTACTTTTGCCCGTTGCAAAGAAGAAAAACGACGAAGACGCCGACGACAGAAGAAAAACGTTTCTACACAGACACACAGTTCTAAGAAAGACGTACGACGAACACCCACCCAAGAGAAGCAACGTCTAGTTGGCCACAAATAGAATTTCTAGCCATTGCTCTAGCCACTGCATGGCCACTGGTGGTCACACGATGGTGTGCCGGTGGGCATATGTGGGATACCGCATTTGCACGAGCGTGGACAGACGGACTTGAGGCGTACGTGCTTTTGCTGGTTGCTACACGTACGGCAGAGAGCGAAAAAGGAAACATTAACATTTTGTTCTGTGTATGTTTGTGGACGACTGCTCTTCTCTGGTTGTTGCGTTGTATGCACTGAAAAAAACATATGTTTGTATGCGGACAGACCATGCTGTCGTCCGTCCGTTCAATGTGTGTTGGGTTTGCAATTTTCATATGCTGATGCGCCGCCGTCGTCTCTGCTCCTCGACCACAAAATGTTGGTGCACACAGTTGACTCTGGTCGCCGTATCTGTTTTCCATCTGTGGGCAAAATGCCAAAATTTTAGACCAACTGAACCGACGAAGGCGTACGTACCGCCGCCAACTAAATCAAATGGGCCTAAAATGCCAACAATTTGCTCGCAAAACTTTTTCTCGAGCATTTGCTTGCTGGGTGCAAGCGGGGCGAGAATGTCATCGTACTTAGTACAATCGTATCCCCGCTTTCTGCTGTTCATCTTTTGTTGCTTTTCGGTTTGTTTGTTGTTCTGATTTCTCTCGTAATGAAATCAGAAACAATTATTGTGATGAACACCAGCCGCCCTCCTCCCCGCTGGGGGGCTTTCGGGGTAGAGGTGGTTAGTAGGTGGTTGGGTGTTACAATAGATAGACGTTGGCGGTTTTCGATTTATGTGTGTGTGCGTCGATTTTGTGGTGGTTGCTGCAAGCCGCCTCAATTTCGTCGTCATTGCTAATATTTATATCAGAGCGGACCTACGGAGGCCGAGCGGTCGGTGGTTAATCTCATATTGTCCAAAGGTGTTGTCTACCTTAGCCTTTCTTTAATCTCATCCGATGTTTGACTTATTGTAGACATGTATATTTATACTCGTCGTTTTAATGTGAAACATAGGGCCATAACAAATTATTTCCATTTAATGTTTTTTTCACCATATGCTCAATGCGTTTTCTGACGGTGCTAGTAAAATTTTCGTTTTTTTAATTTTGCTGGGAAACCTTCTGGGTTTTCGTGATGAATATTTTTCTGTTTAAATTTTCGTTTTCAAATTTTATTGGCTTCTACATGCTGTTCTTCTCCTATTTATTAATCCTTCCAAATTTATTTAACCTCTCATTTAATCGTCATTTCGTCTACAAACAGACACCAGATTCGTTGCCGCAACCATATTTTATATCTAAACGATGGACTTACTATACTTCCTTACACTGATTTATTCACTAAAAGGAACAGAATATATCGGAGAATGTAACAAAGTTAGATAATTTCGAATAATAAAACATTATTTTAATTTCAGTTTTAAATTAAATAGGAATGTTCATTTATAGATCTTAAAGTTCAACAAAAAAATGACCAAAGCAAGATAAAAATTTCGATTGATATACTTTTTCGGAAGAACTTGGCAAACGAATAAAGGTAGACTCTAGTTTTATTTCCGACGATATGATTTTTAGAGAAACCTTATATCGGGTGATCAATCTAAAGGTATTTTTTCAAAAAAATCAAATAAAATGTGGAATATTTGTGGTTCTTTCAAAAGAACCACAAATGGACATTTTATGCCATTTATTTTTTGAATATAATTTTCTTTAAATGTTGGCCGTAACTACGCTTCAGGGTGTCCATTCGGGGGGTTTAATTTTGGATGACTCCTTCGAGCACTTCGACCTGGAATTTGGACTTTGTGTAGCCCCAAAGAAAAAAGTCTTTAGCTGTATTATTACACGATCTAGGTGGCCAACTCACCGGTCCAAAACGTGAAATTGGCTGCTTTTCGTAATGACCTCTTAATAGATCCATTGCTTGAGCAGCTGTATTGCAAGTGGAGCCGTCTTGTTAAATCCAAATGTCGTCAAGATTAGGGCAGCGACAGCGAGCTCAATTCACGGTTACGTTCCGACCATTATCATTTTTGAACAAATATGGAGCCCATAAACCGCACCAGACCGTGGTTTTCTCTGGGTATAATGGCACCTCTTGAACAGCTTATGGTCCCTCTTCAGCTAAAATGCGGCAATTATGTTTATTGACGTTGTCGTTGAGCCAGAAATGTACATCATCCCTGAACAAAGTTGTGGTCGAAAACAGTTTCGCACCGAACGCTCATTTCCATTATACAGTTGCACAATTTTAAGACGTTGTTTCGGTGTAAGTCTTTCCATGATGAAATGGAAATACTGAAGAAATCTGTGAAAAAAAGGCTATTGAAAAAAGTGCCTCAACATGGATCACCCACTAGTTTCTACGTAATCATTTATTTTATTAATTTTTTGTATATTTTTTATTCTAAGATATTTGCCACAACTAATATTTTTCTGCCAACGAATAGTTTGAACTTCATTCGGTTTATGTGTCTAAATAGTGTGTTGTCTGCAAATCAATTATCTTATGTTGCGTCCAATTTAATTTCCATCATGATTATTAACATTTGGTGATTTCAACTGAAAGTCTTCTCGTCTAACAGACATTTTGTTGTTCGTTCCGATTTCCAACTGACTTTATTCTGTGTGCACTGAGAATGGTTTAGTGTCGGGTCATGGTGGTACAGGGTATTATGATTTTCCGGAAAACAGCTCTAACACATGTTACATCTGAAGCCGACCAACTTTCGCGCAGAGCCTTACGATCAACCTCTATTGAAACTGGGCCATATAGCTCCATGCTTTCGCTCACACACTAAGGTTCCTTGCGATTTTAGGTCCTGCAGCTCTAGAAGTCACAAACTACACCTGAGCTTAATAATAAACAGTGGTTAAACAGGTCCACATTGGACATATATCCCCCATACAAAGGTCCTTTTGATTTCAGAACTTACAACTCTTAAAACCACATATTTCTCCGAATTCAACCAAATTTCGCATAAAGATTTATAAGCAACTCAATCATGTTAAATCTGAACTTGATTATGCTCTAGACGGAGGTGCTTAATCCTTTGAATGGCAAAGTAGTATAGGGTATATTATAGGTATAGTCCGCCTCGCTCGACATTAACTTTATTGTTGCCTATTTTTACAGCAGTCGACTCTGCTCGTGACCATTGAGAAAACATCTTTTACAAATAAATGAACATATTTGACAAGGATTGCCTGTGATTGGTGTTCCCTGAGGTGGTGGTTCGGATGTTTCTTCCGATAACATTGCAGGTAGAATTACCGTGTTTAAGAGGAGCTGGGGCTATATCCATAAGGATATTGGTCTTCTCGTGTAATAGAGAAATATTTAATCCCAAAGTAAAAAATGGCGCTATTATTTTTTGCAGCAGTCGACTTTGCTCGTGAACATAAAAGAAACATTGCTGACAAATAGATGGCGCCTTTAAAAAGCCTGATAATGTCCTAGCTTTCCAGTCCATGCAATAGGTGTCGCTTATGTAAGCTACAGTATAAAACCAAACAGGGAATGGAAAACCTGACATAGGGCGTCATATTAATACATTATAATATAGGTGTTGTATGTGGCCACAAATAGATGGCGCCTCTGCAAAGCCTGACAACCACCTTGCATGCCAATTTATGTCGCTAAAGTCAGTCTTTATTGTAAAAACGAAACATTGTATGGAAAAACTTGACATATGCTGTCATGTTCAGACTTTTTAATATAGCTATTTGATGTATCAAGCTTTTTGGCCATCTATATGTGGGATATTCTTATGCTGTTGTTGATCTTTTCAACGTGGAAATTTGGCTGTTAAACATGCCAATGTGCATTGAACGGCGATCTTTGTTTTCGCTGTGTTTGATTTCTGCTAAATAATTCTTAACTACTCTTTTCATTTGTACATAAGACGCGCTACTTGTGATTATTGGAAAAACTTTCACATGTAGGTGGCACCACTTGTTTCTTCTCGTAGATAGCCCGCTGCGCAAAGGTTAAACTCTATACAAAATTTGTCTTCAACCTCAACCTCAATTATTATTCAGAATCTCAATTTATTGATCAGATACCCTTTTTCAAGTCGGATTTCTAAATTTTCCACAACCACGGCTAATTCGTATGAAGGTCCTCTTAAGGGAGAGCTATTTCTGAGTATTTGCTCAATATTTTACATTGTTTTTGCTCTCCTTTATCTCTCTCTCACTATTATAAGCTGTCGTCGCCAACATGACAAACTAAATATACCCTTTATTTGTCTTCAACCTCATGGCTGTTGACCAGATGGAAAAAAGGTCCTCTTAAGAGAGTACTACTTCTGAGATTATACACTATTTTGAGTATTTGCTCAATATTGTACATTATGCAATATTATAAGCTGTTGTCACCAACATGACAAACTAAATATACCCTCTATACCTTAGTGTAGGGAATCACAACAATCTTTTGATGTATGGTATCTGCTCATGAGTTTCCTCGTGCCCCAGCCTGTGTGCTTATCCAAGCAACGCCAACAGTGGGGGCGGGAGTTGAATTATTACACATTTCCAATATTGAGTTTTCGGGATCTATTTACGAAAATACCCATTAAATTAAGATTTATTGATATATAATTTTTGTTTATTTTTAAAATGGTCATGGCATCGATTTCCAATTGTTTTCTCCATAAGACTTTGGGGCCGAATCTAACGAGGCGCGCAAGAAACTATGAACGGCATAGAAAGAATAAGTTTTGTATTCAGTGAGGTTTTTTTTGCTACTAGAAAATTAGTGTCTATAAGTATAGAAATGCTATTACTAGTATCGGTGCAAGCAGTGTTAGACCATTCCGGCACTCGGATAACATATGTAGTAGCGATCTTAGATAGTTTTTGAAGTTAAAAATAAATTTGTACTTTTAAGGTTCCTATATAATTTTGAGTACATCTGTTCGTTAAGTGATTAAAAAATGTTAAAGTTGCGTAGATTTTTTGTGACTTAAATATACTTGTAAAATTTTACTAACATAAGTACATAGTTTTTCCAAATGTTTAAATTTGAGCAGCCGACATTAGGGTGGGCCGATTTGTAAGGACATAAGTTAGTCAATATTGTGCCATCAATTAGTCGAGAGCTTTTGGCATGATGAAAAAAGTTCTACTACATTTAAAAAAATCATTATCGAGGCGCCCAAATTTAATTTTTTTGGGTCATAGATTTTTCGATTGCTAATTCAACCCAACCTAGCCGACATACTTGGTATTCGTCTCGTACTTTTGTTATACTCTCCACTGGAGGATTAAGTGTATACTAATTTTGTCATTCCGTTTGCAACACTTCGAACTGTTCAAAAAAACGGCCTTGTCCCTAAAAGTGACCACCGGTAACTATGGGAACATGGATACTTAAAAGTAAACCGGATCCAAATATGGATTTATTTCTTAGATTCGGTTGAGATTGGGGTTAGACTCATAGACCAAAGAGCGTCAAGAACAGGCCACTTCAATAACGAAATCATGTTGGAGTGCATAACAATTTTAGCCTGGCCAAACTAAACGTCGTTCTTACTTGTTTTCTTCACATTTACCTTAATTAAGTTTATATTTTAATCTTTTTGAATCTAAGTGACTAAATTTAAGTTTAAACTTAATATTTACATTTCTTAATATGAGTATAAATTTACTCAATTTGAATTTAGATTAATTCGGAATTAACAGTTACTCAATTTGGTTTAGATTTTCCTCAATTTCAGTTTTGTGTTTACTCAATTTTAGGTAAACTATACTCAATTTGCGTTGCTTTTACTTAATACTTAAGATAAAATGTTCTAATTTTTGGTTTCTATTTACTTAATTTGAGTATGCATGTACGTAATTGCATAATTTCAGTTTTTTTGCACAAATTAATTTCACTTAACTCAATGTGGATTTCCATTGATTCAATTGTAACATACATACATTTATAATTTACAATTATAATTTACTTATTTTTGTTTACTTTTACACAATTTGAGAAAATAGTTATTTAATCTGAGTTTTTCTGCACTCGGTTTGGGTTTAGGTAAAGATTTGATTAATTTTACTTTATTTTTCATCAGTCCGGGTTTTATTTTACTTATTCTTAGTCATGCAACTTCTGTTTGTTTTGATTTTACTTAATTCGAACTAAATGTATCAAATTCCATGCACTCATTTTGAGTATAAACTGCAATTTATAACTGGTGCCATAATTTGACTTTTTTCCACAAATTAGATTAACTTTAACTTAATGTGAATTTCTACTGACTCAGTTGTAATTTATACATTTACTCAATTGGAGTATAATTTACTAAATTTTGTTTACTCTTACACAATTTGAGCAAAAAGTTATTTATTTTGAGTTTTCCTATAGTCAGTTTGGGTTTATCTTTACTGAATTTGAATTAATATTTATTTATTTTAGGTAAAGATTTACTTAATTTGACCTTTTTGTTTCTCTGTCCGAGTTTTATTTTTATTTACTCAATCGTAGTTATGCAACTTCTGTTTACATTTACTCTATTTGAGTTTAAATTTACTGTAAGTTTTCACTTTCTCTATATAATTTTTTTTCTTACTATATTTAACGTGAATTTAAATTATTCTTTTACCAAGTTTAATTTTTAATTTACTTTTTTTCAACTTTTAGTTAATTCATCATTTTATTTACTCACTTTGGGTTTACACTCACAACATTCGCATTTAATTTTTCTTAACTTAAGGTTATTTCCACTAAACCTGAATTAAAGTATAAGTTAAATTAAGTTTAGTTTTAATCAAATGAATTGACGTTTTCTTCTATTTCCCATTTCCTTAATTTGAGTTTACATTTTCGTCATTTGATATTCAGTTTGAGGTGACTTAGATTGAGTTTACTTAATTTTAGTTTACTTAATTTGATTTTACTCGATCGAAGTTTAATTGAGTTTACAACGCCGCTGACTCATGGCAATCATTTAAGTTTACTCGATTAAGTTTGAATTCAGTTTATTCACATTGAGTGTACTTATGTTTCGTTTACTCAAGTTGAGTTTATTTACGTTACGTTTATTTAGGGAGACTTCACTTAATTTGAGTTTACTAAATTTGAGTGTTCTCAATTTTGGTTCACTCAATTTTAGTTTACTCAATTTAAGTTTACTCAATTTGAGTTTACTCCATGTGAGTTAACTCAATATAAGTTTACTTAATTTAAAGTTTACTCAATGTGAGTTAACTCAATATGAGTTTACTCAATTTAAAGTTTACTTAATTTGAGTTTGAACTATTTGAGTATATCAAATTTGATTTAATTCAAATTGATTAATTTCAATTTAAATTACTCAATTTGATTTGACTAAATTTCAGTGCAATTTACTTAATTTAAGTTTACTCAATTTAAGTTATGGCCCTATGCTCCACACTGGAACGACGGGAATAAATATATAATTTCAGTTTACTAGATTTTAGTTTACTAAATTTGAGTTAACTCAATATGAGTTTACTCAATTTAGTGTTTTCTCAATACTTTGAACAGGGTTTAACCGGCTCAAGACCTCTTGCTTCTATAGTTAAATAGAATACAAGTTTTTAACAAAATGACAAAGTGACATTGATTTTCGTGAAATAAAACAAACGAGCTAAACATACGTTTACTCAATATGAGTTTACTCAATTTAAAGTTTACTTAATTTAAAGTTTACTTAATTTGAGTTTACACTATTTGAGTATAGCTAAATTGATTTTACTCAAATTGAGTTTACTGAATTTCAGTTATAATTACTCAATTCAAGTTTACCCAATTTGATTTGAATAAATTAGAGTCTACTTAATTTCAGCTCAATTTACTCAATTTAAGTTTACTCAATTTCAGTTATGGCCCTATGCTCCACACTGGAACTACGGAAATAAATATATAATTTCAGTTTGAGTTTACTCAATTTAAAGTAACTTAATTTAAATTTACTCAATTTGAGTTTATTTAATTTGAGTTGACTCAATTTAAGTTTACTCAGTTTAAGTTTACTTATCAGTTCACTCAACTTGAGTTTACTGCTCAAAGAAATGCTTAATTCGAGTTCTTTTTTGTGTACTCGTGTTTCTTATATATAATTCTTGCTAATTTCTTTGAATGCTTAGATTATGTCCTTTCGGTGAATGAACTTGTACAATTTATACTGATCATTTGTGTTTTTCTGCTCTTTTTCTATTTCTAGGTAAGTTTGTCAGTTATGAACGGCAGCGTAAGTTTTCAATTTGTTTGTTTCTGGTTTGACGTACCACATATTTTTCTAAGTTATATGCGATAATTAACAAATCATTTAGAAACCACATTAACAAATGGATATTTTTCATTCGCATATTTTTTTTCTTATTTTTTTCCTCACCCCCTCATTTTCACGCCCCCTCTCTCTATCTCTGTCGCTTACCGTCACCATAATGTTGGCATTGTTTATGATTTTGTTCTTTTGTTCCGATTTCTCATAAATTTGTCGGTAGTTGGCTTGAGTGGCGTCGGCGGCGGCTGCGAATGGCCCATGGACTCCTAATTTATGTTGGTGGAAAACGTTATTAACGTCGGATTTTATGAATTTTACATCATCGTCATCAGTCTACTACGTACACACCAGGAACAGGGGGTATTAAAACAAACTGTTTGTTTTGATACCATTTAATGCCCGTTCCTCGCTCCTCACTTCCAGCAGCCTTCTTCTAAGTTGGTTCAAATTTATGCCAAATGATTTCAAATCAAATGAGGCGTTACTGCAGTGATCACAATACTTATGAACTTGAACTTAACCGCTAGCAGCAGCATCGCATGTCTGCTAACACTTCATGTGATGATCATTTTTTTGTGATTTATAAAAATAACTCACATACCAGTCTCTATGTCTGTCGGCCTGTCTATCACAGCAGACAGGCGACGTAGTATGACAATTTTTCTGTACAATATTTTTTGTCGAATTTCACTTAACTTCCACTAGGCGTTGAGTGGTTTTCGTTCTTTTTTTTTGATTAATTATGGATATTTTGTGCGTCTACTGTGACGAAGGAGCTGCTCTCTCTTCCCCCTCTATTGTTCCCATTCATCATAGATTAGCGGAAGATGCTAACGCTGACTGAATATAAACAAGTAAAATGAAAGAATAGACAAGAACATGATATCATTTATTAGGTAAAAATTGTCATCTACAGATTTGTTCAACAGTCATCGTTTAGGCAACTATGCTTTGCTTTCTTTTTCGACGGTTTACAGTGGACGAATGAAAGAATGAAAAGAATCCACAACTGCCAATTTTGGTGACTTCAAAGCTTATCCCTCTAAAATAGCAAGAGTCGGTAAAGACTCGAAGTGTCACCTAATACCGTCTTGGACAATTTCTTAGCCACTCATCTTATCTCGAAGTGCCTCAACGTTCGTATTCAACGACAGACAATCGAGAATTTGCATCTAGGTTAAAGGCTTAAGCCCCATAAAAAAGATGAAAGAAAATAATGCCGGTGATCAAAAATATTACCATTCTAAATTTTTTTCTGCCCGCAGAGATGAACATGAACGTACCAAATACGTTGCATGGGCCGAGGGCCTGTAATCAACATTGATGCAGCTACAAAAGGGAACTATAGATATGAAGGCTCAGCAGATGCCCATTGTAATCCGATAGAGCTGTATACGTGGCATGTTCAATAAGTAACCGATTAAAACCAAAAACAAAATTGTTATACCCAACCTTAACAAATAGTTGGTAATGCGTATACTAAAAATAAACTCAAGGGTCTTTTTAAAATTTGTCCACTTCAGTCAATGTTTTAATATAAACTCTACGAGGGCGGTTCGGAAAGTTCTTAGCCTATCAATGAAATAAAATAGTTAGTTTTTCAAAAATATTTTTATTTTTCAATATAATCTCCTGAAACTTCAATACACTTAGTCCAATGCTTATCTAGCAATTCTATCCCTTGATTTTCCTCAAGATCTTCAAAATAGTGGTTTACAACTGTAATTGCATCTTCATTTGAGGTAAAACGCTTGCCAGCAAGGAATTTTTTTTAGATTTGGGAACAGGTAAAAGTCATTGGGAGCTAAATCAGGAGAATAAGGTGGGTGGTCAAGCAACTCGTACTTTAATTCGTTGATTTTAGCCATTGTTAAAACACTCTTGTGCGCTGGTGCGTTGTCTTGATGAAAAATTATTTTTTTGTGTTGTAAGCCAGGACGTTTTTCTCGAATTTGTACATTTAATTGATCTAAAAGGTTGCAATAGTACTCTGAATTTATTGTTTTACCCTTTTGCAGATAGTCAATCAATAAAATACCTTTGAAGTCCCAAAAAACCGTTGCCATAACCTTACCAGCCGATTGAATTGTTTTTGCCTTCTTTGGGGCACTTCCTCCAGCTTCAGTCCATTGTTTGGATTGTTCTTTTCTCTCTGGAGTATAGTGGTGGATTCATGTCTCATCAACAGTTATGAAACGACGCTTAAAATACATTTTATTTCGCTGAAAACGATCCAAACAAGCTTGAGAAATGTTCATTCTTATGCGTTTTTGGTCGACTGTTAACAAGTGCGGCACCTATCTTGCAGAAAGCTTTTGCATCTATAGTTCTTCATGCAAAATTAAATGGACTCGGATCATTTGAGATGCCCATGATATTAGCTATTTCACGCACTTTTATTCGTCGATCATTTAATACCATATTATGCACTTTGGCTACAATTTCTTTTGTTGTTGCTGTTTTTGGACGACCACGTTTAAATTCAGCAAACCAAATTTTTAATGTTTCATATGAAGGAGCACTTTCACCTAACACATTCACCATATCATTATGAATTTCTTGTCCCGATAAACCTTTTTTATGTAAATATTTAATGACACCACGCATTTCTAATTTTTCCATTGTAAAAAAATCGCGGATGCGTCTTTTGTGAACACCTGTTTCTATATGAAGGAGTTTCCAGATCGAAACAAAATTTAACATGTGTTCATAGCAGAGACGGAAGTTTCCAAAACACTTAACTCTTTGCTGTTTATACCGCGCTCGTATACCGACAGCGCTCTCAATACTCAGCAGAAAACGCGCATACCATTCAGCAGGTTTGTATGCAAGTAATAAGGTCCTTCATTACAAACATTGTGCTGATTGCTAGCGTGATATTCTTAACTATAGAAAAGCACAGCTAATGATTTTTTTTAACAATGTGTCTGGTTACTTTTTTCATAATGAAGACAAAATAACGTCATATAAGGTCAAATATACATACAAAATAGTTGAATTAACATTATATAAGGTTGGTTTATTCAAAAACCGAATCAAAACTTCTCCGAATTAATATTTTGAAAAACCTACAAATTTTTAGGTACGAGAAAAGAACTCACCTAACAGATTCTAAAACCTTAGTCACTATAGTCAATCAATCTGTTTCAAAATCATCCACTGTGGAAGTTTAGTACTTATTTGCGCATAATATGCCAAGATTTGTACTATGCAGACCTAAAAAAAAAACATCAAATCTGTTTTTATTTTTCTTCATGCATTCGACTTAAATGCGCCGTATCACAGCCGCCAGCCACCACTTGTTGGTCATCGTATGTACGCTATGTGTACTAAAGAATTGAATACTGTGCATCTGGGCATGCGATGCCCACAACAGACCTTCCCTCTCATACAGCCATTTGAGAACGGTGGGATAATAATGACTGATGAGTTTGGAAAGCGTTGGCACTGGTCCTAGGCATGGGGATATGATGCTCGTTAATGGATGTTTAGGGAATAAATGGAAAACTTGTGTTTTCCATTGTGAGTCAATAAAAATTTACATCTAAACTAAACATTTTTAGTGGTGATAATTTGTCTTTATTTTTTGTCTTTACAATGTGAAACCGTCGCTAACAAATTCTTTAGGCTCACACACAATATTAACATTTTTATTTTTAACTTCGACTATAGTTGGCGTTTCCTGTTTCGAAAACATCACTTGCAGTTCAATATGATCTCATTTTTCTCGAGCACTCTTGTACGCGTAGATTGGTGGTAGATTGGTGGTTGTTGCAAAGTGTCTGTTCCTCTTTTAGTTTTAGCATTAAATCCAAACTATTTCGTTCAAAAAATTGATACGATATGGCCGAACGATTGAGTTTACTATGTCATATAAACTCACTCGAGTTTTGCTTCTAGGACTTTTTACAAAATCAATGCTACCTGTTAGAATGCTGGATCACCCTCTTATTTTCGAAGTTTAAATAATAAATGAAGTTAAAATTTTATTTTTTTTCTTTAATACCAACTCTCGAATCGATGTAATTCTTATCCTTACTGACCGGGACCTGCTGTTATATGCCGACTCCGAAATATTACAGATAAGCTTTTTATATGGCTGAAATGGAATATGAATGGAATCATGAGGTTTATATTCTTTTCAGTTAGGTGTTACAGACATCAGGACTAGAGTTTCCAAAACCGAAGACCGACACTCCGGTTCTGAAGTCCAAACCGGACGGTCGGTTTTCAAAAAAAAAGCTAACACCCGACTTGTCGTTTTACCCGATTTTTTGCTGCCAGGTTTCGTGGGTTTCAGTTTTTAGGTTGTTCTATGTAAAATTTCTATGTATAGAAAACGTAAATACCAAAAAGATTTTAGCTAGACCCATCTTTAAGTGTACCGCTCAACCCAGAATCACTACTTGATTCGATTAAACGATATCTATCATTCCGTCCCACCGTCCTTTTACTGCCTAACTAAAGCTGGATTTCTAACTACAGGTCGCAATTGTTGTCCAAAATTTTGAAAAGTAAGTTTTTTGACAAAGGCTGTTGACTTTTATGTTCAACCGATTTTATGTCTCATATTGATCTAATATTTATGTCTTCGGCTCTAAAAGCCTCATATGAAATACATCCAATAACGATAATATTTGGTGCCAAGAACACTTTCGATATAACGTACAACCGCTCTAGAATTCCAATCATATTTCGATTTCAATCAAATTTGGTATGGTATCTTACGATTGACGACCAACCAGTTTCAGTCATATAGGCTTATTTTGTCGAAAAAGACCCTATACAAATTGTGTGGGGGGCCAAAAATGTCTTACCGTATGCATGCATATATGGCTTTTTAAATAACTTTAAATTTGTCCCACGAAGCAAACAATAAATTTCGTTTTGAGTTAGTCTAAATAAGGATAACGGACTCTGTTTCCAAAAATCTGACCCATTTTAATATGGATATACAGTTTTGTGCGAATTAATAAGGACAGTGACTAGTAAGACCAAGATTGCCTGCGAATGCAAGTAAAATGAGAGAATGATCGATAGCGTACAACAATTTTTTATTGCTTACACACTGCAAAAACAAAGTCCGTTATGAAATTGGCAAAAATGTGCTAACATTTCATAAGAAGTTATTATTGTTTCAAAAAGTCTTACGTTGGCCTGTGCGTAATAATAGGGACAGCAAGTTGATTCGCTTAAATAAGTTAGAAAATTCAATAAAAACTAATATCTACAGTGAATAAAAAGCTGTAATTTGTTCGTATAAAGGTAAAAACAAGAATTTAGGCTGAACATTTTAATTTCATTGCTATTATTGAACTTGTTACCCAGTCAGATATGGGTAGATCGAAGCACTGTGACCCAGTAACAAGAAAAAATATCCAAAAATTGTACAACTCAGGAAATTCTTATCGGAAGTGGCTGAATTGCTTGCAGTTTCGAAACTCTGGTAGAAAATGCTATAAAGTGGGTAGACAAGCCAGAAAGACGTGGTGGAAAACCAAAAATTACACCTGCAGTCAGACGAAACATAGTGCGATGTGTAAAAAAATCCATTTGAGTATTCCAAACAAATCAAAAATGATTTAAATATTGATGCTGATACTTCAACTAATTCTTGAAAATCTTAGAGCTCGAAGTGCCAGAAAATTGCCTATGTTCTCAAAAAAGAATATTAAACAAATATTCGCTGAAAAGAATGTCTGTTGGCCTAAGGAAGAATGGCGTAATATTCTTTGTTCTGATGAAACAAAAATCAATTTGTTCTACTCAGATCGAGGTTTACATCACGTAAGAACACCAGTTAATGCAGCGACAAATTCCAAGTACACCATTAAAACCGTCAAACATGGCGGTGGTAACATCATGGTTTGGGGATCGTTTTCGTATAATGGTGTGGGCCCCTTGCATCGTATACAGGGCATTATGAAAGCAGTCAATTACGTTGAAATTCTCCAAAATAGTATGCTGAAGATAATATGCCAATTATATGGATATTCCAACAGGATAAGGACCCCAAACACACGGCAAAATACACACAAACGTGGTTTAATGACAAAACATTACTGTCTTGGAGTGGTCCCCACAGTCCCCGGATCTAAATCCCATTGAAAATTTGTGGAATTTCGTAAAAACGACAATAAGAGGAAAATCTCCGTCCAACTCTGATGAACTTTGGCAACTTATTCAGGATTCTTGGTACGCTATACCAGTTACAATCTGCCAGAATTTAGTTGACTCCATGCCTAGGCGGTGCCAGGCAGTTTTAAAAAACAAGGGATCGTCAACTAAGTATTAAGCTATTAAAACACGTTTTTGTAACATTCGTTAATGTAATCTAGTCTTACTTTTTTATTTTTTCCTTTTTTAAAACCAGGAGCAGTATGTAAAATGTACTTGCTTTTCGCGCAATTTCCATCTTTAGTACTACTGTCCCTATTATTTCGCACATAACTGTATATATGGGTACCAAAAACATGAAATTGTCACACAAAATCAGATATGATCTTCGGATCGGAAAATATGTTCTATTCTTAGGCAAAAGGCTTAAACCGGAATGTTAGTTAATGCCGGTTTATTACTTTAAAAAACTGACAGTCGGTTTTTTTAAACACGGTTTTGAAAAAAATAAGCGGTCTAGGACTTAGTCATAATATCCAGTTCCATAGTGCGATGTCCTTTATTAGGGTTTTTTTTAGACATAGCGCCGTCAAACGAACTTCGATTGGGATAAAATTTATCATTAGGAAAAAGAAAATTTGCTCATCTTTTCAGCTGCGTACCTGGATTTAAAAGATGCCTAGCAAAATATAATAAATAAGCGTTATGAACTAAAAAACATGACGTGACATCCATTTCAGGTTTTGGTAGAAAAAAGCTATGATGGTCCAAATTTTATTTCTTTAAAATCGATATTTTTAAAAAAATTACTACAACAGAAATATAGTTATTGGTATAAGAAAGAAATGCGAGAATTTCGCATTTAAAATTAGATATAGTACGCTGTCCTGCAATTGTGAGGTGTTGACTTCGAAGTCATGGAAAATTTATAAGTATTTTGTCGCTCAGGTCTGTGAATCCTTAAAAATATTTTTGCATTATCCGTAGGTAGGCGAAAGTCAACCGTCATGGTTCGTATGAACTTCCCCTTCGGTTGCCTTATATGTTCTTTTGAGCATGCCCCTTGCTGTTGATTTTAATTTTCCACGATTTTGTCAAAGACCACATTTAACAGTGGTCAGTAGCGATAGTGGCCATCCTTGACGAGCTTTACATTTACGGGTCTACTTGTAACATCCACGTGTTGTTTGCGGTATCTAGCATTTGTGTACAAGGCGTACATAGACGGTTATGAGCGACTAATAACATACCGCATCCTAGCTCGACCAAATGGATCCATCTTCTGGGATAAACTATGTACAACGGTCCTTTCCCATCAGAGCTCCAGCCTCTCTACAGTCCACATTTTAAATTCGATGTACATTCAGATGATATGAATAATGCCTGGCGAAATGCAATCATGTCGGTCTATGTTTGCGTATGTGACAGCGCATAGAGAAAGGGACCTAAGGGTAAAAAAATCAATTTTCCTTTTTTCTTTTCTTTTTTTGATGTGGACAACATCTGAGCATCGAATGATTCCATGCCCCAAAAGTGTTCCCTCCCAGAGATATGCGCGTTTTATGAAAGTGAAGTCGACGATTCTAAGCGCAAATAGAAAGGGACCTAATCTTTAAAATGGCTCTCCTGAACATAACTGGTTTTTAACCTTAGGTCCCTTTCTATTTTGCGCGTCACATATAGTCCACTTGAAATATATCCCTTCAGCGTTAGAAGTCACAGCTTTAGTCTGTGACCTTGCTTAAATTTCGGCGCTGAGTCTTCAGCCTAGCAGAGTGGTGTAGGGCATCAAATAGTAGGCCCCGCCTGATTTAAGTCTTATTTAATTTCGCCGATTTCGTAAAAAAAACATGTAGTACTATTGTTGCTATTTATAGTACGGGTCCGGCAAAAAAAATACAATAATTTCAATACATATCAATACACTTTTGCATGGGCACAAACCGATTTCCGAAGGACTTTTTCCACTCCGATTGAGACACCTTCGAAACATGATTTTTGAACGCTTCAACAGCTGCTTCGGGCGAGGAAAAACGTTGACCGCGCATTCTTTTATTGATGCTAGGGAATAAGAAGTAGTTATTGGGTGCCAAATCAAGGCTGTACGGTGGGTGACCCATCAATTCGACATATTGAGTGGTAAAATAGCTTATCGTTTCAGCTTATGTGTGAGAGCTCGCATTGTCGTGATGCAAAATAATTCGTCTTCTTCTATTATCTTTTCTCTTTTCTTCGAACTCTGTTGGCAAACAGATGCTTGTATACCACTCAGAATTGACCGTCCTACGTTCCACTAAAGGCACTGTGGCAACATGGCCGGTTATACCGAAACAAAACGCAATCATTTGCTTCGATGTACTTCTTCCTCGAACAACTTTTGTTGGATTTGGCTCGTCTTGAAAGACCCATACGGTCGATTGCTGTTTTGTTTCGGGTTCATATGATCCATGTAGATCCATGATTCGTCACCTGTGACAATGTCAGTTATAAAAACCGCCTTTGAGCTACCGCAGTTATACTTTCACCTGTCACAATGATATACACCGCCTTTGAGCTACCGCAACAATCCATACGAGCTTTTTTTTTGAGCATTCATAAAATTATGTGGGATCCAACGAGAACAAATTTTTTTCACGTCCAAATGAACATGCAATATCTTATTGATGCTTGTCATACTAATGCCCAAGGATGCCCATGTCGGTCTTGCTTAATCAGTTTAAGCACATCATCGATGTTTCTGGCACATGACCGAAGTTAGACGTCCTTCACGAAATTCATCCTGGAGCGAACGGCTTCGAGACTGAACTGGTTGATGGTAAGAAGATTATAGAAGTAGGTACCATAAAGTACTTGCTTGGGACCAACATATACAGCATGTTAAATCAAAAACTGCCCCTGCTGTTGGATTGCTTTATACATTTAAAAACAAATTTGATCAACGTACAAAACTTCTTATTTATCAGGCTTTAATTCAAAGCCATTGCAATTACTTGGCTATTATCTATGGACATAGAAAGAGTACGGAGCTCGGTACACTCCAAAGACTTCAGAATAAGGCCCTAAAGGCCGTGGCAACCTTACCAATTACATACCCAACACAGTTTTTGTATAAAAATGTGTTTCCAACTGTTTTGCCGATACACACAACGTATAAAAAACAATTATTATTGTACGTCTTTAAATGTCTGCATGGCATAGGACACCATACCATTTCATTTCCCCGTAATCATCATCCGTTTAACACTCGAAATAATAATCAATTGAATATAATTTTTAGCAGAACAGAAACCACAAAACAACGCATTGAGCATTCTGGCAGTAGGGAATTTAACAACTTGCCTCATGAAATCAAATCGATTACAAGCCTTTCACTTTTTAAATCAAGATTAAAAACATTTTTGGTACAGAATATTGATGAGCTCCTGATACAAGGGCGGTTCGGAAACTTCATAGCCTAGCCCAAAAAGCGCGGTATAAACAGAAAGTGTTTTGGAAACTTTCATCTCTGCTATGAACACATGTTAAATTTTGTTTCGATCTGGCAACTCCTTCATATAGAAACAGGTGTTCACAAAAGACGCATCCGCGATTTTTTTACAATGGAAAAATTAGAAATGCGTGGTGTCATTAAATATTTACATAAAAAAGGTTTATCGGGACAAGAAATTCATAATGATATGGTGAATGTGTTAGGTGAAAGTGCTTCTTCATATGCAACAGTAAAAAATTGGGTTGCTGAATTTAAACGTGGTCGTACAAGCATTGAAGATGAACCACGTAGTGGACATCCAAAAACAGCAACAACAACAGAAATTGTAGCCAAAGTGCATGATATGGTATTAAATGATCGACGAATAAAAGTGCGTGAAATAGCTAATACCATGGGCATCTCAAATGATCGAGTCCATTTAATTTTGCATGAAGAACTACAAATGAAAAAGCTTTCTGCAAGATGGGTGCCGCACTTGTTAACAGTCGACCAAAAACGCATAAGAATGAACATTTCTCAAGCTTGTTTGGATCGCTTTCAGCGAAATAAAATGGATTTTAAGCGTCGTTTCATAACTGTTGATGAGACATGGATCCACCACTATAGTCCAGAGACAAGAACAATCCAAACAATAGACTGAAGCTGGAGGAAGTGCCCCAAAGAAGGCAAAAACAATTCAATCGGCTGGTAAGGTTATGGCAACGGTTTTTTGGGACTTCAAAGGTATTTTATTGATTGAATATCTGCAAAAGGGTAAAACAATAAATTCAGAGTACTATTGCAACCTTTTAGATCAATTAAATGTACAAATTCGAGAAAAACGTCCTGGCTTACAACACAAAAAAATAATTTTCCATCAAGACAACGCACCAGCGCACAACAGTGTTTTTAAATTAAAGTACGAGTTGCTTGACCACGCACCTTATTCTCCTGATTTAGTTCCCAGTGACTTTTACCTGTTCCCAAATCTAAAAAAATTCCTTGCTATCAAGCGTTTTACCTCAAATGAAGATGCAATTACAGTTGTAAACCACTATTTTGAAGACCTTGAGGAGAACTATTTAAATCAAGGGATAGAATTGATAGATAAGCGTTGGACTAAGTGTATTGAAGTTTTAGGAGATTATATTGAAAAATAAAAATATTTTTGAAAAACTAACTATTCTCTTTCATTGATAGGCTAAGAACTTTCCGAACCGCCCTCGTATAGTTAAATATACCTTACACAGTTTTATTTTTTTTTCTTTCCTTATATAATATAATCTGATATATGTACAGGGTGCGGCAAAAGTCACTAAGGGGTTTAAAACAATCATAACTTATTTAATTTTTAATTTAAATATACCTTACACAGTTTTATTTTTTTCTTTCCTTATATAATATAATCTGATATATGTACAGGGTGCGGCAAAAGTCACTAAGGGGTTTAAAACAATCATAACTTATTTAATTTTTAATTTAAATATACCTTACACAGTTTTATTTTTTTTTCTTTCCTTATATAATATAATCTGATATATGTACAGGGTGCGGCAAAAGTCACTAAGGGGTTTAAAACAATCATAACTTATTTAATTTTTAATTTAAATATACCTTACACAGTTTTATTTTTTTTTCTTTCCTTATATAATATAATCTGATATATGTACAGGGTGCGGCAAAAGTCACTAAGGGGTTTAAAACAATCATAACTTATTTAATTTTTAATTTAAATATACCTTACACAGTTTTATTTTTTTTTCTTTCCTTATATAATATAATCTGATATATGTACAGGGTGCGGCAAAAGTCACTAAGGGGTTTAAAACAATCATAACTTATTTAATTTTTAATTTTAATTTATTTTTCTTACAAAATAATATATCTGTAGATTTTTTAAATTTATGTGTGAAAAATTACGTCACGTAAGTGACCACCATTTTCAGCCGCGCAAAGTTTAGCTCTTTCAAGAGCATTTTCCATGACACGAATTAGAGTATCTGGCTGCAAAGCTCTTATTTCGGCCCGAATATTCTCCTTCAGCTGTTCACGGGTTCTGGGTTTATTGATATACACCCTCTCTTTTAAATATCCCGAAAGGAAATAATCCGGTGCTGTTAAATCCGAGAACGGACAGGCCAATTGAATGCTGAATTTTTGAAAATTCAACGTTGTTGGAAGCTAAGTGCATAAATTATTCGTTCTTGGGGATCTCCTGGCTTTAAGTGTTGCACTAACTGCACCTTGAATGGAAAAAGATGTAAATTTATCCTTAATATTCTGCGTAAAGACCTGTCAGACATTTTCAGTTGAGCAGAGCGCACTCGAGTTGATGTTTCAGCATTCTCCTTAATACTCTCCTTTCCATGAGTAATCTCCCAGATTTATTTTACAAGTCCTTAAAAGAAAATGGGGGATAATATTTACATTACAAAAGTTATTAATTTTTCAAATCCCTTTGCGACTTTTGCCGCACCCTGTATTAGCAATACTTTTTCACATTTCGAATTAAATTTTAAGTTTAAAAACTGTGTGCCAACTTGCCTCTAAAATGCCTTACGGCGCTGTGGCCTTTGTAATTTTATGACTTAACATATTATAACATTTAAAAATAAATAAATTTAAAAAAAAAGAAATAAACTCATGGTACCAGCAAGTAACAGTGGTTTTTGATGGTGCTTAATCGCCAAAAGTCGCAACAAGTTGATTTAAAAACACTCTTGCCTCGATAACCCACGCCAAAAATCGTAAAAAATCGTCGCACGAAAATGTTCACGGGATAATACCATTTTTTGACTGAGATGAATTTTTCAACTCACTGCGAACAAAACAATTCGACCTCAAATCACAAAACGTTCTGAGTAAAGTTATTCTAAAAAATGGATGTTCCAGTTTGCATCTCCAGTTTGCATCAGTATTGTCAGGACCCGAATTATAAATAGCAACCATCGTAAATTGAGTTAAAGACTGAGTTATGGAACCTGGGGAGTAAGTGCGGATTATAAAAATTGTTGGCGCCGATTTTATGTCTGTTTGTTTAGAATTTCCGGATGACCACACGGTTGTCATCCAGACGAAACTTACTTTCAACTGTAAAACAAATAAAATAAGCATTTAAACCATATGTAGATTTTTTTCAATTCCATTGTGATGAAATACAATTGGTTTTCGATTTGAACAAGTGTTCAGACATCTCGTGGTCTCGTACAGAATGATTAAATGGATTTTGTTGTTGGTTTTCTTGTTTTTATATAAAAAAAACGCCAGTGGCGGTAATTATTTATCAAAGCCAACAGGTGGTTTTTTCTGTGCCGTGATGTGTCGTTGCTGTCGCCTTGCCAATTTTTCGTATTTTAGAATTTCCTTCAACTCGACATTGATTTCACTTGTTAATCACAGTCAATCGGCACTTGTGGTTGTATTTTTAGTAAGAATGGCTAAATTAAAAGAAAAAAAAAGATAAACGAAGTAGAAAAATTCAATTCAGTAAAATTTGCAAACGCCATGCAGAGAACAGCGGATGAATTACACTTCGATTGGGTCGGTTCGATGGCTAATGAACGACCACCGCACAATCATCTTCGATGACTAAGATGTAAATGAGCGAGCGGCCAAGCATTTGGACCAGATTTCAAAGTGAACATGTTAAGGCATTTGCTGTGCCACTGGCCCGAATTTGCCTCTGTTTGTGTGTGAGACCTGAATTTTCATTCATGCAGGTGATTTGATGTTGAACAATATGAACGTTCTTGAAATAGTTTTCGATAGAGTGTCCCCGAAACGGTTTCTGACCAATGTCTTAGCGTTTGTGGACACTCCTCCCTTACTTGGTAGAGGGGAAGAAGATTCAGCCTTTTAGGTTTATAAGAAATTTTGACTCAAATAGAAGTAGTTTGTAAACATTGTGAACATTTTCTTGTTCCACTTCCATTCCTTGTTCGCCTGTCTTTTTTCTTAGAAGTCTTTGTTTAAACATTTGCAACATCTGGTGCTGGCGACTTATTTACGACTTCCACTGGTAGTTAGCCTTCGCTTAAAAATGGAGGCTAATAAATAGCCTCAGAATACATTCGATAGTGATCTTTTAGTCAATTGCTAAACGCTCGTACATCAGCTACATCGGAAACCATCCACATGGCCCATTGTGCAATTTTGAATATTCGCACATAATGTCGGTTTTTCTTGCCGTCACCCCGCCCCGCCCTGCCAGCACTTCTGACTAACTGTGCGTACACGCCTAACAAAATATTGTCATGTTATTGCTCACATTAGTTGTAATCAAAAGTTTAATTATTTATTTAAACATTTACATTTTTTTGTCTACTTTCAGGTAAGTTCTTGCTACGAAGAAAAGGAAAACGTAAGTGTCACTCAAACACATACATTTTAGGTATTTATGATTATGCTTCTATGACCAAAGGCATAAATATCATAGTTGTTACGAGGGCCGCTTTGAAAGTTTTTCAAACACATATTTTTAGTTCGTTTCATGTCTTCATTTTAAATTGCTAAAAATATTAAAAGCTATAGAAACCATTAAATGTACCTTTCGATTTCGAATCAGGAGCTGATCAGAGTTCAAGGGATATTTGCCAAGTGTATCCTACTGCCGGTGTAAACGGCAGAAATACACTGCTATTTATATAGGGTGATCCATCTCGAGGTATTTTTTTCAGAACAAAAAAAATATAAAATTCAAATCAAATGTGGAATCTTTATTGGTACTTTGAAAGGACATTTTATGGCATTTATTTTTTGAATATAATTTCCTTCAAATGTTGGCCGCAACTACGCCTCAGGGTTTCCATTCTGAGGGTCCCATTTTGGATAACTCGTTCGAGCATTTCAACCGGCATGGCTTTAATGACATGCGTACTGTTGGCTTCCAAAACTTGAATCGTAGTTGGTTTGTCAGCAAAGAATTTGCACTTAACCTCAAAGAAAAAGGTCTAAAGTTGCGATATCACTCGATCTAGTCGGTCAACTCACCTGTCCAAAACGTGAAATTAGCTGCTTTTCGAAAGGACCTCTCAATAGATCCCTTGTTTGAGGCAGCTGTATGGCAAGTAGCACCGTCCTAGTGAAACCAAGTGTCGCCCAGATTACGGGCTTCAATTTCAGAAAGCATAAAGATCGATATCATGAAGCTATAGCGAGCACCATTCACGGTTACGTTCCGGCCATCATCAGTTTTGAAAAAATATGCACCGATGATTTCACCAGCTTATAAACCGCACCAAACCGTGGTTTTCTCTGGGTATAATGGCACCTCTTGAACCTCTTCTTGTTGCTCTTCAGCCCAAATGCGGCGATTTTGTTCACGCGCAAAATAGAAAGGGACCTAAGGGTAAACATCAGTTTTGTTCAGGAGAGCCATTTTAAAGATTTAAATACGTGTATCTTTGGTGTACCATCACTTTTATAAAACGCGCATTCCTCTGGGAGGGAACACTTTTGGGGCATGCGATCGGTCTCATTCGATGCTCAGATGTTGTCCACATCAAAAAAAAGTGAAAATTGATTTTGTTTACCCTTAGGTCCCTTTCTCTATGCGCTGTCACATATTTATTTTGAAGTCTTGTTTGTCTATGGGGGATCTGCTTCGATATCCAGGTGGAGGAAACGCGCCATTTGAACTGAATGCGTCCACAGAGACCTGAGGGTCAGCTGAGTGGGCTTGGCCGGACAATTGAAGAGGTGCAGCACATCATGTGGTCCCTGATAGCAGGCGGGACAGATGTCTGGAACGTTAGCATCAGTTCGTGCCCAGTAAGAATTGAGGCGGCTGCACCATCCAGATCTCAGCTGCGCCAGAAACACGCGCGTCTGCCGAGGTAGTACCTTCTCCTCAGGTAAAATCTCCGGGAGATGTTTCCCTAGCACTACATTCACACGGTAGCTGGATACTGCTGCTGCGACATCATCGGCGTGAATGTTGTTCAGACCTGCCTGATAGTTTCGATGTTCTAAAGGTTCTCTCTTATACCGCTGGACCTCTCTCTCTCTCTAGATCATGAAGATCGTACCTGATCTGCCTGGGCGGAGATATCCTGTTCAAGAGATGGTGATTAGGATGACTGCTGTGAAAGCACCCTAGCAGGTATTGCTTAGACAACAGGAAATTGTGTCTGCGCACGGTAAGGACCTTCGTCTCCTCATGTACATAGATGGTCCTCAGAAGACATAAGAAGACACCCTGTTGATGTTCTGAGGGCGGCATTCTGGCAAGTCTGGATTTTCTTCCACTGCGCGGTACTCACGATCACCGACCATACCGGTGCTGCGTATTTTGCTACAGGCACCGACCTATCGCTTTGTAGGAGGTCAACAAGGTTTCTTTGTCGGCTCCCCACGTACTGCCGGCAAGTGTCTTGAGGACCTTGTTTCTACTTTTGAGTTTATCGCAGATAGCTGTAGAATGTGCAGAGGATCTAAAAGGCTGTCCAATGTGACCCCAAGGATTTTGGGGTAGTTGGTAGGCGAGTTTGTTTATTGACTTTGCCGATGAGCCAGAAATGGGCCACATCACTGAACAAAATTTTGGTTGAAAACAGCGGATCTTCCCGTTTTCCACCGAACGCTCATTTCCATAATACAGTTGCCAACATTTGAAGGTAATTATTTTCAAAAAAAACTAAATGCCATAAAATGTCCTTTCAAATTACCAATAAAGATTCCACACTTGATTTGTATTTATATATATATTTTTTGTTATGAAAAAATACCTCTAGATGGATCACCCCTTACTTGGGTTTTCGGAGCCTAAGCCACGCCCCTTTTTCACCTTTCACACTTATGGTTCCATTCGAGCGTTGATTAAAACCCACATATAACTTTTCTAATACATGTGGTTATCTTGAATTTTGTTTCTGCAATGTATCTTTTCTATCTTTGTATAAGAAAAAGGTGGATGCCACGCCCCATTCTAGCACCTTTCAGCCAGTTGACCCTTTACAACATTATATGGACCATATATGGATCGGTGTCCTATAAAATATATACTCGTATATATTTTATATAGCTTCGTAAAATTCTAAGTCGATCTAGCCATGTCCGTCGTTCTGTCTGTGTGTATGCTAAATGCACGTCAGCGTTCGAACGCATTAATCTAAGGTCCTGAAATTCTGCATGATGATGGCTAGTGTTCATAAGCTGTTTGGGATAGTAAATGGGCAAATTCTGTCCTGAGGGAAAAAAGTTTCCTTTTAAGGAACTAAAGGAACCTTAGAAAAAATACATTTTTATTTAGAAATTCGCTTAAAAAATCATAATTTATTTCGTACTAAGAAGGTTTTAAATGGAGACTCGTTAGTTGTGTGGCATTTGACGTTGTACGTTTCGGCTATAGTGTCCCAAAAAAGGGACCGTATGTTCAAAAAGGGACCTTCAATAGTTATTATGGGTACTCATATTGAAGCAAATTTCGCTACGCGACTGAATATGGATTTATTATGAAAGTTTTACTGAGATAAAGGTTGGACTTATCGGCTGAAGGGGCCCACAAAACGGTCCTTATGCTCGAAAGAAGGGACCAGTTAGAAAAATGATCATATAGACAGTCAACTTAAAACCAATTTTTCTACCATTTTTTTGGAAGATTTTAATTTGCCTACTTAGATTTATTGACCCAATAGGAGCAAAAAAGGGTCATAACAATATCTGATTAGAGAGAAGTTTACTTAAACGAAGGCGCCCAAAAAAGGTCCCTTATGCTCGAAAGTAGTGACCAGCTGGAAACTTGGTCATATAGACTTTCAACTTAAAGCTGATTTTACTGCCAATCCAAATATGGATTTATTTTGCAAATTTTACTTAGATTGGGGTGAGACTACTAAACCCAATGGGACCAAAAAAAAATGGGTCACAATAGCTGAGCAAAAAGAAAATTTTCCTTGATCCTTAATGGGATGTTGAGGCAATAGCGTAAGTACAAGAGTGAAGTTAGGATGGGGGGTAAATAAAATTCGCCTAATCGGACTAAATGACATTATTCCTTTTTAATTATATCAGTGTTAAATAATTTTTTTCTCAAATCAAAAATCCTTAAAACTTTCGCTTTTCCCTTCGTATCTTGATAGTTCACCAAAGCGATGATGATTATTACGAGGGCGACCGCCAAAGTAACTGGCCTAACATAAAAAGAACCGTTTTTTTTGGAATTATTATTATTTATTTTTCAACATAATCTCCTTCCAACTCAATACACTTCATCAAACGTTTTTTAAAGTTTTTTAGTTCCATGCGAAAAATAAGATTTTTTAAGACCTTCAATGCGGTCAAGATATTCATCACTCAACCGATCCAATAATGCTCAATAATATTCACTATTTATAGTTTTTCCTTTCTCAAGATAATCAATAAATATTATGCCCCTTGCATCCCAAAATACTGTGGCCATTATTTTCCTGCTGACTTAAAAGTTTTCGCCTTCTTGGGACCACTTTTACCAGCTTCTATGCATTGTTTTGATTGTTCTTTGCATTCTGGGATGTAGTGATGGATCCATGTTTCATCAACAGTTATGAATCGGCGCAAGAACTCTTGGATTACGCTGATAAATCGCTAAAAGCTCCTCGGAATTGGTCCAACGGACGATTTTTTGGGGCAAAGTCAACAAACGCGGCACCCATCTTGCGGATAGCTTTTTCATGTGGAGTTCATCATGTAAAATACTCCAAACTTGTTTTTCGTGTATTTTAACAATATCGGCAAGTTCTCTGAGCTTTATTCGTCTATCTTTAGTCACTTCATTAAATACTTTTCTAATGTTTTCAATAGTAGTAGCATTTTTCTGTCTTCCAGAGCGTTGTTCATCTTCCGTACTTGAACGACCCATTTTAAATTGTTGAACCCAGGATTTCACGGTGGAGTATGATGGTGCATTATCACCATGAACAGAGTCCAATTCATCTTTGATTAATTGTGGCGTATAACCGTTCATACAAAAGTGTTTAATTACCGCACGAAACTCTTTATTTTCCATTTTTCAAAAATTATAAAACTTGTTTAGTTCAATCACCTGTAACAAAGAAAATAATCATTAAATATTTCGGAAATTTTGACAGATGGCTTAAAAGATAGCTTATAAAAACCAAAAACAAAAGTTGCTAATAAAACAGAAAATGTGCCAGGCCAGTTCGTTTTGCGGTCGCCCTCGTATTTATATGGTGGTAGAACAAGTGTCAACTGTCTGTCCGCTGTCTGTCTGATCTCAAAATGATGTATTCCCATTCAGAAATTTATCAACTACTAATTGCCTGCCGCCGTCGTACTAATTTCATGTGTCGGGGTTGAGGCATAAGGTATGACTATGTCGAACATTGTCACCAGGGGCCTGGGTACGGGTGCGGCTTTTGATGTTTTTTCCCATTCAGCGAATAGAGTATTTAGATGAAACGACGTGTTAAAAATCTTCTCTGCCCCTATTCACCCAATTTAGCTTGTGGCGTGATTGTTATTTCTTCCAATGGGCCTCACACCTGTCCCCCCGCTGTAGGTTGGCCTGTGTCCGCCGTCGCCTCAGGCTCCGCGAAAGGAGCTTCATTAGCACCATACGCACATGTCAGTGGAACAAACGAACGTACATACGATACGACGTGTACTACAAACGTTCTAAAAATGTATAAATTTATGTATATTGTTGCATTCATCAGATCGTACATAAATCTGTTCAGATGAAGACTAGAATGTTGGACTGCCTGTGTGTGTTGGTCGCGCAAATTTATAAATTGCTTACGTTGCATTCAACATCTCAGCCAGTGGCGGTGTGGTTGTACGACGAACGAATTTGTCGTCATCAGCGGGCGTCTCTTATTCCACATGTGGCCAGGCCGGCGGACGGACGAAAGCGTATGTGTCTCTGCGTTTGTATGCATTTCCGCATGAGCTTGCAAAATGACCAATTTATCATTTCTTCGTGTGCCATTACAGCTGCCGCTGTTGCCACTGCTCTTGGCTTCGTCGTCGTTGTCATTTTCTGTGTTTATTGACTCTAATAAAAAAATAAATATGTTTGTATGTTTTCCTATTCATTCTGTGCTGCTGATGATATTCACATTTTCCATTATTTTTTTTTTTAATTTTTCTTTTTCCTAATATCGCTCTTCATTGTATTGTTAATTGGATTTGTGCCAATTATTACTGGCAACAAATCGGAGCTCCTTTCGTTTCGATGCGGGGCTTCCCAAAAAGAAGGAGACGAAGGTGGTCTTGTTTTATTTGCAGTAGTATGAGAACTTTGTGCTTAGCATAATATCTTATCTGTTGATAATCCAGCCTTCATGGTAAAGTGCTAGAACGAATCCACAAGTGTCCATGTAATTGGTGTGGAAAGACAGAAAGAAAAACAAGTGGACAAATAAAGTTTGGCCGAGGGCCGAAGCTTATTATATACCTTCCCTTATGGATTCCCGCGTACAATAGAACTTTTTTCATACCATTATCATATATATATTCCAACTAGTATCCTCATACCGTTATTAGTTCACGAGATATGGTCTCTTAAAGTTCGTAGTTGAGTGGGCGGTACCAAACCTTTTTGGCCAATTTAACCACAATATAGTTTATTATATTTTGCTAGTCCTTGATTTTATTTTATAACGCTCGTTCCGTTACTTTGGCTTTGAATGCGATTTTTAAAAAAAGGCGTGGCATTGCCCTTTTTTCCAACACAGTGTTTCGTTCCATGCCAATATTATATGTTCCAAATGCCATCGTCAAAATTCTAACAGTTCATGAGATACGGTCTTTGTAAGTTCTGAGTTGAACGGGCGGTGCCACGCCCTGCTTCCCAATTTTTACATTAGTTATTCCATAATAATATTCTAGTCTCTGATTTCATTCTATTAACATTTTATAACGATCGGTTGATTATAATTTGCCATTAACATGTTTTTGAAAAGGGGGCGTGGCAACGCCAACTGTTCCTTTATGACATCCCAAATCTATTCATGTCAACATCAAATGTTTCAAATATCATCATCATCATCATATCTCTATTTGTTCATGGGATATGGTCTTTTTAAATTCAGATCTGTGTGGGCGGTGCCACGCCCCCTTTCAAAAAAAAAAAAAAATGTCTTAATGGCAAATTATATAGAAAAAACATAATCTTGACTAATTTCCTAGTCATTGATTTCATTCTGTTAACATTTCATAACAATAGGTCCATTCCTTTGGCCGTTAATGCGATTTTTTGAGGGGGCGTCAAAACGCCCACTTTTCCCTTAATGTTGTGTTTCGTTCCATGCTAAAATTAAATGTCCCAAATATCAGAACATAGAAGAACATATTATAAAGTGACAATATTCCAGCGATCGGAGTTTTTAGTGGTGATATATAGAGGGTGGTCCAACTTAAACGCACAATTTTAATTGTAAATACAAGAAAAAGTTTTCAGAGAATTATCCTAAAATTGTTTTTTATTATGACAGATGGATCTATGACAATAATGTGTAAGACAATTTATGAGCCAAATGTTCGCCACGGCTTCGGTGGCATACCTCTATTCGATGGTCCATATTTTCAATGACTCTGAGACACAGTGAATGTTAAATTTCATTAATGTGCCGATTTATCTTATCCATGTATTTTTTCTTTTTACTACCCCAAAGAAAGAAGTCCAACAGTGTCAAATCACATAAGCGGTGCGGCCAATTAATATCGCTACGACGTGAGATAACACGGCCATTGAATTTCTGGCGCAAAAGAGCCATTGTTTTGTAGGTAAGTGGCACCATCCTTTTAGAACCACATATCGGCCTGGTCCATTTACTCAATTTCTGGCCACAAAAAGTTCGTTATCATCTTGCGATAGCGAACACCAATCACGGCAACTGCTTGGTCAACCTCGTTTTCGAAGAATTACAAGCGTATGACACCGCCAGCCCATAAACCGCACCAAACAGTCACTCTTTGTGGATGCATCACATTTTCAAGAATCACTCGTAGATTCTCATTAGCTCAACTGCGGCAAATCTGCTTGTTCGTGCCTCGTCGCTGAACATTTAATGTCACCATTCACTTCAGTCTGTTCGACCAACCGTTCGGCGTATTGACGGCACTTGCAATTGTCAGCAGATTTCAGCTCTTGATCAATTGAACCTTGTTAACCGAAAACATAAAATTTATTCATCAGTTGGTGCAGTTAAAAAATGATAGCGGCCATGAGAGCCGAATTCAAAGAGTACGTATAGCCTATATAGTCTGTAACAACAACCAATACATGTACAAATTCAGTTCCAATAATTATCCCACTTAGTCAGGGTTACCGATACTATGTCTTTAACAGATAATGTTTGTTCTCACTTCTGAAATTTGCTGTGTACTCTATCAACATTTGGTTGTAACATTCGGTTTGCAAAATATTCGGTTGTGGCAACTAAACGGATCTCAGTGCATACTTTTAATACGTTCTAGCGTAGATTAAATTAAAACGAAACTACACTATAGAAAAAATCGATTTTTCAAAATTATTATTAAGTCAAGGGTGTTTTTTTAAAAGTTTGATTTTCAAGATGAAATAAAACGAATACTCGTATAATGTATGTCAAACTTATTGGGATAATTAGCTTTATTATAAAAATAAGGGTTTGCCATTGTATTTTAAAATGATTTCGCGCAAGTGGCCCAATTTTCGACCACTTTTTGCAGCATTTGGGGCCTTATGTCAGCAGTTACGCGCCGAATATTCTCATCCAAGACGTCAATCATGTCGGGCTTATTTGCGTAGACAAGAAGTCGCTTGTCTACTCAAATAATCCCACAAAAAATATTCCAGTGGTGTCAAATCGCACGATCTTGGAGGCCTCGCTACAGGCCCATGATGCGAGGTAATGCGCTTACCAAAAAGTTTCTTCAATGAATTGATTATTTCGTTGGCTGTATGACAATAGCGGCGTCTTGTTGAAGCCAAAGGTCGTCCACATCAGCAAGCGGTGTCAAATCGCACGATCTTGGAGGCCTCTCCACAGGCCCACGATGCGAGATAATGCACTTACCAAAAGTTTCCTTCAATAAATTTAATATTTCGTTAGCTGTATGACAGTAGCGGCGTCTTGTTGGAACCAAAGGTCGTCCACATCAACAAGCTCCAAATTAGGTACGAAAGTCATTAAACATGGTCAAGATCCTTTAGCAAAATTGTCCATAAAGTAGATAAATACAGCAACAATTGTTGTGCTCGACGGCAGATGGTTTCATTCGGGTCTTCTTCGATACTCCGCTAGACAGCAGCAATAGCGCCTTCGGTGCGCTCTTTTCGGCATCTCTGAGGATGTGCATTATCCACTAGAGTAAACGTGGTGCGAAACCGATCCATGGTTGCTCGAATTACCGACTCTGCTGGGCGATTATGTCGACCGAATATTGGATGCAGCGCGCGTCGATTTGCTCGAACCGAACAATTATTTTGGTAATAAATTTCCACGATTTGAAAACGTTCCGAAGAGTAGGTCTATTCATTATGAAATCGCAAACCAAATTGAGCTTAAATCAAGTGACAGCTGTCAAAAAGGCCAACTCCGACAAAAGTGTGGTCAGATCGAAAACCACACGTCTAAAAAACACCCGATATTTGGTACCTTAGAGCAGGCAGTTCAATATAAAAAATGTTATTTTGCATTCCTAGAATGAATCAAATACTGCAATTCTACACACAGAGCAAAAATTAGTTGGAAATCGGTTGCAAAATAAGAATTTTTGTTGCAATTTCGAAATACCACAAGATGATAAATATATCATCGTATTCTACTCACAACTTTTTAAACGGTCATAACAATAAAACACAAAAAAGGCATTTAGTGGTGGTTGTGGAAACCAATATTTTTGAAAACATTTTGTTGTAGTAACCAATTTTTAATTATGATAACTAAAACTTCATCACAACCGAAAATGGGTTGTTTAATGTTATTTTCTTAATAAAATAATTTGATTGTTTTTGTTGATAATAATTTGAACTTTATTTTTCCAGTAAAAAATCATCCATCATCTTTGCCACTTTTTCCTCGTCATGACCCTGAGTACTTCAATTACATCAGTTGTGTTAGCAAACCGTTTTTTTGCATCTAAGTAAAATTTTAATAGTTTTTATTGAACAAGTGTGGTATGTAGATTTTTAGATCCAAAAATTCTCTTCTGAAGGTTCGGATAATTGGTATGTTGCACCGATACTACAGTTACAATAATTAAAAATTACAGAGCACAACTAACATTCGGTTGAAATGATAGAATACTCGAGGTACATGCAACCTTAATCATTCGATTGTGGCAACGAATCTTTTCTCTGTATGAAGACAAAATCTGCAGCGAGTACGAAGTCATATATGAATAACAATTTGGTATAGGGTGGGCCATTTAACCCTATCCCCGCCGCGAGTGCCATATGGCACTTCAAAATTCAACCAATTGGACACATTTTCTGTCATCTCTACGCACCCGCTCATACTTTTTTGACGCGATTATGTGTAGAGACAGGCATTAGCTGTCATATGAATAACTGTGCACCGCATTAGCTTTTGTGAGTTAGAATCGACAACAAGTGTACAAAACTCTAAAAAAAATAAATTGAAAAAACGCGATGAGCGGAAATCGAAATAGGTATGTAAGTAGAATATTATTCATATTTATAGTGAATATTTGTCATATAAAATTATATGTGCGTGTAGCTCTCGGAGAGGAGTATAATATGAGCACACAAAAAGTTTGATTCTGTTTATCACTCCTCATGCAGGTGCAGCGAAAGGTGAATGAGTGCCATATGGCACTCACGGCCCTTTGTAGTGTAAAAAAAAAAGTGATGACTAAGTGATTTTACAATGAAATTTTTGTTGTTTTGCATGTCTTTGCATGTTTTTGAATGTTTGTATGTTTGCATTTGCGCATGATTTCGCTCTACATTTAGGTGTTTTTCCATTTTAGGAAGCTAACTGTGTATCAGGTTGCCGATTATCTACGGCAATTGGAAGCAGACGATTCTGATCACGAAGGCGAGCAGGATAATCATAGCTAAAATGTGTTTATTCAGCCGCCGGATGTTCAATACGACTCAGGTGGCGACGATGTTAATGAGAATGTGGGTGACGTTCAGCTGGATCAACTACATTTTAACCAATTCAATCAAATTATTGATTTGGATTTACCTGTGTTGCAGGGGGAAGAAGAGTTGTATGAAGAAATTGATCAGGAGATGGCCGATGAGGAGCCATCTACATCTGCAGCTGGAGCACCGAGAGCGATCCGAACATCAACATCTTTCTCTGCACCAGCACCGAATACAAAATGGACATACGTTGGGAAGTATATTGATATTCCTAGTAAGGAAAGTTGCCCAGGCGTGTCAACGAAATTCAAATACCAACGACAAGGAACAAAATTAAACGCAACGATGGGAGGTATATTTCCAACGGCAAACTACCAAGATTGTGCTGTGCCCGCGCATGAATTATTCGAGCGATTTTTTGATGATGAACTGTGCCAGATGATTGTCGATTGTACAAACGAATATGCTGTGTTCCAGAATGCGGTAAATCCGAACATAACCGTGAATGAATTACGTGTGTTCATGGGGATTTTACTAATCTCCGGTTACAACGTTATCTCCGACCGGGAAGATTACTGGAGCCAAGGTACCGATATGCATAATCCAATGATCTCTGCAGCAATGTCACGCCAACGCTTTCGGACGATTAGTCGCTTCTTGCATTTTTCGCGGTCCGCCGATGAGAATCATCACGATAAAATATGGAAATTGCGGCCTCTCATGATGAAATTAATCGCCAATTTTGGCAAAAATTTTCGACCAGAGCAACACCTTTCGTACGATGAGTCCATGGTTGCCTATTACGGACCACATAGCTCCAAGCAATTTCTTCGCGAGAAACCGATTCGCTACGGTTACAAAGTGTGGTGCATCAATACGCCATCGGGTTATCTGCTCAGTTTCGAAGTATACCAAGGAAATAACCCATACATCCATCCTCATCTCGGTCGTAACTATGGAAGAAATGTCGCACCGTTACTGCAAATGATTTTGAACCTTCCCGATAATCTACGTATCCTGCCATTCTGTTTTTATTTTGATAACCTATTTACGAACATAGCTATGTGGACTTATTTGAAGAGTCTAGGTTATCATAGCACAGGCACATGTCGTGATAATTTCCTCCCGAGAAATTTGCCGATTATGAAGAAGAAAGATATGAAGAAGAGCAAAGAGAGGGGATACATGGAGAGCACGATCATAAAAGATTATGACATATCTATTACAACATGGCGAGACAACAACGCAGTCACCGTAGCTTCAACCCTGTTCGACCGCTATCCTGACGGCACATGTGAACGCTTCAGTCTGAAGGATATGGGATATATACCTTTGCCACGTCCTAATGTCATTGCAATGTACAATAAATACATGGGTGGAGTCGACCGGATGGATCAGAACATCGGCTTCTATCGTATTGGTGAAAAGCACATGCACATTTTATTCGCTCAGTTTTCATGGTATACACTCTTTTTTTCAGAAATTCGAAAGAACAAATGGTTGAGGGCACTTTGGACGTGGTGTCTCGATGTCGCTGTGCAGAATGCTTGGGTTCAACAACGCCATTCCAATATGTCGAACGTCACTCATCTATAGATTCGGCGAAACATAGCAACTTATTATTGCACACAGCTTTCGCTAAAGATTCAGCATGACCAAACTCAACGGCGATTCAATAAGGACAATGATGCTAGATTGGATGGTCTGGAGCATTGGGTAGTGCCTTGTAATCGTCGTCATTGTGCGTACTATCGTTGCAAAAGTCAAGCACGCACGAAATGTGAGAAATGCGATGTTGGATTGTGCGTCAAATGCTTCAAACCATACCATAACACCACAAATTAATAATTGCGTGGCCGAATCCGGTTCATTTTTCACACATTTCCATGTATTTTCTTTTTTTTACGTTTTGTACAAATAAAAATATTAAAAAATTGCGAAAAAGCATGAAAACAATCATAATTTTATTTTTTTTTTATCTTTTTTTTTACATTGCAAAGGGCCGTGAGTGCCATATGGCACTCGTCTACAGGGGGGTTTGAGGGCGGTGGGGGTAAAAAATGATGATGCAGTTTTCTTTCTGGGTGCTTTATTAGTAAACCCTGAAAAATTCATTTTAAAATTCCCAGCCGCATCGCGCGGCGGTGATAGGGTTAAAATTTATCTCGGCTGCAAAAAAAAGTATTGATAATTGTTTTCAAATTTCTGTTTTTTTTTTGAAAAGTTTAAATAAACTTTGTCGTTTAATAATGAAACACCATCCGATGCGTTTTAGCTTCGCCCAATGGAATGAAGATTGTTTAGCAGGAGATGAAAATCTTTACCGAATAGAAGAAGAATTTTTACAAAAAGCAACCAATTTTTTGTAATAAACTAAATGGTTGCTTTTTAGCCTCTATAAAGCATACAAGGCGCTAAGGCTCTAAATGTAAATATTGCACTACAATAATTGGAAATAAACAAATGAAAGACAAATAAATATTATTTAAGTCTTCAATGCCCTATACTATAGGGTGATCCATCTAGAGGTATTTTTTCAGAAAAAAAATATAAAAATTCAAATCAAGTGTGGAATCTTTATTGGTAATTTGAAAGGACATTTTATGGCATTTATTTTTTGAATATAATTTCCTTTAAATATTGGCCGCAACTACGCCTCAGGGTTTCCATTCTGAGGGTCCAATTTTGCATGACTCGTTCGAGCATTTCGACCGGTATGGCTTTAATGACACGCGTAATGTTGGCTTCCAAAACCTGAATCGTAGCTGGTTTTTCAGCATAGACTTTGGACTTTACCTAACCCCAAAAGAAAAATGTCTAAAGGTGTGATATCACTTGATCTAGGCGGCCAACTCACCTGTCCAAAACTTGAAATTAGCTGCTTTTCGAAAGGACCTCTCAATAGATCCATTGTTTGAGCAGCTGTATGGCAAGTGGCACCGTCCTAGTGAAACCAAGTGTCGCCCAGATTACGGGCTTCAATTTCAGAAAGCATAAAGATCGATATCATGGGTACATTGGCACCTGTTGAACCTCTTCTTGTTGCTCAGCCCAAATGCGGCAATTTTGTTTATTGACTTTGTCGTTGAGCCAGAAATAAGCCTCGTCACTAAACAAAATTTTAGTCGAAAGCAGCGGATCATCCTGTTTCTCACCGAACGCTTATTTCCATAATACAGTTGGCAACATTTGAAGGTAATTAATTTCAAAAAATAAATGCCATAATATGTGACGCGCAAAATAGAAAGGGACCTAAGGTTAAAAACCAGTTTTGTTCAGGAGAGCCATTTTAAAGATTAGGTCCCTTTCTATTTGCGCTTACAATCGTCGACTTCACTTTCATAAAACGCGCATATCTCTGGGAGGGAACACTTTTGGGGCATGGGATCGGTCTCATTCGATGATCAGATGTTGTCCGCATCAAATAAAAGAAAAAAAGTAAAAATTGATTTTTTTACCCTTAGGTCCCTTTCTCTATGCGCTGTCTCATATGTCCTTTCAAATTACCAATAAAGATTCCACACTTGATTTAAATTTTTATGTTTTTTTTGTTCTGAAAAATACCTCTAGATGGATTACCCTATAGATGCGATAAACAAATTTCCGATACTTGAGCTTATTACAACAAATTTTCTAATATTGTCACGGAATTGCCCTTAACAAATAATTGTTTTAACTAATCAGTTTTTTCCCTTGTTGGTTCATTATACATAATCAACCGGTCTTCTGTTTTTCTTTCATCATTTTGTGTAGTTTAGACTCTTTCCGACCCTCAACTATCAATCATAACCAGATGGCAGCCAAGCATTTTAGAACTAACATCACATATGTTCTCTTAGTTGTCTATTCCATAAATACCGAACATCTCATTAAGATCACTGAACTTCACTACAACGGCTACGGTGTTCTCAATTTCTTCTTAGTGCATATCTCGGCTGTCATAGGCTCAACATTCTTTGGAGATTGTCAAAATTGGCCATCTCATAGGGTAACATATTGATGGAATGTGACAGAATTGTTCCGTCAAACGTCTAATTGGGCACATCTTTGTTTTGGATGTGCACTCGCCTGCCTCAGATGTTCACTTGTCAGCCGTGTGTTCTCCGCTCTCCACCTGCCGCCCGCGTCACGTACGTATCTATTCTTTCCATCCGCCAATCTTTCTCGGTGTATGGGGTGCCGCTTTAGAGCATTTCTAGAGCAACCTGTGCCAAAACTATCCCATGCGTAACAGGTATGCATGTACGACAGCCAAACGGACGGACAGATGAACGGGGCTGACAGGCGGACAGAACATAAACAAATTCTCTCGATACATATTTTCCACATGGCTGAAGTGAAATCTTGACTTCATAGTTTCGGTTGCTGTTTAATCGAAATCGTTTAAAATAAACATTAATGATGTGATACAGAGACGTTCACACTCGGCTACAGCCACCGCAAAACCACAAAGGAATGAGAAATAAAAAGGTGTCTAAACATTTAAATAACACCACTAAATGGATTAGCCTTCGCTCCTCTGTGGCGGTCTTTTAGTCGTGGCTAAAGTTGAATGAAAATAAAATTAAATATTTAATGGTTGCTCAAGACTAGCCAGTTAATGATTTGGCAAATCGAAAGATTCTACACTTGCCTCTGAGGCATACATTTCTTTTCCAAGCTATTTAAGGGGTTATATGCCAATCAATTGCTAGTGAAGATATCCATATGATATCATATCCTTTTAAATCACATCAAGGACTTCCGGTGATAAATTTAACATCAGCTACCTCAAGGTTTATTTTTTTTTATTTTTTATAAACACACATGGTCTTCCCTTTGATCTTTTTCAAATTAAACGCAGAGTTTCTAGATTAACAAAAAGATTGTTTAAAGTAGACTCGCTTTTCTCTTGATCATATCAATTAAAATTGTTTCTCGAGATTCGTTTAGGTGCGAGTGAGTGTCTAATTGCATATGTGGAGGTGTTGTTCTAGATTTCCTTAGCTAGCGCAAAAAAATCTCGGAAAATAAATATTTGACCTAAAAACTTCTTAGAATTTCTGCGTACATGAGCCGACAATAGTTTCTCGTTTTTCTACAGTGGAAAGAATGTTTTTTTTTAAAGGCAGAAAGAATTTTGCCATAAAAGTTTTACAACCATAAGCGAATATACAAGTCAGCATAATTGGCCGAATTTGTCCACAATCGGGAGAACACAAATTTCAGCAAACGGAGTCTGTAGTAAATGTGAAAACGACTTTGCATGCTCGCCTAGTTCGTTCTGTCATCGGGCCATACTTCTTCGAAGAGGAGGTCGGTCAAGCAGTAACCCTAAATGGTATTCGCCAGATGCCAACGGAATTCTTATGACCAGAAATTGAGAATATGGATTTAGACGATATGTGGGGTTCGTTATCGCGAGATGATAACGGACTTCTTATGGCTAGAAATTAAGAATATACACCTGGACTTTAAGTGGTTGCAGCAGGATGGTGGCACTTGCCACATAGCCAACGAAACAATAGCTCTTTTCTGCGAGAAATTCTCACGTCGCACACTGTGTCCGCTGCGGCAATAAATCATTTTGGACCTGCTCTCCGATTTTGATGATTTTTGCACAGATGGTTAAAAACTATCTAAAGGTCATGTGTGTAAAATTTTATGCAAATATCTCCATTGGTTTTCTGTCCCGAGCAGCGCAAAGTTGACATATGTGAACAAGTCTCAAATGGGTTAGTTTTCTATGTCATATTTAAAACCTTGTTACTTATAAACTATACACCGAGTGTACCTTATAGAAATTTTTTTCACTTAAAATAGGCATCAAGCATTATGTAAATTAAAAAAAAATAAATAAAAATTGCAAAAAAAAAATTAATTTATTTTTTTATTTTGGGCCAAAAAAAATAAACATTTATGATTTTCCGTTAGACTTTTAGTTGTGTGCGAAGCAGTGCGAAACATGGAGTCCTATACCAAATTAAAGCTGAGGGTCTCAGCTAACAGATTGTGCCCAAATTTGCCCGCGGCCAAAAAAACAATGGAAAACCAAAAAATTACAGTAAAAAATATGCGTTATTTTACGCGTGCATAAACAACTGCGCACTCTTTCTTTCGTTACTGCTTGTTGTTGTTTTGCCTGTGTGCATGGCTATTACTATAAATAGTATATTTGTAAGATAATTGTGTATAAAGTGCTCGTACACTGAAATTCAAATCATATCAATTATTATTTTTTTTTTAAAAAATTGTTTTTTTAAAAACAAATAAATGTTGATGTGGTAAAACAAGGAATGGGTTCCAGCAACGATGGGAATACAGCTCGACAATTTTTTGAAAACCCTGAAATTACAGCTGACATAACCGGAGTAAATGAACAACTGAGGTTAAAAATTATATAATCCACAATAAGTTGCAGTCAGGCAATAGACTCTGAGAAGTTCCATATATTTTGTTTAGACACGGCAAAATTGTACATTGATTTGTATGGATGGTGCTACATGCCTATCAAAGTGCATAAAGTTTTGATACATGGTAGCAAAGTTGTATCTGACGCCATTCTACCTATAGGTAGGTTAAAGATACGATTTGTTTCATACATTTTGAATTAACATATGGTTTATTTTTCAAAGGAATGTTATCAGAAGAAGCGCAGGAAGCGTGGAACAAAGACTATAAACGTTATAGGCTATATAACTCGCGCAAGACTGGGCGCTGTTCTACTAACGAAGACGTAATGCATCATTTGTTGATATCCTCCGACCCATACATCAATTCATTAAGAACGAAATTGAAGCTTAAAAAATTAGATTATCACGAAGATGTGAAAATGTTGTTAATAAATTAAATAGAGTGAACTGTAAAATTTTTGTATGGGGGTTGTATGGGGGGCGGGTGTTACAGTGGGCGGATTTTCTTCATATTTTCAAAACAGCATTTAATAGATGATGTATGCATTTTTGCGAAAAATAAACATTCTAGTTATAAATTTACAGAAGATATGGCATTTTTGAAATATCATTTGTATGGGAGGTGGGCGATGGGCGTGGTCAATGTTGATGAAATAATTTTTTTTAAAAGGTGTTGCATAGATATGTTCTTCCAGCAATTTTCAGGAAATTTGTAGCAATAGTTAATTTTTAACAGCCAAAAATGATTTTAGTTTGTATGGGCGGTGGGCGATGGGCGTGGTCAATTTTGTCGATACTTTGAAATTTTCTTAATTCTATTATATTAGGGACTCGTGTCAAATTTCATTACTCTCGTACAACTCCTTCTATTTTTGGCCATCGAATGTATGGGAAGGACACACTGTGCGTCGTGACAATGTTAATTGCACGCCACAATCGTTTGATTTGACACGGTTGGACTTCCACCTTTAGGGATATTTAAAAGAAAAAGTATAAGTTAATTAGCCAAGAACAATTCAAGAGCTAACGTTTGAGATAATTCGGCACGTTTGCGATATTGAACCATCATTATACGAGGGCGGTTCGGAAACTTCTTAGCCTAGCACAAAAAGCGCGGTAAAAACAGAAAAAAGTTAAGTGTTTTGGAAACTTCCAAAAGACGCATTCGGGATTTTTTTACAATGGAAAAATTAGAAATGCGTGGTGTCATTAAATATTTACATAAAAAAGGTTTATCGGGACAAGAAATTCATAATGATATGGTGAATGTGTTAGGTAAAAGTGCTCCTTCATATGCAAAAATTGGGTTGCTGAATTTAAACAAGCATTGAAGATGAACCACGTAGTGGACGTCCAAAAACAGCAACAACAACAGAAATTGTAGCCAAAGTGCATGATATGGTATTAAACGATCGACGAATAAAAGTGCGTGAAATAGCTAATATCATGGGCATCTCAAATGATCGAGTTCATTTAATTTTGCATAAAGAACTACAAATGAAAAAGCTTTCTGCAAGATGGGTGCCGCACTTGTTAACAGTCGACTAAAAACGCATAAGAATGAACATTTCTCAAGCTTGTTTGGATCGTTTTCAGCGAAATAAAATGGATTATAAGCGTCGTTTCATAACTGTTGATGAGACATGGATCCACCACTATACTCCAGAGACAAAAGAACAATCCAAACAATGGACTGAAGCTGGAGGAAGTGCCCCAAAGAAGGCAAAAACAATTCAATCGGCTGGTAAGGTTATGGCAACAGTTTTTTGGGACTTCAACGGTATTTTATTGATTGACTATCTGCAAAAGGGTAAAACATTAAATTCAGAGTACTATTGCAACCTTTTAGATCAATTAAATGTACAAATTCGAGAAAAACGTCCTGGCTAACAACACAAAAAAATAATTTTTCATCAAGACAAAGCACCAGCGCACAAGAGTGTTTTAACAATGGCTAAAATCAACGAATTAAAGTACGAGTTGCTTGACCACCCCCATTATTCTCCTGATTTTGCTCCCAGTGACTTTAACCTGTTCCCAAATCTAAAAAAATTCCTTGCTGGCAAGCGTTTTACCTCAAATGAAGATGCAATTACAGTTGTAAACCACTATTTTGAAGACCTTGAGGAAAACTATTTAAATCAAGGGATAGAATTGCTAGATAAGCGTTGTTCTAAGTGTATTAAAGTTTCAGGAGATTATATTGAAAAATAAAAATATTTTTGAAAAACTAACTATTCTCTTTCATTGATAGGCTAAGAACTTTCCGAACCGCCCTCGTCGGTATGTCTCAGAGTCATTGAAAATATGGACCATCGGGCAAAGGTATGACAACGAAGCTGTGGCGTGCTTATGGCCGATATTTAGCATTACACAAAATTGTCATTGATCCTTCTACTCTTTACGTAATGAAAAATATTAAGATAATTCTCCGAAAACTTTTTTTTATTTACAACTTACATCGTGCGTTTTTGTTGGACCACCTTTTATATAAATGTTTGTTGGTAGGCTAATATTATTTATTTCCGTTGTTCAATGAGGAACATAGGGCCGTTACAATTGTATTCCATTCAGATCTAATACAAGCCATTAGTTTCACTTCATTTACTTCTGTCAATGATTTTCCTGTCAAATTAATCTCATTCTCCAGCTGTTTTCTCCATGTACTTAGTAGGGACATAAATACTGGAACACGCCCATTTCAATAGTAGAACTGAACATACCCCGTTAATGTCATATGGACTTTGAAAGCTAACCTCAATACCGTTAGGCTTAACGGGATTTTAAAATTGTTTCAACTTTCATCAAGGAGTGGTCAGATAACACTGTGGAACATTTTTGGGGTTATTGTCTGGGGGTTGAGAAATTCCAAGTCAGGGTGATGTTACTAGGTCAGTATATTAAAACCCTCAAAGGGTTTTGCGTTCGTATGTGCCAGTAAAGTTACTTAATTGTAAATAAAAGCAGAACGCGGTAATCGATTTCTATGATCTATGTCGCATTTTGTTTATAGGTTATGTGACTTTACGTGAAAGTTCAGTGGACTCTCGTGAAAGCGTCATAAATTTGCACAATTGTACAATAAAAAAAAAGATAATAGACAACTTTGCGATACATCACCCAGTGTATCATTTGCCTGGATAAGGTCGGCCAAAGCGTCTTGCGGGCACAGAAATTAGAGCTGTGGTCAGAGAAGCTGAAACAAATCCAGGGTCCAGTAATGTAAAAATAGCAGGATAAGTTACACAAACCTCCGGGCAGTCAGTAAATGCTAGCACAAGTAGAAGATCTCTGCACCAAAATGATTTACATGAAATATATATAAAAAAAATATAAAAATGAGGTTCCAAACTTTTGGTAAAACATATTGTTCACCGCCGAGAGCAAGTTTGAAATATTTAGTGTTAAAAAACCTTTAAAAATAATGGGAGCAAAAATGAAGCCTTCAACGACAAGAATGTTGTGAAGGCTATTATGGTCTGGGGATGCATGGCGGCCTCAGGGGTCCGGTGGTCTAGTGTTTATCGTGTCTAGTCGAGATAAAAAGGAAGAATATTTAAAGATTTTACAAGACAATGTTACCCCTAGCGTCCACAAATTGGGCTTTTTGCATAGATGGATATTTCTACGATCCTAAAAATTCGTCTAAAATTGTTATGGAGTAGTTGCTCTATCGGATTCCCATGGCGCTAGATTATCCACCGCTGCCTCTAGACCTTAACCGCATTGAGCTTTTTGCATAGATGGATATTTCTACGATCCTAAAAATTCGTCTAAAATTGTTATGGAGTAGTTGCTCTATCGGATTCCCATGGCGCTAGATTATCCACCGCTGCCTCTAGACCTTAACCGCATTGAGCATCTGTGGAAACATTTGTCGATTCAATGCCTCAACGACTAGCATAAGTAAAAGCAAAAGGAAAGCTATCCAATTTCGTTAAAGTGTTAACTTTCTTTTCCCGCGTAAAACTTGGTTTTTTTAGTAAAACGTAATTTATTTTTTAATGGTTTTTTTTACTATTATTTTCATAAATTTAATTCTTATTTAATTACTTATGAATTTTGTTTGTCTTTAATGTTTTTTCTGTATCATTTTTTTATCTGAATGTAATACTTGTAATACAATGTTTAAATGAATATTTGGTATTTACTTTATTTTGACGCTCGCAGTATGCACACACAGATAAAAACTTAGTTGCAAATCGGTCCGAACTACAAAGTTTCAGTCAGACGAGAAGACTTTTAGTTTCAGTCACCAAATGTTCATATTTAGGATGGAAATTCGGTTGGATGTACCATAAGATCATTGCTATGCCAATATAATGGAACAGTTAACTTACTATTCTGTTACATCAACCGAATAAAGTTCAAATTACTGGTTGCCAGAACCGCCAGTTGTGACACAATATTTTATATAAAACTGTTCAATGCAGTTAAGAATTGGTAACTACTAATTATTTTAATTTAATAACCAAAAACAGGTGCATCTTGTAAATAATTTAATTGTAAAAATAAAATACAAAAACATTTAATAAAAAACTTATTACGGCGAAAATTCAAAGCTTCTCTGGAAATCATACCGTCGAACAGGAAGTATCAATTGGAGAATTATATCAATATGAAATTGGACAAATAATTTGTTTCTTGCTTTGACGTATTTTTAAATTGGATTTTTAAGTCATTTATTAATTAATTGAAGCTTCAAATTCAGAAATAATTTTGAAATAATTTTACAATTTTTTTTTTTGTAAAAATGTGAATTTTTTCATCGCCTCATACGAAATTTTACACCGCCAGATACGTAATTATGTTAGATAAACAGCTTAGCACTTTTTTTGTTTATATGTAAATATTTTCATCATCTTATAACTAAAATATAATCGATAAACGGCATACGTACAATTTTTTTTGTCTATATATGAACTGTGTATCGCTTGAAATCGAAAATTATTTATGATAAACAACGGACGAATATTATAGTTAATATGTGTAAAATCCTTTATCACAGAAGTCCTTATTAATTTACTAATTGAATGTTTGCATTTTTTAATTGAATCGAAAAAAAATTCTGTGTAGGGACGAATAACACCGCAGTTCTTAATGCCATCTACAGTTTCTAGTCAGAGTTGGCAATAATTTTGAAGCAGCTTCATGTACCGCTAGTTGGGAAGCGATCATGTGTTCGATTCTAAACAAACGATTTAAGGATTTATGCCCTGATATTGCTTCCATACTGCTAAAATATATCGTCGGTGTAGTCTTCTATGTCCACGTAATGGAATGCATAAAACTGACTATCCAAGCCACTGTGCATCATCATAATTTAACATTTGTTTGCCCATCATCCGACGAGGACAGCTGATTGCGATGATTGGTTAAATTGGACGACGGACGCACATACAATGATGACGGCGAAGACGAGATATCATGACAATAATCGCACCGTGATCATGTTCAATTAAACGGTGTAAAACATTTGTGTTGTTCTCCGATTAAAATGAGGGGGATCGTGCAATGGGATTGTGTTGATGGAAAATTTAAATGCGGGGGGAAATACGGTTCGTAGCAGATCTGGCGAAAGATACAGCTGCGAGTGAAATGGTGGACGGACGGACGGACAAGCGTTAACTATAAAAAGAGACTGCGAAATTCTAGCAAAGATATGATGGAACAGGTGTAGGATTTATTTGGACTTTTTTTTGAGTTTGCTTTAAACAGTTCAAATATATGTCTGAGGCATCATATTGAAATAACTTATGTCTGAAACTAAAAATATGCGATTTTTGTTTATTTCAATTACTTCAATAAATAATATAATACTTTAACTTTCAAACGATAGGACAAAACATATTTAAATGTCTTAAATATTAATAAAGCACAGTTTTTACGGGATGGAAAAGGCTTCTATATATTCAGAAGAAAATATATAAGGGGCATAGCTTTGGCAAAGCAAACTGATAGATCTACGAATGGGGACGCCCCCACGTGGATCCTGGGCGTTTGCTATGGCTCGCCAAATAACAATGGCACCGCCTGGCTTGATCCACGATGTCACCTGGCAACCCGTCATCTCGTTAGAATCGGACCAACTTTCTATAATCCTCTCCATCACTAGATCATCCGACTTCATAATCTCTGAACATCTTACGTATCTAAATAGCAATAGAAGAGATAGTCTTTAGATTATCACAGTTATTCGGCCGGTCTGAACGACTTCCACGCCTGGTTAAAAAAAAAACACAACCTCGTCAGAAAAAGTCCAATAGATAAAGGCAAGAATTAAGAGAAATCGTAGGCAGGGTATTGGGAATTGGGATATTTTTTTAAATAAGAAGCTCGGTTTTAAAACTTACAAGTTCCAAATGGCACATAACCTTTCTTTCACCTAAGCAAAAACTCCAACGACTTCCAAGAGCAAAGGATATAAAACGATTGGACGCCAATTACCAAAAAAAAAAGTCTTTTCTGACGAGAAAAATTACCCTAAAGAGCAGTACGTAAACAAACAAAATGACCGGATATGGTTAGCAGAGCGATCCACTTGTGCTTGTGGAACCTGGTGCTAAAGTGAATGCTACTGTGTTTCGTAAACTGCACCATCGCAAAAAGCACGCGGGATTTAGGACTGGTTAAAAAACAACGCTCCTAACTTTTGTTTTTTGGGGTATTTTGGACTTTAAGGTACTAAGAAAAAATAAACCAGTATTGACGCATTAAAGAAAGTCCTTCAGCGTAAATAACTTTCTAAAATTCACATTCGTGTATCCTGCAACTCTTTTTGTGGGAGGATTGATCGAATTATCAATTGAAAATTTGAAATAAATTTCTACGAGGGCCGCCCTAGGCAACACTATGTGTTGCCTGGCGCCATCTGACATTTCCATTGGAAAGTTTGGCATTTTTTTTTAGCATAAATGTACTCAGAACGTTTTGACGTACGACCATCGTTTGTGTTGTTTACAGTGACTTGAAAAATAAATTTGGCAAAAAAATGGAATTAACTCGTGAACATTTTCGTGCGATCATTTTTCACAACTTTCGACGTGGTTTTTCACGACAAGAGTGCATCGATGATCTTAAATCTTTGTATGGCGATGAAGCACCATTCTATAGCATTGTGAAAAACTGGTTTACTGAATTCAATCGTGGTCGACGCTAGCTTAAAGACGAAGGTCGTCCAAAAACGGCCGTTGTGCCAGAGAACATTGATGAAGTGCTTGAACTGATAATGTAAGATCGTCATGTGACATACCGTGAGATAGAGGCATCCTTGGGTATTTCTTCCAACAGCATACATTCGATATTGCATAAACACCCCGCCGTAAAAAAGGTTTGTTCTCGTTGGATCCCGCACAATTTGACAATCGCTCAAAAAAAGGCTCGTGTCGATTGGTGCAAAGAAATTTTGAAAAAATGCGATTTCGGTGCTTCAAAAGACGTTTATAAGATCGTCGCAGGTGACGAATCATGGATCTATGCGTATGAGTCCGAAACAAAACAGCAATCGACCGTGTGGGTCTTTGAACAATAAAAGTTGTTCGTGGAAGAAGCACTTCGAAGACAATGGTCGCCTGTTTCTTCGGGAAAACTGGTCCTGTAGCGACTGTTCCGCTTGAGGACGGTCAATTCTGAGTGGTACATCACAATTTGTTTGCCTGAAGTCTTCGCAGAAATTCGAAAAACGAACAAGGGAAAACGAACAATTGTGCACCAAGACAATGCGAGCTCTCACACATCGGCTTAAAGCAGCGCCTTTTTGACCGGCCAAAACGTCGAATTGATGGCTCATCCGCCCTACATCCCTGACTTGGCACCCAATGACTTCTTTTGATTTCCGCACATCAAGAACAAAATTCGTGGTCAACGATTTTCGTCGCCAGAAGAAGCGTTCAAAAACCATGTTTTGGTCAATCGGTGTGGAAAAAGTGCTTCTACAATTGGTACGAGCGCATGCAAAAGTGTATAAATCATGCTGGAGAATACTTTGAAAAACAACAAACCATTTTCGATAATAAATATTCGCATTTTCATTATTAGGCTAGAAATATATATAAAAGCCCTCGCATAATCTTCTGTTTTTAATAATAATTAAAAATCATAACACTTTCAATTGGTAACACTTCAATCCCCTCACTCTGTAAAGTGAATGCAGTACTGGAGGAACATCCCCCGGTTACCTCGGCAGACGAGCGTGGAGCTGACTCAGCTAAGATCTGGATAGTGCCTCAATTCGTATTAAGCGCGAATTGAGGGCAACGTAGGGGACTTTTGTCCCGCCTGCCATCGGGGATAACATGACGTGTTTGATTGTACGGCATAGTTTGACTGTGAAGGAAGTATTACGGACAGTTATCAATCAATTGCGATATTCGTTTTATATACTTTGCATTTTTTATTAATATCAATATTGTATTTGAAAATATTTCGAAATCTTATTGGGAGACTCATCAATCAAAACTTTGCTTCTTTCAACGCTGGAATTTTATTCGATATTATAATTGTAATCCAAAATGTAGATATGGGATATCTAAACATATCTGACGCCACAAGAATATATTTATTTTTCCATCTATTTGGAATTGTTGTGATTATTTCGAAAGTAAACACAGTTCGACCGGTCGATAGATAAATACGCATTTAACATTGTTTGAAATGTACACTGGCTGACAAAAGTATTCGTTAGTGATGGTAAAGACTAACATAGAAAATGAACAATAGGTTCAAAGAATATATTTTGCTAGTTAAATAAACACGAGCTATAAACTCGAGAAAATCAAAAACGTAAGCCTTTCGTAAATTTAAATGAAATGAGAAATTATTCAAAAATTGTGTGATTAAGAAACGACGAACACAATTGGTTTCCTTTTATTGCATGTATTTTCGATTCTACGTAGTCTTGTAAACTAAAATGAAATGAGAAATTATTCCAAATTCTGTGATAAAAAATTTAAAAAATCAACGTTCACAATTGTTATCCTTTTATTGAAAGTATTTTCCATTTTAGTCTTGTAAACTAAAATGAAATGAGAAATTATTCAAAAAATGTGTGATAAAGAAATTTTAAAAATCAACTTATTAAATTGTTAACCTTTTAGTGAAAGTATTTTCTATTGTCATTTGATAAACAAATTCAAATTTGTTGGTCAAAAGCTTATTCAATAAATAGTGTTTTTTAAAACCATTTTTGGATCACAATTCACCCACTTTCGGAACTGTTGATGATTGTCTTTATTCTCACCTTAAAAAAGCCTTTGCGCATGAAGCCTAAAATTATTTTTCTTTGTCTATTCCCTGACGAATACTTATGTGCTTTGCTGTAGCTGTGATTTAAACAGGAACGGATATCAAACCTGATTTGAGACCAGTATGACTCAAGTATTAAAAATATTTTAATGAAATATTTGGCTTATTGTAATGTGTTTTTTTAGCCATCCCATCGTTGATAGACAATTTAACACGTTGGTAGTGACATGGCTACAGGGTGGTATATCTAATTGCTAGCTTTTTGAATTATTTGTTATTGTGGAAGTTCTTTTTCGCTCGAATCCATGACAGAAAATCAGTATCATAACATCATGAAACGAAATAAACCGCTTTAACCAGGATAAATGCAAATATTTTATTTGAAGTGTTTTAGATGATAAGCCTATAAGTATAATTTTTATAAAAACAATATTTATAAAAAAATAAAACATTTTTTTTAGTAAATAAAAAAGTTTTACAATATTTGACAACAATTTATAACTATCGTCTAGCGGGATTTTAAGAGGATATTTTCGCTTGTCCAATAAAACAGGCCTATTATTTCTGCAATCTCTGCTGCGTAGCCAAAAATGCGCGTTTATTGAAAATAAATGTTGGCTGATATAAGTAACCTGCCTAGCACGTTGTATGTACGCGCTAGAATGCTTGCGGACAACACTCATGGTCCCCGTCATCGATCGGTGTTCAACGCCTATAATGTGGCTACCTGGTCCTGGATCTTCTAAAGGGCGGTTACATTTTAAGGGCCGATGTTGATTTTGAATAAAACAGAAATTATTTAGGAAATTATTCTCATTTCTTTTTCTATGATAATATAGGTGTGATTCAATTACGAGGGCGGTTCGGAAAGTTCTTAGCCTATCAATGATAGAGAATAGTTAGTTTTTCAAAAATATTTTTATTTTTCAATATAATCTCCTGAAACTTCAATACACTTAGTCCAACGCTTATCTAGCAATTCTATCCCTTGATTAAATAGTTTTCCTCAAGGTCATCAAAATAGTGGTTTACAACTGTAATTGCATCTTCATTTGAGGTAAAACGCTTGCCAGCAAGAATTTTTTAAGATTTGGGAACAGGTTAAATTTACTGGGAGCTAAATCAGGAGAATAAGGTGGGTGGTCAGCAACTCGTACTTTAATTCGTCGATTTTAGCCATTGTTAAAACACTCTTGTGCGCTGGTGCATTGTCTTGATGAAAAAATATGTTTTTGTGTTGTAAGCCAGGACGTTTTTCTCGAATTTGTACATTTAATTGATCTAAAAGGTTGCAATAGTACTCTGAAGTTATTGTTTTACCCTTTTGCAGATAGCCAATCAATAAAATACCTTTGAAGTCCCAAAAAACCGTTGCCATAACCTTACCAGCCGATTGAATTGTTTTTGCCTTCTTTGGGGCACTTCCTCCAGCTTCAAACCATTGTTTGGATTGTTCTTTTGTCTATGGAGTATAGTGGTGGATCCATGTCTCATCAACAGTTATGAAACGACGCTTAAAATCCATTTTATTTCGCTGAAAACGATCCAAACAAGCTTGAGAAATGTTCATTCTTATGCGTTTTTGGTCGACTGTTAACAAGTCCGGCACCCATCTTGCAGAAAGCTTTTTCATCTGTAGTTCTTCATGCAAAATTAAATGGACTCGATCATTTGAGATGCCCATGATATTAGCTATTTCACGCACTTTTATTCGTCGATCATTTAATACCATATCATGCACTTTGGCTACAATTTCTGTTGTTGCTGCTGTTTTTGGGCGTACACTACGTGGTTCATCTTCAATGCTTGTACGACCACGTCTAAATTCAGCAAGCCAATTTTTTACTGTTGCATATGAAGGAGCACTTTCACCTAACACATTCACCATATCATTATGAATTTCTTGTCCCGATAAACCTTTTTTATGTAAATATTTAATGACACCACGCATTTCTAATTTTTCCATTATAAAAAAATCCCGGATGCGTCTTTTGTGAACACCTGTTTCTATATGAAAAAGTTGCCAGATCGAAACAAAACTTAACATGTGTTAATAGCAGAGATGGAAGTTTCCAAAACACTTAACTTTTTTCTGTTTATACCGCGCTTTTTGTGCAAGGCTAAGAACCACCCTCGTATGTATGGAATAAAATATCGGCCAAATGGCTGTCGCGAAGACGCTGAGGCATAATTAAGGTTCTATACCGTTAATGTGTCAAATTATGTCATTCTTTAGCTCATTCATTGTTGCTGGCTTATCGACGTACACCTTTTCTTTCAAATAACCCCAAAGAATGAAGTCCAACGGTGTCAAATCACTTGATCTTGGCGGCCAATTAACATCGCCACGGCGTGAGATAACACGGCCATTGAATTTGTCGCCCAAAAGAGCCATTGTTTCGTTAGCTGTGTGGCAAGTGGCACCGTCCTGTTGAAACCACATATCGTCCACATCCATATCTTCCAATTCGGGTCATACAAAGTTCGTTATCATCTCACGGTAGCGAACACCATTCACAGTAACTGCTTGACCGGCCTCATTTTGGAAAAAATACGGCCCGATGATGCCACCATAAACCGCACCAAACAGTCACTCTTTGTGGGTGCATTGCTTTTTCGACTATCACTCTTGGATTATCATTCGCCCAAATGCGGCAATTCTTCTTATTGACCACTGAGGTGAAAATGTGATGATTTTCTTCGAAAATTGATCATCCACTGTTGCCTGAAGCCTGAATAACTTTAACGCGTTGCTCGCTTGTGTATCTTCCATGGTTCAAATTGAGTTTGTCTGAAATTGAGAAGTATCAAATGAAATACAGAAAAAAACTTGACGTTTAGGTGTGGTTCACATTCAACATCGGCCCTTAAAATTTAAGCACCCTTTACTATCTATCTCGACAATTCAACATTTCCCGTACCAGCCAATTTTTGCACAAAGACCTCGATTAATTCGTTTACAACGACCTACTGGCATCACGCAACCAGCCACTTCCATATAGTATCTCAGCTTGTTCGAAAAATCATCAGCACATTTTTATCTTGTCGGCTAATTAAACCACCAAAATTGACTAGGGATCGGAAAACCCACACGTGTTCACCGAGAAGCCAATCCATATTCAGACACTGTACTTTGTTTTGTAAGTTCTGTCCGTCTATAGGGGATCTGCTTCGATATCCAGGTGAAGGAAGAGTGTCATTTAAACTGTAAACTTTCAAAGAGACCTGGAGGTCAGCTAAGTGGGCTTGGCCGGAAAATTGAAGAGGAGCAACACATCATATGGTCTCTGATAAAAAAAAACCGACAGCCGGTTTTCTGAAAATGCCAGTTTTGTGTACTCTCTATTTCCAATGTTGTCTATCCTTTGCTGTCGCTGAGTGGCTAAAGTAACTGGTTATCCCTTGATATTATTGCCTCTACCTGCCCAAGTAACATAAGCCCTAGCAGATGAGTAAAAATACCCTACAGGCACCGAGTAGGAATTGTGCGCAGTGATCCGCTGTCCGCAACTTCAGCTAAGTGGATTTGTCCACTACAGAATAGAGACAGTGACACACAAGGCCTTGTCCATTTTACATTTCATCTGTCAACGGCATACTCGGATGTGTGCGCGAGAGGCCCTGTGGAAAGCTAGATTAATTAATTAATTGAATGGTCTGCACCTTTTGGGAGAATCATTCGATGGAAAACGTCATTGGTCTCTAGTCTGCCTGTATGGAGCTTATGTCCGAGTGTGTGTGTGTGTGTGACAGTCGCATAAGACATTTTAAGCAAACGCTTAAAAGTAAATGACCCAAGCGACAACTCCATACAAACAAACACACGAATCTTGATTCTTCGCTCGTCGCCACCCCCACCGCCTACCATCCTCACAAAAGGTCCTTGCTGCAGTCTTGAGGGAATTGTTTGGGATGAGAATTGTAACCTTTCTCCATAAGTTGCACCATCGTAATGTGGCACTTTTCGCCAACGGACTTTGGTTTGCTATGATATGGGCAGACATGTATGTGTCGTCCTCCGACCCCCTTTTCCCCATCCCTCTAGTGAGTATGTTTGTCCATTTGCCGCTTGGCTCCTGTTTCTGTCTTAAGCTCTTAAGTGCATGTGATTATGCTGTTGACATGCTTGGCCTTAAGCGTTTTGTTATTCCCTTAGTGTTGGCTGCCGTCGTCGATGTTGTTGCTATTATTAGGACTTGCTTCGTTGGTCGCCCTTTGTAAGCGTTCTTATAACCACAGAAATATCAGCTGCCCATTACCTCCTCTGGCAGCCACCAGCCAGCCACCCCTGTCCTTATAATGTGTGCGTTGTCCTTTGATTTTAGGACGTCCTGTGTAAACATTCATTATGTCATTGCGCCAATTTCCGTCCATTACAAGGTCATCGTAAGCTGGAAACTTAAATTCGTCACGTTTGTTTGTGGTGGGTACACATGTACGAGGGGTGGCATGGAATTTGGTCTTCTGCCAGGTATTCAAAGAGATTTCTAGGGAAGCGTTACAGATGATTTAACTAAGCCTTACTGTTGATTTTCGCGCATAATCACACTGATCAGCAAACAACTCCTTCTCTGAAGGATGTTTCGTAACACAACTCTGCTCCGGAAATGATCTTATCTCATACTGGTTTTAAGAAACCCACCCAATTTAAAACCAAACGAGTAAGAACGTCTATAACTTCGCTCATATTAGGAAGCCCGCTCAAAGTGAAACTAGACGAGTGAAAACGTCTTAAAGCCCGCCCAGGCAGAATCTTATACATCTCCACTGTGCATGCGCTATTGAAATGCTCCGTTTTAAGGATTTCTCGTTCCACCAGTCCGACTTCAATCTCAGTGACATTCGAGAAAAAAATTCATATTTGGATTATAAGTTAAAAATTTGCTTAAATGGCGTTGATAAATAATGAGGTTGGAAAGTTATCAAGTTTTATACCCTATATCACTCTGTGGTACAAGGTATTATGATGTAGTGCTGATGTTTGTAAACCCAATCAAAACAAAAAACAAGAAAATAAACCCGAATTGATTCAGACCCACTATTTGATTCGTTCGAGCAAACCCTACTAAATTTAGTGAATGTAGTGCTTACTAAGGCTTTCCGGTTTCAGCTTAAAATCCGCCACATATTAAATCCAACTCTGACCAAATTTTGTAGAGTACCATGTCACCATTGCAGGGTACGTTGGATCATATCGCCCAATGTACCATGCACCTTTTGCCCCCATTTGAGGTCCTGCAACTTTACAAGCTACATTTTACATTGGATCTTGGTCAAATTTATTAAAGTTCAATATGGAATGTCTATTATCAATCCTAGTAATATTAGAAAATATCGGTTCACCTTTTTCATGTAGCCCCCATGTATAGATAAATGCCGATTTGAGGCCCAGCCTACAAGTCCTATATTATATCATAATCAAGTTTAGAATAGGACGTTATGAGCTACTTAAACAAAACCTACCGAAGCTCGGCCATTTTGGTCGATCTTTTAAAATAAAGACTGCCGCTCTACGGAACACCTTTAAAGTTTGATCAAATAAAGCACTGAAATTTTGCAGTTCCAGCTATGTTTTCTATAGCCTACCGCAAAATATGTTTTCTAGTCCCAATGCTCTAGAAGTGACATATTAAGACAGAAGTATCTATTGCGTTTTTCCTAGTAAGTTTTCCAAGATTTTCAAAAACGAATTTTATGTCAGTGCATTCTATTGCAATTTTAACTAAATGTGTTTTTTGTTTGTTAAAGCATTTATTCAAGCAATAAAAAAATAATTAGTTCGTGTTAAATTAACTATTCATTTGCGCAAAATGTCCTTTTTTCGGGATACTGAAAAAGTTATCAAATGAGTTGCGGGCTTACTTACGGTACTTTTTCATCAAGTATCAAAAAAGTACAAAAGTTGCAACTTTATTATCCCTGATGTGTATCCCACCCGCATTTTCAGTGCAGTAGAATATTTCGTTTATTGACGAAATCGCTTTAGTCGACGTCAAAACTATTGCTGAGTCAACACTGCTTACTGAATATTGCTTAAAAAATAGACACAATCATTACCCAATACTTGTTTTTTTTTTTTATTCTTCACCTGTCTAGTGTACAAATGTCAATTTACACTGACGTACGCCTCCAACATTTATAACATCTTCCGATAGGGTGATTAATTTTGCTGCACCATGTACTTGGACATACAAAAAAATGTTGTACTTTGGCTTAGTTTGGGTGACGTGCGGAAAATCTGATAAATTTAAACATGGACAGGGTACCAAAAACAATGTTTTTTTTGCACAAATTTTAATACCAGGGCATGTCAATAATTCCGTGACTTTTCCTACTTCCCTCGTAGCTATATAAAATGCAACGCTGCTCCAATTAAGTACCATCTGTTAAAAGACTACTGTCAAATTTTGAGAGAGTTCCGTCATAAGTTTGTATTAAAAATGGAAAAACCGTCGATCAAAACAAGGAAAAGCTTGATAAATACTATGGGGACTCTGCACCATCGATCTCAATGGAAAAAAATGGTTTACTTTGACTTTGGTTGTGGTCGCACAAGTACAAATGATGCTAAACGCTCTGGACGGCCAATTGAGGTCATTACACCCAAAAATGTTGAAAAAATCCATAATATGATGTTGGCCGATCGAAGAAGTGCGTGAGATTTTCGATGCCATACGTTTTTCTTATAGCAGTGTGGTTTCTATAGGGTGATCCATCTAAGCTATTTTTTCTATAGGGGGTTTTTCAGAGTTTACGCGTAAGTTGTGTTAAACTTTATTTTTTCCTTTTCAGTATTGTTTGCCACTTTATCATAGAAAGACTAAAGACTATTAAATATCCGCATTTTGGCTGAAGAGCAACCAGAAGAGCTTCAAGAACTGTCATTATACCCAGAGAAAACCATAGTTTGGTGCAATTAAGGGGCTGGTAGAATCATCGGTCCATATTTTTTCAAAAATGATGATGGCCGGAACGTAACCGTGAATGGTGCTCGCTATCGCGCGTTGATATCGGACTTTTTGCTACCTGAAATTGAAGCTCGTAATCTTGACGGTATTTGGTTTCAACAGGATGGTGTCACTTATCATACAGCTGCTCAAACAATGGATTTATTGAGAGGTCATTTGAAAGAGCAGCTAATTTCACATATTTGACGGGTGAGTTGGCCGCCTAGATCGTGTGATATCACAAGTTTAGACTTTTTTCTTTGGGGCCACGTAAAGTCAAAAGTCTACGCTGACAAACCAGCTAAGATTCAGGTATCGAAGCCAACATTACGCGTATCATGAACGCCATACCGGTCGAAATGCTCGAACGAGTCATCCAAAATTGGACCTTCCGAATGGACACGCTGAGACTTAGTCGCGGTTAACATTTGAAGGAAATTATATTTAAAAAATGAATGGCAGAAAATGTCCTTTCGAATGAACAACAAAGATTCACACTAGATTTGAATTTTTTGTTTTTTTCTTGTTTTGAAAAATTACCTCTAGACTGATCACCCGATATTTTACATGGTTGATTGTGTTTAAGAAAGCTGTCTACAAGATGTCTTAATTGACCATAAACGTAATCGTGTGACAATTTCGAAGGATTATTTGGAGTTGTTCAACCGTAAATCGAATGAGTTTTTGCGACGTTTTGTAACTGTGGATAAAATATGGATCCATTACAAAGGAGACCAATCACCCCGAAGGAGGCCAAGGTGACTTTGTCGGCCATTAAGGGTATGGCAACCGTTCATTGGGATGCACGCGGGGTAATCCTCATCGTTTACATTCAAAAGCGAAAAACAATAAACGGCGAATATTATGCCAACTTGTTGGACCAATGAACGAGGATTTACAAACAAAACTACCCCATATGGTTCTCTTACATAAAGATAATGCACGGGTGCACACGTGTGCAGTCTTAATGGAAAAATTGCATGAATTCGATTACGAATTGGTGCCTCTCCAAATTCCCCGGATTTAGGCCCCAGTGACTATTTCCAAACCTAAAAAAATAGCTCGTTGGAAAGAGATTCAGCTTCAACAAAAAAATTATTGATCAAACAAATGCCTATTTTATGGAACTCGAAAATCCCATTTTTTTTGGAAGGGATAAAAAAAACTGGAGAAACGTTTGTATTGAGCTAAAAAAAAATTATGTTGAAAAATATTTTTTTTTTTCAAAAACAAAGTTTTATTGGAAAAGTCATGGAATTATAGGTATGCCCTCGTCTGCCTTAAAATATATATGGGTAAATTTAGTTTGATTCGAAAAATATTTTTTATTCTACGACAAAGGGCTAAAAGCGGAATGACGGTTAATTTTAATATTTTACTTTTAAAAAAACCGACCGTCGGTTTTTTCAAAAGAAATGCCGGTTTTCGGACACTAGTGCGCTAATAAGAAACAGACCCGCGCACTCACTAAATTAACGTTCTTGATTAGCAAAAGGATATTTCCTTATCACAAATATCGCAGTCAATATGACAGTTGTTAGGACTTTTCCTAAATTAACCCATAATCTGGATTCGAACTAAATCTGGTGTAAATTTCTACTGCAAACAAAGTCCTAAGCCGATCTTAATTGATGTCATAACATATTTTCCAATTAGATGGCCACTGAATCGCCGCCGCCTACAAATCAATTACCCTCCCTCGTTTTGTTTGCTGGTTTGTTCGCTTCTTGCTTCATCTTTTCTTTTGCCTTCTTCGGTGGCTTCGTTGCCGTCGCTGTTATTTGTGTTTGTGTAATTGATGTAATACGACACTGTGAATGTCAAGCGATCGGCAGTTGCCGCCGCTGCCGTCGTTGTTGTTGCTGTTGCTTTTGTTATACCGGCCGGCAGCAGCAAACAGCAGCTGTTATCTGGTCTGGCGAGTTTCGTTCGCTTGCCGCTGCTGCCTCTTTCGCGGCCAAACAAATTCTCACAGATTTGTTGTTATTCGTCATTGCGGCGCTGTTTACACATGTACGTCGTACTTAATACTTTGTGGTTTATTGTTGTTTTCGTTCGTGCTGTGTGTGTGTGTGTGCGTTTTCCTTCTGTTTGTTTTGTTTAACTCGCTCGCTCAATTGCCTGCGCCGCTAGCTTGCTTGTTTCTTGTTTGCTTCTTATTATTTGTGTCTGCCTTCGCTTGTTTCATTCGTTTATTTTGCGCATGATCTCATCGTCAAGAGCTCAGAGCGCGTGGAAATAAATTAATTGGACGGAGGTGCGTTCTGTAGAGTTGCTCTCCGTGCTCGCTCCATGAACTCTCTCAATTGGACTCTCGTTTTGTTTGATGGCAACAAACTGTTGCGCTCTTTGTGTGTTGTTGTAGTCTCCAAAAATGATTCACAATAAATAATTACGTTACACTCGTATCTACATACACGATCGTAATACTCACCGGCAGGCAGTGTTGCCGTTGTGCGACTAAAGTCGCTATTTTGAAACGTTTACCAAACTCAATCAAATTATGCGACTTTTCTTAATTTTGTGCGACTTTTCCTTTTTTGTAGCAATACTGAAATCGTATTTATCATAAACGGCGCTTGTGGTTCAAAATCGTTTTTTACTGGCCAAAATTCTGTAACATTCGAACCGGTAGAGATATTTTAGATTTTTTTTTTATATTCAACAGGTAACTCCTTATGCTTATATCCAGCTAGACTTTTGAGTTATTTTTTAATTGAGCTTTGAAATCTTCTTTATTTAAGTCAAAGAAGGACATATGTACATACATACGTCGATAAATAAACCATAATAATAATTTTTGAAAAATTTTAAGCTCATTTGTTTTGTTTCGGTTTTTTTGCTTTTACACATTGAACAGGGATTTACCGGCTCGAGACCTCTTGCATCTATATATAAATATACGGTGATCCATCTAGAGGTATTTTTTCAGAACAAAAAAAAATATAAAAATTCATATCAAGTGAGGTAGCCTTATTGGTAATTTGAAAGAGCATTAAATGGCATTTATTTTTTGAAAATAAAATTACCTTTAAATGTTGGCAAGCGTATTATGGAAATGAGCATTCGGTGAGAAACGGGTGATGAAACAGTGATAAGGCCCATTTGTAGCTGAACGGCAAAGTCAATAAAAGAAATCGCTGCATTCGGGCTGAAGAGCAACACGAAGAGGTTTAAGAGGTGCCTTAAACCCAGAGAAAACCAGGGATTGGTGCGGTTTATAAGCTGGTGGAATCATCGGTGCATATTTTTTCAAAAATGATGATGGCCGGAACGTAACCGTGAATGGTGCTCGCTATCGCGCCATGACATCGATCTTTATGCTACCTGAAATTGAAGCCCGTAATCTGGACGGCACTTGGTTTTAACAGGACGGTGCCACTTGCCATACAGCTGCTATGGATCTATTGATAGGTCATTTCGAAAAGCAGCCAATTTCACATTTTGGACTGATGAGTTGGCCGCCTTGATCGAGTGATATCACACCTTTAGACATTTTTCTTTGGGGTAACGTCCAAAGTCTATGCTGACAAACCAGCTCCGATTCAAGTTTTGGAAGCCAACATTACTCATGTCATTAAAGCCATATCGGTCGAAATGCTTGAACGATTCATCCAAAATTTGGTCCTCAGAATGGAAACCCTGAGGCGAAGTTGCGGCCAACATTCGAAGGAAATTATATTCAAAAAATAAATGCCATAAAATGTCCTTTCAAATTACCAATAAAGATTCCTCACTTGATTTGAATTTGTAATTTTTTTTTTGTTCTGAAAAAATACCTCTAGGTGGATCACTCATTAGAAAACAAGTTTTTAACAAAATGGCAAAGTGACATTGATTTTCGTGGCTGCATACTGTTTTTATCGCAATATCGTTTCCGTGATGACCTTTCTCACGAAAGCTTCGCAGCAATTGTTGAAAGGAAAACTGAACTCTCAAAGAAGAGGTTCGCACCAAACGTATGAGAATTACTGTTGTTAATCTCAATTTTCAAGTTTTCTTCACACAATTGCCTACGAAAATACAATTCACCTTTAGCACCTCTACAGAGTTTCCACATTTATAGGTTATGGTAGAGATGACGATCGTTGTTTTTGCTGTCGTGGTACATCTTCAGCAAACGTATGGGGACAAGCTGACGTTGCATCCACAACAATTTTGTGGACATTACCTGTACCCTTGCGTTTACCACAGCCGCAGTGACAGCCCTTGTGACGAGCTTCGGTGTTCTAGCGAACACGGTAGCGGGAGTGCACAACAACCACGGGCTTCTTGATGATCAAACTATCCTTAATCAACTTGCGGATGTTCTGGCGTAGTAAGCTGGTATTGGCGATTTCGTTAATTTCATTGGAATCCAACCAAACGTTCTTCAAGAAAATGTATGTCTTAAAACTACTATTACGAGGGCTGCTATATATAACTCTGACCTAATAATAAAAAAGCGAATATTTATCATCAAAATGGTTTTATTGTTTTTCAAAGTATTCTCCAGCATGATTTATACACTTTTGCATGCGCTCAAAACAATTGTCGAATCACTTTTTCCAGTCCGATTGAGACACCTCCAAAACGTGGTTTTTGAACGCTTCAACAGCATCTTCTGGCGAAGAAAATCTTTGACCACGCTTTTTTTCTAGATGTGCAGGAATAAAAAGAAGTCATTGGGCGCCAAGTTAGGGTTGTACGCGGATGACCCATCAACCCAGCATCTTCTGGCGAAGAAAATCGTTGACCACGCCTTTTTTCTTGATGTGCAGAAATAAAAAGAAGTCATTGGGTGCCAAGTTAGGGTTGTACGGCGGATGACCCATCAATCGACGTTTTGGCCGGTCAAAAAGGCGCTGGTTTGAGCCGATGTGTGAGAGCTCGCATTTTCATGGTACACAATGATTCGTCTTCTCTAATTCGTTTTTCGAATTTCTCCGAGGACTTCAGGCAAACAAATTGTAGTGTACCACTCAGAATTGACCGTCCTACGTTGCTCAAGCGGAGCAGTCGCCCCATGACCAGTTTTGCCGAAGAAACAGGCGACCATTTCTTTTGAAGTGCTTCTTCCACGAAGAACTTTCGTTGGATTTGGCTCATCTTTAAAGACCCACTCGGTCGCTGTTTTGTTTCGGACTCATACGCATAGATCCATGATTCGTCACCTGTGACAATCTTATAAACGTCTTTCGAAGCACCATGATCGTATTTTTTCAAATTTTCTTTGCACCAATCGACACGAGCCTTTTTTTGAGCGATTATTATACTGTGCGGGATCCAACGAGAACAAACCTTTTTTACGGCCAGGTGTTCATATAATATCGAATGAAAGAAATGCCCAAGGATGCCTTTATCTCACATTATGTCACATGACGATCTTGCATTATCAGTTCACGCACGGCATCAATGTTCTTTGGCACAACGGCCGTTTTTGGACGACCTTCGTCTTTGAGCGAGCGTCGGCCACGATTTAATTCATTAAACCAGTTTTTCACAGTGCTATGGATGGTGCTTCATCGCCATATAAAGATTTAAGGTCATCGATGCACTATTGTCGTGGTAATCCACGTTGAAAGTTGTGAAAAATGATCGCACGAAATGTTCACGAGTTAATTTAATTTTTTTTTGCCAAACTGATTTTTTCAAGTCACTGTAAACAACACAAATGATGGTCTTACGTTAAAACGTTCTGAGTGCGTTTATGCTAAAAAATGTCAAACTTTCCAATGGAAATAATGTCAGATGGCGCCAGGTAACACATAGTGTTGCCTTGGCCAAAACTGTATACAGCTGCCCTCGCAATTGGCATTAAAAAAGTATGTTTTTTTTAAAACCGAAATTCGAACGGTTATATTTTCTAAACTACAGTATTCTCTGCTAAAGTATCTCCATGCTTAATTGCCTTCCACGTCAATTTGCCTTAATTTCTGAAGCCCTCTTATTGTTTTCACTTTTTTAACACGAAAATTCAAGGTTACCTTCCTTTAATTAGCCAACGCATTTTGCCCTAAAACTCTAGACCATTAATCGTCTTTCTAAGCGACGCCATACAAAGCTTAAATTTGCGCAAATTTTTGCGTGGTGGTTTGGCGCTCTTATCCTAATAATCTTCAACCACAACTTTGGCCATTTAATCAGGTTTTAATACGTTTTTGTTTGTAAAAGAAACACATTTTATAAGTGAGTATTAAATAATCTCATTTTTTTACCCATATGAAGTAATTAACCGAATTCGTATAATTACCCAAATGAGGTAATTATACGAATTCGGTTAATCACATTTTCCAGTTAACTCATTTTCTGCAGTAACACGTGAGGTAATTAACCGAATTCGCATAATTACCCATGTGAGGTAAATTTGCGAGCCCCATGCATTACCTTATTCGGATAATTACCAAGAATTCTTGATTTTTAACGAGTTATTTAAGCGGGGATTGCTATCTGAGTTTATTCAAAAAAATTTGATATCTGCAACCTTGTCTGCTATACGGGCGCCACTATGTAAGTTTTATTGCAAGAAATCCCAGATTGGAAAGAAAGCTAAATTTCATGCATAAGATACAATTTTCTTAAAAACAAAAGATTTTCCCTGGAAAGTATTTTATTTTACTAATGCTATTCTAAAAAGCAAGCAAGACAAAATAGTAGCTGACATTTTGAAAGAATTTCCTTTATGTCGCTCCCAACTGTGCCACGATTACCTGAGTCTCCAGATGTCTTAGAAATCGATTTAATGACTTTTTCTACTGCCACCTTAGTAGCACTTTAATGTGCTGTTTATCTTTCTAGCCGACGTTATTCTCCTCTGGCGAACATGTGACGCGTTTCTGTTTCAATGGGAAATTTTGTTTATGCTTTTCGAATTCAAATAAATTTAAAAATAAATAAACTCTTTTAAGCAATATTTAAATCAACAACCGAGTATTTTCTGTGCAATCGCACACGATTTGCTTAGATGTTTCCCCAAACTTGAGAAGGTATCTAAAAAAAATATCACAATAAAGTTCTTGTTTATATGTGCGTCTAATTTCAAAAGAATTCTACAAATATTTAAACAATTGATTCAAAAATTCCAGCGTCGGTATGACATGATACGCCGACATGGCCAATAACGATCATTTGGCGAAGGTACCTTCAAGAAAATGTATACCGCAAGACTACGATCAATTGTGGGAAGGATTGTCTTTCTGTATACGATACATCTTCTAATAACCACGGTCCAGAGTAAATATGGGCGTTTTAAAGAAATTGGAACCGCCCGTATTATAAGTGCCTTTCCGATAGCACTCGACAAGGCTCCTTACCTAGTACTCGTGAAAAGCCAATCCAGCGCAACGCTTTGCAGCGGTTCTTTAGTATCCAACCTATTTGTGGTTACAGCTGCTCACTGTGTCCATGGACAGCTTCCGACGGATTTACGTGTAATCGCCGCCGCTCTTCCAACTAATCAAGAAAATGGCGTCGAACGGGAAGTTGACAGTTTCTGGATTCCATCCGACTATAAGCTGAATGAACATCATAGGAATGTAGCCGTAGTTAAATTAAGAGAACCCATGCCGCTTAGCCGAAAAATACATCCAATCAGAATGTGTAGAAATCCATTGCGAGCTAAGAATTTTAATGTTGTTGGTTGGGGCCATAGTTCTTCGAATACGCTTCACTTTAACAGAACACCCGTCAGGTCCATGGATACCTGTAAAGGACAAGTTCAGGATGAGACGAGCCAAGTTAGCGATACTTTAATATGTTTAAATCAACCTGGCAGTAAGGAGGCATGTGCGGCAAATTCTGGAAGCCCAGCATTGTCCGGTGGACAATTGTGTGCCATTGCTTCCGCGGACGTCGAGTGTACCGATGCGAATCAACCGGCCACTTATATCAGCATACCAGCTGTTCGGACATTTATTGATGATTGTATGAAAAATTAAATCAGTTTTATCTGTTTGGAATAAAAAAACGATTTGCGTCCAGAAACTATATTTTTCTTTTAATCTTAAGATTGTAGTCATACTGCTAGTACAAACTTGAAGTCTCCTTGCATACTCTTTAGAACCTGCGTATTTTTAAGGTAACATAACTTAAAGCGCGAGATCTTCTTCTTTGCTTATATTTAAGGTATATTGGAATGATAATTACTCTACTACAAAGGACTGTAACAGAAAAAAATGATTGAAATAAGTGCTTAAACAGTGATACCGACAGTGCATTTGCCTTTCCTCTTGTCCCATTATTTTCTCAAGTTCTTAGTTTTTCAGTTACCTGATTACTTTGCTCACTTACTTTCATACTCAACTACTTACTCTTACACTTACCAGTACTTAGCTAGCAGGCAAATTTGCAAGGGCCTTCTCATTCAAGACCTTATTTTCAGATCTAATACACATTCGTTAATGCCTTTTAAAATTAGGCATTCCAGAAGGCCTTCGTTGCACATAAAAAATTTCCCCGAACACATTCTAATGTCGCTTCCAAAATAAGGTCTGTTAGAATTCTAGACTTTAATTCTATACTCATTCGTTGGCGCATTATTTGAAAAGGCCTCCTCAAAGTCCAGCTAGAAGCCCTTGTGTTTAATCCTATACTCATTCTTCTAGAAGCACTTCCGTTTTTTATTGAGTAGAATTTGATACACATTCTTGGCTCCCTGCTTTTGGAAGGCATGCTAACATGTCTGGTGAACGAAGGCAGTATGAAAAAGGTTCATCACCGCAATGAGTAGTTAAGATTTATGAGTCATTAGACCTAACCACACAATTTGGTTTTGTGGGCCAGTACGTAGCATAGAAAATAGAAGATACTAAGTTCGAGTTTCAGCGGTAGAATAATAATTTACAATTTATTTTATTTTATATTTTTAACAGGCTTTATTGGAGACCATTTTTGCATACTTTTTAATAGAAGGGAGCAGGGATAGTCTTGCTCTGCAATCTAAACCTGTGCAAGCAAGAATTCTTCGAGCTCTCTAAAACGCTCTCTTCGTTGTTGTAGCAGCTACAATGTTTTTTACTGTCAATCTTTCTCAGGATGCGTTAATTCAGCTACATTGTCTAGGTTTAGGTACAGGAACCGAGTCAACTAAACAGGGTGGGTTCATAGTGACCTGGGAACTAAAGGCGTGTGCTTTGCTAAGCAGTTGAATTATGGCCTATTATGGCGGTTGTTCTGTTTGGTTGTCCCAATTCGAGCCCAATACGAACTGAGACGGCTGCACCATCCTGACTGAACTTAGCTGCGCCAGTTCGACAAGGAGAAAAGTCTTCTTGGGAAGACTTTTCTCCGTTTCTACAACTTTGAGGAGTTCACTTCGAGAACAATACTCACAAGGTGCGACTTTCTGGCCGTTTGCATCGTATCACTGCAAATGTTGTTAAGGGCTGACTTTTAAACACTATGAAAAGAGGTTATCTTTTATACCTAATGCAGGATCTCCATTTCAAAGTATATGATATCTCTTCGGACATGTCTAGGCGAAGGGTCCAACTCTGTTCGTATGATTTCTCTGATGATATTCCAGCAGGAACTGCTTACACACATTATGTTGTTTTTATCCTCCTCAAGAAGGTTATCCTGATGATGAGGCAGTCCATGTCTGTCCTTAGAGCGGCATTTAGACGCCTCCTCAACTTCTTCTATTCGTAGAAGGTCAGGCTGGACCCTTCCTTTCCTTACCGATTTACATACCAGCTCACATAAGTCTGATCAATCACTTTCTTACCCCACTTTACAAATTTCTTGCTGCCTGACTTATATACGACCTACCTTACTATACTTACTTACTCTTTCACTAACTGCCTTACCGACTTCCATACTCACGTGGCACTAGCTTACCTACTTAAGGTCTTCCTTGCCTAACTTTATGATTTCCTTGTTTACAGACATATTTACGAATAGCTTACTCCCTGCCTTACGCGTTTACTTACTTTCTCTCCAACTACCTACGGAATACCTTACTCGTTAACTTACCTCATCTCTACCTTTCTACGGAATACCTTACTCGTTACTTACTTTCTCTCTACCTACCTGTACAATACCATACTCGTTTACTTACTTTCTCTCTAATTTCCTTACTTACTGGTTTTCTTACCTGTCCTTTCAACTGGTGGTCTCATCTGTAACTGTTTACAGATGAGACCACTCTAAACTGTTAAATGTTCGGAGCGCTCTTATTTCCTGCAACCTGCCAGTATATTTTTAGCTTAACCCTATAACCTTCTCGAAATACCAGTTCGACATTCGAATGATTTTTATATCTGCTTCAATTTCCTGTAATCTCGGCCTTTTTCCTTAGGGTTTTCCCGACAGTTCCCCTTAAATGCCTCTTAGGAATATTCTGATCCTTCAGCAGGGCACGTTTTTAGACAAACCTGCGAATCTTTCAGTATTTCTGGGTGTATGGTTCTGACGCTTCGAAACCGTCGAACGTTTTTTATGGTGTCCTATCAAATATCGGATTTCAATGGAATAAAAATTCTTTTCAAACCCCTGAAAGAGAGAAGTTTTGTAAATGTTTTCAAAAATGCTGCTGCATTTGTTCCCCTAAAAATGATCGGTGATTTGGTTGACTTTTAATATTTTTGCGCTCCCTCCTATTTTGAACAAATAATTACTGAAGATGACGCTTCTACTGCAAATAGGGTTTTCCGAAATAGGGAGAACTTAAGAAAATATGTGTTATTTGCAATATTTTTTGTCAAGTTCGCTTGCCATAGAATGGAGACAAAAAATGTGTAAACAGTTGGTTCAAAAATTCTATTCACTGGCGAGCACCGAAATCTAAATAAAAGATGCAAGCATGCCTTCCACCTCAGTACATTTCGAGTCGATAAGTCTTCAGAAAATGAACCCAAAAATTAGCTCATCGCTTGTGGCGAGAATAATTCTCCTTTGCACGATTGTAGTAACAATTGCCAGTGTAGGGGTCTCGTCCGCGACAGTTAAGGGTGGCGAGCGTATTATAGGCGGCGAACCCATAAATATCGATAAGGCCCCCTACATTGTCCAGTTGAAAAATATCTACAATTTATTTTTTTGTGGTGGAACTTTGGTATCGGACCGCTTTGTGGTAACAGCCGCCCACTGCCTCAATGGCCATACATATCGTGGTATACGAGTAGTTGCGGGGGCTACTCTTATTGATGGAGGCGAACCTGGTGTTGAACGTGAACTTGAAGCACTTTGGATTCCACCCGGTTATAAGAAGGGCAGTCCACATATGGATGTGGCCGTTCTGAAGTTGAAAACTCCTTTAAGGCGCAGCAAAACCATACGACCTGTTAAGATGTGCGAGGCTCCACCACAAACGGGTAAAATGATACAAGTAACCGGCTGGGGTCGTACCGAACGCCAGGCTAACGCACATTCCAACACGTTGCAGTACATCGCAATACCGGCCATGGCAATGGACGAATGCATTCAGCGACACGAAAATATTGCGACCAAAATAACAGATACCATGTTCTGTGCCTCTCAGCCGGGCATTAAGGATTCGTGTGGCGGTGATTCTGGCGGACCTGCCCTTTACGAAGGCCGCCTGTGTGGCATTGTTTCATGGGGCAAAGGTTGTGCTAGATCTGATTATCCCGGGGTGTATACCAGCATTCCCACTGTGCGGGCATTTATTGATGATTGCATGAAAAAGTAAATGGTAGTGAAGGGTTATAAATAACATCAAGATTTTGAAATAAAGATTTTATTTGAAAATTAATGCTTTGTTTTTGGTCTAACTCTAGTATTTTTCATTTAAATTGTGCAAACATGCTGTAGTTATTTTGGGTTATATTAAAGAATCGTGCAGTTACCATTTGGGTACTGGGTGGTTCAAAGATAGACACGTTTATAATTAAGTATAAATACTTTCTTTTAAGGGTTATTTCATTTAGCAGCCAAACTGACGAGCAGTGCACACGATATATACTGCATCAAGAAACCTTAGGGCGTAAGAGATACACGAGATGTTTCTTATTGTCCTACAAGTGTCTCTAGCTATAAAGGAAAAAACATGAATCACTCGAAAAGCCATTTAAGAGATGAAATCTGAATAAACTTTGCCACAGAATATTATGCTGGACCAATTACACAACGTCCAGCATAATATTCTGTAACAAAGTTTATAGAGATTTCATATCTTTGTGCCATTTACAGTGGCAGTTCCCAAACTAGTAAGGGACGTTTTTAAAACACTACACCATCGCATATACCGAAATTGCCCAATTTTAACGGTATTGCTTATGAGGCCAATATAATAAATTGTGCCGAATGAGTTCAAGGTTTGTCCTCAATTGTGGCTTCAACAGCGGCAAACTTAAATTAGGCCAATCCCTGAGATGACCCTCTTGCGAAATATTTCCTTCGCAACTTCGAACTTTATGTCGCCTGTATAGCATGTAGTACCGTCTTCTTGGAACCACAGCTCGAATATATCGATGCTGTCGAGCTCTAACCACAGAAAGTTGTTAGCACCGCTCAACGTCCATCACGGCTGTCGGCAAATAAGGTGCGGTGAAGCCGACATGCCTCACAATTCTTAATCACTGTTAATGTGTCATGCTTTATCCAATACTTTTGGCTTGTGTTCGCACCAATAACACGAAGTTTACTGGTAGACAACAAATTGTCGCCGTGAACATAATTTTGTTCCCAAAACCAGCATCATTTCTTGCAATCGTTAAATTTTTGCATACGCACTATTGAATGTGGTTGGAGGTCGAAATTCAGCCACAAATTAAGCCCGAATGTCGTCTTTTTTGATACTAACCGCTGCGGCGACCTGTCTAATTCTAAACGAGGGTATTTACGCTCAAGCTTTTCCGTTGCACTTTAGCTAGGATGATGGCAGACCTAGGGACGATATTTGTGTTGCGTATGTGTAGCGATGCTTAATGAAATGGCAAACCTTGTTTATTGAATGACTTGTAACTTTCAAAACTTCTAAAATATAATAATTTGAAACGCTATCTCATCTTTCGATACACGCAGAGAAAAAATATGGTTAGTATATGGTCACGTCAATAATATGTTCTCCGCAATAAAATTATGGTCGTTTTAACCAAACCTCTCGCAAAATAGTCATTGTTTCGTTGGTTGTGTGGCAAGTGGCACCACATATCGTTCAGGTCCATATTCCTAATTTCTGGCCACAAGAAGTCCTTTATCATCATGGTATAGCGAACACCATTACCGGTAACAGCTGAGCCAACCTCATTTTCGAGGAAGTACGGATCGATAACGCCGCCAGCCCATAAACCGCACGAAACAGTCAATCTTTGTGGATGCATCGGCTTTTCAACAATCACTCGTTGATTCTCGTCTGCCGAAATGCATCAATTCTGCTCCTACGAATCCACTGTGGACACATTTGTTCGATTATGACGCCCAAAAAATAACGAAGTTCACGAAATGCATTTCGATTTTAAGGCCCATTTTCGTAAAAAGCTCCTACAATCTTAAGGCGCTGCTCAATTGTGCATCTCTCGATGGTTGAATTTGCCAAACTCTGAATCAAAAAAATGTCAAATTAAGTGGGTGTGCAGTATGAGTGCAGTGCGTCGGATTCTTATTGTGTTCGGTGAAAAACGACTGCCTGAAGTTCTCGTTAAATGTGAAACTTTCTGCTCTGACATTTCCACTACTTCCACACTACGTGTTGCCTGGGTCCATCTGACATTTCCATTGAAAAGTTTGACATTTTTTAGCATAAACTTACTAAGAACGTTTTGACGTACGACCATCATTTGTGTTGTTTACAGTGACTTGAAAAAAATAAATTTGGCAAAAAAATGGAATTAACTCGTGAATATTTTCGTGCGAAACTTTCGACGACAAGAGTGCATCGATGAACTTAAATCTTTGTATGGCGATGAAGCACCATCCTATAGCACTGTAAAAAACTGGTTTAATGAATTCAATCGTGGCCGACACTCGCTCAACGACGAAGGCCGTGAAGGTCTTTCAAAAACGGCCGTTGTGCCAGAGAACATTGATGCCGTGCGTAAACTGATAATGCAAGATAGTCATGTGACATACCGTGAGATAGAGGCATCCTTGGGCATTTCTTCCACCAGTATACATTCGATATTGCATTAAAATCTGGCCGTAAACAAGGTTTGTTCTCGTTGGATCCCACACAATTTGACAATCGTTCAAAAAATGGCTCGTGTCGATTGGTGCAAAGAAATTTTGAAAAAAAATACGATAGCAGTGCTTCAAAAGACGTTTATAAGATCGTCACAGGTGACGAATCATAGATCTACGCGTATAAGCACGAAACAAAACAGCAATCGACCGTGTGGATCTTCGAAGATGAGCCAAATCCCACGAAAGTTATTTGTGGAAGAAGCACTTCGCAAATGGTCGCCTGTTTCTTCGGCAAAACTGGTCATGTGGCGACTGTTCCGCTTGAGCAACGTAGGACGGTCAATTCTGAGTGGTACACCACAATTTGAAGCCTTCGGAGAAATTTGAAGAACAAACAAGAGACGACGAATCATTGTGCAACATGACAATGCGAGCTCTCACACATCGGCTCAAACCAGAGCCTTTTTGACCGGGCAAAACGTCGAATTGATGGGTCATCCTCCGTACAGCCCTGACTTGGCATTCAACGACTTCTTTTGATTCCCGCACATGAAGAAAAAAAATGAGTGGTCAACGATTTTGGTCACCAGAAGATGCTGTTGAAGCGTTCAAAAACCATGTTTTGGAGGTGTCTCAATCGGAGTGGAAAAAGTGCTTCGACAATTGGTTTGAGTGCATGCAAAAGTATATAAATCAAGCTGGAGAATACTTTGAAAAACAGTTTTGATAAATATTCGCATTTTCATTATTAGGCCAAAAATATATATAGCAGCCTCGTACAAATTTGTCTGAACATTTCCTAATTTGGTGATTCTATATCTAAATTTTAAACAAGGTTGCCCATGACGTAAAGTCTTAATATACCTAAAATAACTTAGAATTTCTTTTGTACTTTTTCTTTCAAAGAATCAACGTCAACTACAAAACAAGCACGTTTAGCGCTTAAAAGCATTGAAACAATAACCCAATACATTTTTCGTCAAAAGATAATGTTTAAACAGTTGGTCCACATAAACGATTGCAATTCTAACCATCGACAAGCAGCTAAAGTCTCAAGCATTTTATCCAACACAAATCATTTTGAAAATGAAACCTCAAAGTATACACTCGGTTTTAGACAGGATCAGTTTCCTTTATCTGCTCGTTGCAGTGTCGGTTGCCAGCGCGAGCAGTGAAACCAAAAATGCTACCGAAACGGGTGGAGTGCGTATCATAGGCGGTCGCAAAATATCCATTGATAAAGCTCCCTTCATGGTCCAGATCAAAGATAATTTTGGCAATTTCATCTGTGGTGGCACTTTGGTATCCGATCGTTTTGTGGTTACAGCCGCCCACTGTTTTAATGGCCACTCTCAAAAAACCATACAGGTTTTTGCTGGAGCCACTTTAGTGAATGGCGACAAGTCGAAAGTTATGCGTAAAGCGGAAAACTTTTGGCTACCGCCGGAATATAAACTCGGCAGTCTTCATATGGATGCGGCTGTCATAAAATTGAGAAAACCCTTTAAGATTTCAAAAACAACGCGTTCGATAAAAATGTGTAAAACCTTACCGCAGGCTGGTGAGGAACTTAAAGTCTCAGGATGGGGTGTTTCCAGTCGCTCCGGCCTATCGCTTGCCGACCATTCTAATGAGCTGCGACAAATTGTAGTAAAGGTGGTGTCCCAGGACGAATGCATTCAGCGTCACAAGAATACTGAGATGAAAATCACAGAGTCGATGATGTGTGCCTCTGTACCGGGTGTCAAGGATGCCTGCAAGGGAGACTCGGGCGGTCCCGCCCTTTATCAGGGCAGACTGTGTGGCATTGTGTCGTGGGGAAAAGGCTGCGCAAGAGCTGATTATCCAGGTGTTTATACTAGTATTCCAGCGGTACAGAAATTTATTGAGGAATGTTTGACAAATTGAATAAAGTTAAGCTTGACTGCAATAATTTTAAATTTTTTTTTTTAAATTGGTGTGAATAAATATCTTCTTTAATTATGACCTTGAATCATCTTTCGTGAAAGCGCAAGCGTGGTTGTTTGTTTAAGTAAAGCTCTATTTTTATATCCTCCACCGAAGAGGGGATGGTTAACATAAATAATTACTCTGGGACCCTATGAAGTATGTACAAGGGGTGGACCAACTTGAAAGCATGATGTTAATTGTTAATGAAACAAAAAGTTTTCCGAGAATTATCTTAATATTTTTCATTATCTGGGAGAAGGATCTATGACAATGATGTGTGATACAAAATATCGTCCTAATGCTCGCCACAGCTTAGGTGTCATACCTATATCCGATGGTCCATATTTTCAATGACTCTCTGACTAATGGAGGTTCAATTTCGTTCTTGTCCCAAATAACCTCATTCTTTAGCTCTTGAATTGTTCTTGGCTTATTGAGGACACTTTTTTTATCCCCAAAGAAGTTCCACGGTGTCAGATCACATGATCGTGGCAGCCAATTAACTTCGCCACGACGTGCGATAACCCGGACATTGAATTTCACGTGAAAAAGAGTCATCGTTTCGTTGGCTGTGAGCTAAGTGGCATCATCATGTTGAAACCACATATCGTCCAGGTCCATATCCTCAATTTCTGTTCAAAAGAAGTCCATTATCATCTCTCGTTAGCGAACACCATTTATTTATTCACCGAAACTGCTTGGCCGACCTCATTTTCAAAGAGGTACGGCCCGATGACGCCGCCAGCTCATAAACCGCACCAATCTGTCACTCTTTGTGGATGCATCGGCTTTGGATTCTCGTTTGCCCAATTGCGGCAATTCTGCTTGTTAACTAATCCACAGAGGTGAAAGTGGGCCTCGTCGCTGAAGCTGGTTTTCTTTGAAAAGTCACCATTCAATTGTGTCTGTTCAACCTACTATTTGGAATATTGTAAACCTCTACATGATTAAACTCGTCAAATACTGCAACATAGAAGTGTCAAATTAAGATGGGCAAAAATCTTGACGTTCAGGTGTAACTCACAACTAGTATCATGCATTATGGTTGGACCACACTTTATTAATGATCTTTGTAAAATCTAGCCATGCCCGTCCTTCCGTCCATCCCTCCGAGCATCCGCGAGTCTGTTAAAATTACGGTCTGTTAAAATTACGCGAGTCTGTTAAAATTACGATAGCGATCAAATGAATCAACCTAGGATCCGGAAATTGGGCACGATGATGTCTAGCTGTTTAGTATTGTATATGGGCAAAAGCGGCCCAGGGGAAGAAAAGTTTCCGTTTAAGGAACTTAAGGTACCTCGATAAAAAGTAGGTTTTTTTTGAGCATTCGCTTAACGAATCTTAGTTGTTTATGGCTTGAGAATAGTTAAAAAGGTTATTAATAGTTGGGATGCACCTAATACCTCAAAAAAGTGCATAGTTGCTGGACGTTTTGGCTAATATGGCCCAAAAAATGTCCCATATGGTCAAAACGGGCATTCAACAGTCAATATTGACATATGATTACTCAAATGTAAACAAATTTAGCTACGAATCCAAATAAAAAGTAATTTCAAAGTTTTGATTCAAAATTTGGAGCCAACGGGGCCGAAAGGGCCAAAAAACGAACCATTTTATTTTATGGTTTTCCATTAAGGACATTTCATTTAAGGACAATTTTATATATTTTAATAAAACACAGAATATTTAAGATATAGAGTTCAAATTTATTCCAGGTGTAGCGCAAATGTTACATTTAAATAATGAAATCCAATTTTGGGCATATGACCACCACGAGTCCGTGTACAGAGATCTATTCTTTGAACCCAATTTTCCACCACTCTTGCACACATTTCGGCCGGAACGTTGTCAGTTTTGCGTTGGATGTTGTCTCTCAGCTAGTCTAAAGTTGTTGGCTTGTTGGCATAGACCAGTGACATGATGTGGCCCCAAAAAAGAAATCTCGAGATAAAAAGTTCACTGAATTCGCCTTTAGGTAAATCGATTGTAACGCGTGCTGTAACTGACCACCGACTCAGAATATCGACAGTAATTTTTAATGATTTCCAAACGTTGCTCGTAAGTGAACTTTATTATGATAAAAATCTTGACTTCAACTAGCGTTTTGACATTTAAAGATTCGAAATTTTTATGTCCTTATGGGACACCGTATATAAGGTTCGGCCTGGCCGAACTTAACGAGGTTTTGACTTGTTTTTGTTTCTTTCGTTAGCTTTCGATATATCTTGTATGCGGCTTTTGTTGGTACGCCCTGCAGCGTTGCGTTATGGGCAGCTTTCTTTGCTGATGCAGCTTTTTTAATACGTCGTCGTACCAAAGGTTTTGTGGGAGTGGTGTTCGCTACTCTACAGTTCTTTGGCAATGTTCGCCAGTAAGAGGGAAATGTTTTTTTACACATCCTTTATGGGGGGTAGGGTGATTTTCGAGGCATTTTGAATTATCTTTGGTTGCTGTCCCAACCGCCTTTTCGATTTCTAACTTTCTCTTTGAATTTAAGGAGACGGAATTGGCTACACCTAAATAGGTGCGTACTTTTGCCGGCAATCATTAAAATCTACGGTGGTCATCATATTTCAAGAAATATAAAATTCAAAGTACACATGCAAAAATGCGTATCTTTGGACATACTTGACGATATGATAATGTCAGTCTTATAAACACTAGAGTGATGAAGGGTATCATCCCTCTAGTGTATGAAAGACTGACATTATCTGTACGGAACTGGAACAAAAACCAATTAAATAATGTTTCTAGTGTTTCTATTTATAAGTATAACCTGGCCCGATGTTCCTAAAATTCAAAGTGTGAGAGTGACATTAAGTGTCCACTTTGTGTTATTCTTTTGACGACTTAAGCGTCTGCCTTATATGCAACCTTGCTGCGTCATCAGTTTACAATTTCTAAGAAACAGCCTGACCCAGAGCGTACAGAGAATGACTATGTACTTAGTTGGGACATAAATATGTACTGTTACAATATTGAACACACCCATTTCAATAGTAGAACTGAACATACCCCGTTAATGTCATATTGGTTTTGAAAGCTAACCTCAATAGCGTTAGCCTGTGACGGGGTTTTAAAATTGTTTCGACTTACATCATGGAGTGGTCAGATAATGAGAACCGTATCGCTGTAATAGCGCTTTTCAAGTGTGAAATGAAAAAAAGCGATATTTTCAAAACGCTCCGGCCACTAGGAAGCTGCATGTTCGTCTACCGATAAATAAAGCTGTTTGAGGAGACTGGAGATGTAAAAGACCGCCACCGGTCGGACCGCCTACGCTCTGTTCGAACACCGCATGTCATCAAAGCCGTTAAATCAAGAATTCACAGAAATCCGCTCCGAAAACAGAAAATCATGGCCCGTGAGATGAATGAATATCACGCAAAAGTCCAGGAGTCGAATCATTAAAAAAGACTTGCAAACGTCTTTTGGTGAAGCACGCTGATAACACTGTGGAACATTTTTGGGGTTATTGTCTGGGGGGTGAGAAATTCCAAGTCAGGGTGATGGTACTAGGTCAGTATATTAAAACCCTCAAAGGGTTTTGCGTTCGTATGTGCCAGTTTTTTTTATGACCTTTTACATTTTTTCCTTATCTTGATGTTTTTTCGCTTAGTTGTAAAATGTTGGCAAAAACGTAGTTTGACATAACTCGAGAACGACTAGTTCGATTTTGCTGAAATAAATTGAGAAAAATTAATAATTACATTTTCTTTAATCCATTAATATACTGTTTCTCTACCAAATCAACATTTTTGCAATTAGAAATAAATTTATGAAGAAAATTTTGCCAAAAAAAATTTTTTTTTTTTAAAACATATAAATCCCAAACGGAAAAACGTGTAGAGTCTTATAACTTTCACGTAAAGTCACATAACCTATAAACAAAATGCGACATAGATCATAGAAATCGATTAACGCGTACTACTTTTGTCTACAATTAAGTGAAGTTACTTAATTGTAAATAAAAGCAGAACGCGTTAATCTATGATCTATGTCGCATTTTGTTTATAGGTTATGTGACTTTACGTGAAAGTTATAAGACTTTGAGGGTTTTAATATACTGACCTAGTACCATCATCCTGACTTGGAATTTCTCACCCCCCAGATTGGCTGTTGTACTGTGTAACTTGCACATAAAACTTTTGTTCATCGATGAAAATATATTTACCGTTCAGGAATAATTTAACACGCAAAATGATAGAGTGTATGCACGCAGAAAAAAAATATGGTTGTGGTGACAATATTCAAAGAGGTATATGGTTGTGGTACAACAATATTATGATCCTCAACAATAGTATGATTCAAATACAACCATTCTATGATCCTAACAACAATAATATGATTCACACATAACCATACTATGATTACCACAAGCTTAGTATGATTCACACTCAACCATACTATGATCTTCATAACCATAGTATGGTCCTCACAACCATAGTATACAGTATGATTGCCGTAATAATATTATTGTTAACATAAAACGCAAAACACAATACTTTTGTTGCACCAACCATATATGTATTGTTGCTATAACCAAATTTTCATTTTTAAATTTGGCAATAATACTATTGTTACATTTCAACAATATTAATATTGCAGCAATTATACTATTGTCAAAACTTAATTCAGTTAACAATGCTATGGTTGCGACGAACATACTTTTATTGCGGAGAACATATTATTGCCGTGACCATGTAGTAAGCATGTTTTTTTCTCTGCGTGTGCGCGGTCATCTAAGTAAGGAAGCATCTGAATTGATCCCAAGGGTGGAAAAGGGTCATCATTTAGCTTCAGTCATGGTTTTGTGTGGAGTCTCTTACGATGGGGTCACTGACCTGCATTTCTGCTAACAAGGAGTCAAAATATCGGCCAAAGTTTACCAAGAAACCGTGTTGGAAGCTGCTGTGAAGCCTTTTAACAATTCACTATTCCAAAACCAGCCGTGGACCTTCCAGCAGGATTCCATAAGGCTAAAACGTCCCAGGTCTAGCTTCGAAACAATTTGCCATCGTTCATTTCCTCTGAAGAATGGCCCTCAGGCAGTCAAGATTTGAACCCGTTGGATTACAAATTGTGGACGGTTTTAGAGGACAAGGTTTGTCACTACATTGGATTGGATTGGATACCCCAACATTGGATCCCTTAAGACTGCTTTGGTTCGAGCTGTGGCCAATTATCCAATGGACGAGGGTCGTGCAGCTATTGACGATTGGCCAGTACGACTTAAGGCGTGTGTAAAGGCAAAAGGCGGACATTTCGAATAAGTAGATTATCTTTGGATCAATAAATATATTAAAAAATATTTGGTCCAAAAAATTGAGTACTTTTTATTTTACAGCATAAAACGTGAGCAACCTTATTTATGTCCCTACTAAGTAATTTTGTGGGGTCGACTTTTATAATACAATTAGACCCAAAATTTGGGTACTAATTTCCTTCTTGGTTTAGGGTGTATTTTCGTGGGTCCTAATGTCATACCGCCGTTTTACTTATTTAAAATATATCAGTTATACTATTATTGCAAAAGATTCAAAACAATAACATTGTTCCTAAAACCATATTTAATTTTATTAAAATTACAATAATGCGGTATGGTTGCCGTAATCATAATATTGTTAACATAAAACCAAAAAAATATATATTTATACTGTTGCTTTTAGCATATTTTAATTTTTAAGTTGACAAAAATACTATTTTTACATTACAACAATATTAATATTGCGTCAATCATACTATTGTCAAAATGAAATTTTAAAACATTAATACAGTTGCGACGAACATACTTTTATTGCATTATGTATTTTATTGTTGCCGTGACCATATGATAACCATATCTTTTCTCTGACTGTTGATGGCTTTTTTTATCTACTTCTCGCAAGTGTTTATCAGAAACTTTCATTAAGAGATAACAAACAAAAGACGCTTCTTTCAAAACCTAATTTCAAGGACGCTAAGTAAATTTTTTTGGTGTCGAAAACAACCCACGCAAAAGGTTTTCCCGATATTTAGAACACAATGCAACGTAGCCTTTTATTTAAAAGCTTATATTTTCATAGAATTTTAGGCGTATTTGCACAATTGTTTCTACACCAAAGTCTTCTCGCTCAGATTCGCTTTAAAAGAGAAAAACTTTCGTTTGACTGTCGATCATTTTGTTTTTAAGCCCCGACCGCAATGTTCACACCGCGCAGCCATACGATTTTGACACAGCTAGTCCTGCTGGGCACAATTGCATTTCTACTGATTTCTACAGCAGAGAGTGCCCCTTCGAAGGGATCAGAAATTGCTAGGCCCCCTAAGCACGTACGCATTGTAAATGGAACGGTTATACCAATAGAAGATGCTCCTTATATTGTTCAAATAACGGATCCATTCGGCTATTATTATTGTGCCGGAACCTTAATATCGCCACAGTATGTGGTTACAGCCGCTCATGGTTTAAAGAGCCTTTACAAAGAATCACTGCGCATTACGGCCGGTGTCAGCAAACAAACTGGAAACTACAATGTAGAGAGACATGAAGTCGAAAACTTTTGGCTGCATCCTGATTACGTGCCTAATAGTAACGACCATATGGATGTTGCAGTCATAAAATTGCGGCGGCCAATAGCAATTCCAAAGGACAGTAAAACTATAAAAACAATCGAAATGTGCAAGAGGCCTTTGAAGGCTGATGACAGTATACAAGTGGTGGGATGGGGCAAAACAAGTTTCGAGTCGAATAGACTATCAAATGATTTGATGTCCATTATAGTTCCGGTAATTTCCAAAAAGGAATGTCTGCAGATGACCGAGGGCTCGGACATTGAGGTAACCGAAAGCATGGTGTGTGCCGGCAAGCTCGGTTACCAGGATGCTTGTCAAGGTGATTCTGGTGGTCCGGCCGTGCGCAGAGGTAAATTGTGTGCCATTGTGTCATGGGGCGTGAATTGTGCGGACGATGAATATCCCGGCATTTATACTAGCATTCCAGTGGTCCGTGATTTTATTGATAAATGCATGAAACTATAATTGTATGTAAATTATGTCTTAATTTTTGTGGAATATAATATAGAATAAAGTTCATTTTTATCTATTTTTGTAACATAATTTGAAATATTGTTAAGGGCGGCTTTTTCTTGAAGCCGTGTACAAATTCTGTGCAAAAGCCGTCGTCGTTACTGGCTTCTGTCCATGAGTCATGACCTGGTTGGGCTCATACCTATCTCATAGGCATTGTTTTGTATCTATTAATTCTACTAAATATGATGCTTACTTAGCTAGGTCTGGCACATTACGCAGTATATTATGAAAAGAATTTGTTCAAAGTTGTCCATTCTTAATCATTCTGCCAATTTTGAGGTTAATGCGTGTGCACGTGATGAACATGAATTGAATATTATTTATTTTTTATATTTCGCTTTTTAAATAAATTATTGCAAAATCAAGTAAATAAACATTACTAAATATCGAGTTGAGAAATTGTGTGCTCTAGTCAGGACTATTCAGTAATCTGGACAATGCTCGGAACTATATCTGTCCGGTTTAGAGCGGTTATACTTATGATATCAGAAAATTAAAGCTCGCACAAAATCGTTAAACTCTTTGCTCAGGAAGTATGTCGATAATCCCAGCAGAACATTTTTTAAAAATGTTTTTGCCTAGTTTGCCAAATGTAGGGGTTGTCTTTTAATGTTGTTCTTTGTATCTTCGGTGTTTACAGTCAGGCGTTAATCGATGTTTTTGTCTTGAATAAACCAATTTTTCTGTTTTTAAAGTTATGGACCGAACCGCCTTTTTCAACTTACCCATCATATCTCAGCTTATACAACAAAAATTATCAAAATTAAGGTAAAATGAAATAATGAAAATTTTAATCAACCATATTTCGACCTGATTCAAGTTGGCTGCATTTTTGGGCGGTTCTCAAGTTAAGCGAAAACGTGGTCCATGCGTTGCTCATTGGTGACCGCCATGGCAAATTCATGTACAACATGAACAAAAATACTCTGTAACATTGTTTTCCTATTAAATCTGCCATGGCGGTCAGCGACGAGCAGCGCATGGACTGTAAATGCCAAAGATATAAAGAATAATGTAAAAGCACTTAGGGATCGTTCGGCAAAAAAATATAAAAAAAAAATTTGAATATAAACTACTACTCTATATTCGAAGGTGTATGGTGAACTTTTTGTTTTACCTGTTAGGTAGTACGCTCTAATGTCCCCAAGTATTAGTAGGCATTTTTTGGCCCCTTGGTACAATGGCCACGCCTATATTTGGGACGTTTAATGGCTCTACACTCACAACTTCAAATCATTACTATTTTTCTAATTGAATTATTACAGATATAAAGTGGAAATGGCCAGGACTTCCTCAAAGGGCACCATTCCCCCTTTGCCTAATTTCGTATATATGTAATACGAACCGATCCGCAACCATAGGGCGGGCATACCAGATATAATTTCGTTTATACTGAATCGTGCTTTTAACGGACAAATGGTCAGACGGACATGTTTATATCGTCTTAGAATTTTAAAACGAAAGTCAAAAGGTAGTAATGACGGCTTTTAAACAGAATTTTTACACCGTTTCGAGTAAATCCGCCCTTAACAATATTTGAAATTATGCCACGAAAATAAAAATAAATAAAAACTTTATTCTATATTATATTCCACAGAAATACAAACATGATTTTCAAACAATTACATTTTCATGCATTTATTAATAAAATCACGGACCACCGGAATACTGGTGTTAATGCCTGGAAATTCATTGTCCGCACAATTTACGCCCCATGAAACAATGGCACACAGCTTACCCCTGCGCACGGCCGGACCACCAGAATCACCTTGACAAGCATCCTGGTAACCGAGCTTACCAGCACACACCATGCTTCGCGTCAGCTCCAAGTCCGCGTCATCGTGCATCTGCCTGCATTCCTCCTTGGAAAATACCGGAACTATGATGGACCGCAATTCATTTGACAGTCTATCAGCTCCGTAGCGTGTGTTGCCCCATCCCACCACTTGTATACTGTCGTCAGTTCTCAAAGGCTTCTTGCACATTTTGATTGTTTTTATAGTTTTACTGCCTTTTGGAATTTCTATTGGTCTGCGTAATTTTATGACTGCAGCATCCATATGTTCGGTACTATCGGGCACATATTCAGGGTGCATCCAAAAGTTGGCAACTTCATGTCTCTTTACATTGTAGTTTCCACTTTCTTTGCTGACACCGGCCGTAACACGCAGTCCCTCTTTGCCGATGCCTTGCAAACAGTGGGCGGCTGTAACCACAAACTGTGGCGATACCAAGGTTCCGCCACAATAAAAAATGCCATGTTCATCAGTTAGTTGAACAATCCAAGGAGCATCTTCTATGGGTATAACCGTTCCATTCACAATGCGCACGTGGTTGCGGGGCCTAGCTCTTAGTGGTCCCTTCGATGGTGCACTCTTTGCTGTAGAAATCAGTAATGCAATTGTGCCCAGCAGGATTAGCTTTGCCAAAAACCTCGGGTTGCGCGATGTGAACATTGCAAGCGGGATTTTAAAACGAAATGATCGACAGTTAAACGGAGGTGTGTCTCATTTAAAGCGAATCTGAGCTAGAAGACATTGGTGCAGAGACAACTGTTCAAATACGCTTTAAATTTCATTGAAATTGAAGTTTAAAAATAAAGCGCTGTGCTCTATTGTATCGTAAAAATTGTTTAGTCTTTGTGTGCAGATTGGAAAACCCCCTCTGCGTGGGTTGTTTTCGACAAAACAAATTCGACTGAGTTTCAGCCCTTGAAGCGTCTTTTCTAATCTAATCTACGATAAACGATTGTCAGTAGCCGCAATAAAAATCCATCTAATGTGATCTAAAATATTAAAACTTCACTGGCCATTAATTTCTTTTCAACGTGAGAGCCTGGTCTTAAAGAGTTTGGTTTTTCTTTCAAAAATTGCTGCGAAGCTTTCTGATGATGGTCGTCACTGACGTGAAATCGCCATAAAAGCAGTGTGCAGACACAAAAATTAATTTCACTTTGCCATTTTGTTAAAAACTTGTCTTCTATTTAAATATTGATACAAGAGGCCTTGAGCGGGCTAAACCCTGTTCAATGTGTAAAAGCAAAAGACCGAAATCAAATAAACGAGCTATACATATATCCAGAACATCCAGAAGTTCAAGGCTAGTGTCAATAAAAATCAATACCTCTTTCCCCCCTCCTATTCTTTACTTTCCACTCGCCAACGCAATGCACCGCATGTATAGGGGGCATTCCCTGAGTATTGGCAATTTAAAAAGAAAAAAAATACTTGACCAAAAAGGTCGAATAAAAAAAATAAAATTAAAGACTATCAATAATATACAGTACTTATACATCAATAAATATATTGAAAAATATTTGGTGCAAAAACATTCAGTACTTTTTATTTACAGCATAAAACGTGTGTAACAGTATTTATGTCCCTACTAAGTAGGGTGTTACATTAGGATAGTAGGAACTAAGATATGATGGGTCAGTACCAGAATGGGGTACTTAAAATCGGTGACTTCGAAAACATCGATGTATCACACTTTAAGATCCAGCTGTAAATGTAAATGCAGATATAAAAAAAACGTAATCCCTACGTTCGACCAAAAAAATATTTTTTTTTTCGAATTATACTTTTTATTCAAAGGTGTACGGTGACATTTTTTTGAGGTACGGCCTAGGGGACATTTCGTCACAAACCTAAATATGAACCTTTAATTTAGTTGTAGGTCAATTTTGGACTCGGATAGGCCTATATGGTCTTGGGCTCAAGTAACTGCCCATTTGACTATGGGTATAAGTATAAAATTTCACCAGAAATATGAAAATAACATAAATTCTGGGATTGTACATGATTTGGGGCCTCAAGCTATGGGTTTATAGTCCCTGAGGTGCCTAATAATAGATCCTTTCCAGCATGGACATATAGGTACTCAGAAACAGTGGAATTTTCTTAACAATCTGAATATGACATTTATTTTCCGATTTGACTGAATTGCATGCGTTACCAAGGGGCTCCTAATATTTGGGGACATACGAGTATACTTAAACGGTGCAATCGTCTCAAAAATCAAAATACGGAACTATATTTAAGATTTAAACCAATTTGGAATTTCGACCGGCACATACAGGCCCTAGAAGCACAAATATTGGCCACAACGTACTACAACGCAAGTTATGGTGGAGATTGCAAAAGTTTTAGCCTGACCGAACTTAACAACGGTTTGACTTGTTATTTGTAAATAAAAAATTTTAAAAACAAACTGCTTTGGATTTTGAAACCAAACTATTTCAAATAAATTTATCACTTCTGTTTTATTTAAACAGATTTTTTCTTTTAATTATTAAATTAATCTTAATATTTTAAATTTTAAGTATTTTGAAATAATTTGCAAAAAAATATCTCTTACAGCATAACCCAATCCTAATAAATAAATTTGGGATCATCATATGGTTGAGTGGAATGCTTGTAGGCATGATAACATGGTTGCGTGGGAAATAAACTATTGTTGTGGGAATCATAACTTGATTGTATGTAAAATATACTATGGTTGTGAGGATCATTAAGAGTGTAACCTATTACGATTGTGGGAACAAAGTAAAGTTGCGGGTATCATAATATTGTTGTGCAACAACCATATACCTCGGACATAGTATAGTTGCGGGGATCATAATATCGTTGTGCCACAACCATATACCACAAACATACTTTTTTTTCTCAAGTGCATACAAAATAATGTCCCAAATTAATTTTTGATCGGTTAGACCCCATATTGAGAGGTACATTTGGGGCCTATTTTCTTACTTTGTTGTTAAATTCATTTTGTAACACATACATGGAAATTACACTCCAAACCGAAAAATGTAAATAGACCCCAATTTTATACTGAAAACAACAACTCGTTATTTAGGGGCATATTTGCCTTTTTTGGGATGTATTTGCATACCTTCAAATAACCACTACGAAATTAGGCCCCCAATAACATTTTTGGGGCCTATTTTCATTTTATGTTTGGGGTATAATTTCGTGGGGTCAAAATATCTCTCTTATTGTAAATTTTCTAAAATTATCCAATTTATACCACGAAGTGTAAATTTTCCTATTCATACTTATATAGTAACCCCTAAGTTTATATCTTTTATAATATTGTATATATATATATAATAATCGTATTCCGTATTCATATAATAGTTTCTATACCCATTTTTCTAACTCACGGACATATATTTTGTTAATGTTATTTCTGTTATAATTATATTGAGCTGAAGGCCTGCGATGCTATTGCTCATATTAAAATTTAGTATATAATTTGTAATTATATGCTAAATAAATAAATAAAAATAAAATAAAAAATAAAATTTCGTGGGGTCTATTTTCATATAACAATTAGACTCCAAATTTGGGGACTAATTTACTTTTGTTTTGGGGTGTATTTTCGTGGGTCCTAATGTCATATCGCTGTTTCACTTATTTAAAATATTTCAGTTCTACTATTATTGCAAAAGATTCAAACCAATAACATCGTTCCTAAAACCATATTTAAATTTATCAAAATTACAATAATGCGGTATGGTTGCCGTAATCATAATATTGTTAACATAAAACCAAAAAAAAATATATTTATATTGTTGCTTCAAGCATATTTTAATTTGGGAACATAGTATAGTTGCGGGTATCATAATATTGTTGTGCAACAACCATAAACCTCGGACATAGTATAGTTGCGGCGATCATAATATCGTTGTGCCACAACCATATACCACAAACATAATTTTTTTTTCTCATGTGCATACAAAATAATGCCACAAATTAATTTATGATCGGTTAGACCTCATATGAAAAGGTACTTTGGTATGGGAGCTACGTATTTAAATAGCGACCGTCATTAGGCGAAGACCAAATAATATGCAGAGTTTCATCAGGGTCGCTTTATTACTCGTATTGCGACCTACTCTTTAATTACAACAACAGGTAGACAGACAGCCAGACATTTCTAAATGGACTCAGAAAATAATTTGTAATAATAATAATTTCTAATAAGCTATCCAAAATTTCTTTGAGGTGTTGAAAACAGCAGCAAACACTCGTAACGCTTCCGTATCACCTACGTATATACAGGGTGGAGTGAAATGAAAGAATTATTAACCTTAGAAAAATGTTTTTTATATTTTAATTATATTGAACAGTAAATGAATTTTTAAATTACATGGTTTTACTCGTAAATAGTGAATCTGGCAAATGTGGACCTTCGTTATTCACACACTGCACTCTAACAAGCATGTCGACTGGTATTCTGCAATTTCTGCCTCAATATTGTTAATTAGGTCTTCCAAGGTGTTGGGACGGTTGACATACACCTTCGACTTCAGGCAATCGCAAAGGAAAAAATCACATGGGGCTAAGTCTGGTGAGTGAGCCGGCCAGTTCACATAACCCCTTAAAGAGATAAGCCGTCCAGAAAACATTTGCCTCAAACAATTCATGGGAAACCTCGCTGTGTGTGCAGTGGCACCATCTTGTTGGACCCATGTATCCTCTAATGGCATAGCCTCAAGAGCCGGCTGATAGAAAGTCTGGAAATGCTAAGATCAAGTGATTGCTTCCGAGCAGAGCGTTTCGGAGATTGCAGTACTGCTGCTCTAACTCTCTCGATGTTTTGTGGTGTTGTAATCCTTCTCTCAGGTCCCCACATTCACTGCTCTGCTCAATGAAGTTACCCAATTTACAATTGATTGTCGTCCTGGAACACGTCCGCATGGGGGAACAGAGAGTCGTAAACGAAAAGCACGCTGCACTGCAATGATCGAGGGCGCATTTGAAAAATACACTTCAATACAAAATGAACTCCCCTCACGTGTCCAATACATGATGGCAACTGAAAGGCAGACGAATACAAATCTTACGTCAGCCACCATAAGCCACGCTTACTCTCCACTTTCGTCGACCAACAGGGTCGCCACAGCCTGCAGCTCAAAAAAAGCTAATTATCGCGCTCCACCTTGTATAATATACGAAATGGATTTTTTTTACACTAAGTATGAAAAGTAATGTGACTTAAATGACCCCCGTTGTCAGCTTCGCAATGATGGGCTCGTTTTAGAGCATTTTCCTTAACATCTTTCAAAATTTGTGGCTGAAGCGTTCGAATTTCTGCAACAATGTTGACCTTGAGTTGAAGGATTGGGTCGGGATTGTTCACAGATACTCGCTTCTTCAAATAACCTTAAAGAAAATAATCGGGTGCTGACAAATCTGGCGATTGCGCTGGTCAAATAAATCCGAATTTCTGGACATTATTCGCTCTTCAAAAATTTGACTTAAAAGTGCCCTTGTGTCTCGGGCAGTGTGGGCACTGGCTCCGTCCTGCTGAAACCACATCTCAGGTCTGTTCTCAAGAGCGGGACGTAAACAATGTTCTATCATAAACCGATACCGCTCTCCATTTACGCTTACAGCACTTCCATCCCCATTCTGGAAGATGTAAGGCCCAATGATATTTGAAGATGTGATCCCACACCATAGTGTACGTACACCTAATGGGGTGCAATTGGCTTTGATGAATGGCTCTTGTACTTTCAGAACCCCAGCAGAACCTGCAGTCTTGCTTATTAACAAAGCCATTCAAATGATAATGAGCTTCATCATTCATCACTTTTATAAAAATAATAAAATTCTATTATTCTGGTTCTTTGTTCAGTTGTGAATCTCTCCATTTTTTATTCTCCAAGTGTTATTTATATAATTTAAAAAAAATAAATAAAAAAATTATATAAACGAAAATGTTATTAAATTTTTAAACCCCATGGTAACTTTTGGCCCACCCTTTATATTATAGGGCCTTTACCCAATATGTCTAATGTAGCAAACGAAAGAGATTTAATATAAATTCCTATGGTGGTGGGCAGAAATTCGTTCGTGTCTACCTCTTGCTGACATTAGAATTTTAGCGATAATGCTGACATTAGAAACAAAGCTTAATTATTTTCAATCACATCAGATGGCTTTTTTATAGGTATAGGCTACTGGCAATAGTTTATCAGAGATTAGAAAAAACGCGTCTTTTAAAGCCCGAATTCAAGGACTGAAGCTCGGAGAATTTGTTTTGCCGAAAACAACCCACGCAAAGGGGTTTTCCAACCTGCACACGAAGACTAAACAATTTTTACGAAACAATAGCGCGTTATTTTTAAACTTATATTTCAAAGCAAATTGAAAGCTTATTTGAACAGTTGTTTCTGCACCAAAGTCTTCTCGCTCAGATTCGCTTTAAAAGAGACAAACCTCCGTTCGACTGCCAATCATTTCGAGTTAAAGTCCCGCTTGCAATGTTCACATCGCGCAACCCGACGTTTTTGTCAAAGCTAGTCCTGCTGGGCACAATTGCATTGTTGATTTCTACAGCGGAGAGTGCGCCCTCGAAGGGGTTAGCAAGCACGAGGCCTCGTAATCACGTACGCATTGTTAATGGAACGGTTATACCAATAGCAGATGCTCCTTGGACTGTTCAAATAACTGATGCATTTGGCATCTATTATTGTGGCGGAACCTTGGTATCGCCACAGTTTGTGGTTACAGCCGCCCACTGTCTGGAAGGCTACGGCAAAGATGGACTGCGTGTTACGGCCGGTGTCAGCAAACAAGATGGAAACTTCGATGTAGAGAGACATGAAATCGCCAACTTTTGGGTGCACCCCGAATATGTGCCCGATAGTAACGAACATATGGATGCTGCCGTCATAAAATTGCTGAGACCGATTAAAATTTCAAAAAGCAATCCTAATATAACAACTATCGAAATGTGCAAGAAGCCTTTGAAGGCTGATGACAGTATACAAGTGGTGGGATGGGGCAAAACAGACTACAAGGCTGGCAGCACCTCCAATGATTTGCGGTCCGTCATAGTTCCGGTATTTTCCAAGGAGGAATGCAGGCAGATGCACGAGGGCTCGGACCTGGAGCTGACCGAAAGCATGGTGTGTGCTGGTAAGCTCGGTTACCAGGATGCTTGTCAAGGTGATTCTGGTGGTCCGGCCGTGCGCAGGGGTAAATTGTGTGCCATTGTGTCATGGGGCGTGAATTGTGCGGACAAAGACTATCCCGGCATTTACACCAGTATTCCGGTGGTCCGCGATTTCATTGATAAATGTATGAAACTGTAAACGTGTGGAAATTGATTGGCATTAAAATAAAACTTAAAGGGTAAAAGTTGTATTTATTTTTATTAACATTTATTTGGTCTTGCATTCATAGCCAATTATACAACAAAACATTCTAAAACTGGAATAAAAACTGTTCAAATAATTTGTACGTTGTGTCCCATTTTATTCAGTTTATTATCACGGGTTTTATTCGGTGTTTGCCGAATAAATTCCCTCACGTTAAGGCCAAATACATTCCGATTTATACCGTAGGCGTGTTGAAGATACTGCAGCAAAATCAGACAGTGCGAGGGTTGTTATTTATATTTCGAGTCCGTCAAAAAAACGCAATAAGTTATCATTGACAAAGGTTTTTATTGTTTTTCAAAATATTCTTTTTTAAGATCAATTTACGTTTGCATGCGCACAAACCTATTTTCGAAGCACTTTTTTCACTGCGATTGAGACACCTCCAAAACATGATTTTTGAAAGCTTCAGCAGCTGCTTCGGGCGATGAAAAACGTTGATCACACATTCTTTTGCTTGATGCTAGGGAATAAGAAGAAATCAGTGGATGGCAAATCAGGGCTGTGCGGTGGATGACCCATCAATTCGACATCTCAAATAGCTCATCGTTTCAGCTATAGACGATTGTTTGGCCAATAGGTGCATCGACGAAGATTAGATTTCGGAGATTGCTGCTGTTACTTTTTAAATTAAACTGTTGTAGAAAATAAACTAATCATGTCTATGTCGTTTCCAAAAAATATCTCAAATTTATGTCGGGAGCATTTGTCCTCATTTTCTTTAAATATTTTTTGGTCAAAAACAAATATTTTTACGCTGTGTGCTAAGTTTGAACCTCATATTGAGGCAGTTATGTGTGTGAGAGTTCGCATTGTCGTGAAGCAAAATGATCCGTCTTCTCTTATTATCTTTTCTGATTTCTTCAAACACTTTTATCAAAAATATGGTTGTATACCACTCAGAATTGACCTCCTACGTTCCACTTAAGTCACTGTGGCAACATGGCCGGTTATACCGAAACAAAACGCTATCACTTGCTTCGATGTCTTTCACGAACAACTTTTGTTGGATTTGGCTCGTCTTGAAAGACCCATACCGTCGATTGCTGTTATGATTCGTCACCTGTGACAATGTTATACGAGGGCGACCGCAAATTAACTGGGCTGGCACATTTTCTGTTTTACTAGCAACTTTTTGTTTTTGTTTTTTAAAAGCAATCTTTTATAAGCCATCTGTCAAAATTTCCGAAATATTTAATGATTATTTTCTTTGTTACAGGTGATTGAAGTAAACAAGTTTTATAATTTTTGAAAAATGGAAAATAAAAAGTTTCGTGCGGTAATTAAACACTTTAATATGAAAGGTTATACGCCACAATTAATCAAAGATGAATTGGATTCTGTTCAGGGTGATAATGCACCATCATACTCCACCGTGAAATCCTGGGTTCAACAATTTAAAATGGGTCGTTCAAGTACGGAAGATGAACAACGCTCTGGAAGACCGAAAACTACTATTGAAAACATTAGAAAAATATTTAATGAAGTGACTAAAGATAGACGAATAAAGCTCAGAGAACTTGCTGATATTGTAAAAATACACGAAAAACAAGTTTGGAGTATTTTACATGATGAACTTCACATGAAAAAGCTATCCGTAAGATGGGTGCCGCGTTTGTTGACTTTGCCCCAAAAAATCGTCCGTTGGGCCAATTCCGAGGAGCTTTTAGCGATTTATCAGCGTAATCCAATATAGTTCTTGCGCCGATTTATAACTGTTGATGAAACATGGATCCATCACTACATCCCAGAATGCAAAGAACAATCAAAACAATGCATAGAAGCTGGTAAAAGTGGTCCCAAGAAGGCGAAAACTGTTAAGTCAGCAGGAAAAGTAATGGCCACAGTATTTTGGGATGCAGGGGGTATAATATTTATTGATTATCTTGAGAAAGGAAAAACTAAAGATAGTGAATATTATTGTGCATTATTGGATCGGTTGAGTGAAGAAATCAAGATAAATCGACTGCATTTAGAAAAAAAAGTTCTTTTTCATCAAGATAATGCTCCTTCACACACTGCATTTTTAACTCAACAAAAACTGGCCGAATTACGATTTGAAATTACTCCGCATCCACCATATAGTCCAGATTTAGCTCCTTCTGATTATTTTTTGTTTCCAAATTTAAAAAAAATTCTCGGTGGCAAAAATTTTCGTCCAATAGCGAGGTTATTGCTGAAACTGAGGCATATTTTCAAGGTCTTGAAAAATCTTATTTTTCGGATGGAATTAAAAAACTTCAAAAACGTTTGATGAAGTGTATTGAGTTGGAAGGAGATTATGTTGAAAAATAAATAATAATAATTCCAAAAAAAAACGGTTTTTTTATGTTAGGCCAGTTACTTTTGCGGTCGCCCTCGTATATAAACCACTTTTTCTCATTTTAGTAAAGACAATCTATAATAAAATCAGAATATCTCCAAAATTGCGCATTCTTTTTTTTTAAGAAAATGGAAAGTTTTTCAGAATCGAAACCAAAATCAACACAGACGAGCGATTTATTAAATAAAATTTATTCCACCCATTTTTTTTAAATAACCTGCAATATATGACCGATTTGATAATATATCTCTCTTATCGCATATAGCCAAGACATCAAGAATTAATTTGCGGTAGTTTGTGTCACATAACCCTTAAATAGCCGGAAATATTTAGGTTTAAAATTCCATTTTATTTGAAAAATTTATCAAAATTGAATATTTACACAAAAAAACTAAAACCTTATATTATTTCTTCGTCCGATACTAGAGTTCCCTATATAAGTAGTTTCGAGAGCTGCAGTTTCTTTTTTTTCGCGTGGATTGATTGGGATTTCCAAATACGTCAGCGTGTTTTATTTGCAAAGTATGTCGATAGGGGCGGCAATTCCGTCCGCATAACAGGAGGAATTTCAATGCTGCTCTTGAAGTTTTTTTTATAGAATCCTAATCAATACTAAATATATCGGAACATTTATACAAATATAGATGTTTTTTTATATTTATTATTAAAAATATATTAAATAAATATTATTGCAAATAAGTCTTGCTAAAACAAAAGACTTGAAAAGTGTTAACAAACAAAAAGAAAAGACTTTGCAGAACATAAATACATTTAAACAGTTGGCCCCGAAAATTCTATTTAAACCCCCTTATCGCAACGCTATAAAAGGTCTGCATATCACATGGGACTGCTCATATCTATAAGTAGAAGCCTTTAAGACAATGTTCGAAAACAGCATCCGGCTCGCTATACTTTGTTCGGTTGTAGCTTTAATTTCTGCAGCTGCGCCGCCTACACACCTGAAAAAGGGGCGCATTATTAATGGAGAGAAAATTCCAATTGGAAGAGCTCCCTGGATCGCGCAAATACGGACGATTTCTGCAAAAACTTTCATTTGTGGTGCAACGATAATATCCCGCAGGCATGTGGTGACAGCAGCTCACTGCCTTGATGTCTATCAAAGGAATCAGCTGGTTGTATACGTTGCAGAAGAACATCTTAATCGGCTACCTAATGCGACATATCCCAATGCGAAGCCGAAGCAACGTAACATTGAAGCCATATATAGACATCCCGAGTATCGCGAGAATCAACTAACTCACGCCGATGTGGCCGTTATAAAGGTGGCGACGGACTTTAACAATGGCCCAAATTCGGCTATAGCTCCTCTGTGTAGCAGGCCGGTGTTGCCTAAGGAAAAGCTTGCCATTGCGGGTTGGGGACATACTGAACCCGGTTCGATGAACTATTCAAACCAATTGATGCAGGTTGAACTGGACGCAATGGATACGAACGAATGCAAAGCTCTTTATCGCCGTTCATATCATGAATTAACAGACACAATGCTCTGCTCTGCAATAGGCGTACGCGATGACGCTTGCCAAGGAGACTCTGGTGGGCCCGCCGTACGCGACGGCGAATTGTGTGGCATTGTTTCGTGGGGAGTTGGTTGTGGAACTGGCGAATATCCCGGTGTTTACACCAGTATTATAGCGGTTAGAGACTTTATAGACGATTGTTTGGCCGACAAGTGCATCGACGAAGATTAGATTTCGGAGATTGCTGCTGTTACTTTTTAAATTAAACTGTTGTAGAAAATAAACTTATCATGTCTTAAGCCTATGTTATTTTCAGAAAGCTAGTAGGAATATCCGAAATAATATTCTGTAAATATTTTTGGCTCAAAACCAAATATTTTTACGCTGTGTGTTAAGTTTAAAACTCATATTTGGGCAGTGAAAACTCATACTCCTGATATATTTGCTTTAAATTGACAGACATTTTGCTAATAACTTTTGAAAATCTATGGACAGTTTTTGCCACAATCAAGGTATTGTGTATTTGTTTTAAATCCACCATATAGAGTACAGAGTTCTACATAGTGGCCAGATAAAATCGATAGGAAGAGAAATATACATTGTCTTTTTTTTTTAAGAAGCTATTATGTATGGAGTCTCACTTCAAAGTACCACCTCGGCATTTCGCTAGTATTGCTTCGGTTCTAGGGTTATATACTTGAGACCTTTCGACTTTTCAACTTTTACAAAAAAATTAAAGGTAGATTAAAGTTGAATTTTTTTCAGGGAAATGAAAATGCTCTAGTATGAAATAAAAAACAAGTTATCTTTGTATGAATAACTATTATTTAAAAAATAAGAGTGCTTTTAAAATATAAAATCATCAGGTGATCAAGTAGTTTGTACTTTATTAAGAGTTTAATAACGTTTAAAACTAAGTTAATTTCATAAAGCAGTCGATAAATATACAGGGTGGATTGCGGTAATTTGCTTATTTCGGAACGAAATAAAAAAATTATGAACCTAAGAAAAATGTGTTTTTTATTTTAATTATATTGACCATTAAGGGAATTTTTCAATTACATGGTTTTAAATAGTGTATCTGGAAAATGTCGACCTTCGCTATCCACACACAGCTGCATACGTTTTCTGAAATTGTCATGAACTCTAACAAGCATGTCGACTGGTATTCTGCCAATTTCAGCCTCAATATGGTTAATTAGGTCTTCCAAAGTGCTGGGACGGTTGATATACACCTTCGACTTTAAGTAATCGCAAAGGAAAAAATTTCATGTGGCTAAGTCTGGTGAGCGTGCCGACCAGTTCACATCCTCAAAGTGATAAGCCGCCCAGAAAACATTTGCCTCAAACAATTCATGGTAACCCTCGCTGTGTGCGTAGTGGCATAATTCTATTGGAATCATGTATCCTCTAATTGCATTGCCTTAAGAGCCGGCTGAAAAGGAAATGCCAAAAGCAAGTGATTGCCTGCTCGTCTAACTCTCTTGTTGTTTTGTGGTGTTGTACACTGAGAAGAAAATAACCTTATATAAGGTCAACTTAACCATAAATCAACATGTTTTCGAGTCTACGTTATATAGGGTTAATTTGAACATTTTGTTGTTGACTGGTATTTAACAATAATACTAGTTAATTTAACTATTCTAAGGTTGATTTTTTTAACCATGAAAATTGTTAATTTTCAAAAAAAATAATTGTTGCTTTTACAATGCATTGTTGATTTTTTAACCATTAGAATTGTTATTATTGAAATAATTATTTATATATTATATATGTTTTAGCAATGCAGTGTTTGTAACCATGAAAATTGTTAATATTAAAATTTTATTGAAAAAATTCATGTTCAATTTAACAATGAAATTGTTATTATTAACTAAGAAGGGTGTTTTAGAAATCAATTTTATTGTTAAGTTAACTAATTATTGGTTACCTCTTTTAACCAGAAATATAGTTACTGTTACAATTTTTAATATTAAATTAACCTCCTAATTATGTTTCTGTTTTTTTTTTACACTCATTCGGTCTTTTTTTCATTATTATGACTTTAACAGTTTTTATTCTGCTTCGCGATCTTTTTGTTGTTTCTTTTCGGAATCAGCTTAAAAATAGGAGAAATTTATTAGCAAAGGTTGCCAGGCAGACTCTCAGCTGTTTCTTAACCCGGCAAGGGTTTTCTTCAACAATCTTTGGCAACGATTACTTCGGCTACAAATCAAATGACACACACTTTCCAATCTCTTTGACCCACAGTGCCGCCACAGCTTGCAGTGAAAAAAACAAACTATCGCGCTCCACCCTGTGTATGGAACTTTATGGACGCATCAATTGATTTAAAACAGATAATCTTAAATATTTCTTGAGAAATTTGACTTCGAAAAGGAGTAGCAATAGGAACTGCAAGCGAAGAAAAACTCTTACACGAGACAGAAGTGGCAACGATTGACAAAGTTTTTTTTCACTACTTTTGTAAAAAATGGGTTCTCGCTTTCCATTGTTTCCACATAAGTAATGGATTAGGGTTTGTTTTACGACAAACAGGCAAAGTCTCTAGTTAAAAATTTAATTGTGAACTTAACCCCCAATAAATAATCCTCTTCGTTGACCTTGAAACCCACAATATCTTTGGCCACTTTAACATTAGATAAATGGCTGTCAAAAGTTATTCGAGAATTTCTCAATACGGTGTTTGTCCCAAAAAAATATAAAAATCAACTTGTTACACTGGTCATCCCTACAAAAAAAGTATGATTTCCTTCAACCATACTACGAGGGCTGCTTTATACTCGTATATTTCTGGCCTAATAATGAAAATGCGAATATTAATCATCAATAATGTTTTTATTGTATTTCAAAGTATTCTCCAGCATGATTTATACATTTTTGCATGCGCTCAAACCAATTGTCAAAGCACTTTTTCCACTCCGATTAAGACACCTCCAAAACATGGTTTTAGAACGCTTCAACAGCATCTTCCGACGACAAAAATCGTTGACCACGCATTTTTTACTTGATTCTTGATAAAAATAAGACATTGGGTGCCAAGTCAGGGCTGTACGGCGGATGACCCATGAATTCGACGTTTTGGCCAGTCAAAAAGGCGCTGCTTTGAGCCGATGTCTGCTCTTGTTCGTTTTTCGAATATCTCTTCTCTTCAGGCAAACCACTCAGAATTGACCTCCTACGTTGCTCAAGCGGAACAGTCGCCACATGACCAGTTTTGCCGAAGAAACAGTCGATCATTTCCTTCGCAGTGCTTTTACCACGAACAACTTGTGTTGGTTTTGGCTCGTCCTCAAAGACCCACGCGGTCGACTGCTGTTTTGTTTCGGGCTCATACGCATAGATCCATAATTCGTAACCTGTGACGATCTTATAAACGTCTTTTGAAGCACCACGTATTTTTCCAAAAAAAATCTTTGCACCAATCGACACGAGCCTTTTTTTGAGCGATTGTGAAATTGTGCATGATCTAACGAGAAGAAACCTTTTTACGGCCACGTTTTCATGAAATATCGAATGCATGCTGGTGAAAGAAATGCCCAACGATGCCTCTATCTCACGGTATGTCACATGACGATCTTGCATTATCAGTTCACGCACGTCATCAATGTTCTCTTGCTTTGTGTGAGCGTCGGCCACGATTGAATTCATTAAACCAGTTTTTCACAGTGCTATAGGATGGTGCTTCATTGCCGTACAAAGATTTAAGTTCATCGATGCACTCTTGTCGTGATAATCCTCGTCGGAAGTTGTGAAAAATGATCGCACGAAAATGTTCACGAGTTAATTCCATTTTTTTTTGCCAAATTGATTTTTTTCAAGTCACTGTAAACAGTACGTTTATGCCAAATATGTCAAACCATTGGAAATGTCAGATGGCGCCAGGCAACACTTAGTGTTGCCTAGGCCAGAAATATATATAGGAACCCTAATATTGTACTGTATGTGGCAATGTACATTTGTATGTATTGTCTGTCCTCATGATAAAAGCTATTGACAAATGTATGGCCCAATATTGAATGCTAAATCGACCCAACCTACTGTATATACTTAGTAGGGACATAAATACTGTTACAACATTGAACACACCCATTTCAATAGTAGAACTGAACATACCCCGTTAATGTCTTATGGATTTTGAAAGCTAACCTCAATAGCGTTAGTCTGTTAAGGGATTTTAAAATTGTTTCAACTTTCATCATGGAGTGGTCAGATAATGAGATCGCTGTAATAGCTCTTTTCAAGTGTGAAATGAAAAAAAGCGATATTTTCAAAACTTTCCGGCTACTAGTGATTAGCCGCATGTTCGTCTGCCGATGCATAAAACTGTTTAAGGAGACTGGAAATGTAAAAGACCGTCACCGGTCGGGCCGCCCACGCTCTGTTCGAACACCACATACCGCAAAGCCGTTAAATCAAGAATTCACAGAAATCCGCTCCGAAAACAGAAAATCATGGCCCGTGAGATGAATATCACGCAAAAGTCCATGAGTTGAATCATTAAAAAAGACTTGGAACTTGGGGCTTTTAAACGGGGTGCCGGACATTTATTGACTGCAGCTTTAAAAAAAATAGGATTGAAAAATGCAAACGTCTTTTGGTGAAGCACGCTGATAACTTGCACAGAAAAATTTTGTTCACCGATGAAAATTTTTTACCGTTTAGGAAAACTTTAACACGCAAAATGATAGAGTGTATGCGCGGTCATCTAAGGAAGCATCAGAACTGATTTCAAGGGTGGAAAAGGGTCATTACCCAGCTTCAGTCATGGTTTGGTGGGGTGTCTTACGATGGGGTCACTGACCTGCATTTCTGCGAACATGGAGTCAAAACATCGGCCAAAGTTTACCAAGAATCCGTTTAGGAAGCTGTTGTGAAGCCACTTAACAATTCCCTGTTCCAAACGCAGTCATGGACTTTCCAGGCTTCCCATAAGGCTAAAACGTCCCAGACCTGGCTTCGAAGCAATTTGTCAGCGTTCATTTCCTCTGAAGAGTGGCCCTCAGACAGTCCAGATTTGAACCCATTGGATTACAAATTGTGGACGGTTTTAGAGGACAGGGTTTGTCGCAAAAGATACCCCAACATTGGATCTCTTAAGACTACTTTGGTCCGAGCTGTGACCAATTTTTCAACGGACGAGGTTTGTGCCGCTATTGACGAATATTGAAGTGTGACTTGATGAAGTGTGTATTGATGAAGTGCGACTTAAGGCGTGTGTAAAGGTAAAAGGCGGACATTTCAAATAAGTAGATTCTTTTTGGATACAATATACATCAATAATTATATTAAAAAATATTTGGCCCAAAAACATTCAGTAATTTTTATTTTACAGCTTAAAACGTGTGTAATATTATTTATGTCCCTACTAAGTATATGTGACGCGCAAAATAGAAATGGACCTAAGGTTAAAAGTTTTGTTCAGGAGAGCCATTGTAAAGATTAGGTCCCTTTCTGTTTGCGCTTAGAATCGTCGACTTCACTTTCATAAAACGCGTATTTCTCTGGGAGGGAACACTTTTGGGGCATGGGATCGGTCTCATTCGATGCTCAGATGTTGTCCACATCAAAAAAAAAGTGAAAAGTTGATGAAAAGTTTTGTTCAGGAGAGCCATTTTAAAGATTAGGTCCCTTTCTATTTGCGCTTAGAATCGTCGACTTCACTTTCATAAAAGGCGCATATCTCTCGGAGGGAACACTTTTGGGGCATGGGATCGGTCTAATTCGATGCTCAGATGTTGTCCATAAAAAAAAAATTAAATTTTTTTTACCCTTAGGTCCCTTTCTCTATGCGCTGTCACATATATAGTACTTTGGGAAGTGGTGTTAGCGGTCGAACTTTCCATAAGAAATCCGTCGTCTTATGTATTTCACCGGCTACGTAAGACCTTGAGTATTCTCCGGTATTGGAAACGTTCCAAATATTGTTTTCGATCGCAGTGTTGCGATAGGTCCCGACTATAATACAAGTTATTCTGGTTCCAGGTCGACTTCAGAAGATTATTTCGATTATTTCGTTGTCGAGTCTTTCGGATAAATGTGGACGAGCTAATTTTTATAGGTAGGGCAAAAATGTAGCCAAACTATAGCAAAGTGAAAATTATTTGGAGTGTAGTTCTGTCAACATTCACCAACCATTTAGTGTTATTGAAAACACGGTTTCCCCCATCTTGAGAAGAATGACAACAATGAGCATTGGAAATATACACTCGCTACTGTAGAAAATATTTAAACAGTTGGTGCAAAAATGTTCGGGGGCGTCGCTATAAAACTTGAACACTCGGTTTCAAATGCACTGCACTCGTATTTGAAAATGTTTCCTCAAAGTTTTCGGTCGTATGTGCTAATCATCACCTTTGCTTGCTGCGCTGCGTCGGCATTTTCCGCCAAGGCGAACAATACAACTGCAGATCAGGTGAAGAAGCCAAATGCTCACAAAGATGGGCGCATTGTCAATGGAGTGAAAGTAAAGCGTGGTGAAGCCGGCTTTGTAGTACAGATAGTAAACAAGAAGGCCCTAGCCGGAACTGACGACTATGAATTTATTTGTGGCGGGACTCTTATTTCCGAACAGCATGTCCTAACGGCGGCCCATTGTTTGCGTACCATCCAACCTAACATGGTGAAAGTAATCTTTGGTGAAGTGGAACTCAAGCGGACTGTGCAGAAAGGCGCAAAACCCAAATATCGAGCTGTTCAGGAAATAATGCGTCATCCCCAGTACCAGTCGCCAACATATCATGCCGATGTGGCTGTACTGAAATTGCAAAAAAAGGTAGTCTTTGGCCGTTTCACGAAGAAAGCTAGTTTGTGCCCAAGACCTCTGCAAGGCGGTGAAGAGTTAGTCGTGTATGGCTGGGGTCGCGTCGCTTCCGATTCTCGTGAAAATCACACCAACGACTTGTTCAAAGTCGCCGTACCAGTATTGCCGACGGATCAATGTGAACACATCTACAATCCGAATATAGATGCGTCCGGCGAGGTGACCGATTTAATGTTCTGTGCTGGCCTCAAGGATGGCAAGGATGCTTGTCAGGGTGACTCTGGCGGTCCGGCCATGGTAGGCAACGCAGTGTGCGGCATTGTCTCGTGGGGATATGGTTGTGCACATGAGGTCCATCCGGGTATTTACACCAGTATCTCAGCTGTGCGGGATTTTATCGAAAATAGCTTAAAAAAATAAGAAGGAACTCTATAAATAAAAGCTATAAAAAATAAAATAAACTGTATTTTTTAAAGCCGGCTCAGAGGCCAGCTCTTTATTTTTTATGTCTCGGCTATGGGTATTTCAAAAAAGAAAAAGGGTGCAAACCTTTATTTGGGGATAAATGAAGAAAGCCACGCTAGGAAGTTTGTTCGGTATACTTAGTAGGGACATAAATACTGTAACAACATTGAACACACCCATTTCAATAGTGGAACTGAACATACCCCATTAATGTCATATGGGTTTTGAAAGCTAACCTCAATAGCGTTAGTCTGTAACGAGATTTTGAACTTGTTTCAACTTTCATCATGGAGTGGCCAGATAATGAGAACCGGATCGCTGTAATAGCGCTTTTCAAGTGTGAAATGAAAAAAAACGATATTTTCAAAACGCTCCGGCCACTAGGGATTAGCCGCATGTTCGTCTACCGATGCATAAAACTATTTGAGGAGACTGGAGATGTAAAAGACCGGCACCGGTCGGGCCGCCCACGATCTGTTCGAACACCGCATACCGCAAAGCCGTTGAATCAAGAATGCATAGAAATCCGTTCGGAAAACAGAAAATCATGGCCCGTGGTGAATATCACGCAAAAGTCCATTAAAAAAGACTTAGGACTTGGGGCTTTATTGACTGCAGCTTTAAAAAATAATTCGATTAAACAATACAAACGTCTTTAGGTGAAGCACGCTTATAACTTGCACAGAAAAATTTTGTTCACCGATGAAAAAATTTTTCCGTTCAGGAAAAATTTAACAAGCAAAATGATAGAGTGTATGCGCGGTCATCTAAGGAAGCATCTGAACTGATCCCAAGGGTGGAAAAGGGTCATCACCCAGCTTCAGTCATGGTTTGGTGGGGTGTATCTTACGATGGGGTCACTGACCTGCATTTCTGCGAAGAAGGAGTCAGTCAAAACATCGGCCAAAGTTTTCCAAGAAACCGTTTTGGAAGCTGTTGTGAAGCCTCTTAACAATTCCCTGTTACAAAACCAGCCATGGACTTTCCAGCAGGATTCTGCGCCGGCCCATAAGGCTAAAACGTGCCAGGCGTGCCTTCGAAACAATTTTCCAGCGTTTATTTCCTCTGAAGAATGGCCCTCAGGCAGTCCAGATTTAAACCCATTGGATTACAATTTGTGGACAGTTTTAGAGGACAAGGTTTGTCACAAAAGATACCCCAACATTGGATCTCTTAAGACTGCTTCAGTTCGAGCTGTGGCCAATTTTCCAATGGACGAGGTTCGTGCAGCTATTGACGATTGGCCAGTGCGACTTAAGGCGTGTGAAAAGGCATAAGGCGGACATGTCGATTGAGTAGATTCTTTTTGGATACACTATACATCAATTAATATATGTGACGCGCAAAATAGAAAGGGACCTAAGGTTAAAAACCAGTTTTGTTCAGGAGATCCATTTTAAAGATTAGGCCCCTTTCTACTTGCGCTTAGAATCGTCGACTTCACTTTTATAAAACTCGTATATCTCTGGGGGGGAACACTTTTGGGGCATGGGATCGGTCTCATTCGATGCTCAGACTTTGTCCACATCAAAAAAAGAAAATTGATTTTTTTACCCTTAGGTCCCTTTCTCTATGCGCTGTCACATATTAAAAAAATATTTGGTCCAAAAACATTCAGTACTTTTTATTTTACAACATAAAACGTGTGTAACAGTATTTTTGTCCCAACTAAGTATATTCGAATTAATAAATAATCTATGGGTGAAATGTTTATTATAGAATTGAACACTCTTCCACAGAATAATGTTAGCTACTTTAAGACTTTTTCCAAATCAAGTTAGCTGTAATATACTACAGGTTAAGAAGCCACTCAACTTTTCAAAACTTGGCTCATCTAATGCTTTATGGAATCGATTAACAAGTAAAAACCCGAATCATGTTTTAAACTGTCCTAAAACAAATTTATCCATCCATCGCAGAATTAAGTCGACTTTTGTAGAATTAAGTCAACTTTTGCAGAATCAAGTTATTTGCTTTATATCGGAGTCAGCTAACGTGTAATCTACATGAATGAATAAAAATGTTTTAAGTTTTTTGAAATCAAGTAAGCTGCAGAAGACTTACAAGTATAGAATCGACCCAATTTTTTTATGATCTATATAATCAAGCAACAATTGAAAACCCGAATCATCCACTATCAAGTTAACTGTTCTAAAACAGATCCACCTATCGCAGAATCAAGTCGATTTTTGCAAAATTGAGTCAACTTTTGCCGAATCAAGTCGGAGTCAGCTACTAAACATTAGTGCATAAAAGCGTTGGCTTTATTAAGTTTTCCATTATTTCTATTACATATCTTAAAAATGCTAAAATATATTTGGATTCTGTAGAATGAACTCAACTGTTGCAGAATCGAGTCGTCTATTGTAGAATTCATTTAATGGATGTGGAATCGAATAAGCTACGAGGGCGACCGCAAAAGTAACTGGCCTAACATAAAAAGAACCGTTTTTTTTTTGGAATTATTATTATTTATTTTTCAACATAATCTCCTTCCAACTCAATACAATTCATCAAACGTTTTTCAAGTTTTTTAAATCCATCCGAAAAATAAGATTTTTCAAGACCTTCAAAATATGCCTCAGTTTCAGCAATAACCTCGCTATTGGACGAAAACTTTTGCCCACCGAGAAATTTTTTAAATTTGGAAACAAGAAATAATCAGAAGGAGCTAAATCTGGACTATATGGTGGATGCGGAGCAATTTAAAATCGTAATTCGGCCAGTTTTTGTTGAGTTAAAAATGCAGTGTGTGAAGGAGCATTATCTTGATGAAAAAGAACTTTTTTTTTCTAAATGCGGTCGTTTTATCTTGATTACTTCACTCAACCGATCCAATAATGCACAATAATATTCACTATTTATAGTTTTTCCTTTCTCAAGATAATCAATAAATATTATACCCCCTGCATCCCAAAATACTGTGGCCATTACTTTTCCTGCTGACTTAACAGTTTTCGCCATCTTGGGACCACTTTTACCAGCTTCTATGCATTGTTTTGACTGTTCTCTGCATTCTGGGATGTTCTGATGGATCCATGTTTCATCAACAGTTATGAATCGGCGCAAGAACTCTATTGGATTACGCTGATAAATCGCTAAAAGCTCCTCGGAATTGGTCCAACGGACGATTTTTTGGGGCAAAGTCAACAAACGCGGCACCCATCTTGCGGATAGCTTTTTCATGTGGAGTTCATCATGTAAAATACTCCAAACTTGTTTTTCGTGTATTTTAACAATATCAGCAAGTTCTCTGAGCTTTATTCGTCTATCTTTAGTCACTTCATTAAATATATTTTTCTAATGTTTTCAATAGTAGTAGCAGTTTTCGGTCTTCCAGAGCGTTGTTCATCTTCCGTACTTGAACGACCCATTTTAAATTGTTGAACCCATGTGGAGTATGATGGTGCATTATCGCCATGAACAGAATCCAATTCATCTTTGATTAATTGTGGCGTATAACCTTTCATATAAAAGTGTTTAATTACCGCACGAAACTCTTTATTTTCCATTTTTCAAAAATTATAAAACTTGTTTACTTCAATCACCTGTAACAAAGAAAATAATCATTAAATATTTCGGAAATTTTGACAGATGGCTTATAAAAGATTGCTTTTAAAAAACAAAAACAAAAAAGTTGCTAGTAAAACAGAAAATGTGCCAGGCCAGTTAGTTTTGCGGTCGCCCTCGTATTGAGCACAGCAGTCTAACTATATTAGAATCTGGTCGGTTGTGGAATAATGAACTCAATTTTTTGTTAAATCAAGCAAACTTCTGGAAACGTGTCAACTATTGTAGAGTGTTGTCACCAGTTTAAGTATCGACAAAAGTGAACAATCGTTTATTATCGAGTAAACTCTTCTAAAGCAGATACGTCCTTCGTTGAATCAAGTCATTTTTTGCGGATTCTAATCATCTCAGTTCTGAAGCTGAAAAAAGGAAATCATTGGGGTTTTAATGTTCTCAAGCCTTTCCTATTAAATTTGTTAAAACTTTTAAAATAGATTTGGATTTTGTAAAATGTTGAATCATCTTAACTATCTCAGACCGTTGAATCGGGTCAGCTATTGAGTAAAGTACTTAACAATTAAGGAATCTCTATAGAATCAACAATTGGAGAATAGAGTCATCTATAATTGAGCAAACTGTTCTAGAAAAGATACAGCCATCTCAGACTCAAGTCAACTATAGCAGAATCAAGTCAATTGGGACATTTGCTTTGAAAGCGCATAATAACATTGGAGTTTTAATTTTTTCAATTGTTCCCTATCAATTGTTTTGTAGAATCACCTTAACGATTTCAGATTGATGAATCGAGTCAGCTATCAATTATGGAATCATTATAGAATCGAGGCAACAATTGGAGAATAGAGTCATCTATTATTAAGCAAACTGTTCTAGAAAAGATACGGCCATCTCAGACTCAAGTCAAGTGCTGAATCAAGTTAATCGAAACATTTGCTTTATAACTGAGTGTGAGGCTGTGTAATGAACATGAGTACACGAAAGCGTTGAATTTTTTTAAATGCCTTCCATATTGCTTAAAAATGGTAAAACAGAGAAAAGATTTGGATTGTCGCGAAAAAAATTTATTTTGTAGTGGGGCTAGACATACAAGACTCGGTCGGTCTTCTCTTCTACTTGCTTCTTTTTAGTCTCTTGAGTTTCCAACAAATAGCATATCTCTCTTACCCCAATAGGTGTGAGTTGTATAACCCTCACAGTTGTTTTGTTTTTATTTTGCTTAGAGGTTTTTCCGTAGATATTGAAAAAAATATCCAAATTCAAAGGCATTCCTTGACGTTGATCGTCAATTTTTCGATCAAAAACAATAACCTTCGCATAGAATTTTTCTAATATTTGAACAATTGTTTTCGACAATCACTTGTCTCTGCAAAGGCATTCAAGTCATGCTAGCCATGCTAAATCTAAAGAGTTTAATTCCCCAAGCAATTCATTTCGATTCGAGACAAGACAAGGAACAATGTTAACGCCAAATATCGGTTCATTTTTGGCTAGGGTTATCTGCATTTGCCTGCTGGCCACGTCTATTGCCAGTGCCGCAACAGCCGAACTCCAACAAACGCTTACGAAAAATGCTACCCTAAAGGGTGGAGTGCGCATTATAGGCGGCGTGCCCATAACGATCGATAAAGCTCCATTTTTGGTGCAAATAAAGGACAGCTTTCTCAATTTCTTCTGTGGCGGCACTTTGGTTACGCCCCTGTATGTGGTGACAGCCGCTCATTGTCTCGTGCGTTATCATCCCCGTGAACTGCGCATAATCGGCGGTCAAACATTGCTTGAGGGTAGCGGCGGTGTCGAGCGTCAAGCGGAAAAGTTTATGCTGCCCAAGGGGTACGTTTCGCCTAGCGTTCATATGGATGTGGCTGTTATCAAATTGTTTAAGGAAATGAAAGGCCATAATATCCGACCTATTTCCATGTGCAATGAACCGGTGCCCGATAAAGGTGTAGTCCAAGTTTCTGGCTGGGGTCGCACCAAAGAAGATGCTGAGACCAGTTCGAATTCATTGCAATACATACAAATCCCCAAAATATCGTCCGACAAATGCACCGCTCAGCTGGAAGATTCGATTACAAAATTGACGTGGTCTATGATTTGCGCTGGTGATGATAGCGTCAAGGATGCCTGTACTGGTGACTCTGGCGGTCCTGGCGTACATGGCGGCAAGCTGTGTGCGATTGTATCGTGGGGTGTTGGTTGCGGACGTCAGGGGCGTGCTGGTATTTACACCAGCATCCCAGCTGTTCGACCGTTTATAGATGCTGCTATGAAACTTTAAAATTTAAGCCAGGCTATGTGTCAATAAAGTTAATATGAGATTAGAGAGTGTAAAAACCGTGTTTTTTCTTTTAAATTCCATGGGTGTGAAAGTGACTGATAAAAGGGTGAAACCTTAGTTTAAATCCTGTAATTCTCGGCTGATCTACGAGTAAAGGGTTAACCTCTGAAGCCATTGAAAGCTTCTTTTATTTGAGGTTAACCTCTGAAGCCATGTCATAGATTCTCTAGGTAGAAGTTAACCTCCAAAGACATGTAAAAGCTTCTCTACTTAGAGGTTTACCTCTGAAGCTATGTAAAAAGTTAACTTTTAAATCCATTTATAAGCTTCTCTAAAAAAACCAATAGTCGTTTGGTTTCGGTTGAAAATATGAGGCCCAGGGCAGGTCGTATAATGATTATGTCGTGTTCTGCTCACTGATTTAATGGAAACATCCAGTATGTTCTGTACTGGGTTGTTAGAGGGAAATACGTGCTTCGATCTTATTAAAAGTGACCTATGTAATTAATAATTAAATTATATTACCTAAATAAAAGTTTTAACATGTTGAACTTGTTGTTTAGATACACACATTATGCTTCTACGTTGGGCGCCAAAATTTAAAGACTTCTGCATCAGCTTAGATTTACTATAATCTTAACATGGCTGGGCTACGATTGCGGGATCTGTCAAGTGGAAGTCTCAAAGATTTTAAGAGTCGCAAAGTCAATATCATATTTACCTGTACTGAATGGGCGAGGAGTTATTTGTCTTTTTTCTCGATATGTAGCTTTTAAAGATCTAGGGTAGCCATCAGGTAGTGCTTAAGATTTTAGCTACATGTAGACAACCTTCTAGAGCACTAGGAACTACTCTGTGAGGCAATATTGGGTACCAGGCTACCTACCAGTGGATGGGAATGAGGTAGACGATAAGCTAGATTAGCCATGCGTATAAAGAGGCCGACAATTCGCTTATGCTGACGATAAGCTGTTTCTGTAGGAGACGCAGCAGAACAATTAAAAAGAGATATACTTATAATAATAAAGAAATTTAATGAATAAAAAAAACTTCTTTAACTTGCTACGTCTATATAGACTATTGATCATACGGTCCGTTTTGTGGGCCGAAACGTCCAACCACTATGTTTTTTTTTTTTGTAGGTATTAAGTGTGTCAACTAACAGTCCATATTTTAATTTTCGTTAGTTCACGAAGAAGTTATGATTTGTTAAAAAATTATTTAAAACTTTTGTCCAAGATACGTTGAGCCCTAAAACGGAAAATTTTTCCCCGGGTCGCCCATTTTCAACCATAAGCAGCTTATGCCAATAGTAAGTTAATATTGGGCAAAATTTAAGGGTCCTAGCTCATATTTGCTCAACCCACGGTAGCCACCACGTTACTCAACGAATAACCTCTTTACTTGTCCGGCTTAAACTGCTGCTCTTACGACTCCTGACCACCCTTGTTACCAGCCTTAATCCTTTGACTAGACTTTGTAACCGTGGACTTTTTCTACAATGATATATTCCAGATATATCACACTTCAGGTTGCGACTTTCTCAACTGCTGATGTTAGTATATATGAAGATGAAATCCTTTCCAATGCTTCATTTGCTGTTTCTCGCTTGTAAATTAGGCCCTTAAATGCGGGCTTTTCTTCAAAAAACAAAAAACGTATTAAATGCACAGTCCTTTAAGTCAACCAAATATGTAAAAACGCTTATATGAAATTCATACCATTAGTCCATTATTGTAAAATCTCTACCCCGGAGTTGGGCGCCGTGTTTTTACACTTTATATAAACTTTTAATACAAAAGCATTATATCAACTTAACTAGATTACAAATCTCTATGAGTATATCTAAGTTGTACGACCTAAGTAGTTTGTTAGTCTACAGAGTTGAACACAAGAGATGTCTCACAGCGTCGGGCGCCATTAGCCCCAAACATATATTTATGTCTCAGTTTTTCAGCAATGGACGCCATTTTTGTTTTCACTTAAATCAACTTCATATAAATAATTCAACTGTTATAACCCCTTTTTTCCCCAAATATATTCATACGAAAAAAGAAGTGGAATCTAATTGTTTAGATTCAAATGGGGAAAAAATACACCCAAATTTAGATTATCGCCCAGAAGCATTAGGGAAATTTAATAAATGAAATGTAGCCAGCATGCTTAAATTTATGATTTTGAACTACTTGTTATAATTTTAGTTCGATAAAATATCTGGATTATTTTTCTAAACGATGTTCAAACATTCACTGCGTTGGGCGCTATTATAACATTGTATTTTTTTAAACCAAGAAGCTTTAGGCTATGCTCTCTAACCATTTACACATAATAATTAACGCGTGATCCATTTCGAGGTTAACTACTTCTTTAAAGAAAAAAACGCAGAAAATTCAAATTGAATGAAAAATGTTTATTATCATTTGAATAAACATTCTTTGGCATTTGTTCTAAAGATTAAATGTTGGCCGCGGCTACGTCTCAGATGGTCCATCCGTTGAGTCTAATTTTCTATGACTCGTTCGGCATTTCGACTAGGTACTGTCGAATGAAACGCGTGGTGTTTTGCTCCAAGGCCTGAATCGAAGCGGGTTTGTCCGCATAAACTTTAGACTTAACATATCCCCAAGAGGAAAAAGGACTAACGGTGTGATATCACACGATCTTAGTGTCCAATCGACCGGCCATAAACGTGAAATTATCTGCTCACAGAAGTGTTCTCTACGTAAATCCATTGATTAATGCGATGTGCGGAAAGTGGTGCCGTCTTGTTGAATCCAAATGTCGCCTAGATCACGAGCTTCAATTTCAGGCATCAAATAGTCGGTTATCATGACACGATAACGTACGCCATTGACTGTTACGTTCTCACCGCCATCATTTTTAGGAAATATGGACCGATGATTCTCCCGGCCCACAAACCACACCAAACCGTTTTTTCTGCTCTTGAACATCTTCTGGTTGCTCTTCGTCCCAAATGAGGCAATGTTGATTCTTTACATACCCATTGAGCCAGAAATGGGACTCATCGCTGAACAAAATTTGGCTCGAAAACGTGGGATCTTCGTGTAACTTTTCAAGAGCCCATAGAGCGAAGCGATGTCGCTTGGGAATGTTGGGCAGCTTCAGTTCTTGCACAAGCTGTATTTTGTACGCTTTCAATTTAAGATCTCGACGTAAAATGCGCCAAGTCGTTCCATACGTCAGTCCGAGTTGCTGCGAATGGCGCCGAATCGACTATCCATGGTCTTGGTGTACACTCTCAGCTACGGCCGCCACATTTTCTTCACTGCGTGCTGGACGTGGTCTATTCGGTCGAATACTATCCAATAATGAATGCTGGTTCACAAGATGGATGATAGTGTTGCGAATAGTATGCTCAGCAGGCCGATTATGTTGACCATAAGTTGAACGAAGTGCACGAAACACATTCCTTTAAGCCTTTCTATGATGAAATGCCAAACAATACTAAACAAACGCGACTCACACGTGATCTGTCAAAAAAGGCTATTAAAAAAAGTATCTCTACTTTGATCACCCATTATTTCCTTATGTTAAATAAATTTTCGAACCGAACTACTTTATAACATTTCGATTAAATGAAATATATTGACCTTATTTTTCCCTCAAAAACGTTCCCTACGTCGGGCGCCATAATATTCGGATTAAGAATACAATTGAAAACGGTGTTTGCTATATTACTATACATTTAGCTTACTAAAACAAAGTATTTTTACAAAATTGCACTCGAAGAACTGTCTCTGTGCTGAACGTCGAACTTACTAACTCTTCCCTCAAAATGGCTCCCAATGTCGGGCGCTATAGTGCTCAGATTAAAATACTATGGAAAACGGTGTTTGTCCCATATAAAAGGCTATTGAAAAAATTATCTCTACTTGGATCACCCATTATTTCCTAATGTTGGGCGCCATTATTGGCTTTTTATATGTAAAACATATGTTCGAACCGAACTTTTTTATAACATTTCGATTAATTGAAATATATCGACCTTATTTTTCCCTCAAAAACTTTCCCTACATCGGGCGCCATAATGTTCAGATAAAGAATACTATAAAACAGTGCTTGTCGTCCAATAATTTTTACAAAATGCCACTCAAAGAACTTTCTCTGTGTTGGGCGTCGAACTAACTAACTCTTCCCTCAAAAACGTTCCCAATGTCGGGCGCCATAATGTTCAGTTTAAGAATACTATGAAAAACGATATTTGTCGCCCAAGATATTCGTGCAACTCCAATTTAATAATTTAATTAGCCTACTGAGGAAAAATATTTCTACAAAACTGCACTCGAAGAACCTGCTCCGTGTTGGGCGCCACTTCTGCTAACTTTTGACCGCAGGATGCATTTACATTAACATATAAATGGGAAAAGTATCACATGTACAAAAATTGTCCTTGTTTGTTTTAAATAAAGTACTCAACTTAATTTTAGAACTTCGATCGCTGTTAATATCTAAATAAATATATCTTTTATTAGGATATTTATTTATCTTCCAACCGCGCGTTCTACAGACAATAATTAAAACTTGCAGTTCAATGGAGTGTATTCTTGCGATATTTGGAAATTTTGTTTATGTTTTCAAACTTTTTAGTAGAGAAAGAACAATTTATTTGTTTATTTCTTTATCCAAACACTTAGTCAGCTATTGTGTGGCTTGCGTCAAGCCTGAGCATGTCACCGGTAAACGTAGCCTTAAAAACGGATTTCCCTTCATATGAAATAATGACATTCAAATGCGATATTGTTTGGTGTTTTTAACAAAAGTTCATCACTTTTAGTTCATGTTCGATTTTGTTGATCTTGAGTTTTATTTAGTATTTATTGAAAGTTTTTATTTCGGAATATTTGAACAATTTATTCTAATATCACAAAAATCCATTGACGTATTTGTCGAACACTGAACAAAAAAACTGTGTAAAATTAAAAAAAAATAGTTTTGCAGTGCACCCGTCGATCCGGAAACAAAATGACGGTAGAAGTACTCGTTTCGTCTTTTTTTATGTAAAGAAATAATTTTAAAATACAGGGTAGCCAGTTGCGAGGACTGCTATATATATTTCTGGCCTAATATTGAAAATGCGAATATTTATCATCAAAAATGGTTTTATTGTTTTTCAAAGTATTCTCCAGCATGATTTATACACTTTTGCATGCGCTTAAACCAATTGTCGAAGCTCTTTTTCCACTCCGATTGAGACACCTCCAAAACATGGTTTTTGACCGCTTCAACAGCATCATCTGGCGACGAAAATCGTTGACCACGCATTTTTTTCTTGATGTACGGGAATAAAAAGAAGTCATTGGGTGCCAAGTCAGGGCTGTTCGGCGGATGACCCATCAATTCGACGTTTTGGCCGGTCAAAAAGGCGCTGGTTTAAGCCTATGTGTGAGAGCTCGTATTGTCATGATGCACAATGATTCGTCTTCTCTTGTTCGTTTTTCGAATTTCTCCGTAGACTTCAGGCAAACAAATTTTGGTGTACCACTCAGAATTGACCGTTCTACGTTGCTCAAGCGGAACAGTCGCCACATGACTAGTTTTGCCGAAGAAACGGGCGACCATTTGCTTTGAATAAAATTCTTCTTCCACGAACAACTTTCGTTGGATTTGGATCGTCATCGAAGACCCACACGGTCGATTGCTGTTTTGTTTCGGGCTCATACGCATAGATCCATGATTCGTCACCTGTGACGATCTTATAAACGTTGTTTGAAGCACCGCAATCGTATTTTTTTCAAAATTTCTTTGCACCAATCGACACGAGCCTTTTTTTGAGCGATTGTCAAATTGTGCGGGATCCAACGAGAACAAACCTTTTTTACGGCCTGGTGTTCATGTAATATCGAATGTATGCTAGTGGAAGAAATGCCCAAGGATGCCTCTATCTCACGGTATGTCTCACGACGATCCTGCATTATCAGTTTACGCACGGCATCAATGTTCTCTGGCACAACGGCCGTTTTTGGACGACCTTTGTCTTTGAGCGAGCGTCGGCCACGATTGAATTCATCAAACCAGTTTTTCACAGTGTTATACAGAGATTAAAGTTCATCGATTGTAGTGATAATCCACGTCGAAAGTTGTGAAAAATGAATGCAGGAAAATGTTTACGAGTTAATTTTTTTGCCAAATTGATTTTTTCAAGTCACTATAAACAACAAAAAAGATGGTCGTACGTAAAAACGTTCTGAGTACGTTTATGCTAAAAGATGTCAAACTTTCCAATGGAAATGTCAGATGGCGCCAGGCAACACTTAGTATTGCCTAGGCCAGAAATATTATAGCAACGCTCGTAAGAATGTTAGGAAAATAATGCTTATGAAAAATCCAAACAGTATGGAAAATTTAATAGAATTGATTAATTATCGTTCGTATCCGTCTCATTTTCGCAACTAGTGCTACTAGCCTTCGGTCTAATTTGTTAATGCCTCGACTGAAAATGTGCGGCGTTATTTCGGCGATTACGTCCTTAATATCGGCCTGGCAGTGTGGTTGATGTACTTGTGCCACAAGAACCTTCAGCATCTCAGACTTGAAGGATGATAACGGTTTAGGCAGAACCAATAAAATAAAAAGTTCTATCGGTGGTGCAAATTTAGTGTCCGTCCAAGAGTTGTTACTAGACCACCAATCCGCTGCCATTTCACACATGGTCGTAGATGGACATATTTTCATGAGATGAGCCAAGGAATACTCTGTTGAAATTTGTTGAGGCAGAACCAATGAGAAGTTTTTTCATCAGCGTGAATTTTGGCAATTCCCTCGTTAGACTAATTAGTGCTGATTGTTTCTGGTTTTATTTTGAATTTTTATTGAAAATGTTTTTAAATAGTATTAATATATTTATTCTTACGGATTGAATTAAAATTTTAACTGTCTTCACATTTCATTTTTTGTACTCATTGAATTTAATTTATATTTCAGGTGGCGACCATGATGTCGTGTCCCCTTCCTATGTCATTATCCATAATTCCAAAGATACACAGTGATTTTTCGCCAGTACATATTGGAGTTAAGGTAAGTTAAGCCAAAAAAATAAAATATCGTTAAACTCATCCAAACCAAAAAAGTTATAAAGCATGGAATATGTCGTGAATATCTGAATGATTTGTGAAAGTTTTAAACTCCTGAAAGTTACCAAAGTCATTATGGATATCAGTGTACATCGACAGCAGACAAAGAAAATTTTCCCTCATGCGGGTATGTGATTGAAAGTCGTCTTAAATCGATTTGTTAACGATTTGGGATTTCGAAAAAAATATTTTTTAATTATGGCGCGAAAAAGAACCAAGTTTCTTTTGTACTTTTACGCGTTCTTAAGGTGGTAATAGACATTCCTTTTATCTCAAAATTGTCAAAATTTATGTAAGAAATCGATATCAGTTTCAATAGCCGGAATATCTCCCAGTACAAATTAGGATCTACTTAAAATACTGCAAAAAATTAACAAAAAACAAAGATTAAATGAGTTCGTTCTTACTAAACAAATAATGGAATAATGGATATTGGAAATAATGCAAATGGAAAAGTTGCAATACTCTTCTTAAAGAGCTATGAATCAACGAAAATGCAAGAATTTTAAATTTGAATTTTTGACGTCAAGAGCCAGATCAATAAACACTGCTGAAAAAACGAACATTTTAAAAAATTCCCCTTACGTTGGGCGCCACTGTATTATCCTACCGTTCTTAACACATATATTTATGCAGAGTCCTCATATCTTAAAACTTATATTCCTATATTTCTAAACTAACTTTATGTTTTACTATTTATTTATAATATTTAATCTGGTATGCCTTGCATATCGGAATATTTAAAAACTCTTATACTTGAAATCTTCAAACGAAACTGCCTTATGACATGATAACCAAGACGTAACCAAGACTAAATGCTTTAGTATATCTGCATGCGTATCTGTATCTAGCAAGGCTCTTTATGTAGATTAATGTGTAAAATCTTAAGCTAAATTCGAACTACTTATTTTTCTTACTTCCCATATACTAATAAAATGTGTATCTTTCCATGGTTCAAATTGAGTAACTCTAAAACTGAGAAATATCAATTGAAATGCAGAAAAAACTTGACGTTTAGGTGTGTTTCACATTCAACATCGGCCGAACCTTCATTGAAATAACATTCTTCAATTTGATGAATTTGGAAATTATTTACTCAACTGCACTACAATTTGTTCAGTTTGATGTAGAAATTTTCATTAAAAATTCTTCAATGATTTACATCAATTAGGTAAACATAAAACATCATGCTGATGAGCAATGTACATCAATAAGAGGAACAATTTTGTTCAACTTGATTGAAATTTTACATAACTTAAAAGTTATGTTTTATTATAACTTTATCAATTGATAAAAATGTACATTAACTTGAAGAACATTGTATATCAATTCAATAAAATCTAAGTTTTTTGCAAACATTTCATACTATGGAAATCTAAAATTATTCAAAAAGCATTTAAAAAGACTATTTGTTGCAAGCAGGGATGTCAGAGCAGTTTCTCGCTACTTTACAATCATCAGATTCAAGGAACGAATGAGCTGCAACCGTGATCAATGGCTATACACTTAAGAGCAGATATATACGCATTAAACGAGAACTGCTAGCGGTATAGCTTTCCAACGAACAAAGTATACACAATGAAAATCCTACGTATGTTTGTTGTGGAATATGGATTTACAATGTGCAAGACTGATGTAAACTAATACTTTAATTTGATAAACGCAGAAAAAATGCCATAAAAAATGTCATATTGAAGAATTTATTCATCAAATCAATAAATTTTTTAATCAATGTGTGTAGAACTTCTAAGAATCTGTTTCATTGATTTGATGTGCGTGTTTTTCGGTGTGTGGCTTAAGAAACCATTAATTACATTCGAATCCTAACAAAATTCACATGTAGCGTAACGAGCCACCAGCCTTGATTGAATTGGACCATTTCAGTCCCCCACACAAAGGTCCCTTTTTGATTTAAAACTCAATCAACCCTTGTGAAGCACTGTGGGTTTCATATAGCCCTGAGAAATATGATCTACCGATCTACATACAGCCTTTCCAATAAAACCAGAAATTTGAAAAAATTGTCATTTTTTTTTTTACAATCGATTCAGATTAAAAATATTAAATCGACCACCCTGTATAAGTATGTGTGACAGCGCATAGAGAAAGGGACCTAAGGGTAAAAAAAATCAATTTTCATTTTTTTCTTTTTTTGATGTGGACAACATCTGAGCATCGAATGAGACCGATCCCATGCCCCAAAAGTGTTCCCTCCCAGAGATATGCGCGTTTTATGAAAGTGAAGTCGACGATTCTAAGCGCAAATAGAAAAAGACCTTACATTCAGACAAATCACATGATCATAACTATGATTATTTAATTGTACACACAACTAATTAACCGGTCATACCAGTGAAATGCGGAAAAGGTATTTCAACCCATAGGTATGGCAACCCATAGCTTTGCAAACATTTTGTTATTGTAACCAGTTATTGGTGATGATAACTAATTTGCCATTATAACCAAAAACCTGTTGCTAAATCTTATTTTGTTTTGGTTTGACTACTGACTTTCAAAGAATCGGTTAAACCTATTTTTTTTAGTAAAAATCTTCCATAATCATTTCCAAGTTTTTTTTCTCCTTATGTGTTGGAGTACTTATGGTGTACAAGCAAACACTTTTTTGATTCTGATGGAAACTTCAAACTTTTGCGTTGAACAAGTGAGGCAGGTATTATTTTAGATTCAAAAATTATTCGGAAGGTTCGGATTCTTTGTATGTTCTTCTATACTTCAGTACAACATTCGGTTGTACTAATAGCATACTCGAGCTGCATACAAACTCAATCATTCGGTTGGCAATAAAACTCGGTTGTGGCAACGAATATGTTCTCTATGTGTAGAAGAAGGATTTTAGGTCCAACCGTGTTTATGAATAGCAGAGAGGAATCTCATTATAGCCACGCTCGAAATAACCCTATTATTCTCTGTTTTAATTAATTCCTGATTAAAGTCCTACAACATTTTTAGTCAATACTACAGTTTGTTTATGTAGTACAATTTGAATAAACAACTCACATTATTAACAAATTTCTTTATCACTCAATTTTGAAAGATTTTTTACTTAAAATGTATACTTGTTTTCTCTATAGAGTCGCTTTCTATAGGTCAATCTTAAAGTCGAAGCACTCAGGGCTAAGGCTTGAGTACAATAACCCATTGTTATTAGGTGTACTTCTGAAATTTTTTTGTATTATCCAATTCCACCATTGAGCAGAGTTCACAACATCAGCAATTTTAATTACACACAGAGAGCAGATTTGTTGTGACAACCGAATTTTTTGCCAACCGAATGTTGGTGGTTTTCCGTACTAACCATATATGCTATTGCTACATCCGAATGTTGATTAGGTATACAGCAAATATCAGTAGAGGGAACTGACACTATCGGTTGAAGAGATAAAGAATTGGTAACTAACTTATTAAGATGACTATTGGAACTGATTTGTTCATTTGTTGGTTATAAGTTCTCTGAAAATTCGGTTGTCATTACATTGAACATTTGTTGACTGGGCCAACTTTTGGTTAAATTTTATTTATTCGAATTCGACTGCAATAAAAGACGTTTTTCAATACACTTTTGTATTAAAAGATTTTAAAATATTGATTCTGTAATAAAAATTCTGAGCAACTTTTTGATAAACTTCGTTTTAACTTTCGAATCTTATGAAGTTTAAAAAGTTGGATGTTTTGGTTCATCAAAATTGTATAGTCGTCATTCAATTAAATTTTGTTTTTAAAGTATCAGAAGCAATTTAAAAAGAAAGAAAGTTAAATCCTAATATTAACGGCTAATAAAGGGTGATTGTGACACAAAATACCTTAAATAAAGGCGAAAAGTGCTGGCTGAAGATATGTGGTAAGAAATATATTTCTCCATGTCGCTCATATTTTGACACAGTGGGCTATTTTCAAAAAAGGTGTTATTACCTAAGTCTGAGCAATGTCGCCAAAATACAGTTAAGTCTGTTTTTATATTCTGGAAAGTATTTATATATTTATAGTAAGTTTATTTATATGCCTGAATAGTTTGGAAGTATTAACCAACTGGCCAAAAAAATAATACAAAATATATACATATATACAAAATATATATACACTTATTGTTGTTTATTATCGTTTTTTTAAATGTGTTTTGGTCTTAAACATTTTTATAGGGAAAATATTCTGATGTTGGGGTAGCCCATAAAGTGGATACGGTTACCACAAAGAACTTATCTGTTGTCACCACCAATTATTGGTACTTAAGTACATGTGCAACATTATTGGTTGGTTGCCGTAACCACTGGTTGTGGCAACTTATATTATTTATTATTAATTATTGGCTGTGAGTACCGTAATATTATCGTACAAGGTTATGGTTGGTCGAACCAAGTTTATCATCAACAACATGGAATGTTTGTGATTGCCTCAGAAAGAAGGTTAATCCAACGGAATTTTTGTACCGACCAATTTCAAACTAAGTTTTTCCCTGTGTGTACATCGGTCGATATGCCGTAAGACAGTCCAACCATTTTAAAGCAAATCAAAAAGTCACCTTTTATAATCTTCGATTTAAAAAAAAACATACCGCTCATTTGCACATTTTAAACGAATATAAATATTTGCAACAATTCTCTACCTACTCCTTCCTCAATGGTGCTGTTGTATTGGTTATTTCTAGCACTCCATGGCGCAGTAAAGACGATGATCGCCTTTGTCGTCACCCGAAGTTTGCGATGCCTGGCATTGTGGAGTGAAGAGGCCACGTACCCTTGCAAAAGTGCCTTAACAATGAAATGACAAAGTTTTGTTTGTTGTTTATTTTATTCGGTTGTTGTTTTTGTTACTTTGTTTTTTAGCTGTTGCCTCTTAACACATACACCCACTCGCCGTCGCCACACGCGTTCACTTTCGCTGAAGTTGTTTTTGTTTTCTGACTTTGAGGTCTCAACAATCCTTTTAAAGTGCAAAATTTATGCAAAAAGCTTTTAGTCAGCATTTTGTTGTTGTTGCTGTTTGCAGTTGCCGCGATATTTTATTACCTCTTCGCCTGTCTGCTTCTAATAGATTCCTTTGGAGCGTACATATGCCAACACACACACACACATATCCAACCATGTGTACGCACACTTTCGTATTTAGATATCTTAATGTGGTCTGTCCCGTCTAGCTCGGATAAAGGGTAAGGGGTTGGAATATTCAAATCATGTATTACTGCGAAGTCATGTGACTCTCTCGGCTGGGAGGATTTCCGTTTACTTCACATGTGTATAGAAGAACGTCGTATGCATACTTTTGTACTTGGGTGTATGCGTGTTTGTTGGTAGTTTGCTCATTATCGTTGTAACGCCAAAAAGTATGCCATGAATTTTGTCACGTGCATATTGCAATCGTCGGTGTTCGCTCTAACCAACACACATGCACACACTCACACACGTACATACCAATCATTTCGCAATGTTTGTTTGTCATTCTGCGCGGAGATCATTTTCAGGAAGTTCCTTCCCCCACTTCTTTCAGCATCGTTCTTTGTTTTTGGCCCAGAACGCACTGGTATTAAGTCAAAAACACTTGATGTTGTTTTCAAGAGAGCTTCTTGGGACAGGCAATCAACAGCAACACACCACTACCAGCAGCAGTAGCAGCAGCAACTGTAGTGGCGGCGACAGCAACAACATCCACACTTCAAGTGCAGCCACACATTGCGGAAGCAGTCAAATGCACACGCACACGATTTCTACGCATGCATGTTTTGCATACGCAAATATTTAGAAGGAATCGCTGAATGATGGAGTTCGGATAGTGGCGTACTTTGTGAGGCCCTAGTGAAGGAGGCCTACCTCCTCATAAGTCTTTAGGGGTTTTTTGGAAGGCCTCACTTCTCTTGGAGATTTAACTTTTACGAATTCAAGCGTCTTAAGAGCGCTGCTCTTGAAGGGCTGGCTTCTGCTAGCAGTTCCGTTGACCTTAATTATCGAAGGAGGTCTATCTTCCTCAGGAGGCCTTTCTTCTATGGGTAATTTTGCTATCTTGGAGTTAGCTTCTATGGGTGTTTAATTTCGCCTGTGGTCTGCCTTCTTAAAATCGGTTTGTCTTCTTTAAGAAAGCGTGTCTTCTTCTTGTTGTTCTGCCTTTTGTGTGGGGTTTAGCCTTATGTTGCGAGCTTGACCGCAGGTCAGGCCTAAAAGGACTTCCACCTTCTTTCAGGACTTCCACCTTTTTCCAGAAATTTAAACATATTCAGGCGGTGCTGACTTTTAGAAGGCCAGCCTCTTAATTGGCCTAGCTTCTTGCAAGAGGTCATCTTCTTTGATTAGGCAATCTTGTCTTCTCCAAGTTAGGCTGTATTTGTCGCCTTTTTTTAAGAGGTTTAGTTAGAAGGACTGCCTTCTTCTGGCTTCATCCTATTTTACCAGCACTGACATCTAGGAGTCTCCGCGTATACCAGCTTTCTCTGAGGATGTCTGTCTTCATTGGGGGTGCTTGTCTTTTCCCAGTTGACCTCTCATCGTCTGTTTTTCCCACATTTTTTTCTAATAGACTTTGCTTAGAGGACTGCTGTCTGCTCTGCATCCTATTCTACCATTGCTGACATCTAGGAGCACCTTTGTTATCCGAGTACACCAGCTTTATCCGTGGATGCCCGTTTTTATAAAGGGTGCTTGTCTTTTCCCAGCTGACCTCTCATCGCAAAGGATGCTACTATTCTCCTAGTTGGTCTGAATTTTCCGCATTTTCTTCAAATAGGCTTGGCTTAGAAGGACTGCTGTCTGCTGGTTTCGTCCTATTCTACCAGTACTGACATCTTGGAGGACTTTTATATTGTTGGAGGCCTTTTTTCTCCTAATAGACCAGCTTTCTCCATGGATGCCCGTCTTCATTGAGGGTGCTTGTCTTTTCCCAGTCGAACTGTTATCAGGAGTCAAGTGTTCTCCTAGTTGACCTGCATTCTCAGAGGAGCATTGTCTTTTTCTTAATTGCCCTTTCGTTTATCAAGGAATTTGGACTGTTCATTCGAGTTCCATCGTCTTCTAAGGGCGATAGCCCTGAATGACTGCTTTCCAGTGGACGCTCCGTTTTATTTAAGCAGTGCTGCGTGCTCCAATGTAATATTTCAAAAAAAAAGAATTCATTTAATACTTAAAGCCAATCGAATAATCCATTTTTTTAGTAAAAATCTTTCATAATTTTTTTCACTTTTCCTTGACGTGTATAAGCAAACAGATTTTTGCCTCGGCTGTTTAAATTTTAATTTTTTTCAAACAAGTGCAACATGAGGATTTTTAGATCCAATAGTTCTTTTCTGGAGCCTCGGAAAATTCTTATGTTCCACCGATACTTCAGTTTCAATAACTGAAAATTACATAGCACCAACTAACATTAGGTTATACTGATAGAATACTCGAGGTGCATGGAGCCCTAATTATTTGATGGGCAAAAAATTCAGTTTGATTGGCAATAGTTGGAATCTGTCCTCTGTGTGTGTAGAATAACTTTCTTCTAGCAGGAGGTAATCTTCTGCGATTAGGCCAGCTTTCTCAACTGAGGCCTGTCATCTTGTATTCTCCTCCTGCCTTCTCAAAGACGGCTTGTCTTCTTTTACAAGGCTTGTTTTCTCCTTTGTGACCGAAGAGTTAGGACGATAAGGACGATTTCTTTTTCACTGGTGGCCCTCACATCTCGGAGTAAGCCTATCTTCTCCAAGAAAGCGGTAACAAACAAACGATCACAACTTCTTTACACTAATGTTTTAATTACGCATATATTTGAATGTGCAAATATTCTATAATGTGTGCCATGCGCGGATTTTGTAAGGCCTTCTCGTAAGAGAGTTGTCTTCTGCAAGAGACGTGCCAATTTCTATGATGCCAATTTCTATGGTCGTTTTCTCGAAGTAATGCCTCAGAAGTGCTAGTAGTTTCTAGAAATTCCATCGCATTCAACGAGTGTGGTATTGTTTTCGTTGTGGTATTGTTTTCCCTAAAAGGCCTTGTCGCTACTAGGAGGCCTTGTCGCTAATAAGAGGTTTTGCCGCTTCTAGGGAGGCTTATCTCCTCCAGAAACTTCTTACTTACTTAAGTCCCACAACATCTCACTTAAGGACATCTGTTAAATTAGCGAGCTGTGCACAATTACATTTTTTTTACTCATTAACCGGGACCTACTGCCTACGCGGGTCCGAACGGCTTATGCATTTTATAAAGAAGTTATTACATGACTTTGAGATAAATCTCTTACTCGTTAAGTCGCAGGCATTTACGAGATGGAAATCCGCCGATGAAAAATTGTTTTGATGTTCTTACTCGGGTTTGAACCTGGGTCTACTGGCATGATACTGGTGCATACTTTAGTCACACCACGGCGGCCCACTTGTCTTCTCCAGCTATGTTTTATTTTCTCTTGGATGCCACTTTCTCTTACAATGTTTTGTTTATTCGCGAAGTTCTGTTGATCCTAGAAGGTCTCTTTTGTCTAAGAAGCTCATGATTGTTGTAGGAGACCATGATTCTCCTAATAGGTCTTGTTTCTCCTAGCTAACCTTGCTTCCCCTAGGAAAACTTGCTTCCCCTGGGAAGCCTTGCTTCTCCTAGGATAGCACCGTTTTCTGAGGAGGCCCGTCTTCTTCCAGGAGGTCAGTCCTCTTCTAGAAGCCTTATTGTGTCTTACAAGCTTTCTTTCAGATGAAAACACCCTATGCTTAGCATACCGATCGATTAAGAATGACTTAATGATTCAATCTTGGTCGGTCATCCATCGTTGTTCTCAAACTACAGACACCGATAAACCTAGCAGTTTTTTACTAATTTCGATTACACTTCGAACATTTTTCAAGTTCAAGCCAAAGACGTGCGGGATTGAAATTAGTCCACATCGGCCATATTTTGATTCATACCTAGGGTTTTCCAACTTCCAAACCTACAGCTCTAAAAGCCACATATTTCATACGATTCCACCAAATTTCGGGTGGAAACTTCGCAACATCTGTCCAAGATTTGGAATAGCCCCCAAAACAAAGGTTCTCCAGACAAAGGCGAGGAATCTTCTAAACGGCAGAGAAGTGTAGAGTACCCAAAAAGTGTAACGCATCGAAGAAACATATGTTTGACTAAATCTGTTCATTGACGTTGGGAAAATGGACCATATTCTTACAACCCTTGTGGTATCTCCGACAGAAATGTACCATTACGCTTACTTTTGATACTTTCGGAATATCTTAAATGCTATTCACACAATCTTATTTAAAATCAATAGTTTCGAACAGGGATATACTGTAAAAATTGGTGACGAATAATTGGATTCATAGCCACTCCCCTTCCGGTAACTCCCACACAAATGGCACCATTTTAGTGCAGATTAAAACGCACATAACTTGTGATCCAGTGAGAGAACACTTTGCTTACATTGTGCAAACTATCGTATTTTATGAAGGCTTTGTACTTGCATAGCAGTATAAGGTTGAACACGCCCCATTGTGGTACCTCCCTTGCAAATGCACCTTTCCGCCCACTTTTTTTATTCCTAAAATATTTTTAATGCTTTAAAAACGATCTTGGTCAAAAATAGCACTTAAGAACAGAGTTAAGTTTTAACTTGGTGACGAATAATAGGATTCCTAGCCACGCCCTTTTCGAAATTTAGCCTACAAATGATGCTGTAAATTAGAATCTATAGTATTGCCACCCAGTTCTGGAAATTTGCTTAATTCCTCTATGTATTTACAAGGTCTTTATACAGGCGTGCGAAAAAAGTAGATGACACGCCCCATTTTGGTACCTTTAGTGCAGACGCAATATCCCGCCCACATTTGGTATTCGCATAATAATTGTAATTTAATTCCTACAATTGTGTTGAATTGTAGTAATTAGAAAATCGAATATAAAAAATCTAGGTGAAGAAAATTTGCAGCTTAAGCCACGCCCCATTATGAACCTTAAACACAAACTTCACTATGCGTTCCGATAGATTGAACCCCTTATTAATTTATACCTTATACATGCATTTTGTTTAAATTTTGTTTTCTGCAATATGCTTTTCACTCTTTGTAAGCTCATAGGAAAAAAGTGGATGCCACGCCCATTCCACTTAGTACTGGTATTTATCCCAGCGCTGTGACAGTCTATTGCACTTAAAGACAAGCGACTAAAAAATTGGTTCCAGATATCTCAAAGGAACCCTTTTAGGTACGCCTGCGTAAGCATCTCTCCATCGGTCTCCTCCCCCTCTATGTATCTAAGCCTCAACTCCGCTTCTCGTTTTGCCACGCCCAATAGTACTGGTACGTAGTGCAGTGATGGTCTATTGCACTCCAAGACAAACGAACAAAGGCTGTTCTCTGGAGCAAAGCCTGTTCTCTGGAGCATTCGATTTCAAAATACCCTCTCTAGAGGTCCTGACTAAAAAATTGGTTCCAGATATCTCAAAGGAACCCTTGTAGGTATGCCTGCGTAAGCCTCTCTCCAGCAGTCTCCTGCCCCCTCTATGTTTCTAAGCATCAACTCCCCTTCTCGTTTTGCCAAAGCCTGTTCTCTGGAGCATTCGATTTCAAAATACCCTCTCTAGAGGTCCTGACTAAAAAATTGGTTCCAGATATCTGAAAGGAACCCTTTGAGGTACGCCTGCGTAAGCCTGCGTAAGTCTCCTGCCCCCTCTATCTTTCTAAGCCTCAACTCCCCCTTTCGTTTTGGACTGTTTGGCCATATAATAATCAATTTGTGCGTTTTCGTCTTCTTTAAACTTTAACAATTACAGTGCGAGCACAAGCTTGTAAATACGACGGCTGTTATGATTCGTGTTCACAACTACTGTTGGTTGGCCTAGCCAGCTGTTGCCCCCGGGGAAGGGAAGTACGCACCAGTTATTTGTCCAATTTGCATTATTAAATTGAAGTTGGCCCTTATTGTGTGGCGTGCGTGCGTGTATGGGAGAAGGCTAAAAAGGAAAACTAAAGAAAGAACAGCTTTTCCTTTTTCCTGTGCCCAACCAGCCAACGGTGGAAACGGGAGGAAAACGAAATCAAAATGTAATCATTAAATGTAGACATTTGGCTTCTTCATTTTGTTTAATGTTTTTGTTTGGATGTTCCCGATGCGCGTGGGTGTGTGCCTTAGAGTGTGCCTCAGTGTGGGTCATCAATGTCAAAATCACCAGGGAGGTGATGATGATGACTGCTGTTGTTGGTCCCGAGAAATTGTCTGCTTGGTCAAGCGAATATATTCCATGTGCCCGGCCAGCCTTAAGGAAACTTACGCAGATTTTTAGATTTATTCTTCTTCTTCGTTTTTTTTCTCGTCCTGGCACCTGTTCTTGCACTGACATGAATGTTGAATGGCTCTTAAATGTCTGACAAATAACTTCAAAAGAATTGTTGCTGTAGTTATTGTGATTTACCTTGACTTTGTGCAAGGGGGGAGAATTGGATGGACGGACACTTGATGAAACAGATTTTCAATCATCCAACCGTTCAACCATCCATGCATTCAACCAACCATTCACTCGCTCCCTCCACCCGGCTCCACCCCCATAAAAGTTTAGATATTGAATACAGATTCCCATTTTTCGTTTCGTTGTGCTCCATAAAGGGATTTGTTTTACACACATTTCCTGACTTGAGATGACATCTTGGATTTGGCAGCGTCATATGGCTGTTGGTTGGTGTGGACATTGGCTTGACTAGTTGGATTGTTTTTGTTGTCGTCGTTGTTTGGCCATAAGAAAGGTCATCCATCTTGGCTGATTGCTTACTCCAGGTTCCCAGCTATTTGCGATGTTTGGCAAATGTTTTATTTATGCTGTCATGCATAATAAGACGTTTGCTTCAACGAACTCCCAGTGCGGTGAGCCGGCAAGAGGGGGGAAGGCTGACGAATAAAGCCGCCGTCTGGAATGGGTGGGTGGGTGCATGGGTTGGTCACAGCGTTTTTCTATTAAATCGTTGTGTGATTACGTGTAAATCCTTCCGCTACCGAATGACATGATAAACGTGCACAGACGAGGACCAGCAGAAGATCTCTGTTTTTCTTCCCCCCGCTCCACGCCTCCTCTTACTAAAAAGAGGAAACAGATTGCTGGTAAAGAATAGACAACTTGAAGTAGATTTCATCACATTTCCGGCCAATTAAAAACTGAAAATTGAAAATTATCCAAAGAAATCTTGAGCGTAGTTGTCAAATCTCTCGAAAATCTTTTCAATCATTTTCAACATTTGGCAATAGCTTAATTTTCCTCGTGCGCTTGGGAAATTTTGTCGTAAATGTTATTATTCAATCAACCATCGTACCCCCATTAACGGCTACCCTTGAGTTTTAGTGGCAATCACATCTCTCACCCACCCTTCCTTCCACCCAAAGGTTTTTTCTGCCCTCACCCAGTGTTAAGTGAATTTTGCCAGTCTCACTCATATCGACCACAGCAGAAAATCTTCTTTAACGCACCCCACCTCATCCCTTAAGTTCTTACCATTTGATTGCTGGCTGGTGAGAGGACGGAGGCGAGTTAAATTAACTTGTTTTCCCTTTTTTTGCCTGATGCCTTTTTACTCGTCTTGTATTTACCTAATTTACATTTGGGCTGAAGAAAAAATAAGTAAATAGTTTGCGAAAATTTGCCAATACGAGGTACGTAATGGGTGAGCTAATGAAATGTGTTTATGGTGGTTTTTGTGACTCGTAGAAGTATTCCTTGGGTAATTGTTTTCCAATAAAAGTGGTAACATTTTATAACCACAAAAATCAATTTTGGCAGGCGATTCAAACATGTTTCCTTATTTTTTTTTTGAAAAGAGGACTTCCAATATATCGGGTAGTCTACGATAAACTTCGTTATATTCTCTATAAAGAATATTCTTCATATTCTCTGATCGGCATTGTTTCCTAGCTCCTTTACCATACGTCTTTTTCAAAGATATTTTTATTAAATAGTTTGTATAATTCCCTCATTATCCCATTAGAGAGCAAACGGAAAAATCGCCTTCGAAATGGTTCCACACAGTTCTTAAAAAAAATCTTCTCAAATATTCGCCATAGTAAACCAGGTTAAAAAAAAACCGCCAAACAATTGCAAATGCTTTCTGCCTAATTTACCCGGCTTTCTATCTAATTTACTTGTATGACAGGTCACGTAAACCGACCACAACGATGTCTGGACGCTTAAAGAAATTGTCTCCTAAGCAGAAGGAAACCTGTTAGACTCTAACACTACTTTTTTATAGCCATCCCCAGTATTACCCTATTTCGGCTAAACCTTTTTAAATCTGTCGGTAATTTTTATTAAAATTAAGCCTTTCAAGACTTACACGTGCAAATGCTTGCCCCGTCAAAATGGAAAGTGCTACATTTTTGCCCTTTAAATAAAAGCTAGGAAAATGTTGCCCTTTAAGTGGTAAAACTAGGAAAATATTGCCCTTATAACAAAAAATAGAAACAAATTGGCAGTGTAATGAAAAAAATTCTCCTTTCAATGGAATCTACGAAAATGTTTGTCCTCCAAATGAAATTAAGGAAAATTAAGAATAAAAGTAAAGGAAACCATGTAAATGGAAACTAGAAAAATTGTGCCCCCTAAATGTAGACTAGACAAATGTTGCCCTGTAAATGGGAACTAGGAAAATGTTGCCATAACAATGAAATTAAAAATGTTGCCCTCTTAATGGAGACTAAAAATTGTTTGAACTCTAGATGGAACCTAGGAAAAGGTGACCTTTTAAGTGGAAATTAAAAAAAGGTTGCTCTCAAAATGGAAACTAAATAAGGGTTGCCCTTTTAAATGGAAATTAAAAAAATGGTTGCTCTCAAAATGGAAACTACGAGGGCGGCTCGGAAAGTTCTTAGCCTATCAATGAAAGAGAATAGTTAGTTTTTCAAAAATATTTTTATTTTTCAATATAATCTCCTGAAACTTCAATACACTTAGTCCAACGCTTATCTAGCAATTCTATCCCTTGATTAAAATAGTTTTCCTCAAGGTCTTCAAAATAGTGGTTTACAACTGTAATTGCATCTTCATTTGAGGTAAAACGCTTGCCGCCAGCAAGGAATTTTTTTAGATTTGGGCACAGGTAAAAATCACTGGGAGCTAAATCAGGAGAATAAGGTGGGTGGTCAAGCAACTCGTACTTTAATTCGTTGATTTTAGCCATTGTTAAAACACTCTTGTGCGCTGGTGCTTTGTCTTGATGAAAAATTTTTTTTTTGTGTTGTAAGCCACGTTTAGGACGTTTTTCTCGAATTTGTACATTTAATTGATCTAAAAGGTTGCAATAGTACTCTGAATTTATTGTTTTACCCTTTTGCAGATAGTCAATCAATAAAATACCTTTGAAGTCCCAAAAAACCGTTGCCATAACCTTACCAGCCGATTGAATTGCTTTTGCCTTCTTTGGGGCACTTCCTCCAGCTTCAGTCCATTGTTTGGATCTCTGGAGTATAGTGGTGGATCCATGTCTCATCAACAGTTATGAAACGACGCTTAAAATCCATTTTATTTCGCTGAAAACGATCCAAACAAGCTTGAGAAATGTTCATTCTTATGCGTTATTGGTCGACTGTTAACAAGTCCGGCACCCATCTTGCAGAAAGCTTTTTCATCTGTAGTTCTTCATGCAAAATTAAATGGACTCGATCATTTGAGATGCCCATGATATTAGCTATTTCACGCACTTTTATTCGTCGATCATTTAATACCATATCATGCACTTTGGCTACAATTTCTGTTGTTATTGCTGTTTTTGGACGTCCACGTCCACGTACGACCACGTTTAAATTCAGCAACCCAATTTTTAACTGGTGCATATGAAGGAGCACTTTCACCTAACACATTCAACATATCATTATGAATTTCTTGTCCCGATAAATCTTTTTTATGTAAATATTTAATGACACCACGCATTTCTAATTTTTCCATTGTAAAAAAATCGCGGATGCGTCTTTTGTGAACACCTGTTTCTATATGAAGGAGTTGCCAGATCGAAACAAAATTTAGCATGTGTTCATAGCAGAGATGAAAGTTTCCAAAACACTTAACTTTCTGTTTATACCGCGCTTTTTGTGCTAGGCTAAGAAGTTTCCGAACCGCCCTCGTAAATTAAGGTTGCCCTTTATATAGAAACTAGAATAGAAACAACTTTACGAAAGCTAGAAAATGTTGATGTTTAAATTAAAACTGCAAAAATTTTGTCATCTTAATGGAAAATAGGAAAATGTTGCCCTCTTACTGGAAACTTAAAATGTGTTGTCCTCTAAATGGAAACGAGAAAACTTTTACCTCCTTAATAGAAACTAAAATATGCTGAACTCTTAAAGGAAACTAGAATATGGTGCTACCTAAATAAAATAAATGTAAACTGTATGTTTAGCTCGTTTGTTTTATTTCGGTCTGTTGCTTTTACACATTGAACAGGGATTAAACCGGCTCAAGACCTCTTGCTTCTATATTTAAATAGAAGACAAGTTTTTAACAAAATGGCAAAGTGACATTGATTTTCGTGGCTGCACACTACTTTTATCATGATTTCGGGTCCGAGACAACCCTCTTCAGAAAGCCCTGTAAACCAGGAAAATGTTGCCCTCGAAATGGAAACGGTGGCCCTTAAAAGTTTTGCCCTCTAAATCAAAAAAAAATGTCGCCCTCTTAATTCGCCTTCGAAATGTAAACTAAAACAGGTTGTACTCCTAATGGAAACAAAAAGATGGTGGTAAAAACAAATCAAAATTTGCCCTCTAAATGTAAACTAGGAAAATGTTGCCCTCTAAATGAAATCTTAAAGCGGGTGCCATTACAAATTTTTTTCCCTTAATGAAGACATATGCTGCCCTCTACTAAATGGAAACTAGAAGAAGGTTGAACTCAAAATAAAAAGTAAAAAATTTATGCCCTTTAAACGAATGTTTAGTGAGATAGTATTAGTACTAAAGATACTACAAGAATACCAAAAGTGGCCGCAATGATACATTAGTGCGGGAGGTACCAGAAGGGGTGTGCCAATATTGTCCATTTTCAATCGCATAGGGAGTTTTGAGAGAATATTATGACATGGCGACATGCAAAATTCAATAACGAATGGTAGCTTCTTACGGGATTTATCGTGCGAAACAGCGGAGAGGCGGACATGGTTAAACGACATAAAAACGTTATGAAGCTCATTTGATTAAAACATATATAGGGTCTAAAGTGTATTTGAAATGGTGAATGAAGGGAAGGAGAGTTCGCCTTCACATCGCTTTCAATTATTCTCATAGGCTTTATTGAACCAGTTAGATTTCTCTATGCATTAAACGAGAAGCATCTGCTTTGTCATTAAAGTAATCGAGGAGCTCTCACCCTGGATATGTAAGACGATACTCTTGAAGTTCTTTGCAGAAACATAGCAAATGCTGCAGTGATTCCCCCCTTCTTCATGTAAATAGTTTCTATAGGAGTCTGCAAAGGGTTTGGTTGAAGTATAGGAAGCTGCCCGGATATCTATCTCGATTTTCAATTTAGCTCGCGGTATGTCATGTTTCAAAATGTGTTTTGCGACAATGTTAATGTCCTAAAACTCTACCCGAAAGGCCGCACATTTGTTTGCGAGGGTGGTGAATGTTCTTTGATTTGGAGTGTACTCCCTATCCCGCGCAAGGTATATTTTACAGTTCTCCTACAGAGATGAAAATGTTGCCTACATAATAGTTTGATAAACTTACAATTGAACATATTAAAATTTTTTGCCCTTTAAAGGGCAATTTTGTTACAAGTTTCGCTTGCAAGCGAAATATTTATATGTTTCATACACTTGGAAATAGCTCCAAAATGTTGCCCTTAAAAGGTTAAAAATGTTGATTTGTAAATATAATTATTTAAACATTTCTAACCTGAATTGCATTAAAAAAATTTTTTCTTTTGCAGACATTTTTTTTTTATAGAATTTTGCCCTTAAATCTTAGATGATAAAACACAGGGTTATGTAAAGAAGGCCTTATAGTGAAACTGCTATTAAGTAGTACCCTGTAAAGAGCAACAGAAAATACTTGAAAATTGTGGCCCCGGCAACATGTTTCTCTTTGAAGCGAAATACCTTAAAATATTATTCAAAATAAGAAAAGGTTCTACAAAAATATGTATATCGCAATTTTCCTTTAAAGGGTTAATTCCTCTAAAATATGTTTCATGTAGATTTGAAAAAATTATAGTAATGCACTTTTTTATTTTGCCCTCTAAAGGGTAAAATATACAAAGTATTGCCATTTGAAGTTGACTCATTTAAATATACTCTACTCTAAAGGAAAACAGCTTTAACAATTTGCCATACGAGTATAAATGATTTGCCATGAAAAGAACCAAAAGTTTTTCAACGTTTTACCCTTGTATTAACATCGGAAATTACGCCAGGGCTTAAGAAAGAAAGAAGAAGAAGTGTTTTGCCTTGCATAAAAACACTGTTGGGAGAAAATATTTTTCCTAGAGTACAAATTAAAAATATTGACCTGTAAATTGACATTGATAAAAATGTGCAGAAAGGGTAAAATTCTAACCCTGGAAAAGGAAAAACAATTTTAATTTATTGCCCTATAAAAATTATAGGAAATTACCCTAAAAATGTTTTCTTGTTACTTAAAAAATTTCAAGATATTGTTTTTAAAAACTAAACAATTTAAAAATTCTACCCTGGAAAGGGCAAAAGAGTGACAAAGTTGCCTTGTTAAGGTAAACAGTTGACAAATTTTGCCCCGCAAAGGTAAACAGATTGAACATTTTGAACTGCCGAGGTGAACCTTTTAAAAATGTTTTACTGTATAAAAAAATCAATAAAATTGAACTAAGCCTGATATGGAAAAAATCCGTTAAAGATTAGTAGAAATGGTTAAAAAAAATAGACGACATTTAACTTTTTTCAGAGTCGTTGGGTATACTTATGATATTTAACATTACCACCACACTTCCTTCTGAATGTTACAAACGTCAGCACCAACTTATAAAACCACTTTAGCACAGTGTGGACGGCAAGGAGTTCAGTATTAGAAAAACCTTTCGGAACGTTTGGATGCCTATGAAATAAGCCGATATGCTGAAGAAGTTTTTCTCTAATTGCAGATTAAGCTTGCAAGGCCCGCTTTAAAAACCTCTCAAATCCGCCGCTGCTTAGTTAGCCACATAACTAATTTAATTCACGTTAATTAAAACCCCTACGTTTCATATCCAACAACAATGCTGAGTTGTTGTCTAAATATATACGAATTGTCTAAATATATTTAGACAATATGTCTACAGCACTGTGTGCTGCTGCTGATGCCTTTCCGACTGCCGGTACGTGCAGCATGTATGTGTCGTTTGCTTTTGATTTTTCTGAATATGCCTAAAAGTATGTCATAATATTTTTTGTTCTCTACCGTTTTTTTCTTTCAAATTGTGCCAGTCAGCCAGCCAGTAAACTTCTTGTTTTCACAGAGTTGTGGAAAACTTGCCGCGTTCTCAACGTGCTGGTCTCTTTCACTTGTGCACTATTGCGACTTGTTTGCTCAAGTCTCTGGGCTTAACTTCGTCGTTAGTTTATTTACTTGGCAAGACAGAAGAAATGTCTGCCACATGTTGCAGCAAGTGCTATGAGGCACGATGTAATAAAAGTTAATGTCTATAGGCGGTTGAAAGTTTTGGGATTTTTATTTTTTTTATTTGCTTTTCGGTAAACTAATCGATGTCAGGCGAGATATGGCGGTTTGTTTACCAGGGGGGATATGTAATAAATGAACTGACTAGTCTCTGGAACGTTATGGACTACGGACCATGTGTTGCTTTTTCTGAACATTTTGCTGTCGCTTAACACATATCTTAAATGTATGTTTTTATGATTGTCATTATCTGTTAGAGGATAAATCTATTAGTTTGTCAAATGAATAATAACCGAATACAACTAAATCGGAAACGATGTGTGGCCGCGACACAGTGGTTCGAAACGAAAAATAGTTTCTCTTAATTTAGCACTGTGCTAACGAATCCAATTTTACAATTACTTGGTCTAAAATTGTTAACTTTCTTTGCTGTTTTTAAACTAACCTGAAATAACTTAAATCGTTTTTTTTAATAAATTTAGACAATCAGAGCCACGTTTACTGATTTTTTATTATTAATCATTTGATATTTCGCCTTCTTCATAACATCCTCAGGAAAAAAACATATGTGACAACGCAAAGAGAAAGGGACCTAAGGGTAAACAAATCAATTTTCATTTTTTTTCTTTTTTTTTTATGTGGAAAACATCTGAGCATCGAATGAGACAACATCTGAGCATCGAATGAGACCGATCCCATGCCCCAAAAGTGTTCCCTCCCAGAGATATGCCCGTTTTATGAAAGTGAGGGTACACCAAAAATACACGTATTTAAATCTTTAAAATGGCTCTCCTGAACAAAACTGGTTTTTACCCTTAGTTCCCTTTCTATTTTGCGCGTCACATATAGTCACAATAATCAAACGTCTCGCTATATAATCATTTTGTATTAAAATTTCCTTATCGCTCTGCTCAATTGTGTACCTTTCGATGGTTGAATTTTTCATACACTGAAACAAATAAATGTCAAATTAAGTTCGCCGTTAAGGTGAGACTCACAATTAACATCGGGCAGTATGGTTGGACCACCCCCAATTCACGGATATTTTCAAATGCACACATTTCTACAGAAACTTTGGCAATTTCACTTTGGATATTGTCTCCGAGTTCGTCTAAAGTTGTTGGCTTAATGGCATAGATCAATGACTTGAGGTGGTCCCATAAAAGAAATCCAATGGCGTTAAATCGCATGAACGAGTTGGACATTCGACCGGATCATTTCTTGAGACAACACGTTCACCGCATTTGCCTTTCAGTAAATCGATTGTAACCCGTGCTGTGTGGCTAGTGGCACCTACAAGTTGAAACCAAATATCGGCTATGTCAAGCTCATCCAATTCTGTCTAAAAATAACTTTATAACATGCCACGATAGCGCTCTTCATTGACGGTAACAAGACGACTGTTTTCATAGACGAAAAAATATGGCCAATCCTACCTAAAATGAGAAATGAGCTTTATCGCTGGTGATGGTTTTTCAATGAAATTTTGGATTTTCGTGAAACTTTGCCAGAGCTCAATCGGAAAAGTTTCGTTGATTCAAATGAACAAGTGGCTTTAGGTCTTGAGTCAGTTTGATCTTATAAGGATGAAGGCCAGGATCTTTTCGCAAAATACGCCACAGTGTGGTTTGAGAGATGCCGAATTTCTGAGAACGACATGGAATCATTTTGCACGGCTGCGATATTTTCGTCACTTCGAGAGGTATGGCGTCTTTTTGGCTCCGGAACAACTAAAAGTGAAAATTTGGAAGAAAAGAAATCCAAATTTATCCACTATAGCACGCACAGTCTGTCGGGGGGACGATGATTACGGCCGAAAAATGGAGTAAGCGCTCTTAAAGCTGCGACCACCGACTCAGAGTTTCGGTAGTTATTTTAAATGATTTTCAGGCGTTTTTCGTACGTGAACTTTACCATGATGAAAATGTTGACATTGACTAACGCTTTGACACTTAAATATCACTAACCAGTTTTGATAGTGCGTTGACATAAAGACGCGGAATTATTATGGCCCTATTGGAAAACCCTTTACTTAAGTACTCATAAACATAGGGAGGGTGATGTCGAGAGAAAAAAGGAAAAGATGGAAGAATTTTACCTAATAAATTGGATTAAACGATTTGCTTTAAGCTGTCATAATAGGACTATTTGCTTTTGGTTATGATGGAAGTTTAGATGTCATCACCAATATTTGCTAACAACAAAATGTTGGCAAAAACTATTGGTAGCCATAACCACCATTTATGGCAACTAGTTACATGTTATGCAGTTAATTAGTATGATCGATCAATTACGAGCGCAGATCAATAATTTCATGACTTTTCGAATAAAACACAGTTTTTCAACAAAAAAAAAATCTTTAGCTCAATACTTTCTTTTAGCTCAATATTCCAACGTTTCTCCATTTTTTGTATCCCTTCCAAAAAATAGAATTTTTTGAGGTTCATAAAATAGAAATTTTTTTGATCAATAATTTCATCAGTAGAGCTGAATCTCTTCGCACCGAGCCATTTCTTTGGGTTGGGAAATAGGAAACAGTCACTGGGCTATAAATCCGAAGAATATGGCGAATGAGGTACCAATTCTTAACCCACTTTATGCAATTTTGCCATTGAGACTACACACGTGTGCACCCAAGCATTATCTTGATGGAATGGTTATCGCGGCACCCATCTTGCAGACAGCTTTCTTAAGCCCAACTTATCATGTAAAATGGGGAAAAAACACTACCCTTTGAAATGTGTATGACATCAAAAATCTCTTGCACTTATACTCTTCGATCGGCCAACACCATATGCGAGTAGTGGATTTTGCGACATTTTCGCGTGTATTGACCTTAATTGGCCGTCCAGAACGTTCAGCGTCATTTGTGCGACCACAACCAAAGTCAGTAAACCACTTTTTTGCCCCTTAAATCGATGGTACAGAGTCCCCATAGTATTTATCACGTTTTTCCGTTTCTATCAGATTTTTCCGCAAAAAATAATGTTTAAATGAGCACTCAAAATTCAGTTTTTTTTTTCCCATTTTCGAGGTTATATGTTTTGAACAGCTGTTAAACACAAACTAAATGACGGAACTCTCTCGAAATTTGACAGCAGTCTATTAGCAGATGGTACTTGATGGGAACAGTGTTGCATTTCATATTACTATGAGGGTAGCCAAACATCGGCCAAAGTTTACAAAGAAAGTTAACTGAATTGTTAAGCAGCCCACGTATTTCCACTCTCTGTTGATCACAATCACAAGAACCAAAATGATTGTTGTGTTTTCAAATTCTCGTTAAAGCTCATTTCGTCCATCTTGTCCCATTAATAGTCTTTGGCTGGGATAACCAATAATATGTTAAAACTGTGAACTAAACGGGATTTGGTTACTATACAAAACTTATCTGTAGTCTCCATCAATTATTGGTACCAATGTGAAATTTATTTCCTAATTGGTGGTTTTCCATAACCACCGGTTGTGGCAACCAATAGTTTTACTATATTAGGTAGATGTAATCAATTTATTGGCTGTGTGTACGTAATATTATCGTAGCTACAGGGTGGCCCAAATAAGACCAGCTGATGTGAAACACAAATATCTTTTTTATTTTTCAACATAATTTATTTTTTCTTTTTGCAGATTATAACTGAGCTCCTGGAAATTTAAAATGAATACGTACAGTCCACAACAACGCATTAAAATTATTGATTTTTATTATTCTTCTCAACGATCAATTGTTCTGACGCAGCGAAATTATCGCCCCTTTTTTTAACGTAAGATCAGCGCCCACATCTTCCATGATTACAAGTTAAGTTCACAGTTTTGAGGAACTGGGTTCAGTTGCCGACCGTCTAGGAAGAGGTGCTCATCGAAATATTCGTACTGAAGACAATGTGGAAGCTGTGCAGCAGAGTGTTGCATATTTATTTGATAATGAGGATGAAATGCCAGAAACGGTCTCCGGGGCTTCTTACAGAACAATGATCGACAACTTTTTGCGGCCAATAGTAGAGCAACATCCTAATTTATGTTTTCACCAAGATGGAGCCACTGCGCATACATGCTGCGTGAAATTTTTGGTAAACGCATAATTTCAAAAAAATCAGATTTCCCTTGGCCTCCTCGTTCACCAGATTTAACTGCGGCCGATTTTTTTTATGGGTTTATTTAAAAGACAAAGTGTATGTTAACAAACCACAGACACTTGAACAGCTCAAGCAGAATATTCGAGACGATATACGGCGCCTGCAACCAGAAACATAACGCCGTGTAATGCAAAATGCGCTCAAAAGAGCCAATGTCTGTATCGAGCAAAATGATGGTCCATTGTCTGATGTCATATTTCACACATAGTCACCTTAAATTTCCATAAAATGTACTTAACATATAAAAATAAATCATTTAAAAAACCCCGTTATTACAAGAGTAATACGTGTTTTACATCACTAGGTCTCATTTGGGCCACCCTGTATTATCTTATGGTATGTAAAACCATTAAAACCATAAAATGTGGACTTTATTATTGACTATGGTAACCCATGGCTTTACTGAACTGTGAACAGTGGTTATTTATTGGCTGTGTGTACCTTAATATAGGGTGATCCATCTAGAGGTATTTTTTCAGAACAAAAAAATATAATAATTACCTTCAAATGTTGGCAACTGTATTATGAAAATGAGTGTTCGGTGAGAATCGTGAAGATCCGCTGTTTTCGTCCACATTTTTGTTAAGTCATCTGGCTCAGCGGCAAAGTCAATAAACAAAATTACCGCATTTGGGCTGAAAAGCAACAAGAAAATGTTCAAGAGGTGCCATTATAGGCAGAGAAAACCACGGTTTATAAGCTGATGGAATCATCGGGGCATATTTATTCAAAAATGATGATGGCCGGAACGTAACCGTGAATGGTGCCCGCTATCGTGCCATTATATCGATCTTTATGCTACCTGAAATTGAAGCCCGTTATCTTGACGACACATGGTTTCAACAGGACGGTGCCACTTGCCATACAGCTGCTAAAACAATGGATCTATTGAGAGGTCATTTCGAAAAACAGCTAATTTCCGCCTAGATCGAGTGATATCACACCTTTAGACATTTTTCTTTGGGGTTACGTAAAGTCCAAACCAGCTACGATTCATGTTTTGGAATGCTCGAACGAGTAATCCAAAATTGGACCCTCAGAATGGAAACCCTGAGGCGTAGTTGCGACCAACATTTGAAGGAAATTATATTCAAAAAATAAATGCCATAAAATGTCCTTCAAATTACCAATAAAGATTCCATACTTGATTTGAAATTATAAATTTTTTTTGTTCTGAAAAAATACCTCTAGATGGAACACCCTATATTATCGTATCTATTTCACTATGGTATGTGGACCCATGTGACCATAAAGTCCACAGAAAGTTAGTAGTTGCAAACAAAAGCGTGTTTATCCATCCGAGTTTTTGTAGTTCTAGTTAGTCCGTCCATTTGTAGTTCTAGCTAGTCCATCCATTGCACAACACTTTTTAACCTTGCTTAACGTGCGGGGGTCTTCCCAGGGCGCTGGAAGGCTGCAAACGTCCAGCTGATGCCCTAAAAGGGTAAAGCCAATAATCCTGCGAATCATCGGTCAATTGCGATTTGCTCTGCACTCTCCAGGGTAATGGAGATCATGATGAAACACCATATTGTCAGGTCTAACGACCTGCTTAGTGACCTGCTGTTCCTTTCAGAGCGTTGGAGTCGGTCTATCTTCCAGTTTGATGAGAGTAAGGCCGTGGCTCTGGATACCTCCAAGTCTGGCACGGTGCACACATATTTTAGATTATCGCTTTTGGTGTCGGTAATACTTTTATTCTATTTATATCGATCTTTTTTTTTGCGATCGCGCTAAACGAATTGTTGTAGATGGGTTCTCATTTAACCAACTTCGCTTAACCGCAGGTTTATCTCAGGGTTTTGTCCTTTCAGCCTCACTTTTTCTTATTTTCATAGATGATCTTTTGGATCAGACCATGAATCCAATCTAAGTCACATTAAAACAATATGTAAGCCGGTTCAGCCAAATATAAGTAGAACATTTTTCGGTGGAATGTTTGAACTCAGTCTAAAACATTTTACAAATCTTTGATTTAATTTCACATGCGCTCTTTTTTTCTATACCATTTTAAGGCAGTCAATTGCCATCTCTTAGTTGTTTAGTATGTCACAACTGTTTATGTGCCCCCTACTGCCACCCGGTTGCTTGAAAAGAAACCCATAAGTCTATTTTTATGGACATATTAAATCTCAAAGACATGTCTCGGAACGCCGGAAATTTGTTACCACACAGTGTGTGTCTATCCGTTCGCTGCTGATGTGAATTAATCTAATCAAAACATTGAAATCATCTAAAAATGCAATGCAGCCTGATCAAGTTCACTGCATTAACCGGTTAATTATAATCCCAGACTAAGCGACAAATGCAGCACCACCACAGCCCGCCAGCAGCATCGTCAGTCACCACAATCAATCCAGAGTAGGTCTTTGGTCTCACTGCTCAATTATCGGGTCAATACACTCGACAAACGTTGTTAGTTGCAGTTTTTGTAAGCTCTGTGCAGTTTGGCAAAACAGCGGAGTAAAGAAAGGAGCACAAAACAGATTTCTTTGATCATGAAATAAAGCCGGTTTGAAGAAATCTTAGCGTTTTGCTGGCTGGCTGGTTGGTTGGCGGGCTGGCTAGCTGGTTCTGCAGTGGCTGGCTGTATGCTCCAGCTTTAGGCGTTTGTTCTTTAGTTTAGTATTTTCAGAAATCTGAAACCAGTTTAAGTTTTTCTTTTTTTAAGCTGTTCTTGCCACAAATCGAATCGAAGAGTGACTTGCCAGCCAGCCATCCAGCCAGCCAGACAAACACCACAAGTTTGTTGCCAACTGATGGTGTCTAAACGGCAAAGAGGAAATAGCAACGTTTTAAGCTAATGGTAGAATCTATTAACCCATTTTCATTAGAGGTATTTAGTAAATTAATCACAAAGATATGTTGGTTCTCATAGGAATTGTCCTTAACGAGGAAATCCTTGCTTAGGAAGCCAATAGCAGCTTCCGTAAAGTCACCTAAATATATTCTAACAATAGCAAATAATCGGGACTTACATTATATTCTTTCAAAACTTCAGTCCTTTACCGTTTTTGTCTAACTTTCTGTTAGTTTTTAACACTGACATCCTTTCGAACTTCTATGTTAAATCTTAGCAAGCCACTGCTAAATTTGTGTTATACGTTAAAAGTTGTGTGTTGGCAACATAAAGTTTTCTCCTTTGCATATTTCCCCTGAAAAAAGCTCTTGCCAATGTCCTTTTTCGTTCTCTTATAATGTAGAAATGTTCTCTTTCAACAAGTAGATGAATCATAGAACAGAATTATTCAACAGTTGAATATAAAGGAGTCCTGGACTGGCTGCCTGCCTTTAATGTATCGCATTGCAAAATTTCACAGTTCATAACGCTTTTCGAAGAGAAATCTTTATTTTTGTAGTTGGATTGTTTTTTGACTACTCCTAGGTTTTTCCTAATCGCTTTTCATAGCAAAATCATTATTTTTGTAGTTGGAATATTTCGAAAAAATCCAGGATTGTGATAGGAATTTTAAATTTTTTGCACCTATTGTTTCCTCTAATAGTCATGAGGAAAACCTAGGAGCAACATTATGCTTCTACGAGGGCTGCCATATATATTTCTGGCCTAATAATGAAAATGCGAATATTTATCATCAAAAATGGTTTTTATTGTTTTTCGAAGTATTCTACAGCATGATTTATGCACTTTTGCATGCGCTCAAACCAATTGTCGTAGCACCTTTTCCACTCCGATTAAGACACCTCCAAAACATGGTTTTTGAACGCTTCAACAGCATCTTCTGCCAACGAAAATCGTTGACCAGGCATTTTTTTCTTGATGTGTCGGAATAAAAAGAAGTCATTGGGTGCCAAGTCAGGGCTGTACGGCAGATGACCCATCAATTCCAGGTTTTTGCCAGTCAAAAAGGCGCTGGTGTTAGCCGATGTGTAAGAGCTCGCATTGTTATGGCGCACAATGGTTGGTCCTCTCTTGTTCGTTTATCGAATTTATCCAATTCTGAGTGTAGCACTCAGAATTGACAATCCTACGTTGCTCAAGCGGAACAGGCGCCACATGACCAGCTTTGCCGAAGAAACAGGCGACCATTTGCTTCGAAGTGCTTCTTCCAAGAACAACCTTCGTTGGATTTGGCTCGTCCTCGAAGACCCACACGGTCGATTGTTGTTTTGTTTCGGGCTCATACGCATAGATCCATGATTCGTCACCTGTGACGATCTTATAAACGTGTTTTGAAGCACGGCGATCGTATTTTTTCCAACTTTCTTTGCACCAATCGACACGTGCCATTTTTTGAGCGATTGTCAAATTGTATGGGATCCAACGAGAACAAACCTTTTTTACGGTCAGGTGTTCATGCAATATCGAATGTAGAAATGCCCATGGATGCCTCTATCTCACGGTATGTCACATGACGATCCTGTAATATCCGTTCACGCACGGCATCAATGTTCTCTGGCACAACGGCCGTTATTTTTTGGATGACTTTTGTCTTTGAGCGAGCGTCGGTCACGATTAAATTCATTAAACCAGTTTTTCACAGTGCTATAGGATGGTGCTTCTTTGCCATACAAAGATTTAAATTCATCGATGCACTCTTGTCGTGATAATCCACGTCGATAGTTGTGAAAAATTATCGCACGGAAATGTTCACGAGTTAATTCCATTTTTTGCCAAATTGATTTTTTCAAGTCACTGTAAACAACACAAATGATGGTCGCACGTCAAAACGTTCTGAGTACGTTTTTGCTAAAAAAAATGTCAAACTTTCCAATTGAAATGTCAGATGGCGCCAGCCAACACTTAGTGTTGTAAGCCACTCTTAGTTTGAGCGCGCCTCTTTTAGTTTCCAACAACAAAAGTTGGCCAATCCTTCCTTCACTAAATGATTTCTGCAGGAACATCGAGCACACACATTTAAGAAATAACACATAAAACGTCGTTAAGTTCGGCCGGGACAAACCTCCACCATTCATACGCTACTAAAGTGTAAAAAAGACAGTTTTTTGGGTCTAGCTGACCAAACGACAATATTTGGATTTGTAGCAAAATTTGCTTTAATTTTAACATATGTCCATATTAGCTATTAACCGCCCATTTTGACCATGCCATGACCACAAAGTCTAACAACTATGCCCTTTGTAAGGTATTTAGTGCGTCCCGACGAACAGTCTCCTGCGCTGACTATAGACTGATGCCCAATTTGAGGCCAGGCTAGCTCTTCATTTTGTTAGATTATTGCCATTTATTCGGCGCCTGATCTAACCACCGATATTTTTCGATTTCTCTTTGATCTATAGGTGACCTCAGTACATCGTCCAAGACCACCAACAATAGTGCGGCGCCCGATCCTAGACCTTATCACCTACACTGCGTTTTATTACTCCCCTAGGATTATAGATCAATGCAGTACCCACTCTTAGACCTGACCAGCGATTTATATGACAAGTTACAAGAGTTTTTTTTTTTGTATTGCCCACTTTGTGTTGTGAGGATAGTACGCCGCCCAGGTTGGCATTGACAATAATGACACGCCTGGGCAGTAAGAAAAGCGCGGCGCTCGAGCCCGAGTCGTACGATCATAATTTTCTTCAATTATTTCTCAGGGATGAGACAAGTATGCGGCGCCCGATCCCAGACCTACCTACCGAAATTTTTTTTTATTATTATATCTAATGGATGGAAAAAGAGTGCACCGCTGAATCAAAGACTGGAACACTCACATTGTGTATCGTCACTCCTCTGAGAGGTGATCAGGTTATGGCGCCCGATCACAAACCTGAGCATCGACATTTCGTTAGTTTACTTCTTAAGGGCAAGAGTGAGACACCATTTACCGTTTTAAGTTACAACGTGTTTTTTTTTGTTAACGAAATGGCCACCGACATTATGTGCAATCACTTCTCAAGAAGGTGACAATAGTGCGGCGCCCGATCCGGACCTGACCTTCAATGTTTTTTAAATAAATCAACCACTTTACAGTTTTTAAGACTACAACGTACGATTCCAAACCTGACCACTGACATCGTATAGATCACTCCTGTGGGAGGTGACACAATTGTGGCGCCCGATCTCATTCCGGATCATATTGTACGATTACTTCTCTAGTGAGACGCCAAACGCCGTTTTTTACATCCTACATTGATGAATTCGTGCGTATCTGCACAGGACTATTATCGATAGGATTACTATATTCTGATACTACAAACTGTGATGTTCCCGATTTAAGGCCTGATTTTGAACATTTTGTACTATCATTAGAGTGGGAGATGACAAAATTGTGGCGCCCGATCTCCCACGTTTTATACGATTACTCTTCAAGAATAAGAGGTAGTTGTCACTAGCCGTTTTAAGTGTAGGCCGTGCTTTAAATTCTTAACAGGTTGTCTATCGACATTGTGTACGATAATTCCATTTTGAAGATAACAATTGTAATGCGCCCGATCTTAGTCCTGATCTTGAACATTTTGTATGATCCCTAGCGTGGGAGATAATAAAATTAAAGCGCCCGATCCTAGACCTTATCAAAGACAATTGATTCGATTACTTCTCAAGAATACGAGTGAGCTGCCAATAGCCGGCTCATGCGTTTCTTTTCAGGACGATCAACGGCATTTTGTGCGCTCACTTTTCTAGAAGGTGTACAATGTGAGCGCCCGATCCCAGACCTGACCTTGCATATTTTTTATGATCTCTCGTTTAGGACGCCTCCTATCCTTTGCGCTTTAATGAAGTGTACTGGAAAATATTTGTATATGGATTGATTCGAATATGTTTTACTATGCTTGGTGTAGAGGACCAATAGTAAGGTTATGCTGAGCCCCTTAACCGCATTTACTCTTTTCATTGCTTTCTGCCAAAAGAAAGGAAAAATATTCAGGTGCTAATGGTTGAATTTGTATGTCGATGATGGTCATGGCACTGGCGATGATGAAGTTACATTTATAGCCTCTAACGAGAATGGATACTTTTCAGTTCATGAAATATTTAGTCACTGCTGCAATAATCGTTAACAAAACTCCTGAGTGTTTTTGGCCTGGCAGAGCGATGGACAGACGGTCCAGTAGTATTTTCCAGGCTGCCTGCCCATCCGCCCGCTCGGCATAAGAAATGCCTGGCATGAACAAAATTGCATTAATATAAAGCAATAATGAAATGCGGTTGGCGGAGCTGCGGAAAGGGACGGACGATCTAGTGGGTGATGTTTGGGTGGTGGGATCAAAGGAATGTCTCCTTGGTAGTTTTTGTTCCACCGCCTGTTGTACGCCGGAAAACTATGCTATTATTGAAATATTTTTCCACTTATTAAAGCAATGCTCTATTGTTTTGCCTTGCCTCAAGGTTTAGCGAAGCGGACGCAGCGCCAGGTAATGCTGTCGATATTGCCGTAATAATTTTGTACGCCCAAGTACAAAGGCGCGGAGAGTAGGCGAGTGTTGCAAGAAGCTGATAATGCATCCTGGTTTTAAGTCTTTGAGGTGGTGGGTGCATTTTGTAAAGACCTCTGGGTCAGTTTATATTTTTTTATTCCAGCGAGAAGAATTTTGAAAATGTGGTTTTTCAAGATAGAGTACCTAGACTCCTACCTATCTTTTCATTGTCGCCTGTCTGTCCTCCCTAACTTTCTGTTCTCGTTCATGGTGGCCTTAGGACACTGTTGCGTTGGTGCCGGCCAATGGAGAGGGACGAGGCTGTCAAACATGTTCATCGGGCCATGGCTTGTGTTGGCTGAAATTGGAATTTAGTGTATCACAAATGAATACTTGTATTTCAAGCTATAATGATTTGTGTTTAAAGTCAATTTTTTCGTGTGGCTGTCTCGCTGTTCTAAAGACAAGGTGGAAGGACAGACGGACGGACAATGGGATGTATAACTGGTTCGCGTATCATATCCTTTTGTGTGTCTGCTAAGGTGGCTTGCCTCACATTCTCTTTAACAGCAGCTATCTTGTGGCTGCTGTCGTCGTGGTCGTCATCATCGTTGTTCTTCTGTTTTAGTAGACCTGGCTTAAACATCGCATGCGCTGCAGTTGGTGGGTTTAATAAACTTTTGTGTCTGGCTAAACAAGTTCATGGTCAAGCTGGCATTGCCTGCTGCGCGGCTCTATGGTTTGCCGTCTTCCATCTTGTTGCCTGGCCTGGTCGCGGTTGATGCTACAGCCAACTCTCACATACAAAGACCAGCAAGTCTACAGCGAGCTGCATAATTGTTGCGCATACATCCAATGCAGCATTCTTTGAGCCAATTGTAATTCATAGACCAAGACCAGTTCTGAGATTGTGCATAACCTTAAGCGAGGCATGCAACAACCTTAAAATCATTCGTGCAACACTCACTCACTCACTGCTTTTGAATAGTCTGCAAGGAGTGCAAAATGTAATTGGGCAGAATTTTTATGAGCTTCTTAAAGTGCGGAATTAAGACTAGGCAGGAGTATGGAAGGGTGTTGCACTTGGTGGATTTGCTTTTAATTACAATTTTAGAAAACCTTTACAAGCCAAGACATATGATTTAAGTGTTAATGCTAATGTTGAAGACGAAGAAAATCAAAAAAAAAAAATAAATAAAACAAAACACACTTAGAAGCAGAAGCCATTACGGCAAGACATGAAAAAACTCAACGTTCTGCGGCCAAACTGGCAAATTAACTTCTTCTAAATACCCCCAATAAAATAGAGAATAATCGTCGGCAGCAGCAGCACCACCAGAACCACCACCAGGTACCTGATGCATGCAGGCATTCACCGGCAGCACATGTGGTGGTAACGTTCCTCTGAAGTCTAAGTCTACGACTGTGCTTTTTTTTCCTTGGCTCAAGGCAGCATTGCTGCCAGTCTTGCCAGCCAGCTTGGTCTAGAGTAAAAGCCAACTATTCTAACTTGACTAGAATCATGTGAAGAGCAGCCGAACTGAATGAATACATAAGTGCTGTGGAGAGGAACACCACTAGCAGCAGCCATCTTCACAACAAGTTATTGCTGCTGCAGTTGTTCATCATAGTCTCTGGCGGTGGCATATTTATTTCTTAACTGCCTTTCTTTTGCCAGTTGCAATGGCAACGAAGCATTGCCAATTTACCAGCTAAACCATCCGCAAAAAATATACCTTCAACATGCAATCCCCCAAGTCATGAGATGTGTACGGTCGAGAAGATTCTGACAAGAAAAGCCAAAGCACACACATTCACCGAAAAAAACAAGTAAAAACCTCGTAAAGTTCGGCCAGACCGAACGTTATATACCCTCCGCCGTACGGATCTTGTTCCTCTTCCGATAGTAGTTTCGTAACCAATTGTTAAACTTTCTTGCTAAAGTTTTAAGGCGATTATCGCAAGATATATTCTCTTTTAATTATAACGACTATGAATTAACAAAGCTAAAAAAATATAAAAAACAAAAACAAAAAATGTTCCGTTTTTTGGGCCTTTTTGTACTTTGCGTCCGTCCCTAATCTCAGACAAAAATAGAAATAACTATAGATTTGGAATCGTAGCAAACTTTGCTTTAATTTAAGTGCCCATACTGGCTGTTAATCGCACGTGTTTACTATGAGGGACGTTTTTTGGGCCACATTAGCCAAAACGTACAGCAGATATGCCTTTTTTGATATATTTAGTACTACTTAACTAACAGTACTCAAATTAGCCATTGTCCATTGATTTTTTAAGCAATTATTCAAAAACTTGTATTTTTTACCAGGATACCTTTGGGATTTTTCCCTTTCGGCCAATTGCGCCCATTTATAATCCCAAACAGCTTAGGTTAATCCTAGGTTAATTCGATTATGTGCCATCAACAGACATACGAAGCTAGAAGCAGAAGCTAGATCGTCCCCCAATATTAATACGATCAATAATTTTTACTTTATCGGATTTCCGAATAAAAATTTCGTGGTGTTGCAAACAGAAGGACAAATTCAATATACCCTTCGGAAAAGGGTATAACAACGAAAAGAATCGTCTGTACTGCCACATACAATTGTACCTGATGTTGAGTGTAGTGGTTACCTCAAATATTTTATCTTGATTTGTCTGTGGTGGACCCTGACGGTATCACTTCGACATTTTCTTGCTGTGCATCCAGTTTGGCCTTTTCAGTTGCAGTCAGGTTTTCGCGTCTCCTGGCCTCGCATACACGACATGTTCTTCGTCTTATTCGCGCAAATGCTGGCCGAATATATGGTGGAATTCTCGGCAGTGAATGGCATGGGATGGCTCGATGGCATGTTGCATCTTATGTGCGACTCAGCGCCGCTCGTTCCGAGGCCGTCAGCCAGACAGCCAGCTAGCAAGCCATTCAGCCAGCTAGCTTTAGTAAGAAGAATGCAATTTCAGCGGCTGACATTAATTTTCTTTTTATCACAACAGTTGTTGCATTATAAAACAAACATTCACTCATACAGAAAAAACAAGCTTCCTTACACTGGGCGACAGGAAACATTTGAAATATTGATGCTTAAAGTCACACAGTGCATAGAAGGTTCAATCACAGCCAGCGACAAGCTAAGTCAGAGTAAAAAGACTGTCTTTTTGATCGAGGATAATATTTATTGTGTTGTTAGAATAGCCGGATATCTTCGGCGGCTTTACACAAAAAATTAGCTCCATATTAAGTATTTCTCGCCATACAGAAAGTCTTACAGGAATAGGATTTACTTAGCTAACATGACAATCCTACAGAGCATAACAACTCAATGCTGTCGAATTGAGGACAAATTTAACACGAGCCGGCGCCCGATCCGCCGACCTGCCGATGCACACAAAATGTAAGAAGAATATCCTGCTAGCTCTGATTCTCTATCTATTACAACATTTAATAATAGTTGTTCTTACCAAAATGCTTTTTACGCTTGTGAACAGAAAGTGCGCCCGATAAGTTACCTTGGCGCGAACAGTATAAAAAGAATGACATTACTGCTACTGCTAACGGTTTTTCATTAATTTGCTGTCGATCAAAAGAAAATGAAAAGCATTCCACGCTATGACTGCGAAAACTCTTAAGCGTAACAATATAAATGAGCGTCCGATCACAAGCCTCCAGACACACCGATTGAAAGAAGAATATCGTCCAAGTGGACTACACTGGTTCTCTAGGTATTACAATTGTATTTATATACAGCTTCTTGCAGAGAGAGAGAGAGAGAGAGAGAGGTTAATATTGGCGCCCGATCACAAACCAGCATAGACCACAATTCTCCATTTATAAGTGTCGTTTTCAATATGCGTGTTCCACAGCGAATTTATATACGAGGGTTGCTACATATATTTCTGGCCAAAGCAACACTAAGTGTTGCCTGGCGCCATCTGACATTCCCATTGAAAAGATTGACATTTTTTAGCATAAACGTACTCAGAACGTTTTGACGTGATCATCAAATTTGTTGTTTACAGTGACTTGAAAAAATCAATTTGTCAAAAAAAATGGAATTAACTCTGGCCACGAAAATCGTTGACCACGCATTTTATTCTTGATGTGCGGGAATAAAAAGAAGTCATTGGGTGCCACGTCAGGGCTGTACGGCGGATGACCCATCAATTCGACGTGTTGGCCGGTCAAAAAGGCGCTGGTTTGAGCTGATGTGTGAGACTCGCATTGTCATGGTGCACAATGATTCGTCTTCTCGTGTTCGTTTTTCGAATTTCTCCGAAGACAAGCAAATTGTGGTGTAGCACTCAGAATTGACCGTCCTACGTTGCTCAAGCGGAACAGTCGCCACATGACCCGTTTTGCCGAAGAAACAGGCGACCATTTACTTCGACGTGCTTCTTCCACGAATAACTTTAGTTGGATTTGGATTTTCTTCGGAGACCCACATGGTCGATTGCTGTTTGGCTCGGTCTCATACGCATAGATCCATAATTCGTCACCTGTGACGATGTTATAAACGTCTTTTAAAGCACTGCGATCGTATTTTTTCAAAATTTCTTTGCACCAATCGACACGAGCCTTTTTTTGAGCGATTGTCATATTGGGCGGGATCCAACGAGAACACACCTTTTTTACAATATCGAATGTATGCTGGTAGAAGAAATGCACAAGGATGCCTCTATCTCACGGTATGTCACATGACGATCTTCCATTATCAGTTCACGCACGGCATCAATGTTCTCTGGCATAACGGCCGTTCGACGATCTTCGTCGGCCACGATTGAATTCATTAAACCAGTTTTTCACAGTACTATAGGATGGTGCTTCATCGCCATACAAAGATTTAAGTTTATCGATGCATTTCTTTCCACGTCGAAAGTTGTGAAAAATGTTCACGAGTTAATTCCACTTTTTTTTTGGCAAATTGATTTTTTCAAGTCACTGTAAACATCACAAAAGATGGTCGTACGCCAAAACGTTCTGAGTACGTTTATGCTAAAAACTGTCAAATTTTCCAATGGAAATGTCAGATGGCGCCAGGCAATACTTAGTGTTGACTAGACCAGAAATATATATAGCAAGCCTTGTAGTATATAAGCAGTGCGATGGATTTTAATTGTGTTCGGTGGAAAACTCTACAGCGTCAGTTCTCGTTAAATGTAAAACTGACTGCCCTAAAGTATATTGCAGTTAAGTTAGTTACAGCACATTCGTTGCTTGGGGTCTTATGATGGTGAAGTGGCGTTCACCGAAACTGCAGTTCTTCTTGCTTGTAACTAATAGTATTTTTTTTAATCGCCTCCGAACGAAAACAGTTTCAAAAAACGGCTTTCAAGTTTTTTTTTGTAAATATGTGAAGTTTTTTTTTTTGCATGGACCGATTCGAAATTATTTTCGATGCTCAACATACGAATATTTTAGTTAATATGTGAAATGTTTTATCACCGGATTCCTTTTTAAGTTTTTGCTTGAAAATTTGAATTTTTCTTTGAATCGAAAAAATATTTGTTCTGTGTGCAAAATACAAAAATTTCATTCACTTTAAGCTATCTCAGCACACAAACAATAGCTGTTTCTGATTTCCAAGCAAATATAAAGCAATCACACTACTACGTTTGAACCTCATTCCGAATAACTTTTGTTCTATAAAATTTTGCATTTGAATGCTTTTTATGGCTTCTGCACAATATGAAAAGTATGTATGCTTGGTATGAAATTGACATAGCTGACAATTTCGGTTTGCCAGAGTAGCCAACATGAAGTTGGTAACACTTCAATCGGCTAGCCCTGTGTAGTACCAATACTTTTTTGCCAGAGTACGCCTTGTCGCTCGTTTTGGTTTCATTGAGCCGCGGGAAAGGCTTTTCCGAATGTAGTTGCCCCCCCCCCCTTTTTTGAGCTGCGGTGATTCATTCGGGAGTCGAACGTGCAACCCCCTCTAGTGGCATTTAAGTTGCAACCACTAGACTAATGTCGGTACAAATGTCCACTACGTATTAATCAAGCACATCAGACGACATGCCTCGCTTACCAAGCTGCTGAAAAAGCGAGGACACTACTTTCGCTTGGCTTTGCATTTTTGCGGTAGAACAGTGTAAACTGCACATGATTTTTTTTTATTGGTTTTTGTGAGGAATTTGGCAAAGTTGCCCCCTCGTCAACACCGCCACTGATGATGTCTTCCTACATTAATTCTTCTCGACTTGTTTTATTGTATCGCCGTCGTATTTGTTGCATGCAAACCACACACTATGTCTGGTGGCTTGGATGGCTGGCTGGCTGGCTGACTGGTTGTGTTTTTTACTCGTCTTCTTCGGTGCAGTGAGTGTGCCTTGTGTTGCATGCATTGGTCTTGGACTTGCACTTGAAACTAGTATTGGCAGCAGCAGAAGCTGAGGCAGCAACCAAAAACTAGTTTCTTTTGTTGCTGCCACAAGTAAAACTTGTTGCAATGCAATGCAGCAAAAAGAATCTTGTAATTCCATCTCTATAACTAGGCAGGCTGGCACATTCTTCATGAGCCGTATGTACTCTTCTTGGTGTACTCGTTGTCTCTGCCTGTTTGCACGCCCCGTTCCTTCGTCCGCCCCTACCGTTCGTTCGTTCGTATGTCTGTCTGCCTGCCTGCAATTGCTGTTGCCGTTGTAAGCCAGCGCAAAATATGTTGCATTTTACCCAAGCACACAGGCTCACGCTATTGCCAAGGCTTTTACCGAGCTGAGGTTGGCAACAGCCGCCGCGTTGCAATGCTTTTGCGTTATTATTATTGCTGCTGGTGCTGGTTGCTGCTTTGTAATGATGTTGTCGTTCTTTCTTCCGTTCATTCTGTTCGTTGGAGCCGTAGTTTTGTTTGGTGCTGTACTTTTTTCGCCATAAACCATTTTTTACGCTGTGTTGTTGTTTTTATTTTTGTTGGTTTATATTTTTTTTCGTTATAAACTTCTTACGTACTTACGTCGTTTGAACAACGTTGCTTTGGTTGTCTTCCTATCTCTCGAACATCCCATAGTATTTTTGTTGTTGTGATAATGAATTTCTGTGATGGTTGTTTAGAGGAATTTTATTGCTTCTAACAAAAGCATTTTTAAGTCAATTATAGTTTGGAATTGGAAATTATTTATTTGTTCTTCTCTCTCTCTCTTTCCCTCTCTCTCAATGACTTTCCAATTTGTGTGCTGTGTGTATGATGCGACTTTAGTTTTCACACAAGAGGGGTATTTGTCTCAAGTCCCTTCGGATTTTGGGGAATTGGCTTGAGATGGCCAATTGAAGTGTGAAGTGTTGTAAGAGTCCTTTACTTCGCAAAGGCGATTTGGGGATTTTGGAGAGGAAATTGTATAGTAAGTACGGTAATTGAGAAGTAGTTTTCTGGTAGTTATTTGCAAGGATGTTGAGGGAAATACTCAATTAATGATGGAGTGATGGCATTATTGGCATCCTGGTAAAAAGTCCTTTAAACACAGAACAAAAACAACCTATTCAATTTACATTTTTTGTGAATAAGCTTAAGTGTCTATCAGTAATTGCAATGATTTTTAATTAACGGAAACAAAAAAAGAATCATAAATTCCTGCACTGCATCCTGAGTGTGAAGGTGTATGTGTGTGCAATGTATGCAGGAGATTTTAAATGTGTTTGGTGAAAAACTCTACCAACTCTGCCAACAGTTCTCGTTAAATGTAAAAATGCCATTCCTTAAGTGTATAGACGCTAAACATAGTTACATCAAATTTGTTGCTTGGAGTCTTATGATGGTAAAGTGGCGCTTGCCAAGCTGCAGACACCTGTGCTTGTAGAAAAAAGCCTTACTGACTAGTTTTAGGACAAATTTTACACCTTTTTTTTAAAAAAAAAATTGCGAATTTTTCATCGCCTCATAACGAAAATATTTTCATTAAAAGGCTTTCATCTAGGCTTCGCTCACGAAGCTGCAGATGTAGATAAAACCCTACTGACTAGTTTTTTAACAAATTTTACAACTTTTTTTTATAAATATGTGAATGTTTCATCGCCTCATAGCGAAAATATTTTCATTAAAAGGCTTTCATTAAGGCTCCGCTCACGAAGCTGTAGATGTGTTTCAATAAAATTTTACAACTTTTTTTTTAAAAATATGAAAAGATTTTCATCGCCTCATAGCGAAAATATTTTCATTAATAGGCTTAACATTTTTTTTTTGTAAATACGTGAAGTTTTACAAATCCCGATACCAAATGTTTTTTACGGTAAACTGCTTACAACATATTTTTTAAAAATGTAAACTTTTTCATTACCTCTTAGCGAAAATATCTTCGATGAACGGCATACAATTTTTTTTTGCAAATATGTAACTTTTTTTTATCGTTTGAAATCGGAAATATTTTCGATAAACAACATACAAATAATCTAGTTAATATGTTAATTTTTTTTACAGAATTCTTATTATTTTTTGTTTGAATACGAGAGCTGCTATATTTCTGGCCTAATAATGAAAATGCGAATATTTATCATCAAAAATGTTTTATTTAATTTTTCAAACTACTCTCCAGCATGATTTATACACTTTTGCATGCGCTCAAACCAATTGTGGAAGCACTTTTTCCACTCCGATTGAGACACCTCCAAAACATGATTTTTGAACGCTTCAACAGCATCTTCTGGCGACGAAAATCGTTGACCACGCTTAATGTGCGGGAATAAAAAGAAGTCATTAAGGGCCAAGTCAGGGCTGTACGGCGGAAGACCTATCAATTCGACGCTTTGTCCGGTCAAAAAGGCGCTGATTTGAGCCGATGTGTGCGAGCTCGCATTGTCATGGTGCACAACGATTTGTCTTCTCTTGTTCGTTTTTTAAATTTCTCCGATGACTTTAGACAAACAAATTGTGGTGTACCACTCTGAATTGACCGTCCTACGTTGCTCAAGCGGAACAGTCGCCATATGACCACATGACCGAAGAAACAGGCGAACATTTGCTTCGAATTGCTTCTTCCACGAACAACTTTCGTTGGATTTGGCTCGTCTTCGAAGACCCATACGGTCGATAGCTGTTTTGTTTAGGGTTCATATGCATAGATGCATGATTCGTTACCTGTGCCAATGTTATACACTGCCTTTGAGCTACCGCAGTTATACTTTTTCAACATCTCTTTGCACCAATCCAAGCGAGCCTTTGTTTGAGCATTCGTCAAATTATGTGGGATCCAACGAGAACAAATTTTTTTCACAGCCGAATGAACATGCAATATCTTATTGATGCTTGTCATACTAATGCCCAAGGATACCTCAATCTCACGGCATTTCAGCTGTCGGTCTTGCTTAATCATTTCACACACAGCATCGATGGTTTCTGGCAAAGTGATCGAAGTTGGACGTCCTTCACCAAATTCAAGCTGGAGCGAACGGCGTCCAAGACTGAACTCTTGGTACCAGCGCTTAACAGTGGTTTTTGATGGTGCTTCATCGCCAAAAGTATTTAAACACGCTTGTCTCGATAACTCACGCAGAAAATTGTAAAAAATCATCGCACGAAAATGTTCACGGGATAATTCTTTTATTTTTGACTGAGATGAATTTCACACTGTAAACAAATGATTCGCCCTCGAATGACAAAACGTTCTGAGTGAAGTTATGCTAAAAATTGTCAAAGTTGCCAATGGAAGTTCCAGTTTGCAGCTGGGAACACCGGTATTGTCAGGACCTTAAATAAAGGTATTTTTTAGAACAAAAAAAATATAAAAATTCAAATTAAGTGTGGTATCTTTACTGGTAATTTAAAAGCACATTTTATGGCATTTATTTTTTTTGAAAATAATTACCTTCAAATGTTGGAAACTGTATTATGGAAATGAGCGTTCGGGGAGAAACGGTAAGATACGCTGGTTTCGTCCAAAATTTTGTTCAGTGATGAGGCCCATTTTTGGCTCAACGGCAAAGTCAATAAACAAAATTGCCGCATTTGGGCTGAAGAGCAACAATAAGAGGTTCAAGAGGTGCCATTTACCTAGAAAAAAACCGCGGTTTGCTGGGGTTTATGGGCTGGTAGAATCATCGGTCCATTTTTTTTTTTCAAAAATTAAAATGGTCGGAATGTAATCGTGAATGATGCTCGTTATCGCGCTACGTGAAATTGAAGCCCGTATCTTGACGTCACTTGGTTTCAACAGGACGGTGCCACAGCTGCTCAAACAATGGCTCTATTGAGGGGCCATTTCGAAAAGCAGCTAATTTCACGTTTTGGACAGGTGAGTTAGCCGCCCAGATCGACTGGTATCACACCTTTAGACATATTTTTTCAAAAATGATAATGGCCGGAATGTAACCGTGAATGATGCTCGTTATCGCGCCATGATATCGATCTTTATGCTACGTGCAAATTGAAGCCCGTATCTTGACGACACTTGGTTTCATGAGGACGGTGCCACATGCCATACAGCTGCTCAGACTATGGCTCTATTGAGGGGTCATTTCGAAAAGCAGCTAATTTCACGTTTTGGACAGGTGAGTCAGCCGCCCAGATCGACTGGTATCACACCTTTAGACATTATTTGTAGCTATGTAAAGTCCAAAGTCTATGCTGACATACCAGCTACGATTCAGGTTTTGGAAGCCAACATTGGCAAAATTTTCTTCATAAATTTATTTCTAATTGCAAAAATGTTGATTTGGTATAGAAACAGTATATTAATGGATTAAAGAAAATGTAATTATTAATTTTTCTCAATTTATTTCAGCAAAATCGAACTAGTCGTTCTCGAGTTATGTCAAACTACGTTTTTGCCAACATTTTACAACTAAGCGAAAAAACATCAAGATAAGGAAAAAATGTAAAAGGCACATACGAACGCAAAACCCTTTGAGGGTTTTAATATACTGACCTAGTACCATCACCCTGACTTGGAATTTCTCACCCCCCAGATTGGCTGTTGTACTGTGTTATTAATAAAGATTCCACACTTGATTTGAATTTTTATTTTGTTTTTTTTTTTGGTATGAAAAAATACCTCTAGATGGATCACCCTATATAATTAGCCACCCTCGTATTGTTGGCTATGTGGTATGATTTACACACAGCCATACTATGAATCCTACAACTTAATTAGGATTCATACTCTACCATAATATGTTTCACATACAACCATAATATGTTTTACATACAACCAACGTATGACGTCTCACAACCATAGTATGATTCATACATAAGTCAATCAATTAAAAATACATTACAATAAGATCATAGTCAGATTTGAGACCACGTTTCTTTTAAACATTTAATTCAAAGAGAAAGCAAAAAGTTATTCTTAAGGCTTTCGAAAAGACTTTGAGCGCAGTTTCGATGAATGCTACTTTGCCATCCTCAGACCCCAAGCACTAATGTAATAAAACCATGATCAATGGTATACACTCAAGTGCAGGCAGATTCTTAATAAAGAGAACCAGCCGGCAGTAGAGTTTTCCACGGACAAAGTAAAGGCAATAAAAATCCCTCGCATCGCTAGCCGTACGCTGTTGTTGTTTTTTTTATAATGGACAAGTACCATGCACTTTATAGTGTGTGTGTATATTTTTTCGTATTTAGTATCGTTTGAAATTAAAAACTTTTATGCTTAGTTTATAGTCACAATCATATGGTATGATTTCCGTAATCATATTATTAATAACAAGAGATCATTTTACTGTTGCCATAACCATCTAGCAACCATTTCGTTTCTTTTCGTGCTTGATCTCTTTGCTTTGGAACTTCATCCTGGTGGTCGAATTGTTGTAATATAGGATCGCTCTTTGAAAATCCTAGAAAAACACGTCACAGGCGATTTTTTTTTGAAATGTTGCCTTAAATAAAGCTTTCCGCTGCTGATGAACCAAAAGCTTTTGGCCTGTTGGTTAAATCAAAAACTGTTAAGTCCGCATTCCCCTTAGCATTACAAATAACGACACTTTGCGTAATTTCTCTTAAGTTAGAAGCTATTTCAAAACTGTTATACACTTAACTGTTGCATCATGGGTCGTAGCCACCCTCTTTATAGAACAACGTGTGCGTACGATCCACAACATTCTCCGCGGCCAGCACCGCCACCGCCAGTGGGTCATTATCTCCGCTGTGGAAACATGGACCTGCGCATAGGCAAAATTCGGAAACACACGAAGTTGCCATGATGTAAGCAGCGAACGGGTGGGAGGGGGGTTGTTTTGCGTTTACGGTGCTCGGGGGTGGCTGGGCAAAAAGCGCAACAACTGAAATTCTATTTACCTGTACATTCCGAAAACGAAATTTTTCGTTTCGGGCGAAGCAACCCCCTCTCTGCTGCCAAAACAACGACCGCACTCTAATAGAGTGACATCGTTTCTCTCTAGCGGCCCTTATCCATCGGCCCGACCGAGTGAGTAACTGCTATGCAAGTGTGTGTGTGTGCGTGTGTCTGTTCGACTCTCGTAGCAGGTGTAACAGTTATTGTTGTACGTTTTGGTTTTTGCATTTCATCGTTTTTTTGTTGTCGATTTTTACGTGGATTTTTCCCTCAGCTCGTGTGCAGACGCCATCTCGTTCTAGTACAAGGGCGACAGAGAACTGTTTTAGGGTACGTCGTCCTTGTTTGGCCTACAGTGAAAGTAACAATGTTGCTGTTGTTGTTCTTACTGTGCACAAAAACAAAAATACAGCAAACGCCAAAACGTAAAAAAAACAACAATAGATTTTTACAACAACAGCAGTAAATGAAACAAATAAAACCTAAAACAACAACAGCAGCAGCAACAATAACAAAACATATGAGCATGCTGATAATAGCAACAACAGCAGCAGTGTGGGTAAGGGACTTTCCTCTACTTCGGCGGCCCTCTTTTTTGCGCCCTCACGCCTTCGGTTCAGGTTGACTGTTCAACGAAATCAAACATATTTACACGAAAGTGTAAATGCTGGAGTTGAAATGGGTCAAAGGTAGAATGTGAGTAGTGGACAACGCAATAACCGACAAACATAGAGACCACCACTGCCTTTTCAAAGGGGTTGGTTGGCAGCGAGCGGTGGGGGTATCTAAAAAGGGTGTCTCTTTCCTTTGGCTTAGGTTGAGAGCAAAGTAGGGCCGCCAGGTGACACGTTCACTTGCATGGGTTTTGAAGGGATTTGTACATGCGAGCGCTAGCCACGTCGTAAAAGTGCATTACGAGCTATAAAAGTCATTTTAAGAGTTACGTTCTCGGCTTTCGTTTGACGGAGTAAGTGGGGGGTTCACTCTATGGCGAGAGTACTGTTTGTATGCCCTACATAACATCGAGTGGTTGGGAGTAAGCAGCATTAAACTAACGTACCATTCAGCAGGTTTGCATGGGACAAAAACTGATTTGATCTCGTAAAAAGCGGTGACAAGTTGCCTGATTTTGAAAAAATAATTAATAATTTGATAACTTAATAATAATGATAATGATATAAGTAAATAAATGAATTAAATAATAAATTACTTAATAGTTTATTAATTTTAAAATAAAAATTAGAATAACTTAATAAATTAATATTTTATTAATTTTAAAATAAAAATTAGAATAACTTAATAAATTAATATTTTATTAAAAAAAATAATTAAATATCTATATAATGTGGCCTGGCATGTATCGTAGGTCTATGAAAACAGTTATACTTAGTTTATAGTCAGATTTGCGACCATGTTTCTTTTGATCATTTGGTTAAATAAGAATACAAAAAGTTATTCCAAAGGCAGCCTAAAATACTTTTAATTACAAGCAGGAGTGACAGCAGTTTCGGTGAATGCTACTTCACCATCCTCAGGCCCCTAGCAACGAATGTGTTTTTAAATACTCAAATTCCAAGAACTTAAGTGTAGGCAGATTTCAATGCAATGAGAAACTTTCGGCAATACATATCCGTCTAACTTAAAAATTAAAAACCTACACAATTGATTATATTTAAATATATTAATTAAACAAAGTGCTTATTGATTTATTACTTTTAAAATAAAACATAGAATAACTTAATAAGTAAATATTTCAATATCTAAATAAAAGGTTAAAAGGTTTGAAACTTACATCAGTTTCATGTTTCATACAGACACCTCCCGATGCGATCTAGAAGCGACAAATTGTCCTCATTTATAGCTTCCTTCCGATTTATTGCTCTGTAAGCTACTTTTTATAACGGTTCCTTCCAAAAATTGTTTATAGAATGTTTTAAGAGACCGCAGACAAAGGTCCCTCCCAATTTGATATGTCTCTCTATAAGCCACATTGTTAATTTGTAACAAATCATCAATTGTACTAAATCTTTTTTTTTGTAGTTTCTTAATTATAAATGTACTTTCCCGAATAGCAATGGATTATTCCGTAACTAAGCAGTTTTGTTTTTTAATTTCAAATGAAACTTCCAATCCAAACGAAAGTTGCATAATTTTAAAAATATATTCTATATATTTTGATGATTTCTGAATTTCCTTAAACTTTGTTTTGCATCATGTGTTTTTATTACTGTAACTTGCCTTCCATTATCGTCGATTTGGGTTTTTATAACACAAATTTAAATTTCAAAATTTAAAGTTGCTGTAATAGTTTAAAATGATAGGTTTAAACCCTAAACTATTTTTCTATCGTCAACTGGCACGTCGTTTTATCTAACGACGAATTCGTTGTATAAATAATCTTTTCTTCGAATTGTAATTGATCTTCTCGAAATCGCAATTAATGTTATACGAATACATATATATGTGATCTGCAAATTATAAGCTTGCCATACAAATTTCTTAATTTTTATACATCTATGACAATTTGTTGATGTAATATATGTATTTAAATTGATTTTTGATGAATTTGAATAAATCTTTACACAGAAAAATAAATTCTGTTTTATTAATAAATTCATATTTACAAAAACAAGTTGTAAGCCGTTTATCGAAAATTAAACAATGTTATACTTCACATATTTACAAAACAAGTTGTCAACCGTTTATTAAAAATTATATAATCGTTATTAGGCGATGAAAAAGTTTACTTGTTTACAAAAAAAAGTTGAAAAACTTTTTCAAGAAGCAGTCGAAGAGACTTTTAGTTACAAGCAGAGGGACTACAGCTTCAGTGAGCACCATTTCACCATCATAAGATTCCAAGCAACGAATGTGCTGTAACTATGTTTAGCGGCTATACACTGAAGGAATGACAGTTTCACATTTAACGAGAACTGCCGGCAGTAGAGTTTTTCACCGAACACAATAAAAATCCCTCGCACTGCATTTAAGCTAAAACAGGTGCACCCTCACACACATGATATATAAGATAAATTTAATGAACTTTTTGTTCTTTCCATTCATTTAATCTCATTGCAATACCTGATAAATAGTTTAGCTATGAATAAATTCACATACCAATTTTTGTGTTTATAATTAAACGGTTGTCTTTTTTTCAGTGTACGGAATTTCAATTGATCTTTTCTGGACTTAAGTTAATTTGGTGGAAAATATTTCCCTGTCTGGAAAGAAAAAACACTTCCTGGCCTTTTTAAAAAGACAAAACTAGTAGTTTGCGTTATAGTTTTCCACAATAAAAAAACTGAGCTTCCAACGAATCCTAAGGGCAAACGATTAAAAAGTCTTCTAATTTTTGTCAGTCTAAATATGCCCTTACAGCTCATAGAAATATAGAAAGTGTCCGGATCTTCGATTTGTTTTTGTATGAAACCGGGGTAATATTGTATACTACACGTGGCACATGTCTTTGGTTAGTCTTAATTTCAGTTTTTGGTCCAACATATCTTTGAATTCCTTTAATTCCTAAGTATTTTGTTCCTTTAAGATCACAATGTTGTTCTATAAATTACAGGATACTTGAGAATGCTTAAGCGATTGGCAAAACACCGTGTGATGGATTTGTTTTAAGATCTTGTTTTAGGAGAAAGACTGACATGCACAGCTTAAACAACCTGTATGAATAAACGCAAAAAAACACAAACAAAAATTAAAGAGTACAATTTTTATATGTGAAGAAAGAGCAACATTACATGACAGACAACCTCTTTCAGTTTGTTGTTCTACATTTAGTAAAGAGAAAGTATTTGCATTCTCTCTTTGCGACCAGAAATTTCTCCCCAAGAAGAAATAAAGTACATTGCACGAGTACATACATTCCAATTGGAGAAGGTGCCCTGTTAAACTGTTCTAATCAAGGAGAAATTGGCTAACAAGAGCAGAAGAGAGCAAAGCAACACATCACATTCAAGGTAGCACGCTGAGGTGGTTGTAATGGTGGTGATAATCGAAAAAAAGAACACATCAACAGGCAGGAAGACAGTCAAAGGCAAAAACCAAAGCAACAAATCCGTATACATGCATGGTGGCTTTAGAAGAGCAACCTGCTGTGTTGGTCGTGTGTTAACTGATGATGACGATGATACGAAGACGACGACACACACGACACCGTGTGGAGAGAGAGTCAAATCGTATACGAGTTTCAACGAGGAGCAAAGGCAACAACACGAATGCAAGAGCACATGGATACAAAACAAGAAACATGCACGCACATACACCAACTCACACGTAGACTACTACGCCGACGACAACGGCTACGTCGTGTATTCAACAGATTCATAAAAATCAAACACACACACAACAGCAACAAGAACAACAAAGGCCTTAAATCCAACATGGTTTGGTTGTTTGCCTGTGACTACGAGTGTGTCGCTCGCGTGTTTGCCCGTTTGTATGTGTGTGTGTGTGTGCGTTTGTGTTTTGAGTACGCAGTTGGCCATTGCGTCGACGCCAGCAGCAGCAACAGATTGAAAACATTCAACAAGACACAAAACACCGAATTGGGGAGAGGACGTTGACGTTTGCCATAGACGCCATTGTGCGCTGCCGACTGCGATGTAGACGTTGATGATGGCACAAATACTCCGAATAAAAAAGTAGGTATATTACCTTAGAATGCCAGTCGTTCTTACTTCAGTCTTCGTACAGTCTTTGCTTTAACCCGTTCCAAATTCTGTCCGCCGCCGTTTTGCTCTATATTATACAACAACAAATCAATCAATACCACAATCATTCTTCACAAAAAAAAAATAAACCCGAAATATTTAAAAAAAAGAACACCAGCCAAAATCTTACAAAACAAAAAAAGAAAATTACAAAGCACCACAACAACAAATTGGCAAAAAGAAAATAACATTGACATTCGAAAAAGAGGCAAGAAAACAACAACAAATCTTAAACTAAACGTTGGCTTGTAGAGAGAGAGAGAGAGAGAGCGAGAGAGAGTTTACCTGTGTGTGTGTACGTGCGTGTGTATGTGTGTGATAGTAGTGGTAGCAGCAGCATAAACATCGTCATTATCATCTTCTTCGTTGAAGCCAACATATCATCTCCTTCAAAACACAGAACTCCGTGTGTTTTTGGTCCGTACAAAACCCCAAAAGGAAAAAAAAGAGAGTAGAAGCGACTAGAGTGCGACCAACAGGCAGAGCAACAAGCAGCAGTAGTCTTTAAGGCAGCACAGCAGCGACCCCCGAGAGACATACAAGAGCAACCAATCTCCACTAGTCCGCCGCCAAACACCACCATCTCCATCACAACCACCAACACCAGCACCATTTTCGTCGTCATCGCCGTCGTAGCTGCCGCCAACACCGCGCCACTCTCACTCACTCACTCACTTGGTCGAGCCTCGCGCGTCCATTATTATTTTTCACAAAAACGAAACGACGACGAAAAATCAAAGTTGAGCTTAGTTCAATTCGAATACGGCAGTAATAGCAGCAACACCGGTCGTCCCGTGTAGTCAGTCAGTCAGTCGTCGTTGTCTCGTCTCTCTTACGCAAAAAACAAAACCAACCAAACCAACACACCTTTACTACCATTACCATTATTTTTTACCAATAACCGAAACCGAATAGCAACAACAACAACAACAATTTGTTTCAATTACCCGATTTCTTCTACACCGCCTTGGAAGCGAAGTTTTCACACATTTCCTTTCATTTCCGTAAACTCATTCTTAAAAATCACAACGTTTGTTATCATCACGACGACTACGTTAACACGTACGTTGCATTAAATCCAACAAATTTTAATTGAATATAAAATAAATTGAAAAAAACACAACTACCAAAAAAAACGTTCTAAAAACTTAACTAAAAAAACACGCGGGAATTTTTAAACGTTTACACGGCGCCCTAAAAATCTTAGAACTACAAGCTATTTTTCTCGCCTTCTACATTTCCAACGATCCTCTTTACGATCTGTGCGTATAAGTATACCATAACATAATTTAAAAATTAAATATTACTTTTGATCTAATTTTATTCGTTATATTAAAAATAAATCAGTGCCACTTCAGCCTGAGAGTGCGTGTGTATTTTAAGTGTCTTTGTTTGTGTGTGTGTAAGGGCTAAATCAGTAACTCAAGATCATACTGTGAAAGTTTCCATACCACACTGGGTTTCCGTGCAAATTGAGCAAAAGGTTTAAAATTAAAACCCCAACTAGTTTGGTGTAAAACACAAAAAAAAAATCCTAAAAAAGCGCCAAAAAAAGGTTATTTTCAAAAAACCTGGAGAAAGTTCTTCCATGTAGCCTGAGTTGGCTGGAAAATTGTAAAGTATGTCCTTTTAAGATTCGCCCCGTTAATAGCCTTCTTAACAATATTCTACAATATCTTGTGGACATTGCCCTTCTCTGTCAAACTTTCTGCAAATCTCTAAAATTTCCCTCAATATCTCAGTTTTCTTGAAGCTTCTATAAATTTTCATGAAACAAACTTTTAAATTTCTCTATTTTCTCTTTATAATCTCAAAATTCTTTCATAGCTTTTTGAAACGGAGTAAATAACGCAAGTTTAAACCATGATTCTTGACAATTAGCTACAAACATCTCTAAAATTAACCTTAATATCTCAATTTTCTTGAAGCTTCTATAAATTTTCATGAAACAAACTTTCAAATTTCTCTATTTTCTCTTAATAATATAAAAATTCTTTCATAGCTTTTTGAAACGGAATAAATAACGCAAGTTTAAACGATGATTCTTGTCAATTTGCTACAAACATCTCCTACTTCTCCATTTTCTGTAAAAGATTTAAACTCTTTTTACATATCCAAAAATTTTCCTCAATTTTCTAAAGACAAACTTTTAACTCAGTGGCTCATAATAATGACATCTTGATTCTTTACATTTATTATATTGAAATTCTTTGACTTTTCATTAGAATATCTGACAATTCTTTTATTAGTTTCCCAAAAACTTCTAAAAATTCTTAAAGATAATCTTCAAGCTCAGTGACTCATAATATAAGTAAAGTCATATTGATTCTTTACATTGAATATATTGAAATTCTTTTATTTTTTCTTTAGAATATCTTAAAATCCTACTTAAGTTTCCCAAAAACTTCTCAATTTTCTTAAAAACATTAAAAAACTCTTTACATTTTCTTAAATTTTCTCAATTTGTATAGAGTTCGTTCGAAAATCTAAAACTCGTTGTTTTTAATATTTATTATCTATTCATTTGATTCACTACATTTCTCGAAAAATTATCAAAATCACCATAGTCTACAGACAATTGAAAATCATAACATTTTCCTAGGAATATCCTAAACTTATCGAATTTCTGTAAACTGTTTGTTAATTTGTTTATATTTAAAAAAAATATATCTTAAGTTTTCTTTACAAAAAACTTAATTTGCTCTTAAAAAATCTAAAAATTCTTTGGATTTAAACAAAGCATTCATATGTTCACAAGTCTTTATATTTTTAGAAAATGTTACATTTTTCTTTATATGATATTAAAATTCTTTACAAAATATTCTAAACAATTCATATCAAATCAAATTTCTCAATTTTCTTTAAAGTTTTTAAAGTTCTTTAGTAATAGAAACGTAACTTTTCTCGACAAAGATCTCAAATTCCTGTAAATGCTCATCAAATTCCTTAATTTACTTTTCACGTTGGATCGTTAAAGTCTTTGGATCGAATGATAGAAGTCTTCACGTTTTCTAAGATCAATTTTTTACATTTTCATAAAATTATCGTTATTTTTTGTAATGATTTCAAAACTTTGCATATATTCATAAAAATGTCAAAAAGTGTCCATTTTTTTCTAAATTTCTCTTAACAATTTATTTAAATCCTGCTTTAAATCAGCTGAATTAGGAAAATGAATTCTTGTTAAAATCGAAACATTTTCCATAAAAATGGTTAAAATTATTCTATTTTCTGTAAATGTTCTTAACATTTTGGATATTGTAGATAAATAATTAATATTCGAACTCCAATATTTATATGATAAAATAATTGAATACTCAAGATGTATCTTAAAGAAATATTGAAGATTTTAAATACAAAATCACGACCTCGAGCTTTATTTTATGACATTTTTGATATTTTAATTCAAAACTTACCCATTTGCAATTTTCATCAATTTCAAAAGTAATCCGAGTACCATAATTTTTCTAAATAAATTTTGAAGTTAGTAAAATGTCTACATTTTTCTTTTATTTTTCAAAAGTAAGTTTTAAAATCTAAGCGGCTTTATAAATAAAAAAGGCCTGGTGTATGATTTCATTAAACACCTTATGTTCTTTGGGATATTCCCCTACAATTTTTATGTTCTTTAAAACATTAAAAAATCTCAAATTGTTCGTAAAAATGTTCTTCATCTGACGTTTCTAAATCTTATTTTCTTAAATTTGTTTAAAGTAACTTAAAATCTTTAAAATTTTTTGTATACATTCCTAACATATAGGCCGTGTTCTAAGTTTAAAAATTTTCAAATCAAACGGCTTATGATGCATGAAAAAAAAAAGTTCTTGTATATAAAGAAAAAATGTCTCATAAAGTTTTAAAGTTATCGCCTTAGCCACCGCTTACTCGTTTAATAAACGAGAACCAATAAAACACGCCTATTATATACTATCACAGCAATGTCGTAAATTCAATGTTCAGAAATTCGTTGAAAGTTAGTAAATATAGTAAATTTCAGAAGAACAATTATGAAGATTTAAAGCAGAGTTTCCCCATGTTAGTTTTAACAGGATTTATTTTTTGCAATCATCACAAACATTTTTTATACAAACAATTTTCATACAAATATTTAGATTTTTCATACCCAGAATTTAGAATAGTTTTTTAGACTCGAGATTAAACTTCTCTAAGCTTGCTCAGATATTTCACCAGAACTTTTTTACCTTTTAAATGTTTAAAAGATTTTTTATATCTAATAAAAAATGATTCCGATACCCTAAAGGTTTCGTTAAGGAATATTTTCTATTCTCATGAAATCTTCATTGAGTTCTGTTAAAATTACTTTGCATTATTTCATAATTTGTGCATGAAATATAATTTGTCGTTAAACGTAAGTTAAGATTGAGGTTTTCACTTTACGAATGAGGACGCCCTTCAGCTTGTGTTGGAATTCCAACAGAAATTTATTAGATTTTTATGAAAACGCTGTCGGAATTTTTTGTTATTGATTTTCCCTAAAAAATTCGATTTTTCAAACTTTAATTTCTTAAAAAACCCGTTTAGTATTCATGTCATTGAAGTTTTTACAAAAAAAAAATCGGCACTTTTACGTGCACTTCTTAAAAATGGTTTAATAGAATCTAAAATTTTTCTTTTTATTAAACTCGCAAATAAAAACTTGCTTTAAATTTCTATGAAAACTTCTTTATGCCAATTTACGCAATGTTTTCTTCAGAAAATAAAAAATTCCTTGAACTAATTTTACTTACTCATTGTTTTCTTACTTAAGAAGTTAGATAAAAAACTTCTTTAAATCTTCATAATTGTTCTTCTGCAATTTATTAGATTTCCTAAACCTCAGTTTTCTTAAAATTTATTTAAAAATCTCCAATCAATCTTAAATTCTACCTTACGTTAAAAAGCTGGTACATATATATTCCCGTCGTTCCAACGTGGAATATAGGGCCATGTTGCTTATATTCTATGGTCCATATAACCTTATTGTGTTGGGACCTTAATATCCTAAATAAATAAATAGGGCCATATTGCATAATATTTGATGATTGCTTTTTATAAAAATAAAACCTGAACTTAGAATAGAATGCAAATGACCCAAAAACGCTTACGCAGCGGATTTTTTGTCATCTAGAAATATTTGGTATTAAATGAGAATTTCTTTCACTCTTACTTTTTAAACAATCAATTAGAAACTGAAAAAATGACTTTATCGCTCTTTCTGGATTTAATTTACGAAATCTCCAGTTTACAATTTGCAAAATTTATAAGCAGAGATCCTTCCTATGTATATTTTCTATGCTTGAACCTATGGTTGTATAAAAAACATTTTAGAAAACTTTACATCTGTGTTTTCTGCCGCCATTTTTATCTGACTTGCAATCAAATTTTGGCTAACCTGCTTCTTAAGCTAAAATGTTCTCCAACTAACTGAGAATTACTTTTATTAGCTTTGAATGTATAGAACGCATTCTTAAAATCTTTTACTTAAAATATTTGCGACTTTTTCTTTATTAAGCCCGAATTTTCGTTACCCAAATGAGATTTACTTTTCATAGAATTAATACAGAGAACTTTGGCCATAAAATTTATAAAATAAAAATCAAAATTAACAATTTGGATAATTATATTTCTAGCTTGGAAAAGGTTTTACACTTATTTATACAATTTCAAGTTCTTAAAAATTTTCAACGAGATTTTTGTTAAGTCTTCGAATGTTTTTTCACTAATTGACAATTTATTTTCATTACTTTTAAATTTAAAAAAAAAAACATTGTACAGAAAATATTTAAGAATACTTAAAATTAAATTTTTGGCAAACATTTCTTTATAAAGCCCTATTATTTCTTAACTAAATAAGAATTATATTGCTTTGTATCAAATTTCTTACTTGTTTATATAATTCAAAAAATCCAAGTTTCCAATTAGAACCCAGAATTTTCTCTTTTGTAGTGTAAGAAAAATATGTATGTAATTCTCATTTGGTTAAAGAAACTTGTACGACTTAATTTTAAACCGCTGCGCTAAGGGTTTCATTTTAAGTCATATAATTTTCTTTAACCAAATGTGAATTGCATATTTTTCTTATACTACATAAATTACAACTCTGGTTTCTTTTTAACCAAATGAGAATTATTTGCTGTTGCCAAACATTTTTAAAAAAGAAATTGTACAGAAAAGATTTTAAAAAATTCAGATTTTTTTACGGGAAATGAACCAAATGAATAGTTTTTCTTTTATCTCAATTCAACTTTGAAAATTTAAAATATTGTATAGATCAATCACATTCCTGCTATCTTATCAATGTTATCACATCAATGAGAATTATATTTCTAGCTTGTATATTCAATTTTTCACTCGTTCATATAATTCAAACATTTTTCGCAAATTTTCAATAAGATTTTTTTTATGCACCGTTATCGTATAAAGCAATCCAAATTCACAATGAAATGACATTTCCTTACTTTACTTATTAAAGATTATTAAGAAAAGTTTTAAAAACATTTTAGAAAATAACAACAGATATCCATACTTTGCTTAAAATTTTTTAAAGTTAAAGATTAACTGTGTAAGGATTTGTGGCGGAATCATTATTAAGCTTAACATATCATTACCGTAACGAGAATTATACTTCTAAATTGTATAAAATTCTACACTTGTGTGTACAGTTAAAAAATTTTCAATGACTTTAATGCTGCGGTTTCATTTTAAGTCCACTAATTCCCTTTAAACAAATGCGTATCCGTTTCGGTATTCTAGTTAAATAATAAATTGAATGGTCTAACCCATTCCTGCCTAATGGGTATTTAAATACCCAAGAAAGTGTTGACACAAATAATTTTAGACACATAAATAATTTTTTTCGCTGTAATTTTTTTTACATAAAAGAGGAAAGATTTGGCTTATCTAAATTTTTTCTATTCACTTCTATGGTCTTTGGGACCTAAATTTCCAAATTTCATAAAAATCGTACGAGTCGATCTATGGGCAAGCAGTAAAGGGTTAAGGCGGATTCTAACGACATCCTTCTTTTACCAACATTAACTAAAAGAAAAATTTATAGTAAAGATTTTTGAACATAATTATAACTACTAGATTTCCACGCACCAATTTTTTTTGCGCTATTCAATTTCTGTAACTAAATGAGAATTATTGCTTTAAATTTATATATTCAATTTCTGTAAATAAATAAGAATTTTTTCCTTTAAATTAATTTAAGAATTGAAATGAATTTCTTGGTAAATGACAATCACAATTCGCAAATTTTTTTCTGCTCTTCAAATAAAAGAGTTCCAATAATTTTTAGAAAAGTGTCAAAACTCAGCTTTTCTGTGTCCTAGGTCAAAATTGTCTTAACTTGTTCCTTCTCTCCTTTAAATCAAAGAGTACAAAAATATTCTAATTTACTCTAATCAACTGAAAATTATTGTTTTTGCTTTTCATAAATTTCAAGAAATTATATATTCTAAAAAAATATTAAATAACAGTTTCACACGACTTCTTACCTTTGAATTACCTTGAGTACTGAATCCATTCTCTGCCTTAATTTTTTATAAGAACGTTTCCTAAATTTCACAATAATTCTGTTTAATTTTCATAAAAATGTTCCCCTCACATTGAAACTTTTCCTCGCAGCTTCTCTAAAAGATTCTTTCAAAATCAACTGCCTGAAATATTCACCTTTTGCCGCAAAAAAAACCCCCATTCGAGTTTTTTCCACATTATTGTCGAAGATTCCCTTTTACACTTTATCTTCTGTCATTCATTCATCTTTTGTGTGTGGTGCTTTTTGGCCTAAACATTCTTCAACAATTCGGACGGACCGAAAAAACAACGACTTAACCAGGCCTTGTGTATTAACTGAAATAATTACTTACATTTGCTTTCTGCTGTTGTGTGCTGTGGTGGTCTTGAAACCAACAAAAAAAAATCTTGCAGGTTGTCCGGGGGACTACAAAAACCCGCTTTCAATTCACTCAAATTTCAGTCAGCACACAAAAAAGAAGGCGTAAAACAGAAACACCGAAAAAAAATTAAAAAGAAAAACACACACCAAAAAAAAAACGACAACGTGCGAACCAATAAATCCGAAGAAGAGAAGAAAGAGAGAATCACCAAGACCCCAGCTACAAAAAGTAAGCAGTTAAGCACAAGCCAGTCTAACAGTCAGCCAGCCAGCCAACAATTCCAACAAAAGCAAAAGTTCGTTGATACCGGTGATAGAACGAAATTGTTGCTGCTGCCGCCGCCGCTTTAGTGTAAGCCGCGTTCAAGTCGGCATTATCGTCATCATCATCTTCATTGACAGCCAGAAGAAAGACCGTGCGAAGAAAGAGGCAAACGACTGCAAAGCCGAATCACACTTGAAAGCCTAACCAAAGAAAACAACATTCATCGCTTGTTGTTTTTGTTTAAGTTGTGACCAAAGAACCGGCATAAAAGTAATTATCAAAAAAATAAAAAAAAGACGTATAAAAAAGCGCAAAGACAAAAAACATACCAAAGGGAGCGAATAAATAAATACCACTTGAACGTCCGAAGACCAAGAAAACACGTTTTGGGCTCTGAAACAAGACAAACATAACAAACTACAAGAACAACAAAAGAGTATTAAGCCAACAATCCAGCACACATTTTGCTGAATTTTGCTTTGTTTAACCTCCGTTTCAGCCACAGTTGATGAAAAAAAACAAAAAGAAAATAACGAAAAAAATACCTAGCAAGCCACAACGCTAAACAGGCCTATAAGCAAGCAGCCGAGCCGAGTAGTAAACCCAACGACAAGGCCCAGCCAGCAGTAGACATAGGAACAGACAGTAAACCACAAATGCTATAACTGCAGCAGTAGTACCAAAGGCCCAGCAAAGAAAGAACAGGTAAAGAAGGAACAATAAGAGTAGCCCGCCACACCGACCACAAAAGAAGCGAATCGAACAAGGCAGCAAAAAAAAACCCAAAAGTCATAATCATCATCATTGACAACCTTAAGCAAACGTCGTTATTGTTATGGCCATTGCTTAGGCCAAAAATAGTTTGATTTGTTCACTCTCCTCTCAATTCTCTAGCTCTAAACGAACGCCTCTTTTTTGTAGGCCTTAGCTAGCCGTAGCCTTCCACCAACACGGCTACTTCTACTACTTTTTCATGCTCATGTTGTAATTATTTAAAGAAAACGAAACTGGCCAGAAACCCTCAGTCAGCCACATATTCGGACTATTAACACATATTCACCCCTTACACACACGCAACCATTCGTTCGTTACTCTTTAACTTCAAATAAACATTTCCACTCCTCTCTTTTTACCCTAATTCTTCAAAGTCATTAACAAAAAAATAAAATATAATAAACGAACGCGGAAAAACCGAAAATAAAAAAAAAAACAGAACAATAACAACAAACCCTCCTAGTCCACATTTATTATATTTCTCCCTCTCTCTCTGATTAAACAGTGTACTAAACTCCTTCCTCGTCATCATAAAAGTAACAAGTGATTTTTACAAACGAAAACATAAAAAACACAAAGGAGTAAGACCGAGAGAACGTTAAAAACATTGTCAAAATACCTAAAAAAAAACCATTAACTCAAAAAACAAACTACAAGCGTGTTTTTGCCAAGAATAATTGAAAAAACTACCCGTCATAACTCGAAATTGTCTTAAAAAAACGTGTGCAATATTGTTTTTTTTTTACAAAAATATCTTATAGTTTATAAATAAATTTCTGTTTGTTTTTATAGAACAATCTACCTAAAGCCACCACCACCTACCTAACTACCTACTTATATAAAGAAAGAAAAACTTGTGCAATCAATCTCTTTTTCTACGAAAACAAAACAACAAAAACTAAAAAAAAAATCTCCTCACTAAAGTTTCAATAAATTAAATCTTAACAAAACAAAATTATAGAAAAACTACAAAAATAAGGAAAGAAAAGCGAATTTAAAGAAAGAAAACAAAACGACAAAGTTCTAAGAAAATTCAAATCGAAAACACAAAGTTCGTCGTCTTACAACCACAGCAAAAAAAAACCTTTGACTACCCAAATTGGTAAACTTAATTTCTATATTCTTACATACTACATAAGATTACCACATAAGATTACGTTTTTTATTATTAATAATTTATTTTAGTTTATGATTATTTGCCTTTTTGAGTTGTTAGTATTTCTGGTGTGTTGTTTTCGTTTCTATGAAAAAATAATGTCCTTCAAACTGCCCGTTTTGGCAGAAGAATAGAACAGGATATTTCTTTTATAATATTATTAGAAAAACCATTGCATTGCGACCGGGAGCTGTGACCCATAGAACAGCAGAGGTTTAGATAGTCCTCGACCCCTAACCAAGAGGGAAGTCATGACCCATAACTGTTATGCTTCGAATTGGTACCGGCGGAATCAATCCAATGGGGCGTTGGCAGTCGCATTGTTACGGCCCCAGTGTGATGGTACACCGTGGTTCAGGCCATCGTGGCGAAAATCACGTAAAACTCGGCGACTCTGTCTCAAGGGCAATACAATGTAAATATTTCTGTTAGAAAATGCAACATTTTGCTCATCAAGGGCAAATATTTTAATTGATATTAAGTGTGCTATTTTACTTTCCCTGTAAAAATTTTCAATTTTCTACTTTTGAGAGCGTAAGGCCAATTCTACTCTCTTTTTTAAAATTTGCAAAAAAAAAAATGTAAACGAACAGCTTCCAGTAAATATTTGCAATGAAACAACTGATTTTGTTTACTGTTTTTTGCATTACATTTCATTTTATTTTGAATTTCAAAGTGTTAAGATTTGTAATAAAAAAATGAGCAAAAAAAACTTGACATTAAGTGTTCGCCATGAAGTTTCTTTAAACTTATATTCCAATTTTTACTTAACTATTCTGTTGTAAATTTATTTTTACTTTTATTTGTTTACATAAAACAGCTGATTTCAAACATCTGTTCTATCTTGCAAATTTTGGTTTTAAGATTTTCCTAACCAAAATTTGCAAACTCTTTAACATCGAACTGTCAACATTTTCTCTCTCTGGCTCTCATTTGCTGGACTTTTTGTGTAAACGAACACGATCCAGTAAAAATTTGCACAAATATTAACAAATTTGCAAGTAAACGAACACCTCAATTGCCACAAGGGCAAACTATTTAAAATGCTTCCTTTACAAAATGCAACGTTTGTCAAATGTTTATTAAGGAAATATTGCTGCTAAAGGGCAACATATTTACATGTTTCTTTTTAAATGTTGCTAGTTAAGTTCAACATGTTGCTAATTAAGTTAAACATGTTGCTATTATATGTCAACATTTTTAAATGTTGCTTTAAGGGTATTTAAATGTTGCTCTATCACGATTGTCGTTGTACCAATAAAAATTGGACAACATTTTTAAAAAGTTGTCTTCTTTATTACGGGGTTTAGCCGTCCCGGGATTTCCCGAGAATTTCAGTATTTACGTTTCTCGCGGTCCCGGGAATTTCATGCCGGGAACTTTTGATAATTCTAAATTCTTATTGTAAAAATTTATATTGGAAGACATGTTTTTTGTGTGTAAATTTAAAGCATACGAGTATAGCTTCTCTTAGACTAGGCAACATTTTCATATGTTTGTCTTCCTAAGGAACTTCAGTTCAATTTTTGTACAAAATGTTCTTTTGAGAATGATTATGTAGTTTTTTCAAAATTGCCTTAGAACGTTAAACATTTCACTTTATGTTTTCCCTTTTTAAAGTTGGGACATAAAAGGGTGATACAAATAACCGACGTTGATTATGTAGTTTTTTGAAAATTTTCTTAGAACGTTAAACATTTTCTTTATGTTTTCCCTTTTTAAAGTTGGTATATAAAAGGGTGATCCAAATAACCGACGTTGTCTTTCAAATTAAGGGGGTTCCCCGTCCTGGGATTTCCCGAGAATTTCAGTATTTTACAATTCCCGCATTCCCGGGAATTTCATGACGGGAACTTTTGGAAATTCTACTGTAAGAATTTATACTGGAAGCCTTAAAATTAATGTTTTTTGTTTGTAAAATTTAAAGCTTCTCTTTGTAGTTTCTCTTAAACTAGACAACATATTTATATGTTTGTCTGCCTTAGGAACTTCTGTTAAATTTTTTTACAAAATTTTCTTTTGCAAATGATTAGTAGTTTTTTGAAAATTTTCTCAGAACGTAAAACATTTTCTTTGTGTTTTCCCTTTTTAAAATTGGACTACAAAGGGTGGTCCAACAAAAACGCAATCTTAATTAATTGTATATAAACACAAAAGTTATCAGAGAACTATCATAATATTTTTTTATTATGATACAAGGATCTCTGGCAATTATGTGTGAAACAAAATATCGGATAAATTTTCGACCAAGACTGCGGTGGCATACCTCTATCCGATGGTGCATATTTTCAATGACTGAGGCATAATTACTATCACATCCTTTAGCTCTTGAATTGTTGTTGGCCAATTGAGGTACACTTTTTCTTTTAAAAATCCCCAAAGAAAGAAGTCCTACGGTGTCAAATCACATGATCGTGGCGGCCAACTAACATCGCCACGACGTAAAATAACACGGCTATTGAATTTCGCACGCAAAAGCGAAATTTTTTCTTTGGCTGTGTGGCAGGTGGTACCATTATGTTCGAACCACATATCGTCCAGGTCCATATCCTCAATTTCTGGCCACAAGATGTTCGTTACAATCACGCGATAGCGAACGCGTTTCATTAGTCGAGGTTAACGGCTCTTCTGCCACACTATCGCGAACAACATCAATGTTTTCTGCAGAACGAACTGGGCGAGCGAGGTGTTTTCACATTTTTTGAAGACCCGGTTTGCTCACAATTTGTCACAATTCTCCCGCTTGTGAAAACATTTGGTCGATTATGCTAATAAAAAAACACAAAGTTCATGAAATGAACGTTAATTTTCGTAAACTCCATGGTTAAATTTAATCAAACACTGAAACAAAGAACTAATTTGATAGTTCTTTGTTGGGCAAAAAACTTGACGTTAAGGTGTGACTCACAAACATGCTTAGACCACCTTTTACTTTGTAAATGTTTGCCTCTGTTAGCATATAAAAATGGATGCTTTAAAAAGAAATTTTGAATGTACTGTTTTCCCTTTCTCAGGGCTACATTTGTTTTTTTTTAGAAACGAAAACACCGCAATTGTGTTTGTAAGTATCCTTTTCTCTTTAAATTTGTATTTTTATTTTGTTTTTTAGTGTTTTGTTTCATTTCGTGTTGATCCGAGGTTTTTCCTTGTTTCTTTTTGGAATCCATAGTGGGCCCTTATAGTTCTCGAACACTTTTGTTTGAGTTTAATTTAAATATTGCTTTCTCCAAAAGCTTTAACAAGCTCATGCTTTGCTTTTACGGATTTCAAAAACTGAGCAACGAGTGAGCCTTATTTAAAATCTTTACATTAAGATCCCTCAGGCCGTTTTTAACGTTGTCCTTTTGCCGTAGCCTATAGTTTGTGCCCTTTATCGGACTCTCTTGATCTTGGCATTAAGAATTCATGCATTATTGTCCTTCTAAAGGGTGGTTAAATTTTAAGGGCTGATGTTGATTTTGAATAAAACATAAATTATTGAGGAAATTATTGTCATATATTTTTATTATGATAATATTGGTATGGTTCTATTATATATGGAAAAAAATATCGGCCAAATGGCCGCATCGACCTCGGTGGCACACCTCCATCTGATGATCCAAATTTTCGATGACGCTGAGGCACAGTCACTCTTTGTCGGTGCAATGTTTTTCGACAATCACTCTTGGATTATCATTCGCCCAAAAGCGGCAATTCTGCTTATAGACGAATCCAGTGAGGCGAAAATTTGCCTCATCACTAAAGATGATTTTCTTCAAAAAATTATCATCCACAAGGCCCATTTTTCTAATAAGCCTGAATAATTTTAATGTATTGCTCGCTTGTGTATCTTTCTATGGTTCAAATTGAGTTAGTCTGAAATTGAGAAATATCAAATGAAAAGCAGAAAAAAGCTTGACGTTTAGGTGTGGTGCACATTCATCATCGGGCCTTTAAATTTAACCACCCTTTATAGAACAGGTCAGCACAATCTTAGTTTGATGCCTACTCACTTTTTACTGTGCAGTCCCGTCGGTAATTGTGACTACAGAAATTAGATGAGAAGAATCTTTCTCTCTCTGGAATACCAACCATCTGCTTGCCCCTGTAACCATGATTCGACATAGAGAACTAAAGGTAGTCTAGTGGCTTGAGGACTATGATTTTTGTCTACTGAGAGTGGGCTTTATTTTTCAGTTATTTGTATAGCTCAACAACTTGCAGTACATTAACGTAATTGAATTCCAATCTAACTTACTAATGTCACTGATGTCCCAGCTTAATTTGCAAGTTTTTGAAATCGCCACCATTTCTAAAATGTTTAAACTTGATTCAGTTTTCCTCTTAAATATGGTAGAATTGGAGATTTGTGTCGGTCAGAAATCCTTATCATCCTTAACGAGGTTGTAAGATCGTGCATTAAAAAATATATTAAGGCTAGTTTTTTTAATATTGCTCAGAAACAGAAAAACATTTTTAAATTTTTATTTGAAAAAATATGGGTGAATTTGTTCCCTTATAAATTCAGCATTTGTTTTTTTTTTGTTTCCATTTTTATAAGTTGAGCAACATTTTTTAATGTTTCTCTTCTCTTCCTATGTATCTCAGTTACAAAGTTGCCAATAACAAATGTTTCTTTAAGACAAGGCAACCGTTTCCTTAATGGATTCCTTTGTATATTGTTCCCATAGATAGGTACAGCAACATTAGAGCTTGTCTTTAACTCGCTGTTCGTTTTGATTCCTAAGTAAATTTTAAACTATTGATTTTTTATTATTTTTTTTTATAATTTTTTTTATATATTTTTATATTTTTTTAATGGTTTTTTACAATGCCTCTTGCCCCTTTAATTAATTTTATTTTTGTTTTGCCAACATTTTTTTCTAATGTGTTTCAAAAAAAAAAAACTCTCCAATTTCTTTCATTTTGGCTAAATTTACAGAGCAACTCCTCTATGCAGAGCGTTTAAGCTACACTTTTTGCCCAGCATCCAAGTCTACGCAAAACGATATAGTGGTATTTCCTAGCTCTTACTTCCCCATTTGCTCCTTTTCAAATTTCCAATATTTCCTAAGTCACATTATCCCCTTTAACAGAGAAACACAAATGACATTTCAGGAAAGAAAGAAAAAATATTGAAAACAAATAAGAACACAACACAAATCGTTGCTTGAGAATTTTATTAAAATCTTACAGAACTGTAAAGAGGCACTAGTGAAGATTTTTGTTTTTCGGTTGCGTTGAAACAGAGAGTGCAAGAAAGAGAAAAAAGTATTCTTTTTGAAAATCAAAGGTTGTTGTTGTTACAAAACAGAATAGAAAATACAAATTAAATTTTAACAAAGAAATTAATCAAAATATAGAAATCATTAAAAGGCCCTTAAAACATATACCGAAGAAAGGAAATTAAAGGCAATTAATAAAAGGTTGTTGATAAGAGTTAAATTTCTTTTCAAGCCCCAGCCCAGAAAAGATTTGAAGTTTTTTTTAGAAAGAAAATATTGTTTTTGTGTTACTTTTTAAAGAAAATAAAGGCAATTTTAGCAATCAGTAAACCAGAATTAAGGATAACCCAAGTCAATTGATGTAATATTCAAATAGTTATATATACAAATACAGATTTCTTATACATATATAGAGATACGATATCACATATACGTATAAAGATTTGAAGTAAACTTCTAGAGCTCTAATTAGCAGTCTATGTATTTACCGAGACCCCACACACTTTTGTGAAATATTTCTGGCTCCTGAGCCCGCCCTCCCCACAACGTAGTAGACCAAATCAAACTAGAAGAAAAACAAAAGAAACATTTTTAGTAAAATATAAATATTTATATATATACATAGAGTAAAAGGTATAAAGGCGGTAGCAGTCAATCGGGGTAGATTTTTATCCAGGACAACTGACTCAAGAGTACGCGTTTTGACAATCAATACAAAATTAGCGTGAATATATTATACATTACAATTTTTTTAGATTAAACGATTTTCTCGAAATTTAAAAAAAAAAAAACAAAACCCCGTATACATATTTCGATACTATAAACTAACTTAAGGATAAACGTGATTTTCATATCTCTGCAATCAATCAAACAATCTGAGTGTGATTTGAAAAGTAATAAGCAAGCCTAGACACTTTCTACTCACATCACACATCCCTGTGGACAATCTTCTACTAGAGTATTTTCTACATTTTAGCAAGCAACGGCAAAACGTGATCACTTTTTTCTAAAATATACTCCCTTATACTAGCTAAACTTGTATCTCTTAACATATAAAATTAGAATACAAATCTCTTTGACAATCTTTCTACAAATCCAAAAATTAAATCTACATTTTTACGCTAGAAATTGAAATTAAACTCTAATCAACTAAACTAAGTAGAACTCAATCTATAACACTCTCTATACACATATAGTAAATATATATATACATATAGGAAAATTATCGTGTATTAGTCATACATTTTAAACTAGACCTTAACTTAATAAAATAAAGTCTATATTGCACAAATATATACATTTTTGACAATCCTCTTTGTAGACGTATCAAACTCTTGTGACTTCACAAAGAATCTAACTAATCATACAGTGTTTCAATACAATTACCTTCTCTTTTTTGTAGAATTTATGTAAAGTAATATAAAAAACGAAAGAAAAGAAAAGATAATCAAAAACAATTAACTGGTTTAGAAAAAAATCCCAGATAATCTAAAAACGCATTATAAGCAACAATTTGTTCAGTCACTCATCTATTGACTCGTTTCATCTGATCAAACATTTCAGTTCATTGTCATAACAAACAACCAATCCAATCTACACACAAATACAGACCAACAGACCATTTCGCCTCCCAGTTTCCCGGCCCGTCTGTCCCTTCCTGTTCTCCAAAACTAAAAAATTAAAAAAAAGAAACTATCACCAATACCACTGCTCTACAACAACGTGTTACTACAAAATAAAGAAAAAAAATATTGAAAAAGAAAAACAACCATTACAATTAAAACAACATCCTGTCAAAATCAAAAGTATTTTTTAATTATATAAAAAATAATTAACAAAACAAAACGTTCAAGTAACAACATATCAGTGCTCGACCAACATCAAAAATTCCTTAAAAAAAGAATCAAAAAACCAAATCTTCAATTGTTGCCGCAAACTTGCGTTCAATCCCATAAATCCTCCAGAAGATCAAAGCCAGTCTCTGCAAAAAGTGTTCTCAAACATCAACTACAACTTCTTGTTCTACAACAACAACTTCAGCTGCACAACGTTTATAATGGTAAGAGTTTCATAGCCATATTTTCTCAGCAAAAAAAAAAACAAAAATAATCCAACTAGTGTTTCAATCAAACTCAGGCTCTCAATTTTAATTGTAAAACAAATGCAGTGAATCTGTTCTTTAGTTCAAAATCAAATAGAAAATCAAATTATTGGAACAATTATGAGAAAATGTTTTCAAAAAAAAAACTCGTTAGAGTTGTGAGTCGCTATAGCCTCAAGATACTCAGCTCCTTCAGTCATTCCTTTAAGAAACAAAGGGGGACTTCTCATAGGTCTTCGAGCTACAAAACTAGCTCGAATTCACTGAGTGGGGCTGTGAAAAGCATTCAAAATTAAGGGTTTGAAAGATTAAGACATTTTACATAGCTTAGAGATTAATCGCTAACTCGTTAAGTCAAAGACTTTGGACTGTGAAAAGCCGTCAAAATAAAGGCTTTAAAAGATAAGGCATTTTACATAGCTTAGAGATTAATCGCTAACTCGTTAATTTATTTATTTATCTAGTATCTAGCAAAGTAAATTTGCAAAAATACTCAAAAATGTCTAGAGAAGCTGGGTAACAAGGACCATATGCGCCCGCCGCTGATAAGAAAGTTAAGTTATTTAAAAAAGCTAACTCGTTAAGTCAAAGACATTTACGAGGTGGCAAGAAAATCCACGTTAAATTTTTTTTACTCGTAGATGGATATTAACCTGGGTCCGCACCAATGCAGCTAAAGAAGTCTTAGACAATTTCTTGGTCATAGAGTTCTAAGAGTGATAGAAATATTTACCACTTGATTAAAAATTTTGTAAATAAGCTTACGTATTTATCAAATATTTCCATTACATTGAATAAATTAAATAGGGACAGTTAAAAAAATCTTAAAATAAACTGACACCGCTTGCCTTATGCTGCTGTAGTTTTTTAAAAACCAAATTTGCCGACAACTCTGAACAATTCTTGAACTCTATCGAGAATTCTTAACGTAATCGTTACGAATTGTGTTCGGTTTCTCTGAGGATTTTTTTTTCAGAGAAGTACCTCAGAATTCGTGTCAACCCTCTCATATGTTTTTCGTAACGAAATCGGTAAGAATTCCGAAATCGGAACATTTTAACGATTGTCGTTTTGACCGAATTTTGAACGTTTGGTTTGCTGAGCATGTACTGTATCGGTTGTAGGAGTGGGTATATTCAGTTCGAGACATTTTTATTGCGTTTCGTCGAAAACACTGCTGCCGGTAATTCTCGTTGAATACAGTTACCGCACATTTGTTGCTTGGGATCGTATGATGATAAAGTGGCGCTTACCAAAACTGTAGTCACCCCTGTTAGTAACTAAACGTCTTTCCGACGGCTTTCTGAAAATAGTTTTCTACTTTTTCCGTAAATATGCGAAATTTTTTATTAATTTTCTTAAGGACAGTGTTTTCAATAAACGGCTTACAATTTATTTTGTTAGTATGTGAATTAGTTTATCGCCTGAAATCGGAAATATTTTGGATAAATAACGTACGAATATTTTAGCTTATATTTAAAAAAATTTATCACAAGATGCTTAATAAATATTTTTTTGAACTTTTGGATTTTTTAATTGAACCGAATTTTTTTTCTGTGTATAAAACCTTCAAAAAATTATTATTGTAATAATTTTTAAAGGCCTCTAGGACATCTTTCTTGTGATGCCCTAGACAATTTTAATCTCATTTCGGTCTTGGAATATTTTAATACCTGAATCCTGCATTCCAAATACAAAACATACTAGGATGTCCTACCCGTAGGAACCTAAAGGTGAATGATCACTTCTTTAACCGAGATCTTCTGATATATTTCCTGAATTTGGCCTTAAACCGTTCGTTTGTCGAACTAGTTTGATAAAAGGAAAACTGTTTATTAACATTAATTTATTCTTGTTAAAAAGTTCCAAGATTCATGAGAAAGAAATTATGTGAAATTACTAAAAAATGTGTTTCATCAATGATGCTAATGTTGAAGATTAATCGTGATTGTGAAGATTTGTAAAATTGACCAAACGACGTTTTACGACATTTCAGTGTTAACACGCCGAAAATGGCGATTTTTAAAAACTCGTTAATTATGTGAAATCAGGAGGAAACCAAACATACGAATACATTTGTAAGTGTTTAGCGTGACAAACCTAAGGATTCGATAAGTTTGTAGTAAAAAAAAATTTAAGTGCTTCACGTGTTTTTGTAATAATTTATTATGCAGGCAAAGACTGACATTCCAGCCAGATCAAGGAAAGGAAAAATCTAAAAAAATATCCTTTTGGTTTCTTTATAATAATAGTTTTTATGTTAAAAGAAACATTTCGCAGCTCACAGGCCAAAGCGATTTTATTTATTATTCATATTAAAAACTGCAGATAGCTCAAAAATGAGTGTAGGGCAGGTCGGCATAATAAGCATAAGATAGGATAAGTCGTCTTTCACCAGTGCAAGACATGTCTAACTAGTGGTGTTTTGTACATAAATTCTTTGCTGACTGAATTCCCCATTTGCAAAACAACTGTGATCATATAGCCTGCAAGAGTATTCAGTCTATGGAAAGAAAAGGAAGGAAACGACTAAGGAAAGGTATAAGTCGGGCGAGACCACCGACTACGAGATAACCTCACCATACGCTTCAGACTCCATTTTAGTCCCATGAGCCTTCGAATGTCAGTCATTAAATATTATCGGAATCTGATGAAAATTTCCGGTCTGAGGTGGAATTTCAATAATACACTTTTGTTTTGTGCACAACAACGCTGCAAGCCCATTTTTATTGCAATTCGATCGCTCTTAGTCCAGTTAAAACCAAAAAAGGAAGGAACATTTCTGTTGAGGCTATATCAGAACTTTGACCGATTTCTCCTAATATGAATTATTGAATAATTAGCGGAATTAAAAAAAATGTGGAAAGTTTCACACAACAAATTTTCCTCTGTTTCTTCGCTCTTTACCAAACGTTTACGTTTCTTTGACTTTAATTTGGATTTTTGACGTTGCCCATTCCGTTAGCTAGTGGAATATTTTCAAGACCTTGTAATAAAACGCGATTTCTCAGCTAACTTATACAGAATTGTTCTAAGTTTATTTTTTTGTACTTTTACAGTTATTCTAAAACAAAAACGTGCTGAATATTAACCGACTTAAGTTTTCTGTCATTGTGGTTGACACCTGCAAGAGTACTTTTAAATCACATTTAACCCAAAAACCGGTTTAAAAAAAAAATCAAAATATTTTATGCAGAATTTTTAACATCTTGGATGGACAAGAGCTTTGGCAAAAATACGGGTTATAAGAAATCCGTAGAAAAAGTATAAAAAACCGGTTCGGTTGCTGCCACAGCAGCAACAACCACCGGCGACAGCCTTTCTTGCCTCGGTCGCCGACACTCCGCTGACTAAAATACCCGCCTGTAATGGCTTGGTGGCGGTTTCGGACGCCTTGTATGCGGTCAATATGGCCTGCGCAACACCCACGCCTTACAACAATAAACAAGTGGTAGTTTGATGTAGAGAACCGGAAAACCCGGCTTTCCAACAAACCGATTTAAATACCTTTTGAGACATACACTCAAAAAGTAAACTGAAGTTAGTCGATTTTATGGTAATGATGATCATGGTTTTTGATAATCCCTTTTAGCAGCCATATGGCGTTTGAATTGTTATGAACTCCTGGGTTCAGGCCCATTGTGCACAACATAAAAAAGCTTAAGCAGTATATATACTCTGTTGATAATTTTCAACAACCTGCAAGCCTTGTTGAAAATTTTCGAAAACTCTTCTCATTTAAAATGTTCCAATAATTTGTTTGCTTGAATTAGTGGAGTACAGACTGCTACTGCTCCAAAATACTTTGATACAAGTGAAGAAAAAAGATATTAGGAAACTTATCAAAAAACACTAAATATATGCTTAGGATTTAATAGCAAATGCAATAATGACATAGATTAAAATTAAAATTAGAAGAGTTTATAAAACTTTAACCTACTTAAGCTTCTTCATCTCCACCTTCGGCTACTTCTACTTATACTATTTTTTCAACTTTATCTTCTTGTGAGTAGTAAGACTTTTGTTTAAACTTTACAAGCACTCTCTCTCTCTCGCTCTCTCTCTGTCTCTGTTACTCCCTCTCACTTTTGTAATCTTTAAGAAAACTATAACTACTCCTTGCGCTCTATAATACTTTTAATTTTTGTAGTCATCTCAACTTTAACACTGATCCATATATGCTATTTTCATACTCTTATGGTCCTTACAATCCATTTAACGCTCGCACTTCACTTTTAAACTTGAGCTTCTTCCTTTTTGGCTATATACATACATATATCCTTTCATTTAGCAATGGTTCTCTTTGAATCCTTTCTTGTCTAACAATAATAAAAAAATAAACTCTCCTCGTTTTTTTATATGGTACTTATTATACCCACTACCACAGCCACTTACTCACTCACTAACTATCTATTTTTAAATATTAAATAAAATATTTACCTACAAAATGAGCACTTTAGGTTTTTTTTAAAAAAAAAATAAAAAAAAAAGTTTTGTTTTGAACACAAAAGAAGAGTTGCCGTTTTTGATTTCGTTTGTTTTTCTTTCTTTGGTGATTTTCTTCTCGTTGGAATTTATATGAATTCTCTTTGTTCTCTCCTAACGTTAACCTTATCGTTAGTATTATGCGTTCTTCTTCTGGTTTTGATTTTCTTGCTTTCTTTTCGCCATTGCGTTCTTTTTGTTTCTGTTCTTTTTCGGTCTCTTGTTAATCACTTTTTATGAAATGAAACATGCAAAATTTGAAAAATTACCAAAAAAAAAACAAAATACTAAAATGCTAAACTAAAATACAACAAAATTTTGAAACACCAACCACAAACAGCAAATGCAGTTGTTACAAGCACCACCGACAGCCGGGCATCCGCATCAGTTGCATATGACGCCGCCAGCGTATTCGCCCGGTTATCCAGCCAATGCTGTGGCGGCAGCGGCGGCCGCCTCTATGCTGCAACAACAACAGCAGCAACAACAGCAACAGCAGCAGCAACAGCAGCAGCAACAGCATCAATATCAGCTGCAGCAACAGCTGCACTATGCTCAACAACAACAGCAGCAGCAACAAACCGTTGCTCAACAGCAGCAGCAGCAACAAATGCAAATGTTACAAACCTACATGCAAATGCAAGTGAATAATGCCACCAGTCCAACAACACCGACCAAATACAGTGCCAATATGCCACAGCAGCAGCAGCAACAACAGCTACAGCAGCAACAACCACCGGCGACAGCCTTCTTTGCCTCGGCCGCCGGCACACCACTGACCATAATACCCGCCTGTAATGGCTCGGCGGCGGTGGCGGCCGCCATGTTTGCGGCCAATATGGCCGGCGCAACACCAACGGCAACGACGACGTCAGCAACAACCACTCCATCCAATAATGTAAATAATAACATTAGTCTATCTGCAACTAGTTCCTCTCCAGCAGCAACTGCGGCGACCGGTGCATATTTGGGTGGCGGTACTGGTGGCTCGGGCAGTGTCGCCATGGCCATTGCCAATGCAACCAACTCCGTCGTGCATAGTCACGGAGGTGCCGGCCTCCTGGGAGGTGCACCAGCGACCAGTGTTCTGTTGCATTCGCCCGAATATTGGGGCAGCTTTCTGGCTACACCTCCGTCGTCGGCCACGGCAATGTCGTCCTTGTCGTCGTCGTCGTCGTCCTCAGGCGGTGCTGGTTTTGTTGGCATGCGTCCGGGTGCCGGCTTGCTGGGCAGCGCTCCCGGCTGTCCGACCATTGAATTGGCTAACAAAACGTCCAAACTTTTGCTAGCCACATCGCCGGTGCCACTCAACGTCAGCCAGACGTCGTCGTCCTCTTCTACATCAAGTCGCTGCAGTTCTGCTTCTTCTGATTGTTCTATGTCATCGCCATCTTCATTACATCTATCTTCTCCTAAAAAGGTTTGTGTCTACTATTCGTCTAGAAGAACAAAAAAAAAAATCGTATCCTGCATCTAACCTTTCGCTACTAACACTGCCACCACTTATCCCTGCCCCCACAATTCCAGCTCCTTAACAATCCCCCAATCCCTAGCCCATCTATCTGTGTAATCCTTGCTAAGTGTTTTGATGTCTTCTTTAACTACTACTGCTACTAGTACTTAGTACACATACATATGTAGATCTATCCCTCTGTACTATTGTATCTATACCTACTTACACATATCTATATATATATCTATATACATAAGTATATATTGTACATATAAGTATGTACGTTTTATGTAGTTTGCAAGTCCTAAGTTAATTCTTAGCTGTCTGTCTGACTTTTATCATCTTGTATGCCTTTTACTAGCCGTAGTCATAGCTGTAGCCTAATCCGTAGAATCCTTAAACTTAAATACTCTTAGACACCGTAATGTATTTCTCGCTCTCTCTCGCTCTCTAAATGTATCACTTAGTCTCTCTATTTGTCATCTCCTAATGCCTTGTCGTTTGTATGTCACCATGTGTTCAATTAGCTAAGATTTATTAAAAAAATGCTTGGTTTTGTTTTATAAACAAGACAAGATTGAGGGTCAGGTTTTCCGTCTAAGGTTATAATTAATTTCAATCTTAATTCTTGTTACCTTTTCTTAATTGTTTGATGCAAATTAAACTTAGCTATAATGTAAGATTAAAACTATGGGAAGAAAAGTCCTCACAATTGTCAATTACCACTTTGGTTAAGCATACGGGTACATTGTCATTGAATTAAATCTACAGGTTAGTAGCTATTCTAACTGATTTGATGGTTTAATAAACGAAGTTTAAATCTATGATAAAATGTCTAGGAATAAAAAGTACCAGTTCGTGAAGCTGTTTTAACTAATTTGATGGGCTAATAAACGAAGATTAAATCTGAGATAAAATATGTAGGTAAAAGTTCGTAAAAGTCCATTTTGATTTAATCTAAGGTTTGTTAAAGCATACATTAACATTTAATTAAATCTGTAGTATGTAAAAACACCCACTTGATTAAATTTGTTCTAAAGAATGTTATGATTGACAGATTTAATTTTGTCTTGTTAATTTTTTTATTTCGCTAGCGATTTCGAATTAATCTTTGGTAAGTTAAACCAAATATTGAATTTAAATTTAATCTATGGTTTGTAGAACTACCTATTAAGGTTTGAATTCTGTCGGCAGTTTTTTAAACCACCCACTATGATTGCATTTAATCTATAGTTTGTTAAACTACTGAATCTAATGTTGTTGAAATTGTTTATCTTGAGGTTCAATTAAATCTCTAATTTGTTAAAGCCTACATTAACATTGAATATTATCTATGGTTTGTTAAACTAACCATAGGGATTGAATTTAGTCAACCATTCGTTAAATCACCCATTATTAATTACGTTAATCTACAAACTTGTTAAATCGCCCATTATTAATTACTTTTAATCTACAACTTGTTAACTAATTTTTTAACTACTTAACGGGATTACTAATTTTTAAAAAATTAACAGAGTTTAAAGATTTTCGGCAGATGTAGCTTTAACTATAGTTTTTACTTAAACTGCAATTTTGAATTTTAGCTACAGTTTTATCTTTACACATACTTTTATCTGTAAACATAGTTTAAACTTTAAAAAGAGTTCTTACTTTATGTGCATTTCGAGCTTTGAACCGATTTTAAACTTAAACAGAGTTTATACTCAAAACAGGGTTTATACCTTACATCTAAAGATTACACTTTAAGCTAAGTAGAAGCATTAAGAATTTTGTAGAATTTTAAACTTTAAACAACGTTTAAATATAAAACAAAGTTTAAATTTTAAACAACGTTTTAATATAAAACAAAGTTTAAACATTAAACAACATTTAAATATAAAACAAAGTTTAAACTTTCAACTAAGTTAAAATTTTAAACAAAGTTTAAGCCCAAAAAACTTTGAAACATTAAACAATTTTTAAACTTTAAAAAGTTTAGACTGTGTTTAAACTATAAACAAATTTACATCTTTACATATAAAGATAACACTTAAAGCTTTAAGCATTTTTTGGAATTTTATGCTTCAAAGTTGAAACCTTAAACAACGTTTAAGTATAAAACAAAGCTTAAATTTTAAACAACTTTTAAATATAAAACAAAGTTTTAACTTTAAACAACGTTTCAATATAAAACAAAGGTTATACTTTAAACAACGTTTATATTTAATAAACAAAATTTAAACTATCAACAAACTTAAAATTTTATACAATGTTGAAGCCTAAAAACTTTGAAACATTAAACAATGTTTAAACTTTAAAAAGTTTAGGCAGTTTAAACGAAGAGAAAAAGTTAAACAGAGTTGAAATTGTTAATGCAGTTTCAACTTTAAAAAGAGTTTTATCTCTAAACTGAGTTTAATTCGTAAGAACAGTTTTAGTATATTTGGATTTTAAAATTCAAACTGACTTTACACCTTTAGTGCAGTAGAAACTTTAAGCAGGGCTTAACATAAAACAGGTTTTTAACTTTAAACGGAGTTTTAACTTTAGGCCATATGTGAACTTAAAACTGAGTAAAGTTTTAAGAGAAAGAAAAAAAATTAAAAGAGAATTAAATATTAAAAGAGAAGAATTAAATATTAAAAGAGAATTAAATATAATTTAAACTGAGTTTAAACTCAAAACTTAATTAATTCTTTAATTGTTTTGCTGTTGACCCAATTTCATCTTTTCTCACGGTTTAAATTTCAACCGGAATTAATACCTTTAACTCTTTGGGCCACAGTTTTACAATTTTTATTTCATAAACAAAACAACTGTTTTTTTGGTTTAATATAGGTTTATTTATTATAAAATAAAAGAAAAAAATAAAGTTTTGCTTCAGGCTTTTGGAATATAGGGTGGTTAGTTAACTAACCACCGTAGCGGTTGCAACAAAATAAAATCAAATAAAAAAAAATTATTTTCGATGAAAATCAGAGAAACATGTCTTATTGGGGCGTATGCATAGAGGAACTTTGCAGAAGACCAGTAATCTTTGTAGCTTGGTAATCTTTTTATACCCATAACTAAATTGAGAGCTAGAAATACTTCTATTTCTTCAGGTGTAGTAGGTGTAAAAGGTGCTCCTTTCTGTGTAGCATACAAATTTGTTTGAAAAGAGATTTTTTCAGTCAAATCTGGTGTCCAAAACATATGGAATAATTTTGTTGGTGTTATATTCTCTATTTCTAATATATCATCAGGGATACCTCCGCCTCCTGTATATTCACACAGTTCTTCCATCCGATAATTTTTTTTCCACTTTGGTTGCGACACTCCGGAGCTCATACTAGTTAACTGACCAGCGGAAGAAGTATCAAAATTTGATAAAGGAATATTATCATCCAATTCAAAAGAACCCTCAAGTTCTGACTGCATTTCTGCAGGCATGTCGCCGAGTACCATCAAATCGGTTTCTTGGTCATGATTTATTTCTTCGTCTGATTGGAAACTACACAAACTTTCACCATCGGAAGGTATATCTGCATTCAAAATATCTACGATGTCTTGCTCATTCAGTACGCGCGTCATTCTATTTATATACATAACAGAAAATTATGTGAAAAAACAGATTATTTAGAATGTACTATAGTCACAGTGGTTAGTAAGCTAACCACCACATTACTTACGTTATATTTAGTATATAATGCTATTGTTTTATATATATGTTATCACAAAACAAAAAAACAAGTACCAAATAAATAAACACAACTGATCTCGTTGATTTATAAACACTTGATGCTGCTTTATTTCAATCACAACTGACAGGTTAAAAATCAAGGGATTTCCCCAAGTTTAAGTAAAGATAAAAATATAACCAGTGCACTCTAGCGACAAAGTCTCGCAACAAATGATTAACGGTGGCTTTAAAAATGTAAGAATTTAAAAAATTTGACAATATGTGGCACACAATCAGTTTTATACGAGCAAAAGCAGGTGGTTAGTTAACTAACCACCAAACCTGAAAGAGTTAACAGAGTTTTCGCTTTATAAACATTTAAAACCTTAGGACAGTTTAAACTTTAAACAGAGTTTAACCTTTAACTAGAGTTTAAACATTAAGCCGAAATAGCCCAGCCTAATTATTAAGCCTACCCTCAGAAAAAAAAATATTTTTTAATTGTTATTCTTTTTTTTTTACAAATAACCTTTAGCTATTACTTCGAAAGTTACTGTCAACGTCATCCTTAGTTACCAGGATATTAAAGAGAGTTTAAACTAAGTTTAAACCGTAAATCCTCATTATATGCTAACCTCTAATATTTATTGAATTTCTTCTTTGTAATTTTATTACAAATTCTAATAACTAGCCAGTAGATGGCGTTATTATTTTGCCATGTCGTTAATTACTACAATAATTGACCAGAAGATGGCGTTGTAGGATTTTTTAAAACAGTTTGCTTTTATACAAATTAGACATTAAGGCGGGAATGGAGTATCGAAATAAAATTCCTTGTGGGAGAGTGATCGGTTTTGAGCTTAAAGAACTTTTATTAGGCTTGCCCGGATAAATTACTATATTGGCAGATAGATGGAGCTTTCCTGGATAAATTACTTTATTGGCAGATAGATGGAGCTTTGTCGATAATTAATCTTGCAAATTATCTTTAAGAAATTTTATTGCGAATTTTGGTTTGTTCTTGATAGTCTTGAGTCCTTTTCTAACTATTCTGTGGTCCTAACGGAGGAAGTCACAAGCGTCAAAATTCAAAAATTGAGTTAAGGGCAGATTCGGAACCGTGAATAAGTTTATGATTTTTGTGCTAAACATAAAATTTATATTTTTAAAGGTAAATGACTTAAACGTTAAGCAAACTGATCACATATACCACTTCCAGTGTGTTTCGTAGTCAAGAAAGCAAGATATCTCGAAACTAATTAAATGGCGATGTGACTTTTTTTCTTAGGAGTGCAGTATTGTTCTAGAAATCTACTCTACGTTATTGAAAAGACGTAGAGTAGATTTCTCCAAATTTTCTGCCAGTCCAACTCAATATTTGGCGATTTGCTCCATTTTTTTTTTGAAAAAAAAAACCTTCAATCGATGAAGCAGGTGTCTATGAATAAACAGACAATGACTGTTTTTCGCCTATATGATGGCCATGGCCGCCTTCCTTCACAGCGTTGGAGGATATTTTTTGTTCGCTAGGACACGGCATGCCGTGGAGAGTGGGGGGCGAATAGCGCCTATTGTAAAAAGTGCTTGTCATTATCATTATTATTGTTTTGCATAATATATGTATGTGTGTAAACACACACATGTACATTTGTATGTATTTGTTGAATGTCTGGCTAGGTATCTGTGGTAAGGTGGGGTGGAGGGTCCGCGAAAAAAATGTAACCAATGTGGCGACAACCCGCATTCAACATTTGTGCTGCATTTATATTCCACCATTTTTTTATATCAACGGCAAAAGCTCAACACTTTCTCTCGCTCTCCATCTCGCTTGGCGTTTGTCGCTCTGTCAACCCCCGGAAAAGCCAAAACCCTTTAGACCTCACTTGGTGGTGGCGGGTTAAGGTGGGGGTGTAGTTTCTGACCATATGTTCATGTACCCACGTATGTTGTCTATTCGTTGTAATTTTGTTCTGTGTTGTGTTGTTTTTTTTCTAGGTCTTTATTTTATCGGTTTCCAGTTTTTTGTCGTTGTTGTGTTCTCTACCGTATTTATTTATTTTGATTACAATAATGTTTTTATATACACCTTTTTCCATATCGATTAGTGTTAATGTGTTGTTGCATATTTTATAAACAATTACATTTCAATATTTGTTGCTTGTACTCGTACCGTATACGTATCGTTGTAGCTGTTGTTGTGTCTTTGTCCATGGCAAAAGCGTAGTCGTTGCTTTGTAAGGGACCGTCATAGCGAACGCCAACGGGTGAATAGCACAAGAGGTCCTGTCCTTTCATACCTTCGGTGGCAGTTGCGTTGCTAAATAATTGAACAACCAGTTGAAGTGCATTTACGGCGGTCGGCATAGTAAGACACTTCATTTGAAATGCTCTGCCCGCCCTCTCCATCGGGCAAAAAGGCTGGCAGGCCGTCAGTCGTCTTGGTCATAGACCAACTGTTAGTAGTGGCACCTTCTGGAAGGCTCACTTAGTAAGGGAAAGGGTGGGTTTTTATTTCTCGTTTTTGGGGGCAGAAGGTGTTATCCTCCGGTAACGTGTTAAATGTCATCGAACGCACTTTAGTGCGGTATTGTGTGAGGGGTGGAGGGATATGATTACATTTGAAACAATTTATATAATGAGTTTATTTCCTAGGGATTTAGCTTTAGCCTAACATTGGAGTGGGGGTTTTGTTTTGCCTCTTTCCCCTGGCCAAGTGGATGTATTTAGCGTGCTTCACTGTTATAGAGTTATTAGCAGCGAGTCATCAGAGCCAGGACATTCGTTTATGTCCTTGCTGCCGTATGTTATGTGTATGCGTGTTGTTTTTATTTCTGTTGCCTGAAATAGGATTAAGTGATTTTTGCATATTGCATTGCATTTTATTTTATGAATTATGTTTTGTTGTTAATTTTTGTTTGTTGTTGTTGTTGTTGTTTTCTTTTTTGTTTCAACATATTTTTCGCAAATAATACAAATTACAAAATGATGAGATAACATCATGGCCTAACAGGCGTTGGCATATAGTAGGGATGCCAATTCAAGGCCTTTAGAAATTTTATGGAATAATTATTCAATGAGAATAATGTCCGTTTGAAGTGCTTATTTTCTATACTTTATGAAAGAAATTGAATTATTTGGTAAATATAGATAGTCACTTCGGGAAGTCACTTAAAATGTAAAGCCTAGCCACGCCCCCTTTCGCACCTTCCACAAAAATTAACCTATTTCAGTGCAAACTCGAGCCTACTTAACTTGCCTCCTAGTGAATAAAAGTCGCTTAAATCGTAAACACTGTAATGCATATCTAAAAGGGGCTTGACACGCCCCTTATGTTACCTCCCACACAAATGACCCTGTTTTAGTGCACCTTTCTTGTCTCCTAGTGAATTAAAGTCTCTTTACTTGTAAATTCCATTATATTTTTGTAACGGCTTTGTACGCGTGTAAGAAAATAGAGAATGACACGCCCCATTCGTGTACCTCCAGTGTAAATGCATCATTACGCCCACTTTTGGTATTCGCATTATAAATTTAATACTATTCACACAATTTTGTTAAGAATTAACTAATTAGAAAATCGAGTATAAATTAGGTTAGTTGAGTAAAATTTGGAGTCTTAGTCACGCCCCTTCTTGTAGCTCCTACACAGACAACACTACCCGAGCGTATAACCCACATCACTTTTTTTTCTTATGCCAGAATTAAATTTTATATTTTTATAACGTCAAAAATGTTAGATGCCATGCCCCATTCTTGTGGAAATGCATCATTCCGCCCACTTTTGGTATTCGCATTATAATTTTAATTCTATTCAAACGATTCTGCTGAAAAGAATCGTAACTAGAAAATCGAATAAAAATTAGGTTAGCTGACGAAAATTTGGATCCTTAGCCACGCCCTTCTTGTACCTCCCGCACAAGCGACACTACCCCAGCGTATAACCAACATAACTTTTTTCCTAATGCCTGAATTGTATTGTTCACTGTCATAAGCTTATTTAATTTGTGTATGCTTATAAGAAAAAAAGTAGATGCCACGCCCAATTTTAGCACCTTCTACGTAATCGACCCAATAAATTCTGTACTCTTAGGCAATGGACGACGGAAAGAATAATTTGAATCTTCGTATGCGCATAAGAAACAAGTATATACCACGCCCAATTCTAGTAAAGCCTCGCCCAATACGACACAATAAATTCCATGCTCTTCAGGCAAAGGGGGACGGAAAGGGAAATTCAAAATGGAAATTAAAATCTATTTATGGGTTAGGGTAAATGTAAGTCGGAACGACTTAAACTGTTTTACTTATTTTGTGTACGTTTCACTAATTTAGAATTGGCAAAATGATGGATAATTTTGTGTTGAAAAGTAACTTTTCAAAACCCTTTGGTCTTGATTTATCATTTGAGTGGTAAGATCGACAATGAGGCCATAAGAACGAAGTACCCAAATTCATATCCTTAAAAAAGACTTGCTTAAATTAGATTCTAAGTACTTTTAGGCACTATGATGAAGTTTGAAATTATGATGAAGTTTGAAAGTAAGTCATTTCCATAATTTTTCTCAGCCCCTTGTTCATTCTTTTAATGGGAAAAATACTAAAAGAGATGACAGAGTCAAAGATGTAATAAGGGACTATTGGGCTGGCCTTAGGTCAATATGTAAAAATTTATTAGAAGTTACAGATGCTAGAAAAATACAATGTATACAATGTAAAAATAGGTAATAACTTGTAATTAGAAATAATATTCTGAAGAAAATAAAACCTAATGAAAAAAAATAATGTCAAAAACATGGCGCTTATATCTTTAAAACAATAAATGCCTAACGCCTTACAGAACGACATTAATAATATTCTATCATAAAAATTTCTATTAAATCGCATATAAAAAAGATTATAACCCACCAAAAAAAAGGTTGCAAATTACAACATATTACCTTTTCCATTACAGGTAATGACAATACATTACCGTCAGCATGATTTCTCAGCTAAAAGTAATTTCTTAGTTAAATAACATTACCATTTGACTTTGACTGCTTACTTTGTCGAATTAATTTAGGATTTCAGTTCTCTCTCTCTATCTCTCTCTCTCTCTTATTTATGGTTCTCTCTCACTTCCCCCTTTTGTTTAAGGGATACCTTAAATAGCCACATGTTGTAGCCTCGTCTGTAGCACCAGAGAAGTAAGATTTTGCCTTCACACACCACGCCATAAAACCAAAGCTTTTTAATAATACTTCTTTTATCCTATTTATCTCCCTCCGCAGTCCTTTGAAACATGCCATGTTTTCTGGCCGACCATACTTAACTAGGCTTAGAGACATATTTTTCCACATAATGTTTGTATATCCCCCCAAAAATCAGATTTTCTATAATTTTTAACAGCTTAAAACTATTTTTCGATTTAGGGACATTTGTCCATGTTAACATGGACTAGAGTGTATGTATGCAAACAAAAACGCTTCATTCTTTTAATCCTTCTGTTATAATAGAAATAACAGAAATAGTTTATATGTTTTTCAATTCCAGTATTTAATTGAATATTTCCATAAATTCTTTTATAAAAATACATTCATGCAAATATGTCCGGTGAGTGTTGTTTGTTTTTATTTTCCTTCCGTAGCTACTCGCACACTGGGCTTGTGTATAGTTTTTTGTTTTTTATTTCTTTCGCCTCTGGCTCAACGATAGCTTTGTGTGTTGCTAATCCCGGAGATTTGTACAGCCACCCGGCATTGTGTCTGTTTTATTGCAGTTGCACCGAAAACGCGAAAAAAAAGTGCTAGAAATTTGTAGTCAGTCCTGCAAGTTAATGAGTTTGCTAAGCAAAGTTGCCCAATTGCACTCGATTCTGTAGAACGAACTTTTTTTTTGGTGGAAATTCGCTGTAAAAGTTTCTGCCCTGTACTAGGTTCGTGCTTTATGGGTTCATCAAGTTTGTTGCTAGGATTGTAGGGGTAACACTTTTTATTTGGAATTTTTGTTTTACAACTTTTTAATTTGTTTGTTTTCCATAAAAGAAGGAAAGAAATTGAAGGCAGTTACGTTTTTTTTTTTAAATTCCAGCTAGTCTGAAGAGAAAGGTTGTATCTCTTTATTAAGGGTGGATATCGATTTCGCTGCTGTCATTTTGATTGACTTGACATGTATTGTTTGTTAAACACGCTGAGTTACGGTCGCCGTTTGCATTTTATGACAGATGCCTTCAGTAGATCCTTAATGAAATTGTTATCTATGACAGCATTTGTTTTTATCACTGACTTGCTCGCTCACTCACCCCTTTTTGGTTCATGGTTGATACGCGTGCTTCTCCACCCTTCTTCTGCTGCCCACCACCGAGTCTGGCGACCACCCTTTTTCGCTTGAGTGCCCCACACTAAGCCTTTGGCGAATGATTTCTTCTGTTTAGTCATATGTCATCGCTATTATCTAATCTCTGCAGTTGTAATATAATATATGGTATACAATATGAAATATCGATTGGTGGGGTTATATCAAGCGTCTAATTTACGCTTTGATTCATCATAGGAAATATATTCGGGCGAATTGATTAATGCTGAACAGAACACAAAAAAAAATCCCAGAACCCATACAGATAAATATACCCTTTGGCTTGACATTCCATGAAGCGGCAACACATTGTGTGAGTGGGAGTTTCAAGTCGACCACTATGTTTTGTCACTTATTAATGGCAGAGGGGAGGTAGAGCAAATATGGTAGGCTTGTGCCTAATTTACTGTTAATTAGATTGACACAAATTTCGAAGGGAGGGAAACTGGTGAAAGTATTTGAAAGGGAATGTAAAAATAATTTGGTTTAGTTGCTTAGCTTAGGAATATCTTGTAAACGTGTGAGTTTAACTATTTTCGGCCTACTTAACTGTTTAAAATATTATTTAAATTCCCCTTCATACCATGAAAGTGCAAAAATACTTTTCTTCAAGTAAATTATATTTGTAACCACAATTCGTAGCAAGCATTTAACAAAGTTCTGTAAAAACTTGTAAGTGTCATGTATTTATCACTTGCTGAACCTAATAATGAGATCTCCTTACCCTTGACATTACTTTGATACCATTAATAATGACGTTCTCTATAAAAATGCCTTCATCACAACTGAACACATGCTTGTGATTCCATAATTGCAAAAATTCTTTAGTAGGCGAAGACACACTCCTCCAAAGTCGAATCATTAATGAGTAGCATTCATTTTGCCTCATACGGTACGATTACTTGGTAATGATAATTTCAGGATACTCTATTTATAGGTAAGCAAGATGTATACAAACGGATACCAAAGTTTACTAGTAGAGCCCGGTATTTAGCACTTCATTAGCTAATAATGAGATCTCCTACCTTTAACATTACTTTTAAACCATTAATAATGACTTTTTTTATACAAATGCCTTTAACTTAAGTAGGCAAAGATGCACTCCTCCAAAGTCGAATCATTAACAAATATCATTAATTTTGCCTCGTACGGTAACATTACTTGGTAATGATATAATCAGGATGCTCTATTTATATGTAAACAAAATGTATACAAACGGATACCAAAGTTTACTAGAATCGTAGAAGAGTCCAGTATTTGTCACTTGCTGAAGCTAATAATGAGATCTCCTTACCTTAAACATTACTTTTAAACCATTAATAATGACTTTCTTTATACAAATGCCTTTATCAAAACTAAACAAATGTTTGTAAGGCCATAATTGTGGTAAAACTTTAGCAGGCAGAGATGTTCTCCTTGTAAGACGAATCATTAACGAATAGCGTTTATTTTGCCTTGTAAGGTAACATTACTTGGTTATGAGAATGAGAAGTTCCGTGCGAGGAACAGAGAACAAATATTATAGTGAAAATTATATAGAAAAGCTCTGACGTGTTATGGCGTAGCGTATAACATACAGATTTTTACAGAGATTCTGAATATGTTTAAAAGCTAACAGAGAACAAATATTATACTCGTAGTGTTAATTATATAAAAAGCTCTGATGTGTGTTATGGTGTAGCGTATAAAAACAAAAGCTTTAATATAGAAAGTAGTGTTGTTAAAAAAATAAAGCTTTTGTTTTTATACGCCAAACCAGGTGATACTAAAAAGCCCCGTAAAACAATTTAGCTTTTTTCTTTTCATTAAACAAGGACTTGATTTGTGGAAAACAAAATTTGAAATTAAAAGTAAAAGTTTTTGTAAGTAAGCAAAGTAAGAAAGCTTTCAGACCTACTGTTTCTGATTGGGCTCCAATAATCATTTGTGGATTCCTAATGTAGTTTTATAATAAATCAGCTTGTTATATCAACAGTGTGCTCTTATAATTAGTTTTATAAGTATTTCTCGGAATTTTTCGAAGGATTTGACAATGTGAAGCATGGGTTTCTGATCGGGCGACACTAGCAAAATTTGCTACGTTACAGTGACACATGATTTGTTAAGCTATTTTCTAAGAGTTAAGGAACCTTTAAAGTTCAATGATAAATTTGGTTTAAAGTTGTTCTTTTTACTAAGCGGTCTGCAGCCCAAATGTTTCGGCTCTATTAAAAAGAGTTCAATGGGAACACATTTTTGTTTCAAAATTTTCCTCTGGAACATTTATGCTTCACAGGCATACCATTTCCTCTCAAACAATTGAGTGCGATTCAGAGTATTTTTGATTTCCATGTCTGGCCTTATTGTCATCGTTACCCTGTCGTACACGAAAACTTCTCGTGTAGATGTTGTCAACTTTTATTTGGCATTTCCGCAACCACTTTCCAAATCCAAAGTCAAATAATCATAATTAACACATGTAGCCACCTCCACCCACCTCTACATGCGGTTTCGAGGACATGTGTAGCTGGCTTCTGTTCAGAAAATGTTGCTACTCCTCTACGATGGCATCAAGAGCAGCTTTGCTGTTGCCTGTCAAACCTTTTAAAAGGCTGAAATTCCCTATGTTTTGTGTCGCTTACACGCTTACTCGGTTCTATAAAACAGCCTCAGCCGAAAAGCGATACTAATGATGTGCGTATGAGTGGATGATTGGAGCATGTAGCCAAGCGTTTGTGTGTGTGTGTTTTTGACGTAAATGAACTCAATTTCCCGCTGGGCTTCTTACCTTGTACTACCACACTACATACGCATATACGAGTATGTTTAACGCACCAAAGATGCTAGTTAATGTCTGGAAAACTACCCTCATTTTGTTCCCCTTTTTGCCTCGCATGTCAAACTCTTGCCAGCTGGCGTTTCTGAACATAAAGGGGGAGTTTTCCGGAATTACTCTCCCTCATACACCCTCTCTCTCTGTCTTTGAAAAGTTTATCATCATAATCCGGGCAGCATAGTTTTGCCTGCATCGCCAAGTAGGTAACGAATTAAATACTTACTTTTCCATGTGGATGTGAGATGAGTACCTCCCTACCCCTGTTCGTCTAGGGGTGTTGTATGTGTACATTTCACCTGCATACCTACAGCAGTCGGAGTAATTTAAACTAACATCAGTCTTACTAATTTTCGAATATCACAAAAATTATCCTTGTACCTTTAGTTGAAGCTCTGTGTGGTTGTGTATGTGAATGAATTCATTCAGGATTTTCCTTTTTAACAAGTTCTAACCGAGTTTTTGGCCCTATGTATATGTGAGTGGGTGTATGAAAGTAATATTGATGTATGCCACGTAAAGCATGGTTCGCCGGTGTCCCCTAGTACAGCACAATACTGAAGACTAGTTTTACTTGGTAGTGTAAAGCTTAGACTGACTGTTTGACTCTGAACCCTGGAGGATTCATTGAAAGCGGTTAGCTTAGCTTAAACAAAATAGAAGAATATCTGTAAGCTGAATTTATAATTTTGATCTCTTTTTTTTATTAATAACTTTTCGTTTCAAAACTCAGGGTCCTGCTCGGGCGCCAAAGAAATACTTTGAATTTGTTATAAAAAAGATTTGTTGATATTTCTATGTTATAAAACTTAGGGTTGTGCTCGGGCGCCAAAGATATTTTTAATTTGTTGCGATCTGCCGAATCTTTAGCTAGTTTGGCTAAACCAGTCAAACCATAATTTCCTTAGTCTTTTCTGCCAAATTACTTTTAATTCAAAGGGGACCGCAGTATCTGTACTTAATACTTACCCCTGTCACAATCTGTAGCTGAACTACCACCATTCAAACCATAATTTCTTAAGACTTCTGTCTCTCTTCTTAACACTGCCACGCTGTACCCTGAAATGTTCAAGGTGGCTTTATTTTATAAAAGTACAACTATCTTCCCCAACAACAATTCTGCGCTAGACTTGCTTTGGTTATCAATCAGAAAATTGTCCATTATTAAAAGTTTGATTTTTCAACTTGATCCAACGAGTCTGTCGAAAGCAGTCTTAGGAAGTCACTGCCAAACTTTTCGACAAATACACCTCATGGTCATTATAAGAATATCATCCTTTAAACACCTAGTGACTTAGTCACTTGTTTAAGAATGGGACCTTAAAGAAGTTATTTTTCTGGTATTCGCACATATAGATGGCGCTATTTTAAGGTCAGCTTTGTGACTAACAAAAAGGGAATTACAAATCTAAGTATGTGGTAACTAGTTTTGTTTTTTAATACGACGCTATACTAGTGTGATTATTGTGACAAGATGCCGAAGCTGATGTAATGTTACTTGAATGCTCACAAATAGATGGCGCCATATCAACACCGGCAACGTTTTAGTTTCCTTACTGTGCCAACATCAATTATTTAATTTCAAGTTAAAACTAAGTTTTTGTACTTCCCTTTCAAGTTTTGTACTAACGGGAGGAACCAAATTCTTGTTCAAGTAATGTCATAAAAACCACATAGAGATGACGTTACTTCAACAACAGCATCTTTTGAGCTAAGAGTTTTTTGTTGTTTTTTGTGATCACTTGGTAGTATTACTTTTTGAAAAAGGAATTAAGCTAATAAGATCAGGTTTGTTGTTGTTTGTCATAGAGTTTGTTTGCTTCGGTAGGTTCGTAAGAGTTCGCTTAGACTAGCGGAAAATGCAGTTCTTTCTGCCTTCTTGATTTTACCATGCGAGGATGGACTGAAGATATTTCTGCTCCCCTAACAGGTCTAAGTGAAATGTAGTCTTTAGTTTCAAGTTATGGAAACTAAACGCTCACATGTAGATGGCACTACTTCATCGAAAGCATTTTTTTTGCTTAAATCGCTACAAATGTCATTAAGTGAGAAAAAAAAGTACAGTTTATAGATATAAATATATAAGACTCCGAGTTAAAACAAAAAAATGACTTTGCCTGTTGACATCTAGATGACGCTTATCGTTTTTGATACTTTATTGCCTTCAGTGATTGCCAATAAAGGCTTTCGAAGTCAAGCTTTCGGAATTACGTAACGCAAGCATATCTACTCAAAAGTTTACAGCATTTATTATTTTCATCATATTATAAATCTGCTCAGAAGACCAACCACACTGTCACTATTGTGTTGTACTAGATTTCTGTCATTCGAGCTGGGCTTTTTTCGACCATCAAGCTTTGCTCTTTGGTGCTTTGAAGCTAACTAGAATAACCCAACACAAAATGAACTTCCATCACATTATCGTCATATTTTAGTCCTTCGAGCTTCTTTTTTCGGTTCTAGCAGCTGTTTTCTAAGAACAACTACGTTTCTTTGATCATTCGAGCTGGGCTTTTTTGGTCCTTCAAGCTTTGCTCTTTTGTGCCTTGCAACTTACTAGAATATTCCAACACAAAATTAACTTCTATCATATTATAAATCGCTGAAAACGAAATCACGATATTACTGTTACTCTTTTAGGGAACTTATTGGTTCTTCTAGGTGTTTTCGTTCGGTTCTTCGTGCAGTGTTCTTTTGGTCCTTCGAGCTGGATTTTCTTTGGTTTTTTAAACAATTTTGTACCAGGAAGATTATTTGCACTAACGTCATTATGGTGAGTTTGTTGGCTTAGTCCTTTTCGTCTTTGAAGCTGTGTTCTTTTGGTCCTTCGAGATGTGGTCTTTGGAGCTGTGTTCTTTTGGTCCTTCGAGATGTGTTCGTTTGGTCCTTCGAGCTGTGTTCGTACAACTCGAAGAACGGATCAACTGTACTGTCACCATACTAGTAAGTTAACTGGTCTTTCGAACTGTATGTTTTGGTCCTTCTAGCTGTGTATTTTTGGTTCTACCAGCTGTATTCTAATAACTCGATGAACAAAAGAATAAACTGATCTAACGTCCTTCAGTTGATACCATGTGTTCTTCGACGTAGGTTTTTTTGGTCTTCAAGCTTTATTCATTTGGTCCTTCGAGCTGCCTTTTTGGTTATACGAACTGTATTCTGTGAACCTTGAATTGAAGAAATATCAGCTGCTCTAATACCATTCTGGTGATTTTATTGGTCAATTGTGATTTGTTATTTTGGTCCTTCTATCTGTGTTGTTACGGTTCTACGATCCTTGTGGTTTGGGTCCTACGGTATGCGTTCTTTTAGCCCTGCTAGCTTTGTTTTGCCAATTCAAAGGATAGATCGACTAAACTGAAACCATGCATCGAAGGTTCGTAGTACCCCTTTTTGGTCCTTCGAGCTGTGCTCCTACAGTTACCAGTACACACCCGAGACATATAATCTTCTATAAATTCACGTTAGATTTTTCCAATTTTAATTTCGGGTGTACCGTTATTAAGTGAACCATACTATCTACCTTCGACATACACTCACTGCTGCTAGTCTGACGGCATGTCATAGATTTTGTTCTTTATTTCCCAGAAAAGTTGGCGTATCTATTCATCAACACTCTGAGTCTCTCGGAGCACTCGAGTGAAATTTGAGTATGCTGCAGTTGATTTCATTAACAAAAAGTTTAGAATACAACAGGGCTGTGAAGCGAGGAGGAGGTGGGTTCTGAAGTCGTCGCTTGCCGGAAGAGGGTAAAGGCTTACAAATTAATTTCTCTCTTTAAAAGCGAACAAAAAAAACCTTTAGAAGATGTTCCAGGTGGATAAAAGTTATTACACGTACGTGTAAGTTTAACAAGTTCATGCAGACGATACGTACATGGGTGCATATGTGGAAATAATCAAAATCATAACCTGAATACTACTGCAGCTTGTAGCTGAGCATGAGGAATCTTTACACGGAACTAAAAATTTATTACATCTACTCTGTTAAAATACTCGAAAATGACGTGGGGGGAGGAGGGACAGATAGACAAGGCATGAACCAGAAAAAAGTATCTAACGAGCATGTTTTGCTCATTTGCCCTCAAAGTATGCAATAGTTTTTCCCTCTTTATATTAATGCGAAATTTGAAGAAAATATTAGGAGAAAAAGCGAAACGAAAATCAAATTTTCTTTTCTTCTCATTACCTGCCGCAGAAATGACTTTCTTCTTGCGAACTGTTGTTGTCTTAAGGGGGCTTCGCAGGAGACAGACTCAATCTTGAGAAGAGTAAGAAAAAAATCTGCTGAGCAAAAAGAAAAAAAACTAAGAATCGAGTCAGCTTTTACATAACTTTATTTACAACTGGTTGTAGCAACAAGGAAAAAAGTGGCGTGTGCATTCAGGAGAAAATTGCTTCCACTAAATTGCCACAGGTTTTTCTCCAGCATATTTTCCAGAACAAAGCCAGGCCAGCAGGGTCTGGATGGCAGACAAGACGACATTCGTCATTGTGATGTATTTTTCAGTTTTTTTTCCTATTTTTTTTGCTATTCAAAGCAAACTAAAGATGCAGGCGAATATGAAAACTAAAAGGAGTTTTTCCTTTTTTCTTCCTGTTATGGTATGACAATTGTGCGAGAAGTAACTTACGATGCTTTGTCTATGGTTCTTTCACTATCTAATACTGCGTATGTTAAGCAGCAGCCAGGACAGACAGTCAGCCTGGTAGATTGTTATGCCATGACAGGAGTTGCTTTTAAGTTATCTGCCAACAAGGAGCCGGTCGTCATTTATTTATGGTGGCAGATTTTACGTTGCGTTAAACTCCAGCAATATATTGTGTCAACACTTTTATCCAGTAAATGGTGCCCAGAGAAGCACCGAAGCATTTGACGTTTGTAAGTGCACTAACTGTCATACAACTTACACTACTGCTCTGGTTTCTAAGGCAGTCAGCCAGTCAAGACCGTTCGTCCGTCTGTCCTTCCTTCCAATAGTCAAGCCAGTCATTTGAGGTGATTGTGTTTTCTTTACAATATTTTTGCCATTTCATCATTTCTGTTCTGTTTTTTTAGAGCTTGTCCTATTTCTTTTTTCTTGTTATAAAGAAAAGATTGTTTCCCCCCTCGATTCTTGAGAGCAAAGACTTTTTATCCTTTCATGTTGAGATGGCAAGGAAAGCATTCATAGCTGGGTTGTTGGCTAAGTAATGTTGCATATTTACATGTAATTTTCTCTCGGCTGTGCCAATGATGACGATGATTTTTGTTTTGGCTTCCATCTGTTTGTCAGTCTGTCTGACTGCCTGTCTTCTTGCATTGATGCGTTACATTAATGTACGTCATCGTCCTTAGCATCATTTAACTGCTGTTGGCTTTTGAATTTGTTTCCACTTGGCCCTTCCGGGCTATTGCAGGTCCTCCAATGAGAGCTCGAGGTTTATTTGGTTTCTTTTTTTTTCCTCCGTGCCCATTTACATTTAAGAGATTAGAAAACCAATCAATTACTTGTTGTTAATAAGCTTTGCTACTTGGTGGTCTTCTTATGTAATTTGTCTAGTTATTTGCCAAAAGAAAAAGGAATTTTGTCTCTTTCCAGGTAGAGAAGTGGTCGTCTAAATTGTTGAACTTTGTTTAAAGTAATTGTAAATGTGCATAATTTAAAATTTGCCAAAGTCAGATACTTGGACTATCTTTGAAGTTGACAAATATGCAAATGATTTGGGTAGACTCAAGAAGGTAGGAAATCTAAAGTCAATGACTTCTGAGAAATATACTCTAACCCATAATTGTATTTCTAAGAAAAAGTAAATGACTGAAAAAAGGCACAGTTGCTTTAACTACAACGAATCTACGTCAGCTGAAGGAGTTAAAGCAACGATTGTCTATTTATTATTAAAAATCAATTTTAAATTCGAATGGTTCTAACAAAATAAATCCTGTAAACTTTAGTTGAATGGAAGAAGAGGAAATAAAGAGAACTTCTCTTTTAAACTAAAAAAACGCAAAATATATATGTAAGTCACCTGACAGATATGAACGAAAGATCTTTTAAAAAAAATTCCTCAGTTGCACGGAAAAAGTATAAGCAATTGCGGCTCCTAAGAAGTAGAGAAAGACCGGGACATTCTGCTTTGAACCTGCCCTAAACGCCTACTCCATTTTATAGAGATTTTTGAAAACAAAAAAATAATCCACACTGTAAACAAATTCATTGGTATACCAAGAATATTTGATCACTCACATAATAAAATCAATTAAAGTATTAATCATATAGAAAATTCTTATTATTGCGTGCTTAGCAAAAAAATGTGGCACACTTTTAGGATTGACAAAAAAATTAATAAGCCAATCTGATTAATATTGAAATCTAATATTTATTTATTTGATTAATTGTTTTTGTGCCTTAAGACAGCTGGAATTTAAAACAAAATCAACTTTTTGGAAATGAAATTTTGTAAGATTGTGTGAGTGTACTTGGTAATTACGTGGGATTGAATGCGAACATTTGCGTATATTTTAGTCCAATGCTAGTTGTTAAAAGAAAATGCCACTGGAAAGCATCCTTTGATATCATCACTTCTACTTTTAGATCACTGAAATCTTAATGTCTCCCTCTAGTTTACGTAGAGTAGCTGCCTGTCACCACCAAAATGTACTCTACAGAAACCACCTTTCAGACATTCAACGGAGGCGATATGTGTTTTGTTTTCCTTAAAGAATAAATCGTTGCATACTTTTGGGCAGTCACAAAAGCAATAATTTTGATTCTTTTTAAATTTCTAATCGATCCAATACATATATTAAATGCATTTATGTTCCTCATACTAAGACCCCTAGGGGGCGATTTTTCAGTCGTTTCTAAATATTAATTTAATTTATGTTTATGCAAATAATACATTGCATACTTTTAGGTAGTCACAAAAACAAAAATTTTAAATTTGATTAAAATTTTGTATTGAATCAATTAATTTGTTAATTGAATTTTATACTCCCTGAAGATGAGGCAGCATTAGTAGTTTTCCAGTAGACGGGCTCTAGCTGGTGTTTCCTGGCCGCACGAATTTTTTGGTCCTTTGTTCATATATAGCAATCCTTGTCAGACCAATTTCTTTGGCCCTTTGGCCAAATTTGTCAACCTTACCTCAGAAATAGTCGGACAAAAATATACAATATTGAAACCATTAAAACAAGTCTGAACTTTCTGGACTAATTGGACTTTGTACAAATTTTCTTTTATTTATTATATTATATTTGTGGCATACGCTAAAGCCGCCACAAAAAGGACAAATTTTAATCTGATGAACATTTTTTCTGAACCAATAAATGTTTTATTTTAATTTAATGTTCCTTATACAATAAGCATTGAATGTAGCTAACCCAAGCAACATGATATATTTTTTTTTAAACAGAAGTAGATTTTTCTTGTCTGACGTCTTCGTTGGTCCTTTGGCCATATTCCCAGGACTAATGAACAAAATGTTAAAACCATAAATGACCGTCTAGGGTTAGTTGATTGAATTTTACTTACTATTTTAAAAACTTGTTGCCATGTTTGGGGCCTCCACAACAAATTTAAAATCGTATTTAAATTTTGTATGTAACAAGTCAATTTTATAAATGGACTTTTCCTGTAGAAATATGACATAGTAAACAGTTAGCCCAGGTAACATATGTGTTTTTCCAGCAGAGGGTATTTTTTTGTCGGACAAATTTGTTGGACCATTGGCCATATGCCTTGGATTAATAAATAAAATATTAAAACCTAAAATGATCGTCTAGAGTTAATTAAACGAATTTTTAAAGATCTTTACTGAAGTTTTTTATATTAAATTTTTTTTTTGGCAAAACATAAATGATGGTCTGAAGTGTTTTCAATTAAAGCATTTTTTTTTTAAATTTCTAGCATTTAAAAAATGTGGTGCCTACATTCAGGAGTCCAAATAGGAAATTTCAAGATTTCAGTAACATTATTTATGTAATCAATCATTTCTTTCCATAATTTTGGAAATAGTTATTTGCTTTACAACCTTATAAGATCAGGTTTGTTTTGTTAATTTTTGATTTTCAATGGATTTTATATTCAAAATTGTGTTGCCTACATTTAGGACGCCAAAAATATGAACCTTCAAGATTTCAATAATATTATTAATTCAATTAGTTTTTTTAATTATTTTTGAAAGATTGAATTACTCCACAAGCCAATAAAATCAGGTTTGTGTTCCAATGGATTTAAATTTTCAATGGATTTTATGTTAAAAAAATGTGCTATGCTACCAACATTCAGGAGGCCAAAAATAGCAAAATTCGAGGTTTCATTAACATTATTCATTTTTATTTTATAAATGTTGACAACACAAAAATCAGTTGACAGCGATAATCAGACGGACGACATTGTTTTGTTATTTGACAACCCCTGAAGATGATTGACGAAGTCAATCGAAATATTGGGATAAATAAAAAATAAACAACACATAGAACAACGAGTTTAAATAAATGACCTCAAGCCGAAAAATAATTTTATAAAATAACACTAAAGGTCAACTATTCACTTACAACATTATTCAATTTTTTCAATGGATTTCGTTGGCAAGGCAACGTCTATTGCCTTCTAGGGTTTCTTGAGTTTTGTAAGAACTTGATCAAATTTCTTATATTTAAATTAAGAGTAGCATACTTTTAGGTCGCAGCAAATACAAAAATACCTAATTTGATTAATAATTTTAATAATACAATCAATTTTATAATTAGATTAAAGTCTATTTCATAAAAAACTAAAAAAAAACTACAAACATAAATGACCGTCTGAAGTTTATTTGAATTAAAGTACGTTTTTTGAAGTCTTTTCAAAATTTCTTGTATTCAAAAAACTTGGTACCTACGTTTAGGCTGCCACAAATCTGATTAATTTTTTTTTATTGAACCAATCAGTTTTTTAATCGATTTCGCTTGTAAACCAACATCTATTCCCAGTTTGATCATTGCTTTAAATGTAGTGATCTATCTTTTCACACAAAAAAATGCTGAAATAGCTGTAGAGAGACTTTTGCCAAATGGATGGGGTATAGAAAACCAATTAAAATTTTAGGACGTGCTCTAAATGCTCTATCCATAGTATGGTCATTCACTGTAGCTATTATATAACACGTACGACAACTCTATTGCGGCCTAATCCTTCCATTAGTAGAGAATATGCCTGGTAGCCAGTCGCGTCCGTATTGCAGCTTAAATCCCCGAATTAGTTTTAACTGAATTGGCAACATATACGGAATTTGTATAATTATCGAACATTCTATTTACGGCAAAATACTTTATAACGGAAAGCGGTGTAACAAAAACTTCGGTCATGTACATCATTTACAATTGCACGCACAGGCGACATGGCTGGCTTATATCAGTTTGGGGGCGAGCTGAAGGTATCTCTGTATGTATTTGCCAGCAACAATTTTGATTTTTTTTGGTTTTAAACCTTTATAAGTAGACCAGAATCCTGAGCAACTGGTGGCTGGTAAATGAAGTTAGTTGACGATGAAAGCTATCCACCCAAAATATACTACGCCGACCGGGAAATGCTATCGTACTTGATTACACAGTTGCCAGAAAGGGGACTTAGCGTACGAAAGCGGTATAAGTGGGGGAGGGGAGGACAATAAATGTTCATTATGCACATGTACTTGGATACATTGTTATAGATATAATTTATGGCTGTTGCGAGAGTTTCTGGGAATCTAGGCAAATGGGTGTTGTTATAAAGATTTAAAATGGCTCGTCTATGAACAGAACGTGTCTATGCTGATGTACAGGTCGTGCTTCGTCCTATTTTTGCTCGTTCAATCAAAATAGCAGCAGCAGCAGAGTGTATTCATTTTGTTTTCGTTTTTTCCGACGTTTTCGTATCCACCGCTTCTTTTTTTTGATGTAATGAACTTTTGTAAATGTTATTGATTTTCGGAAAATGTTACGTGTTTTTCTTGTTTATGAATTAATGCTGGCAAAACCCTCCCTCTCTGCCGCCGCCCCACCCTGAAACACTTGTTAAGAAATGGTAATTGTTTTCTGGCTTTGTTTTTGTTGCTCTCTAGCTCGTTCTCTCTCTCTAGCTGCTCTTCTCCCTTGATGAACATGTATGGCATACTTTTAGGCTGTTTTGCTAGTATTCAGTTTAAGTTCATCATATACTCACACTAATACAAATAGCACATATGTGTTTGTGTGTATGAGTGTTTAGGGGGGAGGAAAACAGATTTGTTTCATTTGTTGCTAGATAAACTTACAGATCCTTGTTGTTGTCTACCAGCAACATGTTTTTCTTGGCATAGAAAACAAACAATTTGTTGTCTGTAGATTTATTTGCTTCTATTTTGCAGCGCCCCTCTACTCCACCTGGCTCGCTTCATAGTCCTTAAGGCTACACTCGAAATATATGATAAATCCAACTTCAAGCGAAGTCTCAAATATATCAGTATGGGGGTCGAGTTTCTCCATTAACAACAAATTTGTTTTCAGTGGAATATAGGATACTTAAATTAAGTGAATTTTTACCTCAAATCTACAAAGGAAGGACGGGAATAATGGTGACAGGGGCCGCAGGCTTATCTTCGCCACAGCCCAGACATTGGGTCCTACAGAGTTCCTACAATAATTTCTAAAAACCAAAAAATAAATAGGGCGCATAATAGGCTGATCACAGACTTAGGTGTACGTCCATGGACATGAGGTGGAACAAATCTGCATCCTTTTCCCCACACTAACTCACTTGTGCCCCGTTTTATCTCATGACGAACTTAGATTCTTTAATTTTTGTACAATATTGTATAAGTATGTTTGTGTGACTTAATATACATTTTGGGTTCCCATTTGAACCCAAAATAAGACGATAATAAATTACTTAAAATTAATGCTCCTATATATATCCAGTAGGGAAAACCCTACACTTCATTTAAGTTCAATTTGTTATGTTAACTGATATTTAGAGAATTTTCCTTTGAACATAGTCCCAATTTACTTGCCGCAATTCTCGCTTTGTGGGATTAGTAAGGGAAAAAACTTGTGTACTGTCAATTTCCTTTGTGTATTTTGTAGCGTGAAGTTGGCTGCAGATTATTTGAGTATTTTTTAACACAAAAATCAGAAAAATAAATCAAGAGAATGTCAGAAAAAGGTAAAAATGAGAACTAAAATTACTGTAACCGAATTGCCTTGTGTAAACACAAGAGGCAAGTTTTGGCGAAAACACGGTAATATTACTTGTTTTCGAAAAAAAAAGCATGGCATATATATTAAAATCTATTACTTTTGAGGGAACATTTTGCGGAATTTAAATTATTGTAACTCAAGTTAAGATCAAACTATCTTCTGGTTAAACCACAGAAAAGTTTACTTATTTAAACCACAGAGAACTTTACTTATTTTATCATGTTATGAGTCTACAAAAGGCAATAGGTAAACACTATTTAAGTACCAAGTTTCTGGTATACCTATACTTATAAATTTGACTCAATTTAGGTTTGTTTCTAGCGTACTCAAATCTAGTAAAATTTACAACTTCTTTGTAAATTTAACAAAATCTTAATCTTAAATTAAGAAAAACAATATATGAATGAATTTTAATTGTGTAATAGGATTCTAATTGGCATATTCTAGAAAATTTAACTCAATTTTAGTATGCTTGCTAACTAAAATCTAGTTAAATTTACACGGTATTTGTTGCGTAAATGCTTTATCTTATTTTAAAGTGTAGGGATATTTTGTAATCAAATTAAGTATCACATTTTCGTTTGAGTGTATTGGTGTTAGTGTTGATGATGCGTGTGTATGTGTGTGTGTGAACCTATATTTTGCATGTTATTGTCGAGGCAGGAAAACGAAAAGAAAAAAATTGTAGAGCTTTTACTTTTATTACTTTTGATGGGCATAGACATAATGATGGGGGAAACGAAAGACGAGGACTTCAGTGCTTGGGTGTGTGGAGAAACGTTGGGAAAATGTATTGAGAAGGGGCGGGAGGGAATGTTTATTTTATGAAATAATAAAAATATCGGAAAAGTTGTACATGTGCATTTATTTATTTCGCCTTGTGCCGGGAATAAGAAATGTGCGAGGACACCGACACACACATACAGGATATACTCGGGAGAAAAAACAAAAGTTTACTTTTAGCGTTTGTTCTTGATCTCTGACAATCATTCTAAGGGCAGGGGGTCGAAACCGAAACAGCAACAACAACAACCAAGCAGAAAGAAAGGACATTTACTGAACAAATGTTTGTCATTTTCGGAAAAAATTACCATATATTACAGACGGACGGGCAGATAGACCTACATTTACTCTCACTGCTTAAAGTATGACAAACATGTTGCTGCTGCTGCTATTGTTGGTGTTGCTGTTGTTGTTGCTGCCTACGGTTGTTGTCCTTGTTGTGACTTGGTCTATTTATTTCAATATTTGTAGGCGTATTTGTTGTCACATTGAATTCGCTGATGTCCTTTTTCACTCGCATGTGTTATGGCGTGTTCCCCTTGCTCTGGTGTAACTTTGCTGGCGCTTTGGACTGTCTGTCTGCTTATGTCTGTGTGTGTGCGTTTGTTGCTGCCTTCGTGCTGGATAATAAATTTAAAAAAACTTTTAGCATTAACAACTTGACGCTTGCCACGCATACGAGTTCGTACATGTGAACATTCTCATACTATCTGCCTTGGAGCACCTCATCTACCTTTTTGTACACCTCGTATTGGTTAGTCCTTGCTGATGTGAGGCCCTTCGCCGAGCCGTGGCTGTTGCTAGCTTTCACCCCCACCCTTCTTAGACAGAGTACCTCCGGCCCTTTTCGGGGCCGCTTTTACACTTTATTTAAATACATCCCGTCGTTTAAGATAAGCACACGATTGTTGCTATTGCTTTCGCCAAAGTTGTTGCTATTTTTTTATGATTGCTATTCTTGTTGTTGTTTGATATAATATCTAGCCTACCTCCGCATATAGTCACATACCTATATCTATATATATCTGTGTATATGTTTGTACCTTGCATCATATCACTTTTGTTGTTCCCTGGCACCAATTCTCCATATTGTTATCATAATTTGTTATCATTGCTTTGCTGCTTGCGCATTCTCATGTCACATGATAGGTTTAGGCAAAATAGAGATACATCGACAAACGGACGGACGGACGGAAGGACACATAGACAGAGACACAGGATTTAAGAAGTTCCAACATAAAATATAGACAAAAGGACAGAAGTAGAAGCCAACATGTAGAAGGTCATAGAGCTGAAAAACCAGGTGGTTGAATATTGAGTAAAATATCGATGGAAGTGGAAGATGGATGTTTGAAAACCAATGGACAAGTGCTAAAGTCGGGAGGAATACGAGAAAATTCAGAATATATTAGGTGGGCTCCTATACACCAACAAATCTGTATAGGACTTGTAATATATATACTGTTTCCTATCTAAGAATAACTAAAGAATGTATTAAAAGACAGAAGGAGGGACAAAAATAGGAAAAGGACAAAATTAACCGACAGAAGACTTGGCATTAAAGCCCGATTTTGGAGGACAGATGGAACAACAAATGGAAGAGTATAACGAATGAAAAGAATAACTGAAGATCAAATGAAGAGACAAACTGGTGAAGAGACAAGCCGGCTATTGTAGGGCATATGAAACAGCAAATGGAAGGATATATCGAATGATAAAGTAAAGCTTGAAACGCCTACAACAAAGGAAACCCCAGAAGAGGACAGACAAAACGAAAGATGTTAGAATGGACAGATGAAGGACAAACGGTAGACAGATCGCACAATAAAGGTAGGGTGACACTAAAGATAGCTGTGTAAAATAACCAACGAATAGAAGGAAAAGGGTCAATATGCACCGCTAAAAGATCCGACATTAAAGACGGCTCTTGAAGGACAGATTTAACCATAGATTGAAGGTTGTAATGGAGGATGAAGTGATGTGAGATACGCTTACAAAAAAAGCATAGCCAAGAAAATGACAGATAAAATAAAAGATGTTAGTATGGGTCAATATGCACCGCCAAAAGATCGGATATTAAAGCTGGCTATGAAAACATGGATTGAAGGTTGTAACGAATGATGAAATGAAGCTAGAAACGCCTAGAAAGAAGTAAACCTCAGTAAATGACAGACCAAACGAAAGATGTTAGTATGGACAGATCGTGCACAGAGGGTGGACAGATCGCACAGTAAATTGAAGGACACCAAATTTGTTAGAATAGGGGAGATACGTGGGTGAAAGAACAGATAAAACAAAAGATATGAGTATGGACAGAAGGTGGACAGATGGCACAGTAAATTGAAGGACACAAAATTTGTTAGAATAGGGGAGATACGATGATAAAAGGACAGATAAAACAAAAGATATGAGTATGGACAGATCGCACAGTAAATTGTAGGACACCAAATTTGTTAGAATAAATGAAATACGTGGATAAAAGGACAGATAAAACGAAAGATGTTAGTAAGGATTGATGGTGGACAGATCGCACAGTAAATTGAAGGGCACCGAATTTGTTAGAATAAGGGTATATGTGGATAAAACTAATTTCGTCGGATGGACGAATACATTAAAATATTTTTCCTGACAGCAAGACTATGAAAGATTTGGAAAAATAATCTGATGCAGTAAGAGAAGAGAAACTATATAGACCGACAGACGATCAGACATTTAAGCCACCTGGTATGAGGCGTGCACATCGAAATAAGATATAATGGCGTAAAAGTAAGGAAATCCGAAGAGGACAAGCGAAAATATGGTAGACAGAAGGTAGACAGATTTTTCCGTGTTGAAAAGGTGCCGCCAAATTTTAATGTAGAGTAAATGACATAAAAAGGGACTAAATTGGATGGGATCGGCTATAGGAACGTACCTTAAAACTCCGGAAAGATCGACAAACTGAAACTTATTTGTATGGACTAAGAGACAGTGAAAAAGATAAAACGATGGACTGATATAAAAGACATTACAAAAGCCCCGCTTAGCTTATGCATGCACACCAAAATTTGTGAACAGAACGACAGAACGTAGAACGAGAGATTAGGCGGATCGAAATATAAAGAGCGGATACAGGATGTACAGGGGGACGGACTAAGAGAAAAAGGTTGGAGTGGAAATATCGCTTCAGCATGGGTGGATCTTTGGAGACATTAAAAGATAGACATAATACACAGCGGTAAACTGAAAGCTAAGCGGCAGGAGTGCCAAAAAGACGAAGGCAGAATGTGGCTGAATGACGTCAAGATCGAAAGGTAGACAGAGGAGTAGTATGGACAGCCCTGAAAGCGTTAAGAAAGCAGGATGAAAGAATGAACTAAATAAAGTACGGGTACTGAAATAAAGAACATAGACGACTTAACGCCAGCAGAAAGACGGACCAAAAATTGCATGGACCTATAAAGCAGAAGCTCACAGATGGAAAGAAAAATGAAAATTGATGGACGAAAAAGATAGGCATATCCATCAACAGGGAAGTCAGGAGAGTAGGGTGAAAGAACAGGAACAGTCGGACAAATAAAAAAGGAAAAGGCTGGGCAAAGCAACTAAAAAAGGCTATACGAACAAAATCGAATAGACTGTCAAAAAGCGAATTCGAAGAATGAAAGAAAGGCTAGGCAGAATTATGGTGGACCAAAAAGACGAACACACACCAACCGAAGTACGAAGGACAGATTGACAGGGTAGTAAAACATAGAATCAAAGAGAAAGATAGATTAAAGGACGGATAAAGATTAAAAGATTCGGTGCGGGCAAAGATAACGTAAAGATAAGCTAGAGGCACGCAAACAGAAAGACGGACAGAAAAGTAGGGAATGAATTTAAAGCTTATTGGCGGACAGGAAGAAGAATGATGGTAGACAAATGGCAAAACAATAATATGTAGATGCAAAAGACAGACAGACGAAACGATAGTGGAGTAAGAAATGAATGATAACGTGCTAATCAAATCTGGTACGACGGACAGCGAAGTTGAGAAAGAAAATGCATTTTAAGCATACAATTGGACAGAAGGATGGGATGTAGTGGACAGGGAAGTAAGAGAACAGATGAAGGAGTGAAAGGGTAGAACATGCAATTTCCAAGCAGAACAAAAACGCAACGTAGTAATGCATTAAAACCTGACAGATGGACAGAAAAATGAAAAACGGTGGATGGACAGAAAGAAGAACTGACAAACTGAAGCATTGGTGGAAAGAATGTTAGACTGTCCGTCTTAGTGGTTGTATCGAAGAAATAGCTGAATGTGCACCTTAATTGAAAGCGAGGACAAAAAGTCCAGCGGCATAGCTCCTAGAAAAGATATGGTTTGGACAGAAGGCCTGGGTGATACGGAGATAAATTCACTAGAAAGGATAGACTAAAAACCGCTCAGAGGTATGAGAAGAAGAACTGATGAACACACTTTAAGTCCATAAAGTAAGGCAATGAACCTGGACTGGGAGCAGTGCCAGCATAGCACGTGGAAGGACGGACGGACAGCTGGAGAGGAATATGACAAGACCGACTTGCTGAAAAGCCACTCAACGCACGTCCATAGAGACCTAGCAATGTATAAATATCCAATAAAGATACACCATACACAGAGTCCTTGTTCCTAAACCAGCTCTGGTGGCTGCTAATGTTTTGTTTTCCTCCCGCCAGCGCCATGAATCTAGTGAAGTACGATGTTTGCTCTTTAGTTAAGTGGATGGAGCAGGGCGAAGATTTTTGCATAAAATCATAGAAATATGATGTTTGTTCTTTAAAAGAGACAGGGAGAGATACAGCAACAGGATTCAGCGTAGGTTGAACTGGAGGTTGCAAAGCCTGTCAGAATTCAGTCTACGTTTTGTTTACTGTGCTGACAATGGTTGTTGCTGCGTTCCTTTTTAACCTGACAACTTAACGTAATTGTTTTGTTACCAACTTTTTCATATATTTTTTTTTTGTATTGGGCGCTCTTTGGATGGTTCAGCCAGTGCCACCCCTATGTCCTATTCGACGCCTCCCCACACCACCTCCCGGAGATTGATGTAAGCCATTTCCAGAGAAGATGCTAGTAGTCATAGTCCATGATGATATGAAAGTATATATCATGTTAAGAAGGGGAAGGGGAAGGCGAATTTACATGCAATTACCCAGCACAAAATGTCCTTCAACAAAGATCACATTTCTTGTTGGTCCTCCCTCTGGTGTACAACCGTATACATTGTCCTATTTGTCATCATTATTAATAAACAAAAATTATCCTTTGGCCTGTGCTAGGCTTCTCTGTGCTATAATATTGTCTTCAGGCTAGAGATCATTAATTGACTTGATATTTAATAATCATTATAATGATATTATTATGACTATTTAGACAGTAATTTGGGGGAGTTCAGCTAATTGACCTGAATTCGATGAGGATGTTAGATGGAGAGGGGTGGAGAAGGGTGGTGTGACCACTAGCAGTCCACTGTTCCAATTAACCACAGAAATCCAACAGATACTGTACGTAGTACATCCCACATGGACCACCTCATGGAAGTCCTCTTATTTAAGGCCATAATGTTAACTGCTTATTATCCTTAGAAAGGCCAGCCGGGGAGTGGTAGGCTAGAGGGCTGCATCAGAATATTAATTGAACCCAAAACTATGATTAATTTCGTTTCGTTTTATTTCATTTGCCTATATTTAATTTATAAATATTTATCGAATATATCATTTTGGTTTTAAGTATATTGGTTTGTCATTATCGTCGTTGTTGTTGTGGTTATACTTTATCAGTTTTATATACAGATCGATGTTGTTGTAGTAGTCTTCTTGAAAAGGCCGTCTCTTAGCCTAAATGTCTCTGTGCCAGTATGTCTGTCAGTCAAACTGTGTCCGACTCTGTCTGTCCCCATTTTCTTCAATACTTTCCGCAAATTATTATTTTAATTGTTTATTATCTCTTAATCAGTTATTTCTTATTATTTCAAATTAAATTTTCAATGTGTGTCTTTCTGTTTTTTGTCTCATTTTAGGTAAGAATTGAAGAGCAACTTTTGTATAAACTAAATTGTTTGGTAAGCCAATCTTAACCACATTTAATTATTTAGTTTTAAGTATTTAAATTTCTATATAACATACATATAAAAAAATAAAATTATTCTGACTAAGCCAGAGAACTATTGCTCTTTATGCAATTCTGTGAGAAGGAAAACTAAATTTGATTTTCGACTAAAAATCGATTCCATATTAAAGAAAAATATTTTTGTTTATTGGTACTTAGTCAGATTTTAGAGAAACCAAAGTCTTAATAGGCCAGCGTTCGCTTAACAAGCTTATGAATATATGTGACGCGCAAAACAGAAAGGGACTTAAGGTTAAAAAACAGTTTTGTTCAGGAGAGCCATTTTAAAGATTAGGTCCCTTTATATTTGCGCTTAGTACCGTCGACTTCACTTTCATAAAACGCGCATATCTCTGGGAGGGAACACTTTTGGGGCATGGGATCGTTCTCATTCGATGCTCAGATGTTGTCCACATCAAAAAAAGAAAAAAAATGAAAATGATTTTTTTACCCTTAGGTCCCTTTCTCTATGCGCTGTCACATATATTTCTTACTCATTTTTATATGGCTAACTCACTTTTCTAAGTTGATTTTTTGTTAACTAAAAATTATATACTCTTTTGAATTAGAAACTGATGTTTGTTTTTGAATTGAAAAAATGTGTATTTTTTTATAATTGAAAAATGAAAAAAAAATATTTTTTTAATTAAAAAATAAATAAAAATATTTTTTTAATTAAAAAACAAAAAGAAAAATATTTTTTTTAATTTAAAACTAATATATTTTCTTGAATTAAAAAATAATATAATTTTTGAATTTTAAAATAAAAATATAATAAATATTTATTAAATTAAAACATAATTTTAAATGTTTTAAAAATGTATTTTGTTTTAATGAAAAAATATTTCTTATTAAAAAATATTTATTTTTTATTAAAAACATTTTTTTTATTTAAAACTAATATGTTTTTAATAAAAAATAGAATTTTTTAATAAAACAATATTTTTTTATTTAAAAACAATATTTTTTTAATTAAAAAATAACATTTTTTTTATTTAATTTAAAATTTTTATTTTTGAATTGTATTTTTTTTTATAAAAAAATATTAATTTTTATTTTTTTTAATTAAAAAGAGTATTTTTTTTTTGGTTTTACAAATTTTGTTGTATTTAAAAATAACATTTTTGTTTTATTGAATTTAAAATATTTATTTTTGAATTGTTTTTTTTTTTATATAAAAAATATTGGTTTTTAATATTTTTGAATTAAAAATAGTATATTTTTTGGATTTTACAAATTTTGTTGTATTTAAAATAAAATTAGTTTTTATTAAAAACGTTTTCCTCTCGATAAACCATTTAAATCTAGCGATTGTACTGCGATCTATCGTAGCGTATAAGTAATTTTAAATTTTTGTTTTTTGTCAATTTTATTTTGAGCCTTAAAGTAAACTAGACCGTGTCACCCTAAAAGTATGCATTTTTTCTTATTTAGTGGGTGTCTATTTATGACTTATTTAAATAAATGAGGAACGTTGTATGGTATCTAAACAATTCGGCCTTATTTTGAAGCCTCATTTATGCCATTATAAGGTATGACCAACTAAGTTTCGTTGAATGTTCTTTAAGCAAACGGTCAAATTTTTGGGAACTTTATTCAATGTGTGTGCCTTATTCCATCAACGCTTCTGCGACTTTTCACAACCCTGATGATACTTCGAAACCCAACTAAGATAGGCTTCATTTAGGGGTTAAGTTGCGTTTAAGATAAATTCCCAACTGTTTCGAATATGTTTACGTTTCGTTCTTCCTCAAGGACTTGATATAGATCCAGAGAAATTAATCAAAGGGTGCCAAGTCGCGTCAATTGATCGCTTAATGTGAGATAATCTAGTAGTCCGATTTTGCCGTTACAGGTCCGATTTTCCGTTTTAAGCGTTGTGTCGCTGGAATTACATGCAACGGCATCTTGTTGTTTTACGCTCTGTGTCGCTGGAATTGCATGTAGCGCCATCTTGATGTTTTACGCCATCTTGTTGTGTCGCTGGAATTGCTTTTAGCGCCATCTTGTTATGATCACAGGTGGACCTTATGGGCCGAGCTTCGTTGAAGTAGGCGGTATCTCCTCTGCAATTTTAAAAGGAATATGTATGGTGTTTACTCCAATATTGTCAATTTGCCATGATTACATAGTCCCTTATTATGCTTCGAGAAGCTTATTATTTCCTATAACCTGGATTTTTGGCCTCAAATAGTGAACTTAGGTTTGTTTGGATTCATTGCAATCTTTTGCAGAATCTTACACTTTTCTCTGTTTTTCTGTGTTCCTGTCCCGATTTTGTTCATTTACAATTCCAAACCAATGAAGACTTAGATCATTTTCAAAATTTCATTTTTCAAAATTTCAGGGTATTTCCCTAAAGGCTAGATCCTTTTATATTTTAAAGAGTATCAATGTACACATTTTAAAGGATCTTTGATCAATATTAAGGTCATATTTCTTTAGTGACCCTAGCTGGCTCCACAGCCTCTAATTGATCCTGGTCTACTCATTAAATGAGTCAAAGGCATATCGGTCTTCCTCAGATCTACATGGAGTTACCGTCGGGGCAAACCATGTTTTCCCCCTCAAGATCAATGGTACCTTTCTATACTAATCCTTGCTGGTCCCACAAACTTTTGTTGATAGTGGTCTGCTCAGTAAATGAGTTTATAGCCCATAGACCTTAGAATGAACAAGATCTGCATGTTACCATCGGGTTAAACCATGTTTTCCCTCTCAAGATCAAGGTTATCTTTCTACACTAACGCTGGCTCCACAACCTCTTGTGGGTCCTGGTCTGTTCACTAAATGAGTGAAAAGCACATCTGCAAGGAGTTTCTATCGGGGCAAACAATGTTTCTACTCTCAAGATCAAGGTTATCTGTCCATAGCTGGCTCCACCTCTTGTTTATCCTGATATGCTCAGTAAATCAGTTGTAAGCGTACTTCCCTACATCTTCCGTTACTTTGTACCTTTTTGGTCTTTAGTTATTTGCTTAATTACGCATTATATTCTCCTAAAGAAGGGAGCAAACCCTCTTACCTCTCTTTCTTTGTCCTTTATTCTAGCCAATTTCATTTTTAAAGTATATTAAAGAACTGATTTTAAACTTCATTTTTGAACATTGTATTATAATAACCGCCCAAATGTGAAAATGTGCGCATCCCTGCGTGTGTGTCTTGGTAAAGACGTCGAAACTATTGTGAACCATTTGTCCTACTCGCTCATATTTTCCGCTTTGCCAGACCATAATTGAATTTTAAATAAACCCATTCGTATCCTGGTGCGTTTATTTGTGTTGCTCCAACAGGCGGTCGGAGTAGGTGCAGAGCGCAACGAAACGAAACACATATCGCCTGCACCGCATTCGTTTAAAGGCTGCCTGGCCGCCTGCCTTCTGACTCATGCTCATCTTACATTCCAAGGATGACGAATCCGTTTTCCCATTTAATGGGAAAATGTACGTATGAGTAAGTGTGCATGTGTGTACAACTACTGGAGCGACTGGGTGCCGCTGTTGCCGACAATGGCGTGCCATTGATGATACGTACACTCGGTTGTGTGTGTTTGATAACTGTAAATACAGTCGGTGAGATTTTTCAGCAGGTTGCCGCTGTCCATGATGCGAGTGTGTGTGTGTGTTGCAGCTATCATCGCATCCTAGGATGGATCCTTTAGTTTCCCTGCTTATGTTGTCGTCGTCGTCATCGTCTGAATTTTTCTATAAAATCTTCTTTGTGGTTTTTTTTTTTAAAAAAAGGAGATCTAAAGAGAGGAGTAGTTTGGCGCCAGGTAAAGCTTGTGTTGACGTCTTATGTGTGTTATTTTTATATTTCATAAAATATTTAACATTAAACTTTTGCCACTACAACTTGTCTTACTTGCATTCCCTCCTACGTTTTCATCCTCTTTTTTTTGCCATTATTTGCCCTCGGTTGGTGTGTGGAAAATGTGGCATCTCCCCTTTCCTCTTTATGATTACTTAGTTGCAGCAATGAGCCAACCCAGGCAGCTGCTGCCGCCTTGTACTGCTGCTTGTGAAAGGAGCTGTTGAATGCATTTTAAGCATCTTACCATCATACAATCCAATAAGAGAGCATATTTCGTTACCTTTAATTCGTATTATTAGATATGTTTCTATGATCTCATCACAGTCAAAAGGCTTCCTTCTTCTCCACAATCCACCCCATCCGCCCTGTGTGGTGTGGTGGCAGTTTGGTTTTATACACGTATGCTGTCGCATTTCTTTATTTGGTCTGGGCTGCAGTAGAAAGGTACGAGTATACATTTTAGGACGCTAAGGCGTACAAAAGGACCAAGATGTGCTGGGAGAGCTTGGCTGCTTTTCGGTACGACTAACACATCTATACAACTCTTTTCTCTGTATCTCTCCTTTAAGTTATTTTATGGACATACGAAAGCAATCCTTTTATGCGACACTGAATAAGGACTGCCATAGAAGTTGTCCTTTTTTGTGTGCATGTCACCTTTTCTTAGTTTTTCTTTTTTGTCCTGTTCCTAACATAAAAATACTTGAAAAATTACTCAGGAATTGCTTAACCAAGGGGCAGTTCTGGAATTGGCCAAAACGGAGATGGCCTTCGCTTGGCTGTTTTTTCATTTTTGACCAAAGGATATTCTCCAAACTCACTGTAAATCAAATACAGTCACCGCTATACACTTACTTAACCCTCTAGATGGCTTCGGGGATTTGGCTTTAACCACCCATCGAAGTACCCTCTCTCTCTCTTTACTCCTCTCCCTGACCTCACCTGCACGTTGGCCTTTCTTTTCAAACACACAACAATTTGTCAAATTGAATTCAATTAATTAATAGCTTAAACTCATTATAAAAGGTTTTGGTTCATTATTGTTGCTGTTGCTGCTTCTGCTGTTCGGCCAGCACATTAAGAGGAGAGTCAGTACCTTGCTGGTAAAATCCTTTTGTCCTTACCAAATAATAAAAGGAAAGCCCACTCGATATCTACTCACACACACACGCTGGCACACACTGCGCTGCTCTTTATTATAATGGCCAAGTTAACAAGCAGGGACCAGCCATTCAAACTCGAAAGACGGCAAGGAAGATACCAGCAACAATTGCTTGAACTCTTTTCAAAAGGTAAAAGGACGATTTCTTCTCTATTCATGTCCCCTTAAAATATGGAGTAGCTTTTGCCGAAGAGTACATTTCCTTTGTTGTTTTTTTTTTAGAATACAGAAGTATGTGGTGCACTTTATCATGAGATTGGGTTCATTTTTATCGAACTCGAACTCTTCTCTTGGCTGTCCGTCCTGCCTCTCCTAGCCAAGCGTACGAATCATTTAATTGTAACCTTGAAGATTTTTTAAGTAGATTGAGATTAAAATGGCCATGAACTAAATGAGTCAATTAGTTTTTAAGTACGCAAACTTTTGAAGTTTTAGCTAGAAAGTGTTTTATGTTCTAAAGGCTCGAAATTTGTAGGCACTAAAATCGTCTTGTTCTTAATTTTTATTCAAATCGCTATGGTTTTTAATTCAAAGCTCTTAAAATGTCAAATTTACAAAGACTGATTCATTCATGAGCAGGAACGACATTCCGGTTATAAACCCTCATAGACACAGAGGCATAACCCGCCTAAAAAAGGGTTTACCGGTGGAGGAAATCGTGTCATAGATACGGCATATGAAAACTAATGAAGAAAGCCAAATCAGCGCCGTGCTGCCGATTATGTGATACCCTACACTACTCCGTGTTCTTTAGTAGATTCCGCGCCTTTGTCTGGTCTTTAAAAATGGTCAGATTTACTATCTGCCCCACAAATCTTTCCAATCTGAAGTCCTCAAGCAGGCTCAACGAAATACTCGTCAATCCTACGACAGCCGGTTCTGTGGACCTGATTGACCCGAAGAGTTATTCTTCGGCCAAGGGCTGTCACCCCGGCACATAGTTGCCGCTACAACAACAACGAAATACTCGTATGTCTCTCCCTCTCACTTCCTTCGTAGAGGCTGTTTGAAAAGCTAGATAGGACTTGAGATGCCCAACACTACTCTGTTTCCGCTTCTCTCTATTTTCACTAAGCAAGGTCGGACTTAATGTAAGACTTCTGGAAAGGGAGAGCCATATTTCGTTGAGTATGTATGAAAGGCTAAACAGGACAGCTCACTTATATGGGGCCTACGTCAAAAGATGGACTTACAAGGTCCAGCTTCGGTAGAAATGGCTTAAATTCGCTCAATATGCTAGGTTCCATTGAAAGGGTAGACCACCTTAGTCGAAAGCCAGTTGGTCCAATTTTATAGCCTATGTCTAAGAATCGACAAGAGGAAAAAGAAGATACAGATTTGAGAGATATAGGAAAAGTTTTTGGAAAGGAAGATATTTTAATGTGAGCCGAAATTCGTTCATGTGTTTGCACGTTCTCTTCCACAACAGTCTGTCTTCTCGTTACATTTGAAGAGTTACTTAATAGCTACATTTCAAACGTCTGCAAGGTCGATGGGATAGTCTAGATTCTTAAATTCTTGGGCAGTCACATAGCGAGGACTCTAGCGATTTTACGTTGTCTTTATCAAGGCAGCTTCTGCAGTAGTCCTCTCTTGCGATGCCAAGAGAGGACTATTCGTCCATGTAAGGACTCCTGTGAGATTGCTTTTTGAGTAGTCAGTAAAAATTGAGATTTTAACAGACTCAACTCAACATTAATCCGGAAGGGACTTGGAACATGGGGGCTATTCAAAAACATGCACCGATATGATCCACTACTATCGAAGTTACTAGCATGATCTTACATGATACTGCTATAGCGGAAAGGACTCAAAGCAGGACAACCCGATGTGCGGCATATTTGTGAAAATAAAACTCATGTATTCTACTTTTACCAAAGGTAATTATTGATCGTTCAAAACGTACCGTGAGAACCATCGGATGTCAGACGACAGATATGACAAAATTTAATAGTTTTCGTCCTTTAACCAAGCCTGAACAGTGCTCCAAGATTTGTTCTATACTTAAATATGAACGATAGATGCACACACGGATGGACGGACATCGTTAAATGGACCCAGATAATGATTCTGCATCTATCAGAATAATAAACATGGGTTATGTATCCCTACCTTTAAAGGGATAGATCCGATGTAGGGTATAACAAAAGAATCCTTTAGATAACTATTTTTCAATAATTTTGAATCACTTTACTATAATTTTAAGTCCAAAAGACTTTTCTGTTTCCCAGGATATTTTGCCAACCCTGCAAAACAATCAAACCCCCATGATGTCCCCTATGAGTCTTGCCCCTGCTCTGAGCAATAGCTATTTGTGAGGCTTTCTTTTAAACTCGAACTTATGCATGTATGTACTTGATATTTGCAATTAGATTTTATTTTCTATAAACATTCTCATCTGCATGTAGGCTATCAAAGGAAACTCAAATGCGAAAATATCCTTGCCACCCACGAGCCATAAATAGACAGGGGATGCGAAAGTCGGTACACAAGACAACAGCATCCAAAGGCAGTATAAAGCCAACGCCACCGCCGTCGTTGTCGTTATTGTGTTGGTATTGGTGGTGTAGAGGATATTGCGTAAATTATAAGATAATTTGTCCTCTAGTGATATTTTCTATTTCAATTTACGCATTTTTTGACAACACAGACACAGGAAAGAACAGAATCAACAACAGCAAAACTCGTCAGAACGATACAAAATCATCTGGAACGAAGGACCAAATGAACGCACAGACATAAGCGCACACACACACGTGCCTAATGTGCCAGTGTAGTTTCAGTGTGTGGGTGTGGAGAGCCATGAGTTCATTTGAAATGTATGTAAATGTACACACACACACACGCTCAGGACATGTTAGATCCAATGAAAGAACTGAAATGAATGCCTCGGGATATCATGATAACACACATACACACTCGCACACGCTTACACATATGCCTACTTGCTGCTAGTGTTGTAGATTGAGATTACTTTTGAATATTCGATATTCTTGAATATGGGATATAATCAAGAGGATACTAGATACAAGTTGATTTTAAAGATGAATTAAAAACTCGAAACACTTCCTTTGGGATCTAGGTCATGTGGCGTTTTCTTTTAGAAACTTAAGAGTGTTGGCTTTGAAAGGAGTAGTTGAGGTCGGCTCTTAAATAAAATCACGGTAATCTTCAGAGATGCTGTTTCGGCTGTGTGGGAAAAAGTTGTACCTGAGCTTGCTGGAAGAGTGTTTTTTGGATGATGACCAATATAAAATCATATATCATCGGAGTATGATGAGGAGTCCATACGGTAATCATATGCGTATTACCACAGGTCCTTAAGGCATAATCCGAGACATTATTTGAGAGTCTCACGTGATTATTTTGTGCTTATTATCCTTGTACATTTGGAGAGTTTTTTTCATGCTTCGCTAGAATTTTAGTAAATATTACCGATATTCTCCCGAGAATATCATCATCGAATTCTCATGAGCATAGAATCAAAAACTTTTTATGTTTAGTTCGTTTCCATTCTTTTGATGGAAATTGAAGGCAAGGTTTTTTTTTACAAAAAGGCGAAGTGACATGTATTTTCGAAATTGACTAATGCTCTTATCGCGATTTCATGTACTTGAAGACATTTATCAATTAGAATATAATTTAGAATATTATCAAATATTCTCCTTAGAATATTATCAAATTTTCTCCTAAGAATATTATCCAATATTCTCCTAAGAATATTATCAACTATTCTCCTAAGAATATTATCAATTATCAAATATTCTCCTAAGAATATTATCAAATATTCTCCTAAGAATATTATCAAATATTTTCCTAAGAATATTATCAAATATTCTCCTAAGAATATTATTAAATATTCTCCTAAGAATATTATCAAATATTCTCCTAAGAATATTATCAAATATTATCATGAGAATATCATCTGCGAATTCTCATGAGAATATTAAAGGAAAATGTTCCTAGTATCAAAAGAATATCGTCAGATTATCGCACGTGATTTTATTTTTTTTCAGTTTCAAAATTAGTATCTATAGCTAAATTGGTAATTAATCTTAAAAATATGCAATATCCAATTATTCTCGTGAGAAAAGTATCCAAATCTTTTCACAAGAATGTCAAAATTTTCTCATGAGAATATTATGTTTAGCTCGCTTTTTCATTTCGGTCTATTGATTTTCGGGTCCATGATAATTAGCATTTAAATAATTTTTAATATTTCTATGAGAATATCATCAGAAACTTTTCATGAGAACAACATCAAAAAAATCTCATGAGAATATTTAAGGAATAACATTCAAGTATCAGGAGAATATAATCAGATTGGTGCACCTGACTTTATTTGTTACTGTTTCTAAATTGGTATTGCCATTTTTATTTGTATATTTCGATCTCATTATTCCGTGGCGATTAGCATTAGAAAAATGTTACTCGTATCATGAGTATATTATTAACAAATTCTCATGAGAATAATTTCAAAATATTCCAGTATCAGGAGAATTTTATCTGACTATCGTTTTTAATTTTTTTTGTCGAGGAGTTTGTTGACGTCTCAATTATTCGTCGGACTTCCTTGTTAGCACATTCTGTGGCTGTGTTTTCGTCTAAGGCCTTCCTAGCCAATTCTGTTTACCCATTAGAGTAGCCACTAACCGGTAACCCTATACCTTTTATTTTTACCCAACACTACGAGCCAACACTCTTACACACGCTGATTCGCAGAAATGTGAAAATGAGTTGTGATGCCAGCCAGCTAACCAGCCGCGAGCGTAAATGTAACATTTTAGCCATGACGGCAACAAAAGACGCACCAGCGTCCCATGTGAAAATGATGCATTGTTTTCGAATTATTCTTTTTGAACTGTTAAAGCCATTAAACGTAGTCAGTCATTTAGACATTTGCATATGCCACAGCCAACATATCACAGGGATTTTCTAAGATACTATTATCCTTTCCCCGAACTCAGTGGTAAGGGAAAAGGTGGTGATGACAGATATGAGTCTATTCCATCTTCTTGTATTTATTTTTTAAAATTACGAAAGCAAAATTTCATTACACTTTGACGCGGCGCGTCTTGCTCTAACGTGTAATTAATAAAAACCCATTACAAAATGACATTTACAAAAGACCTGGGATAGATGATATCTCAAACATATTTACTCGTATGTGTGTATGTATGTGTATATATGTAAGAGCCCAGAAAATCAACCTGGGTATCATAAACTACTATACCTTGTAGTCCCTTCAGAGTTAGCACAACAACTGCATGCATAAGGACTCCATGTAACTGGCAGTTCCTTGAGGCCATGTACCTGTGTTAGCTAGAGATTCAAACTAAGAGTTTACAATCGCTCCTCTCAGTCTCTCTCTCTCTCTCTGCAGGCCTCCCCAAACTTTCACTTGGAATTAAAAAAAATTTCCAACTTGGTCCAAATGTTGTATGAAAATGAAATAGCGTAAAGAAGATTATAAACAAACTCCATTGGAGAGCAAATAGCAAGGAGGAAGAAGGACGAGAACTAGTGTGCCAGTAAAGTAACTACAATATGAAAATCAATTGTCAACATTGAATAAGGGAGCAAAACAAAACTAAGCAAAAGCAACAATAATAAAAATAAACACCATAAAAAAGGAAACAAATGAAAGACTTACATTTACCCCTCTTAGTTTCTAACTACTGTTGACTTGTTGCAAACAAAAACAAACAAATATTGTTAAACTTAACAAAAAGTATTAAAAACTATTTCAAGAAAATGTAACGCACCCACACATACATACTTACTTGTCCTGCATCCACACACTCGCACACACACACACATGTATATACATATGCATTAAGGACTTACAGACAACTGGAAAAGAAAAACAAATGCTCGCAAACAATATGAAACGGAAACAGAAACGCTTTTACAGACACACACACACACACACACACACAGGATTCAAGTATTTACTTTCATCCTGCAGAAACAGTTGACTTTTGGTTATACACAAATGCATGAGGACGCTGAGTCTGTGTGCGTGTGTGTGGTCATGCTGGCATCGAGGACGACTAGCGTAGGAGCTGGAAGGCTTGCATATATGCACTGAATATGTTCTTTAGAAAGGGGTTGGGGCAATTTAATTTTCTAGATTTTATGCTGCAACTTTTGCTTTTTATTCTTCAGCGGGAATAAATGGCTGCGTCTTGTTGAAAGTGTTTTCAAGTTATTCGAAAAATTGCTGGAAACTGTGGAGATCTTGTGTGTGGGCTCCCCAGTTCGTAATACTAAAGAATTTTGATACCATCCCTGAAGTCCTTTTACTTGAGCTCGATATTCCCGTCTGTACATTCCATAGCGTCTGTGATTTAATTATTTCAGATCTTTTCGATTGAACGCCATTTCTAAAACACTGAAATATCTTGCATACTCTTCAATCTTGAGTGTGGGGTCCCAAGAGCTTAATAAAAGGGTTCCATGTGTCTTATATTGTTAAAGATTTGTTAAATCTTCCCCTGGGTCCTGCCAGCTGAGCTGAGGTTGTTTGACTAATACAGATCCCGAATTCCATCGTAGTTGTTTTAGTCCATTAGATAGATTTGAAATGCTACTAAAAAAAGAGTGAAATATATTTCAGTCCCTCCAATTTTGTTTGTGGGGTCTTAAGTTCGCAGCTTGTCTCTCACTATTTTCCGCTCCATTGGAGTCTTGATCTTCCCCTAACTGTGAGAGTTTTCATTTAACTCGTACAGCTCACGTATAGTTTGATGTGTTAAAGCGTTATAGAGAAGCCCCGGCGGAATAAGTATCCTGTGCGATGCTTATTCCGCATTGATTGATTGATTTCCTATGTCGAGAAAGCTCTTAATTTTATTGTCCTTTTTTGGCCCAAACTAGCATCTATTTTGGTGCTCACATTCCTCTTCCTATTAATGGTGGCCTTTAGATTAAGTAAATCGTTCAATACCGTGAAGTTTGCCTCACAAAGGTCTTTGCGTCTTAAAGTGTGCTTACCATTTTTGCGAACTGTCCATACTAGTGATTCCACAGATTCGACAGAAGCGCCATCTGGCTACCCATAGGTGACCAACCCATACCGCCAAACGCTGTGTGAAGTCCGTTTGACTCCAGAATATGATCAAATATTCTTAGAAGAATATAATCAACACATTTTATTAGAATATCATCAAAAAGCTCATGAGAATATCATCAGAAATGCTCATGAGAATATCATCAAGAAATTGTCATGAGAATTTTAAAGGAATATCCTTCCAGTATTAAGGGAATATCGTCAGATTATTGCACATGACTTTATTTGTTACTGCTTCTAAATGGGTAGCCCAAGCTTTAATGTAAAATTATATATAAAACTATTATGAATCTTTTTATTCTCATGAGATTATTATCAAATATTCGCATGAGATTATCATCAACAAATTCTCATGAGAATATTAAAGGAATATCCTCCCAGTATCAAGAGAATATCGTCAGATTATCGCACATGACTTTATTTGTTACTGCTTCTGCATTGTTAATCCTAGCTTAAATTTAAAATTGTTGTTAAAACTATTGAAAATCTAAGTATTCTCATTAGAATATCATCAACAAATTCTCATGAGAATATCATCAACAAATTCTCGTGAGAATATTAAAGGAATATCCTCCCAGTATCAAGGGAATATCGTCAGATTATCGCACGTGACTTAATTTATGGGTAGCCCAAGCTTTAATGTAAAATTATTGTTTTAACCAATGAAAATCTAATTATTCTGTTGAGACTATTATCAAATATTCTTATGATAATTTAATGAACAAATTGCATTAGAATATAATCAAATATTCTCATGAGAATATTATCAAAAAATTCTCATGAGAATATAAGAGGAATATCCTTCCAGCATCAAGGAAATATCGCCTGATTATCGCACGTAAGTTTTTTTACTGCTTCTAAATTAGTAGCCCCAGCTTTAATGGTAAATTATTGTTAGAACTATTGAAAAGCTTATAATTCTCATGAGGATATTAAAAAATAGTTCTTCCATTATCAAGGGAATATCGACAGATTATCGCAGCTCTTATTACAGTTTTATAATTGGTAACTCCAGCTTATTTTTAGACTATTTTTAAACTATTGAAAATCAAACCTATCAAAATATTAAATTGAGCTCCATTGTATATTTAACGTTCGATATTATGCATCGAATGGCGTTTCTTTCGTTGCTCAGACGGTTACTCTTGTCTATGTTAAGAGACTATAGAACCTTGACCGCCTTTATTAGTACTCCAAAAAACATTTCCACAGACCGTAATTCATAATATGGTTTTCTCCAAAGCTGGTTACATATCCGCAAATATACGAACAACCTGCTCCATGGCTCAACCTTTCTTAGAGTCATCTAGACCAACAAATTTAAAATCCTTCTCATTTTGATCAACGACCAAAAAGGATTCATTTGGCGGAGTGCTTTACATAGCTGAACCTGGACAGCACGAAAAAAATCATTGAAAACTATAACCATAACACCAACAAAAACAAACATAGTGGAACATGTTTGTTTTTGTTCCGTCTGTCCGGCAGTCTCACACAAATAAACAGGAAAAAAACCGAGGAATACAAAAAACTTGTTAAGAAATGAAAAACTTCTATACGAGCACAGAAATAAAACTCTGAACTTTATATTTGCTTTATTTCTAGCCATTGCCAGAAGTTCCGCCGAAACAGCAATGGCGGTGATGGTCTGTGATTGTAAAAAAAAACAACAAAAAGAATTGTATTACAAAACGAAAAACATTGTGGCCTGAGGACTTTTTGTGTACAGCCACCACTACTACTGCAGCCGGGGCTGTTGGTTGCATTTTGTCGCGTCCAAATAATTTAATTTTACCCATTGTTTGGCAAGAGAATCAAAACAAGTCAGCCAAGCAACCAACCATCCATCCTTCCATACACAGAAAATGTTGTTAACTTTTTATTTGCTCTAGTGCAACATCACACACTCGGCAACGAGCAGCAGCAGCGGCAGCATCAACTCATGCAACATTCATCCATTTACCAAAGCACTCATAAATCCTAACATTGCTGCTGCTGCTTGTTGCATAAACGAGGACACAAAATATGCACATTGTTGCACATCTTTCTTTGTCTGTGTATGTGTGTGTGTGGAATACATGTTGACTTTGTTGTTGAAATCACTTCACATCAATGACAACGACAATATGTAACTTTATTCAACATTGTCGATCATTGATGATTCTGATGTAGACGAGAGATGAAAGGATTTTTTTCTTGTAGGACTTGAAATAAAAGTCAAGGCATTCATTGACTTTCGATCTGCATGGCTAATGAGGAGACTCTAGGTTATTATTGTTTTGCATCTCTTAGGTTCACTGAAACTGCTGACGCATACTCTAACTAGAAATGATTGATTCTTGGCTGTATGGAAAAATCACGTTAAATTTCGTGACTGAAATTAGACAAGCACGTCTCCTAATGCTCAGGAAATGTTCTTCACTAACTGGTATTTATTTTTAAGGAAACTTTGTTTAAGTTTACGTTGGGCGCCATTATTAGTTTATTTTATTATTAAGATAACTCATTTGTGAAATAATTTTCTGATTCAAAAAACTTTAAACGATAAAGAATGGCACCCCCTGTGGGCCAGTCGACAAAAATTCTAAGCAAGGAGTTAATGATGCTCCGCAACTCGACAAAAAAAAATCTTAGCAAGGAGTAAATGTAGCTCCACTGTTGTGCAATCTTTTTAAGAGTTTGGAAACGTTCTTCAAAAAGTTTGTTCGATATCAGAAATGTATATTACTTAACTTTCGGTTTGTAATACTGATTTGTAAATACTTAACTTTGTGAAAATTAAATTATATTAAAAGAATGGCCCGTAAATTTTCGCATTTTCTATCCATATAATAGCGCCCAACGTGGTACTGCGATCTACCAGTCGGCAAAACATTTCTGGGGTCGTTTAATTTTCTCTAAGGGAAGTTCTGTACTATTAACGAGCTTTGCGCGATATAGTTCTGTAACTCTCATGTCGAAAGCTACTGTGCAACTTCGTCTCCGAACGGCTACATAATTTTCCATAGATAAGTGTGGAATGGAAGTATAATCTCTTACTTTTTAATATATGGCATTGGCGAGGTAAAAACCCCACTGCTAACAAATTGTAAAGGTTCTTATCTAGATTTGAACTTGGATATACTTGTATGATAGTTGTCCACGCATACCAATATACCATGTCGGTCCACGAAATTGTTCTTTACATACTACTTAACAACAAATTTAGGAACTTTGATCGAGTTTTTTTGTGAAGCAGAAGTTTTTGGCATCTGAAATATGTGTTCATGTAAAAATCGCTTATAGAGAACTTTGTAAAGGTTAGCATTGGTCGCCAAATTTGTTGACTTTTGCTTGTCTTACTTGTATTCATAGCAAATGATTTCAAACAATTTTTGGATTTTGATCTTGGTCGCCAATTTTGTTCATAGCAAAGAACATATGTCTTGTCTTTTACATTTTAAGGTTAGGCGCCATTTTTTCTCTCATGCTTTTCACTTTCCCAGCAAATTATACCGCAATTTTTGTCATTTAGACGTTGGTTGGTTGCTACTTTCTGTTTTTACTTAGATCAAACTGTAATAAAAACTGTAATAATATTTAAGTTTAGCCGTTGGGCGCCATTTTGGTAATTTGTACTTAGCCTCCCTAACTTCGTAGCAAGTGATACCTTAATTCTCGTCAATTGACTTTTGACGTCGGGCGCTGTTTTCTGTTATCAAATTAAAACAGAAAAACTTGTCAATTGAATTTTTTACGTTGGGCGCCATTTTTTGACTTTCTTACTTATCGCTACTAACTTCCTAGCCATAAATAACGCCATTCTTGTCATAGCGTTGGTCGCTATTTTCTATTTATTTTACAAAATACGCCACTTTTTTCTACTTACAATATCCTATTGAATTATGCCACATTCCCGTCGATTCAATTTTGACGTCAGGCGATAGCTTCTATTTTTTCTTGTACTTCAGAGCAAATTAGAACAAAAATCCTTGTCCTATGAATTTTTACTAGTTTCTATTTTTTTTAGTTCTTCATAGCAAATTAGAACAAAAACCTTTGCCATTTAAATTCTAACGTTGGGCGCTGTTTGCTGTTTTTTTACTTCATAAAAAATCATAGCAAAAATCGGAGCAATTCACTCTTTGAAAAATAGTAACAACAAGTGATTATTACAAACAAAACAAAAAAACCAAAGAAAAATCTTTTTATTTGAAATTAACCGTTGGACGCCATTTTTTTTTCTTTCTTAGTTATCTTTGCTAACTTTCTAGCAAATAATATCACTATACTTGTCATTTGGTTTCGACGTTGGGCGATACTTTCTGTTTATTTTACTATGACAAAAATCTTATCAATTAAATTTTAACGTTGGGCGCCATTTTTTCTACTAAATTTTTCATTGATTGAATATTTATATATTTTTCGATTAATTGCTTAGGTTTCCTTCCTAACGTTTTACCACCAGTTACCTTAGGGATTTCTGATTTTTCAACTATTGCTATTGGAATCTTCAATACTGGCGGTAGTAAATCACAGATTTCATAGTCTCAATTTTTGTCGCGTTGATCCGTGACCATATTTTGTTGAGCGTGGCATCAAATTCGTAGCTGCGTGCTTGACTACTACTTTTGCTGCTACTTAAAATGTCTTAAACCTGTCCATCCTTCCGTCGACGCTGCTTTTTTTGTCCTGTTACTAAAATGTCAACGACGTCAGAGGAGCGAACCGACAGATGAAAGGACCGACCATGTTGGTACTACTTACTGGCAACCTTAAGTACTATTCCGAATTCTATTTACAAATGTGTGTGTGTGGATGTAAGCTTATCATACGAGATACTGTCGTTGTAGTTGTTTACTCTGGCCAGTTTTTTCTTCTTTTTTTTCTTGGTTTCTGTTCATCTGCTTTTGGTCGTTTTCATTGTTGCTTTCGTTTTTTGTTCTTTTTTTTGGCGTTTCCGCTAGAAGTAGCTCTACGTCGTATATGAAAATTTATTATTATTTTTTTAAGGTAATTGCGGTTTTTATTTCACCTTTAACAAAAAAAGAAGAAAAAGCAGAAAAGGAAAATCCCAACATGAGTTTATACAACAGATTCAGTAGGTATACGTAGACGTATACACAGAGTTGTCGGCAAATAGCTACAATACGGCAACAACAACGGCATACAGCATATGTACATCGGATACTAGGATATTTCAAAGAGAAAAGTGGCAGGATTTATGTGCCAACGGAAGTGCTGTTGTTGCCATGTATGAATGAGTGTCGACGTCGTCGCCGTCATTCTCATCGTCGTAAGTGTTGAAGGAAAAAACACATGAAACAAAGAAAAAAAAACAAACAACGTAACGACGTATACGTAACGTATGCCCAACCAACATGAATGCTCTACAGCACAACTCAGTCATACCTTTACGCACACAAACACAGGCAAACATTCACACCGACACAGCTTTATGCATTTGTGGTAGTGTTGGTGGTGGTGATAGGGCTCTTCGGGGGTGGAGGAGTAAAAAAGAAAATTGCTTTTTTTTTATTTGCTTCTATTTTTTTTTGGTTTTGCTTTTCATTTTGTTGTTTATGAGCTCACTCGTATTTGCTCAATCGTGCGTTGAAAGTGAGACGAAAGCGTACCAAAAGAAGATGAAGCAGACGAAAACAACAGCAACAGTGATGGAATACACCTAGAAAACATATGAGAAATGTCTGCTAAGATTGATTTTTTTAAAGCTTAGTAATCAATTAACACACATATTTCGTCTTGAACGAAATTAATGTTCACTTAAAATATTGTGAAGCGGCAGCGCGCAGGGCACTGACTAGCAGCTAGATTGCACGTGTGAGGGTTAAGCTGAAGGTAACCTGTTTTCGGTTATTTTCTTAAAGTAACCGGCTACAAATTATTATTACATCTAATCAGTCAAGCAGCAATTACGGAGAAAACAAACGCAGTTCAAGCAGCACAGAGAAAGGGGATCATCGATATTGATTACGAAGGTGGGTAGAGGAAAATACTTGACCTCTGTCTGTAAAGAGAGTTGAGAGGGATGATTGCAGCTAAAGTTTAATTGTTTAGAATAAATTTATAAAAGTGGGGGTTCTGTTTTACAGAGTTTTAAATGGGATATTTTTACTCATTACTATTAAAAACAAATATATCGTGTTACTTTTTTCAAATTTTATATAAATTTTGAAAATACGTTTATCAAACTGGCGCCCAATGCGGACCAATGTGAGTTTATTGGCAAAAGTGGACACATTCACCCCCTTGGTTAAAATATAAATTGATTACTAAGGAGGGGAGAGGAAAACCTCTGCCTGTAAAGAGTGTTGAGAGCTACCTTAAGTTAAATTGTTTAGGATGCATTTGAACCAAAATTAGACTGTGCAACGCACTTAAGCAATATTCCGTTCAGGTTACCGACATCTAGCCGTCTCAAAGTGTCAAAAAATGCAAAAAATCCACTTTGAATCAAAAAAATTACGAGGCGATAACTCAAAAACTTTAGCCAAAAACCATGTTTTGGAATTTAGTTTCATCCAAATCTTATGCCCAGGACGATGACCCAAAAAATGTTGCACTGTGTTATAAAACGAGTAGGGATTTTGTTTCACATCTTAAACCAGATATTCTTACTCACTTTCAACTTCAAATCAGTTGTAAAAATAAACTTATATAACTGGCGCCCAACGCGGTTTTTTTTGTACTTCATAGCAAATTATAGCAAAAACCATGTCATTTGCACTTTCATGTTAAGCGCAATTTTCTGGTCATCCTTGCTTTTTACGTCCCCGCATACTAGTATTATACCCCAAATATTGTCATTTAAATTTTCACGTTGGTTGCCACTTTCTCAGTTTTGCTTCGTATCAAACTGTAATACAAATCTTTTTATTTACATTTTACCGTTGGGCGCCATTTTGTTAATTTCTTCTTATCTTTCCGAAATGCCTAGAAAATTATACCCCAATTTTCGTCAATTGCATTCTAACGTCGGACGTTGTTTTCTGTTATCAAATTATAACAAAGATCTTTTGAATTGTATTGTAACGTTGGGCGCGGTGTTTTGTTTTTCTTTGCTGCTTATACATTCTTGCCATAGCACCATTCTTGTCATAGCGTTTTCGCTATTTTCTTTTATTTTTCTATATATGTTGTACTCTTGTCATTGGAATTTTAACATTGGGCGACATTATGAAAATAAGCTTGTATAATTGGCGCCCAACGCGATCCAATATGAGCTTATTTGCAGACGTGGATACATTCAATTCCCCTGATTCATATTAAGGGCATGGTCTACATACTCCTGTTTTCCCACACAGCTTGGAAAAATATGCGAACTAACGTGTCCAAAACTGAGGGAGACCTCTGAAAACTCCCATGACCAGGTATTTTTTAAGGAATCAAGTCATTATCGGTTATCTGGACCATATTGAGTTAATTGTGTGTAAAAAGGACGACTAGCCATCGGCCCTTATCTTAAAGGTGTAGGTGCCTAACTGGAAGCTGAAAGGTTCCATCGTTGTTGTTATAGCGGAAACTGTGTGTGCCGAAGAATCGCTGCTTCGGGTCAATCCGGTCCATAGAACCGGCTGTCGTGGGATTCCATCGTGCTTTTTTTTGTTGGATCGTTTTACTAAATAGTTGCCCTTCGTCGTCTGAGATACGAGTATATGTTGTTGTTATGTTGGTCGTTCAGTTTTTAATTGTTTATGCTTGTTCTAGTAGTTCATGCCTGTGGTGATCAGTCTTTTGCTTTGGAAAAAGGAAACTGTTATTTTATCTTTGTTGGAAATCGAGCCGGAGACTTACGTCTGGTACCACGGACAGTTAGTAGGTCCCACAATTGTTGTTCGCTCTATAGTTAAAGCTAACATAGGCAACATCATATAAAACGTACGGATGCTGTTTCTTAAAAGGGGCGAGGTGGAACTGGAGACTCAAATCTAATACTACGTGGGTGTTAGGGGCCCCTATAAGTGTGATGTGCGCTATTATGTAGAGGTCAGCACCGAGTTTATAGAATATTATAGAAATATTTGATTTTTGTAAAACAGTGTAAGTGTAGGCGCCCAACGTGTTATTTACAACATAAAACAATTAATTCGTAAAATTTCAGAAATAGTTATGGTTTTATAATTCTGGTTTTCGGCTTCTGACGAAAATAAGATGTACCGGTATGGGATTATTTCAAGGATAACATTTTTGGAAAAAACTAATAATTTCAACTATTGTAATTTTTTTTTAAGAATATTTTGATCAATTTAACTGATCAAAATATTCTTAAAAAAAATTACATTAGTTGAAAATATTAGTTTTTTCCAAAAATGTTATCCTTGAAATAATCCCACACCGGTTGAAATGCTCGATTAAGTCATCCAAAATTGCACCCTCAGAATGGACACCATGAGGCGTAGTTGCGGCCAACATTTGAAGGAAACTATATTCGAAAAATAAATGGCATAAATTGTCCTTTCGTATGAACAATAAAGATTCCACGCTTGATTTGAATTTTAGTATTTTTTAGTTTGAAAAAAAAAACTCTAGATGGATCACCCTTTTCAATCTGAAATTCTTATAAATTGATCACCCTTTAAAATCTGAAATTCTTATAAATTGATCGCCCTTTAAAATCTGAAATTATTATAAATTGATCACCCTTTACAATCTGAAATTCTTATAAATTGCATTTTATTGAAATTTATATTTATGGCGCCCAACGTACCAATTCTGCTAAATATCTATTCTTAAAAAATATTGTGAAATGATAATTATTATTTTTGAAACATTTATAGCATCGAACAGGTGGTATTTAACTGGTGTGCCATTTTTGATAGCTATGCCATTACAAAGGCATGTACAGAGGAAATGCAATGTCATAAACTCACCCTACCTGCCACAAAAACCAAATATATTATAATAACATAAAATATAATATATTATAATTTTTAGCGCCCGAATTTTTAAGAAAAGTTTCCTCTTGTTCGTTAATGGGATGTTGTGGGACTTAATTAAGGAACACTATTCGCATTTCGACGCTAAAAAACGTGATCAGGGTCATTCTTATATAAAGATTATTATCGACATTTGATTTTTTAAAAAAAATTGTTTTTTTGGCGCCCAACGTGGTTCTTCTATAAGAACAGTTGTGAAATAGTGACGATTGTCTAATCTTGAAAAATATATCCAAAATTTTAGTTCTTCCTCTATTTAACCAGCTTTTAACCAGTTTTAATTTTTTTTTTTAAATTTTGAATACATTTTTGGCGCCCAAAGTGTTACTTCAACTAGAAATTGTAAACTGCTAGCGTTTGAAAGTCTTTCATTGTAAAAATTTTTCGGCGTTAAAAACTTTTACCTTGACTTCTTTAAGAATTTCTGGAATTTTTACCGCCAGCTAATAAACTCGATTTGCGCAGTTGTGAACACACGTAGTTGACCTTTCACTGGGCGCCAATAAAATTACATTTTTTTTTAAAAAATTTACAAAAACTTCCTGTTAACCAGTGTTTGGTGTTATTGCTAACCTCGTTGCTCTTCATAATTGCTCCTAACTTACTCGCAAGTATATATGACTTTATGTGCCAACGTCGAAGGTAAGGCCACTGACATTTGAACTTATCTCAAAATAGTCCTGTTGATTTACATACAAACAAAAAGTACACAATGTCGTCAGAACTTTCGAAATATGCAAATCCCATCGTATTCATTCGCAGTCGGCGACGAGGATTCGTGTAGGCGTGAGCCCATTGTGGTGGCGACACAAAAGTGGAAAATTAAAATAATGTCGGCTTTGCTAGTAGAGAATGTCTAGTCTGCTGTATGTTTTTTTGAAAAGTCCAAGAAATCGACTTTGATTAGAGTGAGTGGCAAATGACGACGGACTGAGCAGAAGGCCAAAAATAAAACTGAAAATAATAGAAAAACACCAACTGTAGAACAACATAAAAGTGAACATGCGAACATTTTTATGAAAATTGCATAATTTATTCATCAAAAATAAAAAAAAAGTTATGGATTTTGTGTAACCACAGCAAACATTTGTACATCATTCATACTCAACTGATGCTATGTGTGACTGACTGACTGACTGACTGCCCCTTCGTCCTGTAGTCAGCCAGGCTATGATGACGAAGATTGCGTATGGCAAAGTTGCCACAGAAATGCTTTTGGGTTTGTTGCAAGTCACAGTGCGAGAGAGTGTATATGAGTTTATGAACATCATCATACATTTATAAAGTTGTTCATATTCATTTGACAGCAAAACGAACGAGTTTAATGCGAACGTGTGCAGGAGGAGTGGTGTTGCAGGTGCTGGTATTTGTCATGGTAATAAGGTGTTGGTTGGTCGGTTGACTCGCTCCTGCAAGTATGCATGTGAATTCATGTGAACTTTTGCTGCACCCGGACCATTTATGCATTTTTAATTTGGAATTTACAAGTTAAAAATATTAAATATTAACGTTTACACCACCGGTCCGGTCCGGCCCTCCTTGCCATCCGCCCATATACCAGAGAGATTGCATTCATCCGCCTTCTCAGACAGGCATTGCTCTGCATCCATCCATCCATATAAGATAGGGAGAGGACTATTTTAACTGTGACCAGTGAGTGCTCGGTTGGAGCAAATATGAATCCAACCACATGTTTTCATCATCATCACCAGATATTTGTATAAAATTATACTTTGCCGGCATTTCTTGTGTTCTTACGTTGTTAGTCCATAAGTGCCGGGTAGGCTGGGCTGGACAGGGTATGGGGGTACCGAACCGACTGGTGAATTGCAGTGAATTCATGAATAAATAAATAAGTAATCCTTCCCCAACTGTATGCCCCCCGGAATGGTCAGTACTGAACATTTGGCAAATTGTCATCATAGAATTTTTAATTGGCGGCTTTTTGCACAGTAGATACAGGGAGAGAGAGAGAGAGAGAGTGAGTTTAAGAGAGGTCCTGGTTGGGATCTCTTTAAGCAAAATCGTTTCGCAAATGCAATGCAACATTTCTGGTTTTGTCAGTAGGCTGTCATTTGTAATGAAATATTTCATGATAAATACCTCAAAATGGAATTCAAACGCCAGGTGACAGTGTCGACAAGGGGCTAGGGTTACTTTGAGAAGGGTTCCTCAACATTTAGTATGGAAAATGACTGGGATTTAAATTTTGTATGCAATCAATCGAATAATTATATGATTGAATAAGTCATTTGATATTTGAGTATCAGAAGGTAACTGAAGATTATTGGAATTATTGAAAAATTTAAAGAAATTGGGAAGAATTCAATACGTAAATAAATCAAACTTAAACAGGGGTTAACCGGCTCGAGATCTCTTGCATCTCTTTTTTTTAAAGAAGGCACGTTTTTTACGAAATGGAAAATTGACAAAACGCAGTGTGCAGCCACGAAAGTCATCTATTAAAATGAAGTTGCAAGAGGTCTTGAGCTGGTTTATCCCTGTCCAATGTATTAAAGTAAAAGAACGAAAAAATTCCAGTAGGAGACAATTAAAAAATTGTATTAATTAAAAATGTTGTTTACTTTAAAATTAATTTCTTAGAATTTTTTTTTTATTTAATTTTTGTTAGACATGCTAATGTTTTTGTTTTGCAAACCTTTTTGTAGGCCTTTCTATAGAAACGAGAGTTGGAGGCCTTGCTCTGGAGTCTAACCGGGCATTTCTTTGAGCTACCTACGACGGCTTCCTAGAAGGCCTTGTTAAGGCCTTCCTGTGTCTGCTTGTTGCTAGTTATGGCTATTCCATTATTAGAGCTCATAAAAAAATAATTTGAGTAAACGAGAATTACAGAGTATGAGTATCATAAACAAGAGCACAAACTTAATTGTAAAATGAGAGAGAGAAAATTTCAACATTTCGCAAACAGGGCCAACAAAGTTACTACTTATTTAAGGACTTATTAGTAAGGAATGACAGTTAACTTAACACTCATGGTGTGGGTAATGAGAAGTCATTACCTTATAATACAAATGGTAATGAGTTGAAGTTATGTCTTTTGTAAAATTTATTTTTTTATATTTGGTATTTGGTCAAAATTAAAGAAACTTCAGCAGAGGAGAAAAACAATAGAGCTACTCTGAAATATAGGGAGTTTTAAGCTATTTTTTGACGAAATAGATGAGCAATTATTTGCATTTGGTTTGGATGACCTCATTGTGTCTTGTTCTTGCAGAAAACAGAACATTTTGATTTAATACCGTTTAAAAAATATTTTAAAATTTATTTTTGCTATATTTTTTTTTAAATTTTTTTGAGTTTAGTATTTTCTCAAACTTAAAGAAAGTTCAGCCGTGGAAAAAACAGTAGAAATGTTCTAAAATAAAGGGGATTTTAAGCTATTTTCGACGAAAGAGATGAGAAAGCTATAGAAATTGTTTACATTGGCTTCGTTTTCTTGCAACATATGTAGCTAAATAATTAAAATTCTGAGTTAATATTCTGTTAAAACTTAGTGTCCGCATTTTTGAAAAGTCAATCAAGCGGTGCACAGTGGGAAAATTACGAAAAAAATTGGAAATAATTCGGCCATTTCGTTTGTAATGGTCCGATTTAAATGAAAATTTACATTGACCTTCTTGAAGTGTTACTGAGCTTAAGTTTTGAATTTCATGCATCTGTGTTTAACAGGTGCTGCACAGTGGGCCCTCAAAGTTGGTCACCTCGAGTTAAAATTTTCTTTTTCAAGCCGCCAAAAGCGTATTTGTGGTCCGATCGTAATAATTTTTTCTTTAGTGAAATCTGCTGGACAAACCCAACCAAAAATGTTATTACAAATTTTTTCATATCTCGTACAATAAAAAAGATATCGGGACTTAAAATTTTTTTTTCGAAAAATTTGCTTTGGATTTTCTGGGATTATTTTATTTTTGGGAATCAGTTTTAGGTGAATCGGGGAAAATTTAATCCTGGTTTAAAGAAAACACTTTGGTTAATGTTTTAAAAAAAGAATTGTAGCAAAATCACCAATAATATGAAAATGCCAGCTGTTCAAAGTCAACTATTGCGAAAAAAGTGGGATTTTGAGTGTTTTACGGCGAAAAGGTACCTTTACTCTTATGTCAATAACTTTAATGTTTCTTAAGTAACATACAAAAAATTTGCATTTATTTCAAAGAAAACTTTATGCTTAATACAAATAATAAGCAATTGTGACCCTAGTCGGTACTTTTCTTGCTCCAGGCGTCTCCAAATATGGGCATTTTTTTCAAAAAAAAATTGAGTTTGAGCTCAAATAAAAAAAATCGCCACACTGCTGGCCCAATTTGGTGCTATAAGTCAGTTAACTACATATGTTTTCTAAAATCCCAAGCAAAGAAATTTTGCGGGAGGCCATTTCTAGGACAAAAAAAATGAGTTTTTGTTAAAAAATCCCATTTCTGGGATTTTGTTTTCCCCTGTGTCAAATTTTAGAAAAGTGGCAACTCCAATTTTTTTTTTGAATAAGTTTTTCATTTTGTCACAAAAATATTGATACTACGTAAAAAAATCAGGTTTATATCTCCAACCAGCAAAATTTTACAGTGGTCTGAAATATTGACTTTTTTTGCTACCTTCACAAAAAAAAATTTTTTCTCGTTTTTATCAATTATTATTCAACATATTGAGTTAATTGCATTCTTTTTTATAATCTGTTAAAACTAGAGGTAATTACCTTTCCATTGGTATATAAAAAGTATATCCTTTTACCTACACTTATAACAGCACGTGCGCTGGAATAAGACCCCTTTGAGTAAAGTATGAATTTTATAGGTAAGAATACCAATTTTAAAAATTCTCGTACCTATCCATAAATAGCAAAAATATATATTTTTACCATTATTGTTTACCTATTGTGTAAAAACGGAAAATGGGTAGTATTGTATAGTATGGATCTAGGTACCTAAACATTCATTCTTATATGTTTTGGGGGAATACCTGTCCCCTATGTCCGGAATATTGTGCAACATTTTAGGCGAATGTACCTGGGTACATAAAAATTCATTGTTATAAATGTATTTTTGGGGAATACCTGGTATTTTAGTCAAGTATTAATTGCGGATATTATTGTGATTACCTGTAAGTATTACTCATTGATATAAGAACCGCCGATTTTGTATGGGTTTATCATAACAAATTAATCCGCCATGACGATAACACTCCTTGTTCAAGAACTTGTTGAATTTTTAAAAAACACCAAACTTCGGAAAATGGAGAACAGAGTAGCATATTTAATAGAGTGCATAGAGTCAACATATAGCGAGATAACACAATCTAACGAAAGCAGCAAAGTATTAAATTTTTTGAAAAAATTTGACCGGCTCATGGAGAAGTATCACAGGAATTATTCAAGATTACCAACTGAGTGGCTCGACAGTATAATTGAATTTAAAACTGTCCCTGCTTTAGTGGGTGCTCCTACTAATGAATACGACGATCTATGTCCAAAGGCAAAGAAACAACGGTTGTCGGCTTAGATGGCAAATCATTCACCTTCAAAGATTTGTGATACATTCAAGGAATTACTGACGGTGGAAAATCGGCCATCTAGCGCAAAAAGAATTGCAGACGTGTTAACGGAAGCATCACCAAGGCGGCTCCAACGCATTGAAAGAAGTATTGCAACACCATGTCCTGGTTTTAGCGAGGAAGAAGCATAAGCTTTAATCATCGAATTGGGATTGAGTAAGAACAAGTACACTCATTTAAGAAGAATGCTGCTTGATAAAGGATGTGACATGTTTCCCGCATACAACCGAATAAAGGAACGAAAAATGGAAATTTTGCCAAACCCAGTGATAATTACAGAAAAGGCCGGCAGCGTTAGTTTGGAACTACTTCTCCAAAATACTGCCAGTAGGATAATAACAACATTGAATGAGGAACAACTAAAAAAAATCAACAACAGCCATCTTCAATTAATATGCAAGTGGGGATGTGATGGTTTGTCAGCACTTTCGGAATACAAACAATGCTCTGATAGCCAATCTACCCAGATCGAATTCAAGAGCGTATTCATGGCATCTTTGGTTCCTCTGAGGTTAAATTTAGACTCTACCTTACCTTCAACTTCGCGCAGAAAATCAAACCCTACTGAAGCAATATGGCGTAATCCAACACCTGGCTCCAAAATTTATTGCAGACCAATCTCCTTCGTATATCATAAAGAAACGAGTGATTTAACTAAAGCCATCACAGACAAATTAAAAGATGATATTTCGAGATTAGAAGATTTTGCATTTAAATTCGACAGGTATTCTATTACAATATCTTTTAAAATGTTCCTGACAATGGTAGATGGAAAAGCCGCAAACGATATTACAGGAAACAAATCTAGCTGGAAGTGTTTCATTTGCAATAAAAGCAAAGTTAATTTTTCAAACGCTTCGAATAATTCAGTAGTCAATGAAGATACCCTTGAGTTTGGAATAGCACCGTTACATGCTCGAATCAGGTTTCTAGAACACTTTCTAAACCTTGCTTATGACATTAAGTATAAATCTATACCAGGAAATGAAAGGAAAAACATTCGAGCTAACAAAGAAATGCATGAAATGAGAGCAAGTGAAAAAAAAAGAATTCAAGATGCATTTAAACAACAAACTGGCCTAAATATTTCTAAACCACGCTCGAACTTTGGGAATACAAATGATGGAAACACTGCCAGAAGATTCTTCGCAGACTATAATACAGCTGCAGAAATAACTGGAATCAATAAGGAGTTGATTCGAATGGTTAATATATTGCTTTTAGCTCTGAATTCCAAACAAAAGATTAATTCCGATAAATTTGGAGTTTACGCCGAACGAATTTTAAAAATGCTTGCTGATCTCTATCCCTGGAAAGATCTATCGCCAACTATACACAGAGTCCTGTTCCATGGGAAACAAATAATCGAGTCTCACCTTCTCCCTATAGGCGAGTTAACTGAAGAACCACAAGAAGCTAGAAATCGAGACTTCAGATATGTTCAACAATTTTCCACAAGAAAATGCTCAAGAATAGCACAAAACGAAGACTTACTTAACAGTTTATTATTATCTTCAGATCCTTTTTTATCCTCCATGAGAAGTAAGTTGACTTCGTACCACGAAATGACGCATGGAGACGAAGAAGAATTTTCTGATTTATTAGATATGCTGGACGTGGAATAAAATCATTTAAGTTTAATGTTTTTTAATTATAAGATTTATTTAAATGTTAATTTATTTAAAAAAAAGTTTTTCACAAAAAATGAAGTCAATAGCATCTTTTTATTCAAATTTTCTATCTGCAACAATTAAATTACTTTTTTGCGATTGGAAATGTGTAAATTTGATTTTTTTAAATGCAACAACATTGATCTCTCACAAAATGAAATTGCTATTTACCAAAAAAATTAATATTTTACTCAAAGGGGTCTTATTCCAGCGCACGTGCTGTTATAAGTGTAGGTAAAAGGATATACTTTTTATATACCAATGGAAAGGTAATTACCTCTAGTTTTAACAGATTATAAAAAAGAATGCAATTAACTCAATATGTTGAATAATAATTGATAAAAACGAGAAAAAAATTTTTTTTTGTGAAGGTAGCAAAAAAAGTCAATATTTCAGACCACTGTAAAATTTTGCTGGTTGGAGATATAAACCTGATTTTTTTACGTAGTATCAATATTTTTGTGACAAAATGAAAAACTTATTCAAAAAAAAAATTGGAGTTGCCACTTTTCTAAAATTTGACACAGGGGAAAACAAAATCCCAGAAATGGGATTTTTTAACAAAAACTCATTTTTTTTGTCCTAGAAATGGCCTCCCGCAAAATTTCTTTGCTTGGGATTTTAGAAAACATATGTAGTTAACTGACTTATAGCACCAAATTGGGCCAGCAGTGTGGCGATTTTTTTTATTTGAGCTCAAACTCAATTTTTTTTGAAAAAAATGCCCATATTTGGAGACGCCTGGAGCAAGAAAAGTACCGACTAGGGTCACAATTGCTTATTATTTGTATTAAGCATAAAGTTTTCTTTGAAATAAATGCAAATTTTTTGTATGTTACTTAAGAAACATTAAAGTTATTGACATAAGAGTAAAGGTACCTTTTCGTCGTAAAACACTCAAAATCCCACTTTTTTCGCAATAGTTGACTTTGAACAGCTGGCATTTTCATATTATTGGTGATTTTGCTACAATTCTTTTTTTAAAACATTAACCAAAGTGTTTTCTTTAAACCAGGATTAAATTTTCCCCGATTCACCTAAAACTGATTCCCAAAAATAAAATAATCCCAGAAAATCCAAAGCAAATTTTTCGAAAAAAAAACTTTAAGTCCCGATATCTTTTTTATTGTACGAGATATGAAAAAATTTGTTATAACATTTTTGGTTGGGTTTGTCCAGCAGATTTCACTAAAGAAAAAATTATTACGATCGGACCACAAATACGCTTTTGGCGGCTTGAAAAAGAAAATTTTAACTCGAGGTGACCAACTTTGAGGGCCCACTGTGCAGCACCTGTTAAACACAGATGCATGAAATTCAAAACTTAAGCTCAGTAACACTTCAAGAAGGTCAATGTAAATTTTCATTTAAATCGGACCATTACAAACGAAATGGCCGAATTATTTCCAATTTTTTTCGTAATTTTCCCACTGTGCGTTGGCGAGAGAGCTTAAAAAACATTTTTTGGAAATGTATTAGTTTTGTGTGAATTGTTAACCCTGACGACAGAGATGAGAAAGCAATAGAAATTTTTAACATTAGCTTAGGATGACCATTCTGCTTCGTTTTCTTGCAACATAGCTATTTAAATACCCATTAGGCAGGAATAGGTTAACATTCTTCAAAACCCTAAGTCAATCAAGCGATGGCAAGGGAGCTTAAAAACATTTTTCGAAAATGTTTTGGCTTTGTGTGAATTAATTAAATTGCGTTGGTTTATCGTTCTGAAAATGAATATTAAAAACACTTGTTTTTATAAAGGACCCATAAAAACAATTGTTTTTAATATTTATTTGTTTCCGATATTTTGACTAAATTTTTTTCCATAAAGTTTTTGTCGAGAACAGTCGGACTTTTAATTATTAAATTTCAATATGACGAAGTATCGGAACCAAATAAATATTCAATATTAAAAACAATTGTTTTTATAAAGGACTCCAAGCCGAACGATGAACCAACCAACACAATATTTTTGAAATATTTTTTTCAATTTTCTTGTGTTTTTCGTAGATCCATAAAAATCCACACATTATTATGTTTGAGTTTGCAGAAAATATTTCTAAACCTCTAGCAACTATAGATGTAAAAAAACGGCTTGGAAGTTGCGTATGAAACTATTTATTATAATCGCCAAAACCAGAGTTTTAAATTGATCAAAATCAATTTGGATGACATTTGAATTTTTTTAAAGCGTTAGTCACTTTTAATTTGTTGTCATCTATTTTTCCAATTTTAAACCCTTAGTATTCTACCTTACAATTATAAATTATTGACCCCTCAAACTGGCCACCCTTTTGCCTTTCTCAATGTACTTATATTCCCACTGTATACCAAAATGAATTGATGTCCTGCTGTTTTGATGCAATCATATCATACAGCAGCATATCTGTTTATATGACAACATTGCGGTTTATCCATCCAACGAGAGGACAGACGACTCGTTGTATGTTCACATCAAGGCCATACGGACGGACCGAACAGATTGTGTTCAATCACCCCTACATCACAAATTCGCCAACTAATGACATCAGACAACACATTGTGTGTGTTCGAGAAAAACAAAACAAACAGAAAAAACAACCGAAAAAAAGACAAATTGATTTTTGTTGCTTGTCCCAGACCACAAACGAGGTAATAATGCCAAGTAATACGAAATGGGGGGTGAAAGGGTTTTGCACTACGAACAGCATTAACCGGTCTTAGGTTTTTGTAAAAAGGATTCAAGCTTTCCTTTTACCCTTAGAGGTGCCTATCGAAAACACACCAACCTACCGTTCATGCAGTTCAATAGACAATGTCATCCGGGTGATTTGCTTTTGCAACGCTACGTTAATTCACACCCATCACAGGCCGGACTAGGGCTACTTAAACTCCTTAACTGTATATGGTTTTTGGTAGTTTTGACTTGATAACACTACTCAGACCAGCCCAGTCCGCCCGAACAAGTGTGACAACACCACTACAAACTGTAAAACAACAAAAGGCCGAACAAAAACACAACTTCATCAACATCAGACTAAAAGCCAATGAAGCAGTGAATACACTGAAAGAAACTAAATCTTACTCCTAGGAAAGTCTTAAAAACATAACAATGGATTTGATTGTTTAAAAGGTTTCAACGATTTTTTGTCTTTGATTTTATGGAATTTTTCATTGAGTCGATGGATTTATTTTATTAAGGGCAATAAATCGTTTTAATAGATTTTAAAGATTTAGTCCACGGAATACTTAAAATCTTACAAGTACATATCTGTAAGATTTTAGTCCTCGGTCTACTTAAACGAATTAATGCCCTTAATGAATTTAATTCTTTGATTTAATTAAAAATTGCTAAGCACCAATGCGCGACTGTTTTTCGTGGATGCTATGAAATTTTTGCATTGATTCAATTAAAAGATTTCATTATAGTTTTTTTTATCCTTTATGTAAGCAGTGAAATACGAAATCTCGAAAATATTAAAAGACTGGATTTGATTGTCCGAAACGTTTCAACGAATTTTTCAGAGATGCTATCATATTTTTTTTAATGATTCATTAAAGTTTTTTTTATCCTTTATGTAATGCCGTGGAATACAAAATCTCGCAAATATTAAAAAACTGGGTTTGATTGTCCAAAACGTTTCAACGAATTTTTTAGAGATGCTCTGATATTTTTTTTTAATGATTCAATGATTAATTTCATTAATGGCAATTTGTCGTTTATGGGCTGTGATGCCATGGACTACGAAATCTTGAAAAGATAATAACAATAAATTTGATGGAAAGAAACTTTTTAACGAATTTTTTCATTGATACAGTGCTGTTTTTCATTGATTCGCTGAATTAGTTTCATTAATGGATATTTGTTGTTTAAGTGATGCCATGGACTACGAAATCTTATATATATTATAAAAATGTATTTGATTGTGAAGAAAGTTTCAACGATTTTTTTCATTGATGCTATGACAGTTTTATTGATCTAATAATTGATTTCATTAATAAAAACTTTTCCTTTTTTTTGATTGCCAACACTCAGGGGATTTCCTCTTATTATGCAGTGCATTGCGTTGGTGGGTGGAAAGTATAGGATCAAAGGGGGGAAAAAGGGAGTAATGTTTATTAACACTTGTCTTAAACTTCTGGATTCCTCATACGGACAGTACGGACAAAAAACGAATTCGATCTGTAGTGTATAGTGTGGTCGAGTGGCCAATCGATGACAAACGGGTCTGAATTCCTGGAAAGCCGCGTATTCCCGGCGAACATTCTAACTTCAGGAATAAGTCGACGGATGTCAGCGGAGCAGACACCATGAAAGTAACGATAGAACAGCTACACACATTCCACATTCCGACGATGCTCAAGGGAAACAATAAAATTGGATACCCTACTGTCGCCTGTTAGCACCATCGCTCTCCTTTAAACACGGTCCAAGGATGATTTTGGATCACCTGCCCATATGTGGGAGTTGTATTCCGTCTTAGGCCGGATATAGGTCGTATTTATATCGAAGAGATCAAAGGGAGTGAAATATTTCTTGCACCGCTTTAGAAAGTCTATACTTACACTTGAGTGCTTCATTTGACTCTTCGAATACATGTCTCACGAGCGTCACATTGTATTTTCCTTCATACTCAGAACATCAAGAGCATCTGATTGTTCAACATCCATACCATCGATAGATAATGACGACCCTGATGGGTCAGTGAATCGCTTGTAAGACAACAAGCAGCACTGCGTCTTGCACGAATTAAAATCCACTCTATTTATTCGACCCCAGTCGGAAATAGTCTGTAAATCCCGGCCAAGTGCCTCATCCATAAAACGCCTTCTGTCTTCAATATTTTGAAGACTTGGCCTATGGTTGAATGAATAAGAATGACAGAGGTTGCTGTCATCCGCAAAGAAGTAGATTGGATTCACGATAAAGAGGGAGAAAGGACAGAGGGATGCCATGGAGTACAACTTTTACTGAGAATTTATAGAAACTTTAAAAAAAAATACATTTTAGTGTTTATTTCATAAAACGCTTCAACGATTTTAAGTCATTGCCACTATGAAATTGTTTATCAGTTTAATGAACTAATTTCATTAATAGAAATTTGTCGTTTCTGGCAATGATGCCGAGTTCAACGAAATCTTAAATAAAGAATTACACTGTATTTGACTGTTAGAAACGGCTCAACGATTTTTTTTCATGAATGCTATGACATTTTTTCATTGATTCAATGTATTAATTTAACTAAAGATATTTTATCGTTTAAGTGATCAGCTTAATTTCGTTAAGTACTACGCATTCTTTTAAATATTACAACAATGGATTTGATTCTATTTAACCTTTCAACGAATTGTTGTCATAGATGCTATGACATTTGTCATTAATTTTATGAATTAGTTTCATTAATGACATTTCAACTTTCACTGAACGTTTTATACCATCAAGTCGCAAGATATGTTTCTTTTTTCAAAATTGCTTTGAATAAGTTGTTGAAAAAAGAATCATATCAGTAGACTTGTATAAAATGTTGCCATGAATTTTTTCCATGGATGCTTTGCAATTTTTCATTAATTCAATGAATTTAGTTCATTAATTATATTTTATCTATTGAGAAATGGACCGGACTATGAAATCTTGCGAATGTTATATCAATGGACCTGATTGTATAGATCATTTCAACGAAAGTTTTCACAGATGCTTTGAAATTGTTTTCATTAATTCAATGAATAAATTTCATTAATGGCATTTTATCTTTATGCAAGCATTGGAAGCTGCAATTGTGCTTTTACTTTCAGTGTATGTAAGCAACATTGTACTAGGAGTAGGAGTATTAACACAGTGGCATTTACAGTTGTTTGTTGTCCGTTGTTACATCAGGAAAAACTGATCCTGGTGCATTTGACTGTATCATCGCTTGAACTGTAATTTTTCTTCTTCTTCTTGGTTCTTTTGTTTGGCGCCCAGTCACATCAACATGTGTTGCCAAATACAAATTGGCCAGTTAGTGGGAGTGTATAGATGCGCGCCAGCATACCGAGAATATGGAATATGCACTGACAGTGGCAAACGCTTCTCTGGAATGGACAAGCGGTCGGTCGGTCGTTCGTTCGTTCGTATGTGAGCTGTTGCGATGATGTACATTTTGTGATGATGTTGATGAAACATGACCATTAAATTTATGCTCCCAAACAGACCGAAAGACCTAGGAAATCACTTGGCCAACAACCAGCACCACGTTGTTTGTAAACTGGTCGGTCGTTTGCTGTTGTTGTTTTGGGGTTAGTAGCCGTTGCTAGTGCTACAGTTAAACTCCTCTTGTTTGCTGGCTGGTTACTCCTTCCTCATGATGAGGGTGATGGCATTGTCGTTCGGTTTTTGTAGCTGGCATATTTGTTTCATTGGTTTTTCTGGCTAGCTGCTGATGTGTGGAGCTGCTGCTGCAGCCCCAAAACAAATCTACACAAAAATCCACAAAATTGTGGCTTAAAATTGCATTCAGACTGACAAAAACACACACACACTCTCACTCAAAAGCACATTATACACATCATACATTATCCTGTGGAGAGCAAAGTACTGCCACTAGTTACTGCAGCTGTGTGGTGTGCTGCTGACGCTGAACGAAGCCGTCTCCTATGGTAGGCCAAAACCAAATGGCAAACACAACACACGAAAACAGTTGCTTACCCAAACCCCACGAACATTTCGATGGCAGGATTTCGCCTACAAAATGTCAGGCTAATGTTTCGAAAACACTTGGTTTTTGGACAACCAATCAAGCGGCCGCCGCCCCACCGCCCCATAGCCGCCAAACAGTTCAAACTTGTGAGGTCTTGTTGTTATAACGATGTCCTACAAAGAATGGCATTTCATCTCTTATGTTGCCAGTTCTCCAAAAGTCCTTGTATGTCCGTGTGTGTGTGTTTTTTGCCTACTACCTCAACTTTGCCATTGTTCTTAACAAAAACACTGTTGCTTTCATCTTTAATCTCTTGTTTTCGCAACCAAGAGAAGAACAGCTCATCTAACCCCCCTCTTTGTGCTTAACATTTGCGGTTGTCTTTCTTCTTTATACACTACATTTGCATCTTATGAGTGTGTGGATTAACTGACAATGGCAACGGACGAAATGAAGGAGCAGCAACCATTTTGGGGAAACTTCATTTTAGGTTTAGTTTACGGGTTTTGTTTGGCTTTTGAATGTTGTGGTCTTAAGTCGACGTATTAGCGTTGCAAGAAGACGAGAAAAGGTAATGAAAACAAAACTTGGTCTAATTTTTTTTCTTGCTTATGCTTTGCATTCAATTTGGTTAATTAACATTCGACAGTGGTCATTATTGTACAGATTGTGGTTTAAAAGTACGATTCAATAAACTGGAATTGCAATTTGGCAATTTTTTCTACCCCATGAACGGTTAAACTAATCATGTCGTCTTTAAAAGCTGGCTTTGAAAACCTAATTTTCTCTACGAAACCAAATGTAGATTTATTTTAAAGATTTAACGAATGGATCCGTAAAAGCAAAAAAAACGTCCATGGTAGTCATAGAAGTCTAAATATAATTATAGTATTTTTTTCCATATCTATAACAAATTCAAGGTTTTTGGTTCATAAGATTCTGCCTGGCCGAACTGAGTGTCATTTAAGTGGACTTGTTTCTATCTGAGGTCAACTCTTATCGATTAAGTTAGAAATTTATCCTAATATTCACTAAAACTCAGTTTTAAAATCAAAATTTTGATCAATTCAAACAAAAACTTCGTTTAAACTAGTTAAAACAAAAACTTCGTTTAAACTAGTTTGAACGAATGCTAATTTTACCAAAAGATAAGTTTAAACTTGTACACCAAAACCTTTCTAGAACTAGTTTAACTAAGCCTTTTATTTAAACTTGTTGTACCAAAAGCTTAGTTTAAAGTAATGTACCCAAAAATTAGTTTACACTAGTTTAAACCAATGCTTCCTTTAAACTCGTTTAGGCAAAAGCTAAGTTTAATTTTGAAAATTACGTACAAAAAAAAAACAATGTTGCATTATGAAATCAAGTCAATCTTTCATTTACTTATTGGGCATGAGGAAGTCAAGGATAAACCATTAACTACGTTTAAACTAAGTTTAATTTGTGGACTATAGCTTAGTCTATAAACCGTAATTAAGTCTATTAACTGTAATTTTATCCATCAACTTAGTTTAATCTCTAAACCGTTGTTTAATCTATTAACTGTTGTTTAATCTAATAACTGTAGTTTAATCTATAAACTGAAGCCTGATCTATAAACTGTGGTTTAATCGATAAACTGTGGTTTAATCGATAAACTGTAGTTTAAACGTTAAACTGTGGTTTAATCGGTAAACTGTGGTTTAATAGATAAACTGTGGTTTAATAGATAAACTGTGGTTTAATCGATAAACTTAAGTTTTATTTATAAACTGTAGTTTTATCTATAACCTTTTGTTTAAAGATTAATTTTTATTTAAATCTATAGACTGTAGTTTAATCTATAAACAGTAGTTTAAACTATTAACTGTAGTTTAAACTATAAACTGTAGTTTAAACTATAAAATGTAGTTTAATTTATAAACTGTACTTTAATTTATAAACTGTAGTTTAATCTATAAACTGTAGTTTAATCTATAAACTGTAGTTTAATCTATAAACTGTAGTTTAATCTATAAACGGTAGTTTAATCTATAAACTGTAGTTTAATCTTTAAACTAGTTTTTTCTATAAACTGTAGTTTAATCTATAAACTGTAGTTTATCTACAAACTGTACTTTAATCTATAGACTGTAGTTTAATCTATAAACTATAGTTCATTCTATAAACTGTAGTTTTATCTATAAACTGTAGTTTAATCTATAAACTGTAGTTTATTCTATAAACTGTAGGTTGTTCTATAAACTTTAGTTTATTCTATAAACTCTAGTTTATTCTATAAACTCTAGTTTATTCTATAAACTCGAGTTTATTCTATAAACTCTAGTTTATTCTATAAACTCGAGTTTATTCTATAAACTCGAGTTTATTCTATAAACTCGAGTTTATTCTATAAACTCGAGTTTATTCTATAAACTCGAGTTTATTCTATAACCTGTAGTGAAAACTATAAACTGTAGTTAAAACTATAAACTGTAGTTCAATCAATAAACAAACAAGGGGCTATTTAACTTGTGAGGAAAGTCGTAAGTCGTCGCCTACATGGTATCCTCACCATAGGCTTCATATTCCATAGTTTCAATGAATGTTTTTCTTGTCAACGCTACAAACAAAACTACGACAACAATCCCACGACAGCCGGTTTTATGACCCGGATTGACCCGAAGCAGCAGTTCTTCGGCCAAGGGCTATCACCCGGCACACAGGGCTATCACAACGTAATCTGTCTGTTAGGTCTGTAAGACCCTAAATCGGAAAGTACATTTGTATAGAGGCTAAATTAACCTTTAGACCGATCTGGTCTACTTTCAGCTATGTAAGCAAAATAAAGCCACAAACCAATTTTTGTTGAAATCTAATGATAGTAGCTCTTGAAGTAATTAACCCTATCCATTAATCTACGTTTAAACTTTAACCCCGGTAAAAGAACTAAGTTTAAACTAAAAAAAAATTTTAAAACTATGTTTTTTTCATGCTGTGGTGAATGTGTGTATCCTAAAAATTTAATCTACAGATTTTGCTAAAACTTTAAACTTTTAACAAAACTTACATTTTATGCTGTAGGCGACCTAAGTTAAGTATTTAAGCTAAGCTTTTTAGACTAAGGTTTTCAGAGACATATCAACTTAGTTTCAGGTTTTAACTAATTTTCAAATTCTAACTTTGTTTTAGATAAAGTAAACTGGCAATTAAAAACTGGGGCTCATTTACTTACTTATTCATCAAGGATCATCAAGGAAACAAATACATAATTTGTCATTCCGTTGGCAACACCTTCAAATATTAATCTGAGACACTATAAAGTGTATATATTTTATTGATCGTCGTTAAATTCTTAGACGGTCGAGCCATGGCCTTTCTTCCGTCAGTCTGTGTGTCGGTTGAGAGCACAAGTTCCCCTAAGTTTTGCTTTAGGTAGAGTTTTTGGTATTTTAGATTGGTAAAATTAGCCCAAGGTGAAAAAGCTTTCTCTTAAGGAACTAAATGCACCTCAAAATAAGTATTTGAGGTATGCGCTGAATGGTCGAAGGCCTGGTCCAACCTTATGACGTTTTTACTTTTTTTTGTCAGGGATTTGTTTTTTTTTCTTCTGTTTCTTGTCTCAATATCCCAAAGATCCAAAAATGCTCTTAAAATTCCGTGCACAATTTTCTAAAATATCCTTTAAACTAGTATTACTACTACTCCACTCCACCTATCTTGAAGCAGAGATAATGCATTAATATTCTACATAGTACGTTAATATTAAAGTTATGACCCCTTTGGCTGATTGTTTCTAGGGACTGAGCATAACTCCTCATGCCCCAATGAGGACACACACTCCATAAGTATGTCCTTATGGTATGGTACGTGTATGCATGTATGTGCTAGAAGATGTGAAGCGTATAAATGATGTTGACACACACATACGCACAGAGAGAACACATACAATTTGCATATGTTTGTGTTTCATTCAATATAATTGTGGTATTGTTTGTTTGGTTTGTTTCATATATGCCATAGACACAGTCACAATTCAATTCAATTGAATTGCATTCAATGCAATTTTCATTTCGGTACGACATCAGTTGCATACAATGTCACCTGAACTGCTCGTACTCGTACCGTCAGACAGACAGATAGTCGACTCAGTCAGTCAGTCACTCAATCACCCAGTCCATGTGTCCGTCTGTCTGTGTATGGGTATGCCAGCATGCCACCTGTATCCCCCAGATCCATGTGTGCAGATACCGATGCAGTTGTGTGGCGATGTGGTCCTTGTCTGTTTCTCTGTCTATGTGTGTGTGTGTGTGTGGCATGTATTTATATTTCAGTAATGCCTCAAAATACATGAAACAAACCACTGCCACCTCGATTATGTGTTTTACAGATAAACGGAGAATCATACACTCACACTGGCAAATATTTAAGGCCAGCAAAGAGGTGATGCCGGCAAATCGGAGAACGGCAAGGTAGAGGGTTTAATTCCTTTGGTACCTATAATATTGAGTATTAAGATATGAACGCAAATGTCATGGAGTAGGGAAGGGGTTACACATTCTGACAGAAAGGCCACAAGTTAAGTTAATGAAGGCCTTTAGTTTGAACTTAATCGTCTCTTATTAAGGGCGACTTTTATTGCAAAAAATTTAGATCATTAAAAAAATAAAATAACACCAAATTAAAGCGTGGCCCACACTTATGTTTTTATCTGCTATTGCCGTCCTGTTTATACCCTCAGCTGTAGGACAAGAGTGATGTATGCTTCTTAAATTTAAGGCATGTACGAAGGACCGTGGCCAATACCTCAAATATGTAGATGCTTGCTGGACCTTGCGATTGTTGTGGAGCAAATAAAGAAACTTTAACTTAGTAACATGGACATTTAAGGACTCAAAGATAATTTAAGTTCGTTATTACTTGGGCCCGAAAAAAGGGCCATCATAGATCTAACAAGTGGCCAATAGTAAATTAAAGCATTAGAGTTGTCGAATTAAAGCACATTTAACTACGCATACATATAGGGATTTTTTGAGGCTTTGGCTGAGAGCTTAGAGTCATGGGCCCTAGAAACGGCCGTGTGACAAAACAAGAGGCAATCGTAAATATGGACGTATGGATACTTAGGAAGATTTGGCTGAGACTGAGGCTTAGACACATGGTCAAAACGAGCGATCAATTGTTAAAAGAGATATTGGGGTACTCCAATTAAAGCTAATTTTACTACGAATTCTAAAACTTATTTATTTGGGGAAATAGGCTGAGATTGTGATTGTCAGACTCATGGGCTGAAAGTGTCCAAAAAAAACGGCCTTATGGTCAAAAGAAAATATGGGTACTCAAATTAAAGCAAATTTTACTACGACTCCATTTATGGATTTAATTTAAAGATTTCGAGACGCAACCTTCAGTAAATAAAGACATATGGAAACGTAAATTTAAGCAACTTTCACTACAAATCAAAATACGAAGAAGATTGAGATCGGACTTATGGACCTTAGTTGTCCTTAAGACGACCCTTAAGTCAAAGAAAGGACCACTAGTAACCATGGACATAAGGGTACACAAACTAACGCAAATTCCGTAACCCAAGGAGTGTTCTATAGGTACTCGCTTATAGAACGAAGAAGGTCTCGCTAAGGCAATAACGTCATTTTTTTGAATTGATTTTATTTTAAAATTTATAATTTGTAGAAAAAAAATATTTAAGAATTACTATAAGCGACTTTAACCGAGCTCGCTTAAACTCACTAAAGGGTATTCTTGAATAATTTAAGAATTATTTCAAACAAACGGACTTAAACGCCAATATGCTATAGTTTTGTCATATTTTGAATTTGTTTATACAGGGCGGTTATTTGTTTATTTGGGAATGAAATAAAAAAATTATGGACCTTAGAAAAATTTATTTTATATTTTAATTATATTGAGCAGTAAGGGAATTTTTAAATTACATCGTTCTAAATAGAGTATCTGGCAAATGTCGACCTTCGCTATCCACACTTTGCTGCCTACGTTTTCTGAAGTTTTCATGAACTCTAACAAGCATGTCGACTGGTATTCTGTCCATTTCAGCCTCAATATTGTTAATTAGGTCTTCTAATGGGTTGGCATGGTTGATTTACACTCCAAAGGAAAAAATCGCATGGGGTGAGCGTGCCGACCAGTTCACATCACCTCTCCAAGAAATAAGCGCTCCAGGAAACCTTTGCCTCAAACAATTCAGGCAAAGGATGTGCAGTGGCACCATCCTGTTGGAACCCTGAATCCTTTAATTACATTGCCTTAAGAGCCGGCTGAAAAAAAGTCTGGAAATGCCAAGAGCAAGTGATTGCTTCTAAGCAGAGGATTTCGGAGATTGCAGTACTGCTGCTCTTACCCTCTTGATGTTTTGTGGTGTTGCAATCCTCTCTCAGGTCCAATTCGTATACATGACACATTACCGGCTGTTCTCAATGAAGTTACCCAATTTACAAGAGATTGTCGTCCAGGAACACGTCCGCGTGGCGTAAAGAAAAGCACGCTGCACTGCAATGATCGAGGGCGCATTTGAAAATACACTTTAACAAAAAATGACCTCTTCTCACGTGTCGAGTGCATGATGGCAACTGCAAGGCAGACCAATACAAAACTCCCGTCAGCCACGCACACTCTCCACTCTATTCGACCAACAGTGCCGCCACAGCCTGCAGTAAAGAAAGGGCAATTTACCGCGCTCCATCTTGTACAATGGTGTGCAGTTATTGAATTAGCGACCTCCTAAGCGAGTTACCATTTAAACACGGCCATAGTTCTGCTTTGTATATATGGCTGAGAGTAAGACTTATGGGCCCAAGGACAAAATGACCTCAGTAAATCAAATTCCGCTACGAATACAAATATAAATGTATTTTTAACTGAAACTGGTTTACGGATTCTTAAAACGGTCTTTATAGTCAGGGGGGGGGCATGGATATGATATGATTCTTACTTGCTCACATTTCTATAGTGAATCCTTGAGGGGGGGCTATATCAGAGTCGGCCTGGCTGAACTTAAATTGAGTTTTTTGTTATAGCCTGTCTGAAAACCATAGTGTACAGGGCAAAGTGGATGTCAGAAGTTTTTAACTCTGTCTCAGGCGATGACCATTACTAGTCCTTGTGGCAAATTCGCCTTATATGACACCTTGAAAAGTTTCCACTTCCTCCATCTGACGATGGCTAATTCTTGTCCTTGTGGCATAGATTCGCCTTTAAGCAAACCTTAAAAGGCTTCCACTTCCTTCGGCCGGTTACAAAATGTTGCCAGTATATTAAATAACTACCAGAGGCCACACAGACATCTGTGAGTTTTCATCTTTGCACAATTATTGTGCTCATTGGCCTTTACAACTCAATATTTATATTTGATTTAAATTACAAATTTATGCAAATTTGTCTATATTCATTAATTTGCATTTGCATATTAATAAGTAAGAGGGATGGGGTGGTGTGCACGGCATAAGCTAAGCGTTCCTTATCCTGCACTAAGGCCTTAAGGACCAACCTCCTACTCTCAGTCTCTTTCTTTCTCTCTATTTATCTGTTATTTTCTAAGTGCCCTGGTAAATACGATTAGTACAACAACTCCTTACACGCCGACGACTGTTCTTCCGGTGTCCGGCGCGTCTTGCCGTCTCGACCGGCCTCTCCGGCCTAAGTGATATTTATGATGTTTACATTATTTTAATTTTATGCATACGTTTTATTTTCTGCTGCTGCGTTAAATGTTAATTAATTATTTAATTGTTTCACTTATCACTTAATTAATATGGGATTTATGCATTCATTATTTGCCATTTTTATGTGTGTACTTTTACATTTGTGGAGTTGTGGGCTTTTTTTCTGTTTGGTTTTCGTTTTGTGTGTTTTTGATGTGGTCGTTAGGTGGTCGCCATGAAACCATCGACAAAACACTACTTTGTATTTTTTTTTTGATGGTTTACAATTGTTGCTGTGCTTTATGTCTGTCAGCAACATTAGCTGGGCTTTAGAAGCTGCAGCGCCATGACTACCTTATAATGGCCCCCTTTTGATTTGAGCTGGACTGAAGTGGTATGGTCTGCTGTGGAGAGCCTAGTATTTGTATATATTGTATTTGTCTTAAATATTTATGAGTTTTTAATTAACTCTGGATATCCGGAGGTCATCGTTCAATTATGTATTTGTTAAGTACGCATATAATAAATGTACGTATGTAAAATGGGCAAAATTGGTCTATGAAGTATTGGTCTATGCAGTGAAGTCGCTACGAATAATTGAAAAGTTCAATAGAAGACTAATTGTAGAGGAAAATATTGCAATTTTATTAATATGTAAGCAATTTGCATTAATAATTAAGCAATTAGAAAATTTATTAATGCGTTTTGCTCTACACGAAGAATAGACTTTTAAAATAAAAAATTGTTCAAGACATCGAATGCCTGCCTGAAGACTGTTGTACAGGACTCGAAATCTCGCCGTTATGCCGAGATGAATATGGACATGAAATGTTGTTCCATTTAACCAGGGTAGGGTACAGCAAGTAAATGTCGAACTAAGTGTAATTTCGTCGGGATCGCAATAAAAAGGTAGATCGGCCGGACTTTAGGTCGGGAGTGTACTTTGCAAGGGTGCTCTTTGAGAACAATTGCTAATTTTCTCCAATGTACAAGGCCCATTTTTACTAGTTGACAACAAAAAATCTTTTGTGGCACCGAATCTGTTCTCTAAGTGCAGAGTTAGTTGTTGTTGCGGCTCATAGTGCCTCTAGACGAACCCATGCTGCCTCGGCTCAATCCGAAACATTGAGCCGGTTGTCGTGGAATTGAAAAACGATCAGAATTAAAAGATTGGAGTAATAAAAAATAGATCCTCAACGTAAACGCTAAAAGGGACAGTCATGCCATCTCTGCGGCAATTTTGCAGAGATATGCGTAAATGCCCTGTAACGGTTGGTATATGAAATTGCTAGACCGGCCAAGAGGTAAACATTTTCCCTACACGACGCCTCTGGAAAATATCCTCTTAATGGAAAAATAATAAACCGACTGTGATTCAATTTTTACAGGAAGCAATTAATGACTTGGAAGTTATTTTAGCCTGAAAAATAGTAAAAATGGAAGTAGAGGCGTGGCACGCCCATTCAACTCTGAACTTCGAAAGGTCATATCTCTTTGACATTCAACAGTATGACGATAAAAGTTGGTGTTAATGATTTTGGCTTGAAAAGAAAGACTCCCTGCTAGAAAACAAGGTGGTGCCAAATACCCTTGAAAAAATTTCATATTGGTAAAAGAATTGGGCCAATCGTTTAATATTTTAATCAAATGTATTTCGGGATTCGAAAATCAGTATATACTATATAAGGTTATACTTATACACACAGAGAAAAATTCAGTTGGAAATCAGTCCGAACTACAAAAATTCGGTTGGATAAACCGAAATTCTTTGGAAATAACCAACTTTGCATTGTATTGATAGTTACATGGTTCGAGATATAATGGTTGCCTCAACCATATCAATGTATTCACAGCCAATAACACAGTTATACCAACTGAATTTAGTTTAACTAAGTTGGCTGTCGTCGCATGTTCGTCTACCGATGCATAAAACTGTTTGAGGAGACTAGAGATGTAAAAGACCGCCACCGGTCGGGCCGCCCACGCTCTGTTCGAACACCGCATGTCATCAAAAATCATGGCCCGTGAGTGGAGTCGAATCATTAAAAAAGACTTAGGACTTTCAAACGACGTACCGGACGTTTACTGAATGCAGCTTAAAAAAAATAGTATTGAAAAATGCAAACGTCTTTTGGTGAAGCACGCTGATAAACTGCACAGAAAAATTTTGTTCACCGATGAAAAAGGGAAAATTTAACAAGCAAAATGATAGAGTGTATGCGCGGTCATCTAAGAAAGCATCTGATCTGATCCCAAGGGTGGAAAAGGGTCATTACCCAGCTTCAGTCATGGTTTGGTGGGGTGTCTCTTACGATGGGGTCAGTGACCTCCATTTCTGTGAACAAGGAGTCATAACATCGGCCAAAGTTTACCAAGAAACCGTTTTGGAAGCTGTTGTGAAGCCTCTTTATAATTCCCTGTTCCAAAACCAGCCATGGACATTCCAGCAGGATTCTGCGCCGGCCCATAAGGCTAAAACGTGCCAGGCCTGGCTTCGAAACAATTTGCCAGCGTTCATTTCCTCTGAAGGATGGCCCTCAGGCAGTCCAGATTTAAACCCATTGGATTACAAATTGCGGACGGTTTTAGAGAACAAGGTTTGTCACAAAGGATACCCCAACATTGGATCTCTTAAGACTGCTTTGGTTCGAGCTGTGGCCAATTTTCCAATGGGCGAGGTTCGTGCAGCTATTGACAATTGGCCAGTGCGATTTAAGGCGTGTGTAAAGGCAAAAGGCGGACATTTCGAATAAGTAGAATCTTTTTGGATACAATATACATCAATAAATATATTAAACATGTATCGAAACACCCAAAAATAATTTTAAAACAAATAAAAAATGGTCAGACATTTTTAGTTTCTTGGGTTAGGCGGCTATTTTTCAAAAAAAAAATTCAAAAAATCAATTAAAACGTGAAATATTCGTGATTCTTTCGAAAAGACATTTTAAGCCATTTATATTTTGAATATAATTTCCTTTAAATGTTGGCCCTTTAAAAGGGTATCCATTCTGGGGGTCCATTTTTGGATGGCATGTTCGAGCGTTTTGACCGGTATGTCTTAAATGTCAAGCGTAATGTTGGCTTGCAAAACCTGAATCGTAGCTGGTTTGTCAGCATAGAATTTGGACTTTGGGTAGCCCCAAAGAAAAAAGTCTATAGATGTAAAATTACACGATGTGGGCGGCCAAAACGTGAAATTGGGTGCTCTTCGTAATGACCTCTTAATATAAGTAGATCTATTGCTTGAGCAGCTGAATGGCAAGTAGAGCCGTCCTGTTAAATCCAAATGTCGTCAAGATTACGGGCTTAGTTTTCAGGAAGCAAAAAAATTCACGGTTATGTTCCGACCATCATCGTTTTTGAAAAAATATCGACCGATTATTTTACCAGCCCATGGTTTTCTCTGGGCACCTCTTGAACCTCTTATTGTTGCTTTTCAGCCAAAATGCGGCAATTATGTTTATTGACATTGTCGTTCAGCCAGAAATGTGCCTCATCACTGAACAAAATTGTGATCGAAAACAGTTTTTCACCGAAGGCTCATTTCCATTATACGAGTACAGTTATAACAGTATACAATTTTGACACTCTGTTTCGGTGTAAGTCTTTCCATGATGAAATGGAAAAGAATACTGAAAACAAGAAAAAATAAAGTTGAGCACAACTCACGCGAAATCTGTGAAAAAAGGCTATTGAAAAAAACCTCAAGATGGATCACCCTATATAGGGTAACAGTTTTTGCCCTACTCAAAATATAAAATTTTTTCGTATGCGGCATGTTGACTTTTAAATCCGAAAATTCTTTTCAAGAGGTTCGGATACTAAGAATTTTCTACCTATAATTCATTCGTAATTACAGAACGTTTACAGAGTACCAACTATCATTCGGTTGTAGTGATAGAATACTCGAGGTGCATGCAGCCTCAATCATTCGGTTGGCAAAAAAAATCTGTTCTCTGTGTGCATATAAACAAACGAACTACAAATTAAAGAAATATTTTCCTGAATAAATAAACAGGCCATTACACAGATCCAAATTTTGGCCATAGATACCCTGCGTATTAATGAAAACAACAACCACTTTTGTTTGGTGGCGCTCATTGTCCAAGAGTTACGGCCACCCGAAGCTTGGCAAAAAATATTTTTTATAAACCCTAATTAATTATTTTTAGATTGAGGCATCACTGCAATGCTTATCAAAACATTTGTGCAAAGACGAATTTATTTTATTGATCACGACCCATTACAAGGTGTAAAAAATCTAAATTTTTTCAAAAAGTACTTATAATCAACAATCAATAAATGTACAAATTCAGTTCTAACAATCATCTTAATCTGTAAGGATTATCGATACATTGTCCCTTCGACCCATAGTTTCAGTTCCCTCTACTGAATATAAGCGTGTACACAATCAACTTTCGGGTGTTGCAATAAAACATATGGATAGAACGTGCAACCTCAAACATTCGGTTGGCAAAAAATTGGGTTGTGGCAACAAATCTGTTTGCTATGTGTACAAAGGGGCATTTCACTTAGACACTAAGTGCCTCCTGGACTGACGACACAGATGCTATGAACCACAACTTGATATGTAGAGTTTTAAAGCTTCAGCTTCCATTTTTTTTGAAATGAATCATGATTTTCATTGTCAATTAGCTGTCATCACAATATCCTTAAATGCATTTGCTAATGTACAGCATATGTGTTAAAGCCAATATAAAATAATACCGCTTGAAATTTACATTTAATTTAAGTGTATGCCGTTGAAATATAACTTTATTATTTTTTTTAAATTAACTTTATTTAATTGTAAATCCTTTTTTCTCTCTCTCTCTCTCCTTGCAGGTGAGTCCCCACGAATATTTTCACATTGCAATGCCGCTAAAATTAGTAAGTTTTTTTTGTCATTCCCAAATTATTGTTTTATTTCTTGTTCTATTTAATTGAATTGAATTCTTTTGTTAATGCGCAATTATTACAAGCGAATCCTCGAAACCCCCAAAAAAAAAACCAAAACCTCCGAAGATAAGACAGACGACGATGGTAGATTTTGGGCGGGTATCCCTTTGTGGCCGTGGAGAATATTGGCATTGTGCGCTTTGCTCTGCTCCTCCTTAGACGATAAACGAGCGACGAGAGCGAGTTTATTATCAATTACAACTAATTGTTCGTCGAGATTTCGCGCAGATGTTCGCTGCTGTGAATGGAGAAGTAACTTTTTTCTATTGTTGTTGTGTTTTGTTTCGGGTATTTTATGCCTATTAAGCGAAACTTAATTAGTATTCAAGGGAAGCAAAAGCCGCCGTTGTTTAGTGAAAGGGGCCAAAAGGGGGGTGGGTTCCAGAAGTCTTTAGCAACTGCCAGCAGACAATCTGTGTGTGTATGAGTGTGTGTGTCATGTAACCAAAACGCTAATTATGATAATTGTTGTTAAAAGGAATTTTCAAAGTCATAAACAAAAGGTTAAGATACTCGTCGTAGCATAACCACTTGTTTTTCTATTATTATTATTCTTATTATTATTAGACGGGGCATACCGCAACAGGAGACTAAAGGAGAGCAGCATGTCGAGCGTGCAGCCTCTAGGTTTAGGTTATCATAGGACATAAGCGCAAGGTCTTCCAACGTTCATATCGAACTTAATTTTCGAAGACATTGCCTGGCGTTGCTCATTGGCTCCCAGCTTCGGCTCTAGGTATTATTTTTTCTCGTAGATTTAACTGATAGCGCAGAAAGGCCACAGTCGGGAAATGTGGTAAGGGGGGAGAGGTCGACGACGCGCTAGTCACAAGGAGGCTTCTTAACTTAACTGAAGAGCTAGATAAGATGCTTATCATCATCGTCAGCATTATGTCTATGGCAAAATTGTTTATGTTTCCTCTCGTTTAACCTGCATGGCAAAAAGTCGAAGTAAGCAAAGCAGCACAGCCAGCCAGGCAAATAATAAAGGAGGCAGACAGACAGCAGAAAGGGGAGGAGGCGGCATAAAATCACTCTTTATTCATTGGGCTCAAATTGCTCGGGCTGCTGTTGCTGCTGCTGATGCTTATGATGAGTATTTTTGTAGTATTTATGCAAATTACTTTCTGATCAATCTGTTGTATTTAGTCTAATTAAAACCCCCCACTTCTCCGCCCCATCGAACGCAGCCTGCCAGGACCTTAACGCAAAGAAAGACAAGTGCGGGGGGCAAAATTCGCTCATGCCAAGGCCTACCCACCTTAAGGGCTTGTTAAAGAGTTAAGGCTTACTTGGTGTTTAAACATCTTTGGTATGTACAACCCTTTGCCTACCTAAACGTAGGCATAAGCATAGCTACATATACTCGTATACATGTTCTATGTAAAGAAGCTATTATTTTTGTTAAAAGAAAAACACACTGCCAGGCGAAAACATTACTTTGCTTTTAAAATTCAATTGAAGCTGGCACAGACAACACCACCGAAATTCCCTAACCAGGTACTTTGATCTAGGATCCTACTTACTCTGGGCTTTGTCCTTGACTTTTGGTTTGCTTTGTCCCTCGCTACAGCCTTTCCTGTTTATGTTTGCTTGGATACTTTTGTGGCAAGATTTCTAGTTATCATAATAATAAACACAAAAGTTAAACTTTGTAACTTTTTGTGTTGTTCTATTATGTTAGACAACTGTTATTGTTGTATTGTGGAATATGCTACATATGCTTTTGTTGTTCTTGTTTCGCCAGCAAGTGGCCTCCAGCCGTGTGGTAGCAAATTGTAAGCGGGGATTGCTCCTACTTCTATAATGAACCCTTTAAGTTCAATATTACCTCTAAGGGTCTTTGTAAAATGCCAGAATCTCGCGGGGCAGTGAAGCAGAAAGTGACGAGGAGTCAAGTTGTCCAAATTTTTTGCAGATAAGGCGTACAATCTATCGTAAAGGAATCTATAAGTATGTAGTTGGATTTTAAGTAATTTAAAAATCCTTTCACAGCATTTGCCATTAAAGAGAAAAAAACACATATTTTCTTAACTTATTTAATAACCAAATTAGACCGTACCACTCTGCCTTTCCTGAGTTGAGGCTCTGCTGGTTTAAAAGCCTCATATTAGATAGAAATTCAAATTCCATTTCAAAAAGTTTTCGTACAGGGACAATACGTCTTCTGTGTATCGGATTTGTTTATGGCGTCAGATGCGAGTAAACTGTCATGTCCGACAAAGCCTCTTTTTTTAAATTATTAATTTTATATATATTTTTTAAATTATTTAATTTTCGCAAAATTTCTGAATTTCTGCAAAAATTTGAATTTCCGAAAATACGAATTTCGGACAGTCTGTCAAAATGGCAGGAATTGTTTCAGTGAGTCGCATGTGTGTCACTCTTCGACAACAATACTTCGCGTAAGCAAAATCAATGCAATGCTTCGTGTATATAGATCCTTAAACTAGTAGAGACCATGTCGGCAGCACACATATATGGTACCGATGAGACGTCCCGCACCAACTGCGAAACGTGCGTGTACCAAACGGTGATGTGTTTTGTTTAACTTCGCTTACTTACTTTTTCTTCCCTCTACGAGTAACAACAAAAACCTGATCTTATTAGCACTCTTTCAAAAAAAAATTTATGTTGCATAAAATTTACGAATTTCTTTAAAATGTATGCTTTTAATTTTTTATTTTGTAATTTGCAAAATATTTCAAATTTTCACAAAATTTATGAATTTTCACAGAAACTTTGAATTTTTACAAAATTTTTTAAAAAAAAATAAAAATTTCCACAAAATTTATGAATTTTCAGATTACTAAATTAACGATTTTTTACGAAATTTCTAATTTTGAAAATTTATATGAATTTGCACAAAAATTTTAAACTTTTAGCAAATTTATTTCAAATAATTTTTAAATATTACAAAATTGATCAATTTCCACTATTTTTACTCTTCATTATTTTATGAATTCTTACAAAATTTTCGAATTTGTACAAAATTTATGAATTTGTACAAAATTTACGAATTTGTACAAAATTTATGAATTTGTACAAAATTAATGAATTTTTACAAAATTTATGATTTATTTCAAAATATATGATTTTTTTTTTTTTTATAAAATTATTTTTCGGCTTGAGGTCATTTATTTAAACTCGTTGTTCTATGTGTTGTTTAATTTTTATTTATCCCAATATTTCGATTGACTTCGTCAATCATCTTCAGGGGTTGTCACTAACAAAATACAAAACATGATTACATTTAATAAACAAAGATACACAAAGATGGTACTCCTCTTAGGCCCATATGCTCTTCAATAAACTCCCCTGGATATGGGCTCTGTAAATATTTAGTTGGGATTTTAAAAAACTTGACGAAGGAATCGAAATACAACGTAAGGGATTCCAAGCATTTCAAGAGTAAAATTGACGAAATATGTATTAATGATGATGAGGTTTTAGTTTCTTTTGACGTTATTTCTTTATTTCCAAGCATCCCAGTAAATTTCGCAATTAAGACAATTGAACAGAAATGGGACAATTTACAAATATTACAAAGGACCTTTTTTTAGAATTGGTGACATTTTGCATAAAGGAGACTAGGTATTTTAAATATGATGAAAAGATATACGAGCAGCGAAAAGGGATGCCAATGGGTTCTCCAGCATCCCCAGTAATAGCCGACATAGTTATGGAAGAGCTTCTAGACACCTCACTAGACAAGATGACATACAAACCAAAATTATTAACGAAATATGTGGACGATCTCTTTGGAATTTTTAAGAAAAAAGAAATTAAGAACACTCTGGATGTACTCAACTCATTTAACAGACAAATACAGTTTACAATGGAGATGGAACAGGACGGAAAATTACCATATTTAGATTCAATAGTTTGTCGACAAGGGCAGTTACTAAAATTAGATTGGTACCAAAAACCTACAGCTTCTGGCAGACTTATTAACTTTAGTTCAAAGCATCCTAGACGAGTAATTATTAATACAGCGACTAACTTCATCAATAGAATTTTAGATATTAGCGACATAGAGTTTCACAAACATAATTTAGTAAAAATTAGAACCATTTTAAGGCAAAATGACTTCCCACACAAAACCATCACAGACCTACTTAACAAATGGAAATCAAAATCTAATTCCTCAGCTGTCATCGTAGAACCTGTAACAAAAATATATAAACCAACAACATATATACCGGGTTTTTCAGAAAGGCTTAGCCATTCCAACATTTACAACAAAGACAAATATCAACTTGCACTAAAAACACACAGTACAGTAAACAGTTTATTTAGCAGGACAAAATCTCGAATAAATAACGAAGATAAATCAGACGTTGTATACCAAATAAAGTGCAATGGTGACAAGTCCGACATATGCCAAAAGGTATATGTCGGCACTACTAAAACTAAACTGAAGACAAGAATTTCGTCCCACAAATCTGACCTAAAAGCCGTAAATAGGCCCATAGAACAAAAGACCGCACTTGCGGCCCACTGTACATTGACTGGACATAAGCCTGACTTTACCGATGTAAAAATTGTAGCGCAAGAGAGAAATTATAGAAGAAGATACACTCTCGAAATGCTTAACATTATTGACGTACCTAATGAGAGGAGAATTAATTACAAAACGGACACAGATGGGATCGCACACATATATAGAAATGTGGTGCATAAGCACAGACGCAAGCTGAAGAGTAACACAAACATCAGTTGACATCGATAATCAGACGGACGACATTGTTTTGTTAATGTAATTATTTTTCAAATATTGTGTTAATGTTTTGTTTATTAAATGTAATCATGTTTTGTATTTTGTTAGTGACAACCCCTGAAGATGATTGACGAAGTCAATCGAAATATTGGGATAAATAAAAATTAAACAACACATAGAACAACGAGTTTAAATAAATGACCTCAAGCCGAAAAATAATTTTATAAAATAACAACACTAAAGGTCAACTATTCACTTACAACATATATGGATTTTTTCAAAACTAATGATTTTTTTCAATATACGAGGGTGACCGCAAAAGTAACTGGCCTAACATAAAAAGAACCGTTTTTTTTGGAATTACTCGTATATGAAATTTTTCAAAATTTTTTTAACAAACTGACAAAGTCACATTGATTTTCATGGCTGCACACGGCTTTTATCTCGATTTCAGGTCTGTGACAACCCTTTTCAGAAAGCTTCACAGCAATTGTTCAAAGAAAACGCCCAATTCTTTAAGACAAGACATTCCCTAAACGAATTTTTATTTTTTTTTATTATATTTTTTTAATGAAATTGGAATTTTTTAAATGAAACCTTTCTTTTTAACAAAAATAATTTTGTCAAATTTATGAAAATTTTGAATTAGAATTAACTCAAAAACAAACAATTAAATAATATTTTCTTTTAAAATTTTTTATGAAGTTTTCGTTAAAAGCTATGAATATTTTCATTGAAATAATAAATGTTCTGTTCATGTTCATAAGGGTTTTGCATTCGACCCTTCTGTGTAAAATCACCTCAAGTCTGAATAAAAAAAAATATTGACAGTTATGGTTTTGATCTATAAACGACTTTATTTATAACAATCATGTGAACATTGGATTTTTGTCACAACAATTTTTAAAAAAATTTTAAATTGTAAAATTATTCTTAAAAATTCGAAATTTACATATAAGGGAAAGTCCCCTGGTACGTATGAGCAACATTAGTTTATAGATGCGATTATAATTTAACTTCCTGCTGCGTTATTCAGTGCGTATGAGCAATAAAGACTGGACGGAGCCTGTAAAGAGCAGTTCCCGCTGCGTATAATCAAGGTTTATTTTAAAGACAAACAAGAATTGAACATTCCCTTGTTTTCTTTAGTAGCTTTTAGCAAAAGAGGCTGTTATGAGGTTCTTGTGGGAAGTATTTCAGTACTTACGATTAACGTAAGTTTAGGGCAACGATCAGAAGAATTTAAGTTTCTGCTATGTTCCATAGTACGTATGAGCAATGAAGACAGGGCGGAGTCTATTAAAAAAAGGTATCCCGGTACGTATGATCAACGTTAGTTTATGGTAGCGATCAGAATGTACCTTTCTGTGTTTTAATGAACAGTAAAGACTTGGTAGAACCTATTGGGAAAAATGCTCCGGTAACACTCATCCTACATAAATCGATTTGCTTAATGACCTGACAGCCCCTCCTCCTACAAGTAAACCACAGCAACGGCCAACCCGTTTGTCCTTTTCGTGTGTTTCATTAAATTTAAATAAATATTTTTACCTAATTTACTTCCCCTGAGATGAGCTAAAATATTTCAATTACTTTCATAAATTCCATCAATAATTTTCACAACACAAAATCACCAGCAGCAAGCATCTCATCGTAACAAACAAGCAAGCAAATTCCTTTAATCAAGTGCATATTTTCCTAAAGGAATGTGCGCCGAGAAGAAAGACTAGCCGTGCTCAGAGCAGCAACCGAAACTGAATCACAGCCCACAACAAGAGCTAAATTCAAATAAATGAATAGTAAATCGAAATGACTGCTCAAGTAGAAAATTTTCCAACACACAACAAAATGCTTGACACACAGAGCAGCAGAAGAACACAAACAAATGGATGAGAAAAAAATAGCCAAACAAAAAAGCAGCAGAACGAAGTAGGAAAAATCTCGACAGAGGAAAAAAATCCATTGAGAATCAATTGCTGAATTAATTTCAATCTAACCAGAAATATTGTATAAATACAAGCAACAGACTTAGTCCATGTACTAGAATACAAATACAAAAACAAATGCCACAACAAAAAGCTTGAGAATGGCAGAGAGCAAGAGCACGAGCGGGGGTTTGATCAAAACAAAATAGAAAAAAAAAACAGAAACGACCAACTCCTCTTACAAAATAGCAAAGAAAAAAACCACCCAACCTATACAAAAAATACTCCCTAAATGCTAACATAAAAACATAAAAAAATCACCCCGAAATGAAATGAACATTCAAAATCAACAGGGGAATAAACCAAATGAAACACCAAAAAAAGAGAAAGAAAAAAACACATACACTAACATCGAAAAAAAGAACATGACACAGATAGAGGAACAACAGAGGGAACGAAATATACGGGGAAAAAAGTAAATGTAAAAATAGTTTATTGAATTGTGGATGCTTCAACGGCAAGAGGTTGTCCTCGTCAGCAGCTCAACGGCAGAATAAATGCCTTTTGTTGCAAAAAAGACAACAACAGCAGGGAGAAGAACTGACGAAAATTCAAGCGGAAACCGGAAGTGTTGCTGAAACACTAACGATGATGAAAACAACGACTTAACTGACAGATATACTCAGACAAACCTATGTCGTTTTTGTTTTTTTGCTTTCGTTCGTTTGGTTCATTTCGCTTCTCTTTGCTGCCCATCCTTTACTTACTGGCTGACAGTAGAAAAAAACAGACAGAGACAACAAACAAACAAAAAAGCCAAAAAACACAAATGATGAATGTTGTTGCCATAAATTTATGAATATTGAACTGGCGGGCGAGAAAAAGTCATCATCACACTGTCCCTTAATATCTCAACAAATTGGCCAAATGCCAACGTAAGGAATTATGGATGCTGTGTTTTTATGCGATATTTTCTCGGGCGAGATGGCAAAGAAGAGTTGATTAAAAATAACAATTGTAATAGCTTGCAAAGGACTGGGTGTGGAGGCATTAGTTTCCAAGTAAATGTCGGTAAATTTTGAGAAAAATGTGTGAACAACACTGGAAATGACCTGAATTTAAGCGTCTGCGAGAATCGTCAGTACGTATATGCTATAGAGACTGGACTGGTGGTCGATCGCCGGTACGTATGAGCTACGTTAGTTTGTTGAAATGGCTTGGCGATTTAGTACGTATTAGCGATAGAGACTGTACTGCAGAATAGATGGCAAAGAACAGAGCTTCGTATAAGTAGCATTAGTTATCAAAAGCAACCTGAAATGCTACTGCGTTCTTCAGTAGGTATAAGCAAAGGAGTAGGGCTAGGTAAAAAGTACACCAATACTTTGGCTCATTGAAGCAAACTAAATTTAAACGTCCGTGCTGTCCTTCAGTACGTATGAGCAATTGAGAATAGATTGTGTTTAATCGTCCGCTAGGTTCTTCAGTACGTATGAGCTATAGGAAGTATACCTATTAAGATAAATGTTTTATAGCTTTTTAAGAGAATCTGAATTATTAGGTATAACAAACCTTAGATTTTTAGGAGAATCTGAACTATATATCTGCTCTGGCACATATAATCACTAGAGACTGAATTGAGCAGATTTGGAAAGTTTCCCGCTACGTATGAGTATTAGTAATTTATGGAAGCAATCAGAATCCAAACGTCTGCAGTGTTTTATACGTATAAACAATAAAATGTGCATGAAGTCTATTGCCAAAATTTTTTTGGTACGTATGAACAACATCAATTTATGAAAGCGGGGTTCTGGGTTCTGCATTACGTATAAGTAATATTAACTGAAATCTACAGGGACGTAACCCGGTGCGTATGAGTAATATTAATTTATGAAAGTAACCTGAATTTCGACGTCTGCTCTGCTTTTTAAAACGTATAAGGAACGTTCTTGCATTTAATTAACCTGAATTTCCACTTTCTGAGCAACTTCAGTTAAGATATTGCCAGTGGGTTCATACCCACATTGAATTGAGTTTGAGGTCTACTTGTGGGTCACGCGTTTTAGCTCTTGATGATCCTGTAGTCTGGAATATCATCTTTCCATTGTAGGTGTTGAAAAACTACGTGACACTCACAAAATTTCAATTCTGAATAATTGGGGTTGGCTCTGAGCTTTTGTATGCTTATAAAGGATTTCGTGCACAATGCCTATAGGATTACAGCTCCTTTAACACACTTAACTGAGCTGGACTTCAAGACTGCAAACTTTGTAGGACCTGTTTGTATTTGGGCCTTGCTTTTCGTCATCTTCTCGGACAGTTGCGTCTCCTCGCTAATCGACGGCTTTCTGTTCCTTGGTGACAGTGATAGACTTAGCCATGTGGTATGGTAACGAAAATAATCTGAATGCATTAATTTTTAGTTGCCGTTGTATCCTCATATTTTGGCACTATGAGCCAATGTTGTAGTGTAAAATTAGGTAATACTAGTTGTGTCCCTACAGCTGTCTCCAGGCTGTCTGAGGAATGCACGGTACCCAGGACAGTCTTCTGACAGTAGCTTTGATCTTCCGTTCGCCACTCTAAGAAACTAGGGAAGCTTAAAACATCCTGTCGATTCTACAAAATGGCAAAACAATAATTACAGTGCATATGCTTGGCCATTTGCAATCACTTTTATGGTTATTAAAGGGAGCACCCACTATTTGTGAAGTTTTTTCCGTTAGCTTTCCATCAACTTCCTCAATTTTTGATCAAATATAGCCATCGCTTCTTTTGATAGTGAGTAAAAAAGGATCTTATATGGTCAACATATTTCTCATCGGCCACTTGTGTATGCTTCGTCCGACGCAGGCATCGGCTTAATATGTATTGCTACTACTTGCCTGCCTGTCGTATCTAGTTTACGCCTTACAATGGCTTTCATCTACATAGGATTTGGTCACCCGGTCGTATACGCAATGAAGTTAAAGTGAATGTTGGTACACCAGTACGTATGATTACTATTAATAAGGTGTCTCTCAACAGAAACGTTCTTATCTTTAAAACTACTCAATAGATTTGAAATTCAGAAAGAAGGGTATGTAAAGAAATTTATAGGCTTTTAGGAAAATAATATATTGCTCTGTATCAATACATGGTGGGGTCAACGAGCTCTTGAGTTGTAAAAATAATATGCAATTTGTTTTAGTTCTTAAAAACCCAATATTTTGTTCAGCTTGTTCATGCTTTCAAGAGATTTAAAATTACCTGGCTTGGGTGGAGTATATGGTATGCTCTACTGTTAGGTTGTATTCACTTATGTTTGGTATAATAATCTTCTATTTGGCAGTAAAAAAACCATGGGTAAAACCATCGATTTATTTTTAACGACGTTTCTTCTTCCAAATATCTACAAAATGGCCTTTAAGCGGTGACTTGTTAAGATGGTAGCTTTAGGTAATGGGAGAGGGACCTAAACTACTGCTTCTACAGCTTACAAGTTTTCTTTGAAAGTTTCCGTTGGTTGCTTAAAAGAATGACCAAGAAATCATATTTTTTATACACTTTGTATCAGCAAGGAATGAGCATTTATCAATGTAGGCTTCGAAAAACTTTAGCAGTTAATCTAAAGTTAGAAATTTGTCTAATTATAGCGCAAAATATATTTTTTCATTGAAGATCGACCCTTTCTTAGCCAACACAATGGCCTTATCCCTTTAAGTTCAATAATAGAATTTACCCTTTCGACACTTGGATACATATTTCACCCACAAATTGCCAGAAAATCATTCGCTCAGTGAAATAAAAAAATTGAGTCAATCAGATATACATAAATCGAATCGATTGTGGTCACTTACCAGAGGCCATGACCACGTTTTCCGCTAAAGTTAAACCTTTGAAATATTGTTGGACCAGAACCAAGCCTTTTTTTATAAAGGATTTCTGTATATGTTATCATTTTTTTAATCGCGTTATTAAACGATTTTCCGTTACTATTTTTTTTGTTATCCTTGTATGCGTATCCACGAGTACGTGAGTGTTGATGTGCGTAATAAAAAAATCCAGTTCCCTGAATTAAAAACGCAGCCGTTGTTGGTGAATGGTGTCGGTTGTTCTCATTCAAAGCCAACCAACATCAGGCAAAATCATTCTTAAAGTAAATGGTTCGTGCATGAGAGCACATTCAAAGGAGTGGCGGGTAGTTGTGCTTTCAACAGGTTCTAAAGGGATGGCACAGCCAGGGGAAAAGGGACGAACGCGAAGGCAGGCAGCCAGCCAACTAGACAGACACTGTTGACTGACTGACCACTGCCATCACCGCCACCACCAAAGCTCATGCAAATTGCCAGCCATTTACATTTTTAACTGAAGCATTTCCTCCTTCTTCTGCTTTTTACTCTGTGTTGGTCCGCCTGTCGCTGTGATGCTGCTTCGCCTTGCCTAGGTGTACGAGTATGGTTTAAAAGAGAACCGTTCTTGTTTCCTTTTTATTTCTTGTTGCTGTTTTGTTTATTTGCCTGGAATCATTGCACCTTTCAACCTTTCAAAATGAAATAATTTCCAATTCAAAGTTTAAATTAAAAAATAACATCAATGTTGTTTCCTCTCGGTCTTCTCGGTCAGTCTGTCTGTCTGTCTCGGCATCACCTTGGGTTTATTTTCTGTTACTGCTCCGGTTCCGGTTTGCTGTTTTGTGGCATGCATTTCAAACTGGAGTATTTTGTGGCAAGTGTAGTTGTTGCTGCTGCAGCTGCTGGATAACAATTTAGTGTCTACAACTCAGTTAGTTAAGATTTTGTTTAGAGCCATTCATAGAAAATACAGAACAACAAGTAGAACGGGAATAACGCCTGAGGGGGAAAATGAAAATGGAATACATCATAATCTTAGGGCATAGGTAGGAGATATGAGGTGTGCCTAATGAGCCTGTTAGAGGTAACGCAGGGAATTAAGGTTTGGTGAAGTTTCTTAGCTCTAAAAAAGAGCTTTCCCATATTTTATCGATATTTTTCGATTAATAGTCCTGTAATCTGGTAAAAAAAAACTTTAAACTTGCATGAATATGACACGAAAACCTTAGCTTTAAAGCCAATTCAAACACCCTAATATTTCTTTTGGGTCTAACGCCGTTTCGAGCTTGATCTTCCGTCTTCTTCAAGCATTCTTTACGAGCTCAATTACATGTCGCCGATCTAGTTAAATTAGTGGTCATGTCAGCTGAAGTTCGAGTAGTGTAGAAGAGATCTAGTAAAATCTGTGGCCTGCGTAGGGTGTGCAAGCTTACTAAGCTTTAGTTTCAGTGAGACAAAACCCTCTGGTTAATTTTAATCGCGATTCCCTCCTTGTAAACGTCTCAATTTGCATTCAAATAGCCTGTCGATATAACTTCTTATCAAAAGCCCATATGGTCCAATGTCAGTTAGCAGCATTTTAATTGGGAGCAAACGCGATACCCCTCCTGTGTAAACATAAATCATACCGGGTAGCACCATTTCATTTTATTTGTCTTTTATAACTTTTACCAGCGAGATGCCTTAAACGTTATCCGAAACTCAGATTCAAAGCCGGCTTAAGCCTCTTCAATGGTGAGCAAACGCGGTACCCATTTTCTATATTAATGTGTCAGCACGATTTGAGAACAGATGCCCCCAAGGCATTTTCGATCGGCTCTCTCGTAGCCCAGTTAAGAGCAGTAAATTGTTAGGCTCCGGAAAAGGACCAGGTTCAAGGCCGGTAGGTGTAGTTGACCCTGAGCGACAGTTTTCTTTAATAAAAGACATATTCGAGTGATATGATCCAACAGCTCAATTAAGTTGGCCTGGATAATTTTCAATAGGTCTGAATCCTTGCTGATACCGGAAGTCTTTGTTCAAAACCAAGTTGGGCATTTTTGTAAGGGCCGTTTGGTGTCAGCAAACGCGATTCCCATCTTCCAAATCATAGTATTCTGCATCAGCTCAATATGTCCTCAAAAACTTACCATCTGTTCTCACATGTCTTCATAAATTATAGTGCATTGTGTGCGCCACTTGTGCACAAGAATCCTAGGTTTAAAGCCATGTTAGTCCTTCTGACTCAGAGTAATGTTGTTATCTTGTAAAAGTCACCCAAATGGCACTGCACCAGCTAAATTTAGTTGTGCTAAAAAAAATGAACGATATTTACTATGCAGTAGGCCTGACTTGAAACTGGGTTCAAGGTCGGGTAAGACCGACTGACTCGCGTTCAGGAAATCTAGGTTGAAACTCTCTTAAGGCAATTTTAATTGTAAGCAAAAGCGGCACCCGTTTTCCATATCAAAGGGACTTTCGCCATCTCAGTTGAGATAACTGCAGTTCTTTGTCATTTGTTCTCATGGGTCCTACCAACGTCCAGTGAATTGCAGATGCCTCCTTAACTCAAGAAGCGTATGTTTTAGGCCGTGTAAATCTGCTAAGCTCTAAAGCTTTGTAGCTTTATCTCTCAAATGCCAATGACTCTCAAAGCGAACAATTGTTCTAAAGCTTTTCTAAAATCCCCTAAACCATTTGAAAGCGGTGACTTTCACTATAGTTTCGAAGCCTTTTTAAATAATTAATTGCTCTGAAGTTTAAAGCAGCATGGGCTAAGGTCTTATAAATGCTTATTCGGCAAAGCCTTTTTGTTGAAATTGTCTATATCGAGTAGTTACTATAATCAGAAGACTTATATCAAATAGTGTAGTTCCACTATAAAGCTCTGGTGTCTTAAAGCCAAAAGCTTTATTTTTCCCATTACACACCCAAGCTTTTTAATTGTAATTATCTGTATGATATGTATAATATTTCAGCTTACTAAGAGAAAGAGAGTAGTATTCCGTTCGCTTCTTAGTGCAATGTTGTAATAAACGTTGTAAGCAAACGCGGCACTTTAATTTGTCCTTAAGTTATTTCATATTCCCCTGTTTTTATCAAATCTTTCCCCTCGTAGAAGTCCAAATCTCAGCAATGCCCCCAATATAAATATAATCTTTAACGATCATTTATGTTGGCAGCCAACGCGGCACCTACTCTTAGCAAATGTTGCTGAAGCCTAAGAAAATAAAGTTTTGCTTCTAAGCTCCACATTAAGCCTACCTCGTATCGAGTAGAATATTATCTAGGATTTCTCATGTAGAAATAAAAGAAACAACAACAGCGAAGGCTGAGGGAATGTATAGAGCGAGAGAAAAAATTAATCTAAAAACTTTTTAATGCGCTTTTAAATGATAATGACGATGATGCTGGCAATGATTATGATGCTGCCGATGACGGTGTTCCAAATGTTGCGCTGACGATGGTGGAATGTTGTTGATGGGAAATTCATTTCTTTACTGTAAATACCAACTCTTTTTTTTCTTGGCCTTACATTTTACGCAAACCGGTTGCAGTGGCCGCCGTGGCATGATTCATAATTCATCTGCTACACTGTGGCAGCAAAGTAAAGTCGTGTTTGCTTTATGATTGTTGTTTGTAGCGAGGACCAGAAGGGGTTTTTCTTGTCCTTCTTGTTATAACTTCTTTTTAAATACGCGCATTCTACCTGGGTTGCAATCAAAATTGGCCAGCTTCGTTGGCTCTTATTAACTTTGAACTAAAGACAAGAAATATTTGTATACGATGTTTTCCCGATCGCCAAAAGAAAAAAGCAAAAAAAAAGATTGTACAACAAAGTGTGTAGAATGGTTTTGTTATCTCTTTTTTTTCCTAGTTTTACTTAGCCTTGCTGTTGCTCTTCCTCCTCCGTGACCGCCTTAAGGAGTTCTGTGGCTGCCACAAAATAAACGCTGCACGTACTTTTTCTCTTGTGTTTATTTTTATTATTTCTCCTGCAGCATAAATGAATTTGTTGTAGTTTGTACGTACGCCCCTCTGTCTGACGCCTTGTGTAGTAGTGCATTTCTTTGTGGTTGTATAAGCAACTTGTTGCTTCTTGTTGGAGTTTCTCTATCCTGCTGTTTTCGGCTTTTCGTTTCTTTTTTTGTCGTTCATGTTCGCACAATGTTGGCAAATTTGTTGCCTGCTTCTCATTTGTTGCATATAACATGGCAGCAAATTAAGTTATACGCGAAAAGGAAAATACAACCAGAAACAAAAAGTTTCAAAGACAAATATTAAAAGTCGGAGAAGCGATTTTTTTGGTGGTTTATGGCGAGACTTTGGAAGAGGAGGTAAAGCAAGAGTTTCCCACTTTTTGGGAGTATATAAAATTTATCATCTCATTAGCAACACAATTTGAATAGTCATAGATTATCTGGAGATGCCAATCTTACCCTCAATAATAGATTTAGGATAAAAGCAACAGAAAATTGAGAGTTTTTATTAAAACATTCTATTTTTCTCAACCACTCAACCCTCAACGCAAGCGGCACTGTGTGTCCCCGTGGAGCCCCAGACCTGCGTACCAATCCATCCCTCTGATATTAATAGAAACTGCGTTATATTCATTTTACTTGCCACTTCTTAAGTTTTATAGGTCTCTACACCCGAAACGAAACGTAAACAGCAATTCGCGATAAAGCCATTTCAATCGTGAGCAAAAGCGGCACCCGTTTTTCCAATCAGAGCTACATTCGCCAGCTTAGTGCAGATGCTTGCAATTATGTTTCCACTGTTCTCACGGGACTTTTCTCAGTGTAGCGAAATGCAGGCGCCGCTTTTACTCAAGAAGCGTAGGTTTTAGGCCGTGTATATCTATTAAGCTCTGAACAATAGCTTTATCTTAAATAAAATGCCGAAGACTCCAAAAGCGAAAAATTATTCTACAGCCGTTCGAAATCTCCTGGTGCGAGGCAACTTAACACCTAGGCGAAACTAAAACTGCAAGTCGAGTTTAAAACACAGACCGTGCCTAAATCCAAAGATTGTTCTGGCCTCTTTAGAATACTGGACATGTTTTCTCCCCGTTGGGAGCGATTACTATCTCATTCGTTAAAGATTGATGAACGGCTTCCATGCACCAAGGCTAGCCCGACCCTACGCTCAACCGGATAAGTACTTATATGTAATGACAGGGTGATGCCTTTAGAAAAACGCATTTTTTTGGGTTAGCAGAACTCCTCTGGTCATTCCTGGCTACACCCCGAGTTTTCTATTTCCTTAAATAATTTTAGGACAGTAAGTTTTCCTTTTAAAATATTAGTAAGCAAATCAAAGACTCAGAGGACAGCATAGGTTTTTCGAAAAGTGTAGAAAGTGCAGGTGCTGGGGCCAACGTTAAGCAACTTATCTCTTCGTTCGAAAAATCTCACTTTGTAAGTTGTCTTTTAATAAGGCAGCTACTAAATTCCAATTCTCAAACCTCCTTGCGCTCTAGCTTCCTTTTCGGGATACGTATCTTTTTTCCTGCTTATACAATTCTTTTGAATTTTACCCTTTCCCCCCCCGAACCTTCGGCCTAATATTGCTGATGTTCACAATGAACTTAATGGACACTAATGCTTTTGCCACAAAAACATGCCATGTTTTGGTTAGAAAGTTTGGGGTTTCCACCATACAGGGTGAATATAATGCGACTACGACGAATTTAAACGTCGTTTACACACATGTACTTGTTTTAAAATAATTTAACTTTTAGATGGGCCTACACACACACGCACACAGACACACATACCAGTAGGAGTACCAGGCATACATGAGCACGTGAGTGTATGTGTGTTTAAGCTCTGTACACCAGTTAAGAGAGTATGCCATCAAATATTTAAGTAGTCGTAATGCCGGTATATGCCGGAATGTGTGTCCGTGTATAAGTGTTTATATCTCTGTATATGGGCGAGTGTGTATGTCTGTGTATGAGTATTATACAAACAGGAAAAAATAGCAAACGTTATTTAAATATTCATAAACACTTTCAGAACATGCATGCTGACACACTTAAATGCTCGTTAAACACACACTGTATCTGGCTAAGATACACACGCACACACAGGCTCAAACAATCTCATATGCTTATACACATTCACACGCACACGCTTGCATACGCCGCTCTCACATGCATACGTAGACGTATATGCAAAGAAGGCAAAATGTTATCGTAAGAATCCACTTCACGTATATGTACTCTTCGTACATTCCTCGTACTTCATGAAGAGCACAGTGTTGCGAAAGGGTGAAAAAACGCAGTAAAATGTAAATGTTAGTCCAAACTGAGGAAACATGACGTAGGAGATATTCGAGCACAAAAAAACTCCGATCAAAGTTTTCTGAGTCTCAACTAATACGCTAAGAGCTCTTCCCATTTTGTCAGCTCAGTTAATCTGGTTATAGTACTGCCCTTGTAGACTCGCCTAAGCAAATAAGATCATTGGGAATGCCCAGTTTAAGGAAATCTGGTCATTCTAGACTCCGTTACACTAAGAAATTTTATTTAAGAAAATGAAAGATGTTGGCCAACAGGTTTTTGAAATCCGCTGACACTGCTTTAAGAAAGTCAGCTGACAGTACGTTTCTTGTAACCTTAATTGTACTAAGAACTTTAGTAAGAGAAAAAAAAGAAGACCGTACTTTGCTAGCAGATTTTAAGCAGCTGTTTGAACAATAAAACTCGCATATGAACCTACCACCCATGAACTCGCTCGTACTGAATGTATTTATTCTATTTGAGAACACAGTCCTTTCCTTGTAGACTCAATAGACTAAGAATAGAGAGAAAGAAGAAAGCCATACATTGCCAGCAGATCAAAAGCATTTGTTTCTTTGTTCTGTTTGAGAACTCAGTCTTTTCACTAGCAGTGACTTGTGTAAAGCAACTGACAGTCCTTCTTTGTCAGTCTTGTTTCTAGCTGAAATTGTCTATCTTTTTAGATTAGTGTCACCTTTAAATTTCATGTTTTTAAATGCATTTATTGTTTAATTTCTTTGTGACAAAGTTTTACTTTAAAGGACGTGTCCTGTTTGTGGAGAGCCGCTGCCACTACTCCCCTTGTAGACTCACATGTACTGAGGTGAAGTAGCCCGGAGATTTTGCCACCTTCAAACTATGTCGCCCTCAGTGTTATTTCGAAAACATTGTTAGCGTCCCGGCAGAGCAAGACCTGCTTCACAAGCAGTCCCACTGCTATGAAAACGTCATGTTTGAAGGAATCTCCTTTCAAGACTAATTGTACTTTGAAAGAGATGACCTTGCGTGAAAAGCCGCTAGGAATACAGTCCTTGGTCAAATTTACCGTATTTAATCTCCAACTTCTTGCTTGCGGAAATCTGATTACTTGGTGGACTTAAGTAGTTGTACTTCGACGGAGGCTTCCTGTTTGTTAAAGAACCGCTGGCAGTACTACCCCTAGTAAACGGGATTAACTCTGGGGAAACTGCTCCAAGTGTTTGCAAACTTTAAACTCTGCCGAGATTATCCGCGGATGTCGTGTTTAGGGGTAATTAGTGGACATCCTTTCAAGACTTAATTCTACTTTGGCTGAGGCGACCTGTTTGGGTATAGACATTGACAGCAGCACCCCTCAGACGGAACCACTCCACTCTGCCAGAGAAAGTCTGCTTTTCTTACTTACTGTATTTTAGACTTAACAAAGCTGCTGGGAAGAATCGAATCACTAGTTCTTCTTCCCCGGCAGTCAACCAACTATCAGGACCTACCCTATAGTCACCCCTTTTAATGGACTCTTCGGTTAGTGGGAAACAGTCATCCCATCTTTAAAAACATTTGTATATAAATTTAGTTGCCATGTTTGCCAAAATATGTTAACAAGATCTACCTCTCCTACAGACAACTCTTGTCCAGGACTCTGCCTACAGTTAGTCTTAGTCCAATCAACCTTATTTTCGTATGGATAATAAGGATTTATTGGATTCTCCATTACAAATCTCATGTGTAGAAATATTTTCGAAAATATAGTTTTGCTGTTTTTCGTTTCGAACTACTGTGCTTCAGTCACATGAGCTGCTGCTGCTCACTCCGTTTTCTTCCTCTTCTTCTTGTTGGCGAAGATAGATTCTATTTTCTGGTCTAAGCCTCCTAAACAACTACAACAAGGACAGCAACAATAGCAGCGCAACATCAACACCAATAACAGCAACAACAGCGGCATTATCTTGAGAGCCAACACCGGGTAAAAGTGTTGGAATCCTAAAATGCCAGAAAAGCGAATGAAACGGAAAAAAGCATAACACACACACACACATGCAACAGCAACAATAACCTGATGACAAAATGGAAAAAGGCTTCTCAAACAGAGACACACACACATTCACACTTACTCTTGCTCATAGGTACAACGGCACACTTACGCTAAAGGAAAATTGCTAGCTTTTGCAACAGCAACCGAAATGAGAAAAAAAACAAGCAAAAGCACAGAGGAGCTGAGATGAGAAAAGCAACACCAACAACAACGACAACAGACTCGTTGTCAGAAACTATAACAAAAGCTTTGCATACATTAAGGCGGTGTTAAAAGAAAAACACAATCGTTTGCACATATGCTTAGACAGACAACAAGCCACAGCGCCAACAACTTCCATTACAGCGAGAGAGACGGGCGAACGGACAGACAGACAGGGTGGCAGCTGGACGGACACACATGCAATTAAATGGTGAACATTAGATGACAACACACACACACACACACACATCTACATAAACTTGACTGTATGCATAGGTGTAAGTGAGCGAAAGTGTGATGTGTGTATGCGTCATCATATTTGCCGGCAATTGCCCCCCACCACCAGCACTTTGTGCATATTCAGATGTAACGTACATATATCCGTACGTTACTCTGGTGTGTGTGTGTGATTGTGTGACAATAAGCAACATCAGCAAGTTTACGTTAATAGCAATACACTCTCAATTGTAGCACGTGTTAGTATGGCATATGTGTGTTTATTTAGCCGACCTATATTGCCTGGCAAGGAGGAAGGATATGGGCACTAAAAAAAGAGGTACAGCAGATAACAGAAAGGAAGACAACAACAAGAGAAACGACAAGAAAACAAAGCGTACTTCAGCGGCAACAACAACAAAAAAAGAAATATAAACAAACCGTTCCTTAGCATTTAAAAGTTACAGCCGGCCGCCTTTTGCTTCCATTTGTTTTAGCCAATTTTCCACTAAGGCAGGACTAGACTATCATTTCTATTTTACTCTTCCCTTGTCTCTGCCCTCCCCCTTACCCTTTGTAATATGAAACGTATTGGCTGGCTTTTTATTTCGTTTTGGTTTTTTGTTTTGTTTTAATTGTAGTCGTCGTTTTCTTGTTTATTTTTTTCCGTTTTTATTTTTAAATGAACGCGCATTTCTTATGTCAATATTTGGCGCCGTACAAAACTAAATAAGGTTTTTTTTGATGATTATCCTTCGCCCGCCCATATGTTGGCATTAGTCAACATTTTAATGACTTCAAGTGAGAAATGACACTATATGACAGCCAGGTTTGTGACGGTTGTCATTGTCGTTGGGTGGGCGTGTGTGTCGTGGTTATTTTGGAAAGTGTACGAAGGTGTAGATGAAAGTAACCACAAGGTTGAGGTTGTAAAAATTTAAAACCCGTTTCTAACTAGTCGTGTGAATGATTATTCATAGAGCTATTTACTGTTCCTTTCCAAATTGAATTTGTTTGAATATTTCATTTTGTTTAAGATCGGTTAAAAAAATATTGTGGGAGTCATTAGTTTGTGACCAAAGTAAACGTTGCTACATTTTCCAATGGAAGTGCGCTGAAATCGTCATGATATCCTTATTTTAGCCCAACAAGCCACAACACTTAAGGTTGGACCGAGTCGCACGATGTTAATTGTAAATAAAACAAAAAGATGTCAGAGAATTATCTCAATATTGTTTATTATGATTAGTAATTCTAAAGAGAATCCCCCAATTATCTGTCTAAAGAGTTTGGCCCGAATCGCCAAGTTAACTCCACTCTTAACTATAAATGTGCAAAAATAAACTCAGTTTGGCTCAAAATGTTTTCCATTGGCGTGCCAGAAACGTGAGTGATTGATCACAGAATAAGGGCATTAATTTGCTATTTGGCAAAGAAGAATAGATGACGAGTATATTTTATAAACAGAAAACCCAATAAAGTAAAGTATGTATATTATTTATCCTCGTAAAATGCATGTCCTGCTGGCCGTTTATCCGTGTGCCCGTTGCAAGCTAGATAACGGTCAAACGAGTTATGCTTGTATATTGAAAATTTGCACAATGATGGCTTATAATCATAGGTTGTTTAATATTGTAAATGAGCGAAATCGGTCCAGGAGGAAAAAGTAGACTCTGAAGATACTACTGGTACCACGGAAATAGTTAAATCGTATTCAGTATTTGCTTAAAAATGGAGGGTAGATAAGATACGGCCTGGCCAAACGAAGATTTTGCTTACTGTGCAGGTATGTGGTTACCGATTTACTTACTAGGTAAACTTGACAATATATCCGAGTTACTTTTTTTCTATACGGAGTTTCTGAAGTTTATATGATGAACAGACCAAAAGTTAGAATAACCGCATCGCTTAGTTTTCCGACTAATTAACGAAAATTCATAACTCACTCAGCTAGCCAATTATTGTCCTGACTGTCCGCTTTCCAGAGTAATTTGTAAAAGTCCAGCAGTATGGTATATAATTTCCGTCAATCTTTAAACATATATTTACTTGAAAGGGTAGTTTTTGTATCAGCGCCCAAAAAGATTGAAAAACTATCCAAATATTCGTCATTTTCACTAGGGCGCCATCTGCATTCCAAATAGTTAATTATCTAGCAGATTGCAGGTTTTATGTAAGATGCAATAAGTTTAATGATTTCACTAGTAATTATGTTTATTTTATCAATTCTCAAAAGAAATGTGCCTTAAACAAGATTTTGTATAACAACGGGTAATACTTCTCCATCACCATCTTTATCTCTTTCAACACAACTTGATCGAATCCACATCATCGTCATCTCAATTCATTAGAATATCTTTTATCTATTTTTATCTAAAAGAAAGTGGGCTTTTAATAAGACATGCTGTCAAAACTAAGTCTACTTTTCCAGTGCCATCTTAAGATTTGAAATTGAACAAATCCACACCATCGTTAAAGTGACACATAGAAGAGCAATTATTTCCAGCTAAACTGATTCATGAAACACACTTTAACCTCTTGATACACTTTAGAACATTTAACGATTTAAATCCAACCGAACTATCCGCTAACATGCAAAGCCAACATTATTCATTATCTTCAGCGCCATCTTTATCTCATTTTGTTATGCATACATCAGCCTTAAGTCCCTATGTATTATACGATCTACAATTTGTTCATTGCGCTATTCTCATTTGTGTTTTAATTAGGACCATCTCCTTCAATCTAACCAATATTTTAATTTTGCATCTAGTTTTATTTCACCAGCGCCATCTTTATCTCAAACGATTAATTCGTATCATATAGATTTTAATAAGGGGATTTTTATAAATTTTCTAACAATAGATTTTTATAAAGAGATTATTATAAAATGCAAGTACTGTAAACTAAAACGATTACCGAGCATACAGCATTTGTGTCAAAATCTCAAGACTTTTGAAAGTCGAGAAATGCATAATTAAATTCACATATAAACGACTGAAGATAATAAAACTAAAAATTCTAAAATGATGCATTTAAAAACACTTTTAGTGACCAGCTGGAATTACAATGCCTATATTTTATCAGTTGTTGTTTTCCAATATAACCGTCTTTGTTTGTATTTTACGCCAACGCCACCTGCATGTCGCTTCAGAATGACCTATAAAAGGAATGTTGAAAATAATAGCTGCAAACGTAAAGAGAATTCGGACACGATTTCTAAAATTTGTTTTAGAATATCTCACAAATACTTATTTTTTGCTTATAAATAAAACTACTCTTTACGACTCTTATGTAGTGTCAGATGATTTTAGCTGTGACCTACGATTTTGAAAAAGCGGACAGCGAAAATATATTCGTGCCGTAATTATGTTTTTTATTTGTTTTGGAATTTGTTTATTCGGAAGAAATATTTTATTAACACAAGTATGAATTTAAGAATTTATTGTTATGTACGACATGAAGATGGCGTTAGTGAAGGTGGGACTGGAATGCTACTTCCTGTGTACTTATATATTTTATGGACATGCAAAAATGCCGCTTTAGTGTACCTGCTATTAAGATTTAATTTGCGTGTCTATCAAAATTGAACAACACGAGAAGAGAGGTGGACTCTAACGCCACCTTCATGTAAATATTTAATGGCATGACAAATTTTTATTGTTGTTGTATGTGTCCATAAGACATGAATGCCTATGCAATGACTATTAAAGATGACCTTACTCAGTGCATGCCTGGCAGGCAACCTACATACATCTTATTTCTCACCTGAAATGTAGATGGCGTAACATCTAAGTAAAATATAAAATATATTTGTGGTTATATTTTCCAATTTGAAGATTTATTTTCCATCACCATCAAACTTAGGCTATTTCCTTTAACTGTGCGAAATTAAATTTAATATATTGCATAATACAAAAATTAAGTTATGAATATATATAGATATCTTCTGAAACGATATAGAAATTCTCTGTACCTTGAATGGAATTTGAAAGATCTTTGGAATTCATCCATGAAACCCAAATCAAACGACATGAAGATGGCGTTAGTGTAGGAAGCCACTAACATGGCTGTTCTTAATGAAATGAAGAAAAAGATGCCGCTTTAGTACACAGGAATCATAAATTTATGTTGTTTTAATTGTATGTTTATATGTCGTAGTTGAGTTCCTTTCAACCATACTATCGTATAGACATCACTTACGAACACTTGCCCATTCAGCTGGTTGACATTAGACAAGTTCAATTGAAAATTAGAAAGATAGACAGCCGGAGACAATCAGACCGACACTCACACACACATACAGACATGTGCGTATGTGTGTGTGTTTATTTAACAACTTTTTGGGCTCGTTTGTAATGGTGTTGCTGTTGCTATTCTTACAGTTAATAAACTGTGATTTTAACCAAGTTAGTAGATAAACAATGAGCGGAAGCAGCAACACGCTGAAACTTCGGAGCATACACACGGCCACTCGCAACAAAACAAAAAAGAAAGGTTTAGATGGTTGGCCGTGTTTCGTTTGTTTTTTTCTTTTGCCCTCTTCTCATATTCTTTCTGCAACAGTGTTTGTTTGGCCAGGTTTTAATGCAATGGGCTTAAACAGGCCTACTAGAGTTTTCCGTTTTTTTTACCCTCTTCCCCATTTTCTTCCTAGACGTTTTTTTGTTTTTGTTTCTTTTTCGTTGTAACCTTTTACTTCAGGGAGTCGGGAGCGGAAGGAGTGCGAGGATTTAACGTTAGAAGCTTTAAATCCTCTTTTGTTGCGGGTGTTAACAAAGTGTTAATTTAACATTATCAAACAAAACACCACCGCCAACTGAAGGCAGGGAAAACGAAACAGAGACCAAACAGCTACAAAAAGAGGAATTAAAGCAAAACAGTAGCTGATATATAAGAAGAAAAAAAGCGGCTGCTATTTGTTACCTTTTTCCTGCGCTGCAGAAGTCGGCTGAGTAAACCCAACCAAAACGACGGCGACGAGGACGACAGGATATGATGTTGGCGAGGAACCGCCACGCCAGCAAATTGTTGTATTTTGTTATGGAGAGCGAGAGCGCCGAGTAGCAAAATAGCAAAAATTGCTAATTAAAAATTTATGTAAAGTTTGCTGTAATAGCATTTTTAATTAATGCTTTACTCTCGGCTCTGGCCTTTAGCTGAAAAAATCCCTTCGCCCACATGCCCGTCGCCACCCCCGGTGCCCACCTGCCACTGATTTAAAAGCGAGGTAAAAAAGTATTTGGTGATTATAATATTAACACCGCCAACGTCAGCGGCAACCTCGCCACCAGCCACGGGCACAGCATAGCCCACAAGCGGCTTTACCCGCCCAACCCTTTCCACCATTACATATGCAAGCTCACCCCTTTTTTTGTCCTCCAAGCAACAGCTCCTTCTTTTTTTTGCTACCATTTCCAGTTGGTGTTTTCATATTTTATCGCTCATACGCGCGTTGTTTTTCTTGTAAACGTTGCTGATTATTGAGCACTCACTGCTTTTATTTAGGTGGCAATATATGTATGAGTGTGGCTTGTGGCTGAGGGTAGATTCCAAAAGAAAAAAATCTATATAAAATAGATTGAAGCCAAGCAAAAATTCCCTGGGAAGCTTCAAACAACCATCTATCGTTTGCTTTAACGCGCTCTGCAGCGTGTTTATGAATTTTGAACGAAATACAACAGAAAAAACAGCAGAATTTTTAATTAGATTTTAATAAGTATTCCGAATTTAGTCAAAACGTTTAATAATTCATAGCCATCACCATGATGATAATGATCATCATCGTCATTATCATCATCATCAGCAACATCCTTCGTGAACGTTGTAGTGTGGGAGCAAAATGCTACAACAGCATCAGGTTTCCAACGGTAACGTAATACTTGTCAGCTACTTTACCTCCTAGATTAGTTTTTGGTGTGAGTTTTGGAGACTGTAACATTTAATATTCCATAGCGATCCATCATGTTGCCTTGTGTATTTCCGTATATAAATAGGACGAACTCTTCAATTGGGTTCAACACCGGAAGTGGAAAGCTTTATTTTTCCGTTAACATTTGTGCCATGAATCGATATATGTATGTGAGCTGCTGAGCACTTCCGCTTGTCGAGCAATTTTACATCGATAAACTCAGAATGTGAACAAAAAATCATAAAATATTTACCAAACACATGTATGGTACGCATATCTAGACTTTTGAAAGTAATCGCCATGGGGGTTTTATGTGAAAAATTCCTTGAATGGGTATCGGGCTTTCACAGAGAATTTTGAAAGACTTTCGACCTTCCATTTGCCCATCAGTCAGCTGTACAAAATATATTTGCTTTACAAACTTACCTGGGACTTTACTCAAAAGACGGTTGCTAAAAACTAATAGATTTTATTTCTTGGCTTCTCTACTTCAAATGTCGCCGGCATTTTCGAGGTGAACCTTCTCCAAAGAAATGTCAGATATACATAACCCGGTTTTGAACTTGAGTTGTTTGTCTGATTTTAGGTCACTCGGCCCAATGCAGCACACACCTTTTTTAGAAATCAGATCAACGAATAAATATTGTTTGTCTTATGGTAGCAAACAAATGGCCGCTATATCTGTCTATAACCTTGCCACTGTCTTGTAGATTTTAGTTGAAAATCATTAGAAACTAGCGAATGTAAAAAATATGCAATAAACCTTCTGGCTAAAGCCAAGAACATAGTTATTGAATGTTTGCCAACCAAAGATAACGACTTAATAAATCTAAAACTTGTGCTGACTGCTAACGCCATCTTTATTCCAATCAACATACATTACCCAATTCTCGATTTAAGATAAAGAAATGATCACAACAATTTGACTAAGCTTAAATTCCTGATATACCTAGGAATTGTCTTCAAAGAATAACAGAAAGAAGGGAATAGTTTTTTTTTGTTTCACCACTCACTGGCCAGTCACTGGCATTCCAGACTGTGGATACAAATTCGTTATTTTTATTTTAAAAATTCATGGATCTACAGCATTGACTTAATTTATATCCATTCTACCTCTTACATTTGCTAAACAATAATTAAGGAAACTACAGAAAAACTTTGATTCACCAACGCCATCTACATGTCACTGATATTCCAGACCGTGCAGACAAACTATATTTTTATTTAAAGAATTCATGGATCTACAGCATTGCAAAATTAATATCCCTTCTACCTCCCACATTTGCTAAACAATAATAAAAGAAAGTATAGAGTAATTATTGATTCACCAACGCCATCTAGATGTTACTTGATTTTTAGCCTGTTAAGATATATTTGCTGTTGTCATTTTAAAATCTATTGTATTTAAAATACTAATTGGATTACATGCGTGTTAGCTTCCTGAATTGCCTTAGCTAGTAACAAATAAAGAAAGGTGGAGTTGTATGTTTCAATAATGCCATCCTTTGGTCATTTTATTTGCAGCTGGAAATGAGATATTCCGTGTTAGGTACTACTTGAATATTCATGATAAATGAATATCCAAACACTGATCTTTAACGGCTGGTTCAGAATTCATGAATCTTCAATACTAATTAAGCTTTCGTTATTGCTATTATTATAAATTGCCTAACCTAATAACAAAATTAAGAGGAAAATTAATGTTTTACCATCGCCATCTATATGTCACTGGTTATGCAGTCTGTGTTAACAAATTCCCTGTATTTGTTATCACCGCCATCTATATGCGACTCTGTTTTTATCTCATATGTTTTAATTTTTCTTTGTGGTGTAGTATTCCTTTAACAATTCTGATTTTGTTGAGAAGAGAATAACATAAATTGTTGGATTAGATCTTGTTGTTTATCACTAGCGCCATCTACATGCGATTAGCATTGATGGTGTTATCTTTGTTCTTTGTAGATCTATCCTGTATCTTTTTTCCAATCTCGCTTAAATAAAGTTCGGGTATTTTTGTGGAAAAAAATAAGAAACACAGATCAGGTCAAATCTTTAAGTCACTTGGGTTGATGGTGCCATCTACATTTCATATATCAGCACATTATTATTGAATAAATTCTAACCCTACCGACTTGGTTGTTAAATTGAACCCAGTAAGGGTAGATTGCAAATCTTGACCTAATGTGAATTATGAATGCGCAATCCTTAGTATTAGCATCCCAAATCTTGAATTGGAGACTTGGGCTTAGATTTCTGCTCCCTAAAATGTCGCTAAGATCTTTTTTACGTCAGATTTATGGTAACAGAGGTTGACTTCTGCCCATGACGTTTACTTTTGTCACTTACTTAATAAAAGTGTGAATGTTGTTAATAATTGTATTAATAATTCCGAATTTTTTTTCGTTTGTTTCACATATTGGCCATGAGTCGAGCATGAGTCCAGGAAAGGTTGGCAACCAGCTAGACTGACTACATAGCATATAGTTGGTTGTTTTTGTAGTTGTTGTGTTTTCGTCCCAGCCGCGTCCGTATTGCCAACCAAAAACAACTCTGTATGTGTTTCCTGTTGCTGAAGTCCTGTTGCTGGCCATGGCCCTGATGTTATATTCCTGCACTATCGCAACGAGTGAGTGACCATACACGATTGTGGATTGAACCTGTACTGACGTGTGTGTGTAACCTCAGAATCGCCCAACAACAACAGCAACAGAAACAACGCACATATGTTCTGGTCAGCCATCATCAGCTACAGCAGAAGCATTACAACGTGCATGTGATTGTGAGAGTCTAAGGTGGGGCTGCGCTGTAGTGGGGTCCATGAAGCATCATCACCACATGCAGTACATTTCAGAGGCATCCGTATCCGGTTTCATCATCATCACTGATGCTGCTAGCTATCACCATCGCCATGCCGGGGAGAAGATTTGGCTTGGCCCAACTAAAATGACGTCATTTACTTCATTATGATGCCACCTCTGCCGCCTCCCTACTGGCAGTGTCATTTGAATGTTGTCGCTCGCGTGCTTTTCCTGCTGCTGCTCCTTGTGATGATGGCGACAATGGCGACGACAACAACTGACTTCAGGTTTATTGTGCTGTTGATAGTGGCCGTTGATGGTAGTGGTGGCTGGTTGCCTGTTGGCTTTAGTTCATTTTGGTCTGGCAAATAGTTGAAGCACATTAGCGATCCGGCCAGGCAGCCAGCCAGCCAGCCGTCTGCCACCAGCATGTTCAAAATGCATTCAAAACTAACCATACATTGACCATTGTCGCCTTTGCGTGGCCAACAGTCATTGGCACAGTATAAAGAGCTGGATGATGGCCTCCGCTCAGCTAGCTAGTCGGACGATACCATCACATGACCTGACCCCATACATAAACGTGTGGCAGGCATATGCTAATGCCAGTATGTCAGTGTGTGTCTCTTGGTATGCGTTTTGTCTGGCGCACTGACCATGCCATGACCATTGTGACCGGATGTACATTTTTATACATTCGCATAGAGCGCTAATTATGGGATTTATGCAGACATTGTAAGTGGGCATGACAAAGTTGGGGTGAGGAAAGGGGGTGTAGCTGGAGCCATGTGTGGAGTCAGTTATCCTTTGGTCAAGGTTTATTTACAAATATTTTTGTTTATAATTAACTACGCTTTGGCACTGTGTGTGTGAGTGTGTGGTCATATATGATCCCTTCCTTTTTGGCTTGAGTAGGGGATTTTCAAATGTTCATAGCGCGGCCATTGTATAGCGTTTTGTCAAAAACACATTTTGTATCTACTTAATGCCGCTTTGTGCTAGAAAAGCAAAATACTAACACCAAACACAATGCAAAGGACAACTTGAGCGTATCCTTCCTACATCCGTCCTTACCGCAATTGTCATTAGCGTGTGTGTATGTGTGCATAATCAAACAAGGTTTTCATCATTTGTCGCATAATTACATCCGTTGTTGTCCAGCAGCAGCCTCCTAACGAATTTCGTTGATCCTTGGTCATGCCACAGAGTGTACAATTGCACTGGAGTTTTATGGCCAGGACCTTGTTAACAAGTTAACTGCTTAGGTTTTTCATACATGAGCATTAGGAACAAAAAGCTTAACTACTTGCTGGAGGAGAGATTTGGATACGTCCTTCCTTAAGGAAAGGATATTCATGAGAACACACTGCACAAAGGCAATAAAGCAACATTTTATTCTTTTAAATAGTAACAGAAAAATTTGAATTGTTTGAATATTATTTAAATATAATTATACGCACCAGAAGACGCAGCTGCTTTTTCAGAGAATATATGTAAATCAAAGTGGTTTATCAAACATCATGTTGTTGTTGTAGAGGCTCACAATGTTGGGTTGACAGTCTTTGGCTTTTGGTTTAATTCGGGGCATAAAACAAGTTGTCGTTATTGCTTCAACCATCAAGTGAGTGAATTTGCTGAACTTAAATTTCCATCGTCTATTCAATTCTTAACTACTTGAGATTAACTATAAAAACCGATTTGTTCTCTATTGAAATTTGGCTACTTCGTCAGAGAAAAATTGACTGACTCGAGATGGAACTTCAATAAACGCAGGACCAAGCGCAGTCGAGACCTTATACAACTGATTTAATTTATGACTGACAGCTCAGGTATGAAAGACTTAAAGTGCCAAATGTTAAAAATTGCTAAAGAGAAATACTTTGCCCCTGCTGATCTTCCCAGTAGCCCAACCATTGAATCATTAAAATCAATTCTTAAACTTTGAGAAGGAATCCGATAAAGAAAAACACGACGTCATGCTTTCTTATTAACAAGTAAAAAAATCGAATGTCTGATGGAGCGTACTGTACGACTACACCACCCAGCTTAATGAAGACGCCGCGACTCTGTCTGAATTTAAAGCAAGGTCGGGCGTTTAAGGCCTTTGTAGAATTTTTGTAAGGTCGACCTTAAGATGGAGCTTCGAAAGCGGGAGGAATTTTTTTTATGGGTCTTTTTAAAAACGATGATACTATGGTTCAAATTCTTTCCTTTGTTGGTTAATTTAATGTACACTGAGAAAAAAAAGTATGGTTGGTGTGACAATATTCGAAGAGCATCATATATGGCTGAGGCAAAAGAATAGTATGATTCACAAACAATCATACTATTTTCCACAAAACCATATTAAGTTTTAAACTCAACCATACTATTTTCCCCACAACAATATTATTATCCTCACAATCATAGTTGGGTTTACATATAACCTTAGTATGATCCTCGAGGCCCTATGCTTTACAGGAAGTTAAACGGAAATGAAGAGGAAGATAGTATGATTCTCACGCCATAGTATGATTCACACGCAACCAAGTTATGATCCGTACTCAATCATACTATGATAAGCAGGCCTTTGATAGGCAACACATGAACGGACGGCCTAAGAAATCTACGGGTTGGCCAAAACGAGACTTAGCGATTAGTGTTGCGCTGTACAATGTCAAATTTGATATTGGCACATCTTAAGATCCAATTCTAAAATTCTCTGCAATGTTGTTCAGGGTATACCCTATAGGGACAGTTGAGATTGAAGGATGATTTTAGCACATTGCCTAACTGCTTAGTGCGAACTCTTCGATGGACATCTTTCATAGACCGCAAAACCAAGGACTCAAGTTATGTTGTCAGGGAACATCTTGCCGCTGATTTTCAGTTTAAATTAGGGCGATTATTTCGCGGTATCATACACACAGAGGTCAGATTCGTTGCCACAGCCGATTTTTTTTTGCCAACCGAATGCCCGAGGTTACATTCAACTCGATTACACCGAATGTTAGTTGGTACTCGGTATTGGAACTGTAGAATCGGTGCAACATATCATAAAGTAAACTTACCACACTTGTTCAACAAAAAATGATTAAAATTTTAGTCTGAGGCAAAAAAATGGCAAAAAAAAACAGTTTAATTACCCAAACTGTTGGTTGCCACAACCTTGTGTTAAAAATACATTTTTCGCGTTTCAATGGTATGGCCGAGCAATTAATTGTGAGCACAGACACTGTACCATGATCACATTTATCAGCTTGTTGTATTTTGAACCGAAAATTCATTAGGTTTATAAATATTTGGTGACTTCAACCAAAATTTCTCTTTTACGACCGAACCATTGTTCAACCGATTTTCAACTTAATTATTTCTCTGTGTGTGACAATTTTATCTTTGAGAAGAATAGTTTTTACTTTTTGTTTATATTAGAAAAGAATAGTAAAATTCTTTAGCTTTAAGCGTTCTTGTGCAACTTGCAAACTGCAAAAAAATATTTGTGTGTCACATCTGTGTCGGCTCAATTAGGCCACCCTGCAGCCTACTACTAATTCCCACGTCGACCAGATTCCTGCTGCTTTTAGGTTTTCAACCTAATTTTTATATTGCTCGAACGAAAATTGTATGTGCAGGATCGCATTTCCTTCTTCATGCCTGACACGGCTCTGCTAGTTCTTTACCTAATACTCGTATGTTGCTATTTCCTGTTAACCCGAAGAACGTGATATCGTCAACCTGAATTTCCAGTTAATGGTACAGTGCGATTTTATAGTCCTTGAGTTTAAGGCCTTGATAGCCCCCAGCTTATTTTGCTTCAAGTTCGTGTTGATGGGAAATAGCAGTGTGATCCTTGCGTCTAAGTTTTCGATAGCCTCGCGCTGTAGACGTAGATTTTGGAAACACCTGGAGGGGTCCCTGTTCCGAAATATAAATATAAACAATATAAATAGCGCAAATCTCTGCCAGGAAGACCACGCTTTTGTCTGGTGGTAGTGAAAAGGTATACAAATTTCTTAAAATTGTTTTCACTTCTCTAAGGACTACAGCGTTGCCACCTGAAACGTGAGTATAGACAAGCTGCCAAAGTGCGACCACCCTGCTTATATCAATTACCGTTAATGGAAAAAACGGTAATTAATATAAGCAGTACACCTTCCAAAGTCTATGAATGACAGCGTTGCCACCTATAAACCGTCTTGTGCTAATAAAGTTCTTGAAACCTGCTTTATATCAATTACTATTAATGGAAAAAATTCTGCTTTTTAACATTCCAAAGCCTATGAATGACAGCGTTGCCACCTGCTTACCTATTTTACCAATATATCAATTACTGTTAATGGAAAAATAAACTTTCTTCTCAGTAACCCTTCCAAAGTCTATGAATGGCAGCGTTGCCACCTCTAAACCGTCTTGTGCTAATAAAGTTCTTGAAAACCGCTTTATATCAATTACTGTTAATGGAAAAAAATCTGCTTTTTAAGCTTCCAAAGCCTATGAATGACAGCGTTGCCACCTGCTTACCTATTTTACCAATATATCACTTACTGGTAATGGAAAAAAACTTTCTTCTCAGTAACCCTTCCAAAGTCTATGAATGGCAGCGTTGCCATCTCTTAACCGTCTTGTTCTAATAAAGTTCTTTAATCCCGCATAATATCAATTACTGTTAATGGGAAAAAATCTTCTCCTTTTTAACCTTTCAAAGTCTAAGAATGACAGCGTTGCCACCTGCGAACCTATTCTTACCAACTAAAATCAAAATGAGAAAAAAACCCTATTCCTTCTTAAAGCCTTCATGTTCCATACGTATCTACTACTTTTGTATGCTTAATTCAGTAGAGGAGATTAAAGCATGTCACAAGTGCATTCATTGCCGGCCACAAATGCTTTTTGAATAATGGCATCGGTGGTTAATGCATCGGAGATGTTTATAACCATTAACATAAAAGACCTGTCCAGTTTTTTCTCTCTCTTTTTTATTAGCAGCATAAATGTTGTCATACATTTTTCTTCGGTGTTTTTTTTTTGCTCGTTCACTCTATGTCCTTACAATGTCATACTTATGCATGATAATCTCTTGTAAGATTATTATCTTACGGCAGTTTTCCCATCGCTTTCTTTTTTTGTTTTTTGTCCTTCGTCATCGTCCGTGTCCTTGCGCGCCACTGCAATTCCATATTTGTAATTACTAATAGAATATGCTATGACATCGCATGAGTTGGCTGACTGCCTGCCTGCTATCCTAGTAATGTGGCTGCCATTAAGAATGCCATTTGTTCCCAGGCCAAGCCATTTGCTTGTGGTATGTACAGGATAATAATGAGTAGCTCTTTGTGTGTGTGTGTGGGTGAGTGAGTGGTGTATGCAGTCAACCTGCCAGCCAGACAGCCTCCATCTTTGGTGGTTTTTCTTCTGCGCTGTGGTCATAAAGCGTTAAAACTCTTAAAAGATGAGATGAACTGTAACTATACCTACGTATGGCATGGATGGGGACTTCGAAGAAGTCTAGTTGTCGGTGTATCTGCCTTTTTAGGCATTTCCATCAGAGTAGCTTTTAGTAGGGATACCTGCACACTCTTTTCTTACATATCCTTAAGCTTGTTCCTTTTCCTTCTCTTCTCCTGCTCTCTTCTCGTTTCCTTCTTTTCGTTTTGTTTTAGTCCGTGTTAAAGATGTTGTAGGTTTTCTGCTTGATTCCTCGGAGAAATTAATTTGCAACTTGTGAGACATTTTTATTTGCTACGTTTTTTGTGCTGCCGCTGCTGCTGTCGGTTTCTTACGACTTTGTCGTTGTAGGTGATGTCTGCCCCGCTACGGCTACATTTGCTATGAGTCTTGGCTGACTGGCAGACAGGCTTGGCTTGGCTGGCTATATTTTACATTTTGACACTTTTGTGGTTTGTTTTCATGTGGCGGGGCTACTCTAGGCGGCAGCATCTGTTACAGTTGCCACTTTTATGACAACCTTTTCTAATCTACACTAAAAACCTGCTAATTATTTCTTACACACACACAGACATACTCTCACCGACACCCACCAATACCTATATATAGTACGTACACATATATATATACATTTATTTATAAGGTGAAAACACCATTATTATGCTACTTCTTGGTGAATTTTTTGGAAACATTGTTGCTAATATTGCCTCATAGTACATGCGACCACTGGCAGTTGCTGCCACCAACAGCATGTCACTTTGGTGACGACACTAAAACTTTGTTTTGTTAATTGGTTCAGTCACCTGGCTGTTGTTGTTCTTGTATATCCACTACCACTGGGCTATTAGCGCCACTAGCCATCTATCCATCCATTCATCCGTCCGTCTGTCTGTCTGGCCTTCCATCCATCCGTCCACCCCTGCAATTATCCACATTCCTGTTGGTCCCTTAGCCAATGCGACAACACGTTGTGGCACGTTATACAAGGAACGCGCCTTGTGGTTTGTCTTTATGGGTTTCAATGGTTACTCCCCAGGTTTTTTTTTGTTGGTTGTTGGTTCTGGGCAAATGTGAGCCACCACATTAACATTATCGTTTTCGGTTACATTTGAGTGGAGCGAGCTAACGCTCTAGCTAGCGAAAAGCGAAAAACATAAAAATTCATAGTGTTACTTAAATTTCATTCTCATCATCGTCATCATCTAGCCATCACCACCGGTGGTGCGTTTGGCTCCGCAGCAGGACCCCAAGATGTTTAACCTTCAAAAAGCTTCTTCTTTGCACTGAAATTGCGTGCTGACGACAATTTAACCGCCCTACTTCTGCCCGCTACGTCGCCTGTGTTGTTTAGATCTTCCTTCCTTCCTTTAACTTGCCTTTTGTTACATGTCCTGTTCCACCGTTCATATTGTCCTCCTGATTCTTGACCTCCACTCCCTTTTTGTGCTGCTGGTTGGCCTTTTTCGAATTATTTGTTGCCGGTTCCTGTGTATATCGCCTACTTGGCAGTTTTCTATAGCGAAATATCTACGAGGGAGAATTGTAAAATTTGGCCAATTTAAAAGGTAACTAATAGGACGGAAGCTTCTTCTTTATTAAAATGTTATCTTGAAATTAGCTAAAGTTAGAGTTTTTACTTATTGGTTCCAAGGACCAAATAGGCTCAGGTCCTTCGAGCCACCTACCTACGCATATTTGGTCCTTCGAGCCAATAATTAAACACTAACTTTAGTTAATTTAAAGATAACATTTCAATAAAGAAGAAACTTCCGTCTTACTTGTTACCTTTTAAATGGGCCAAATTTCCTTTGGTCTTTTATAGTGATCTTAACTGGTAGACTCAACATCGCAAATGTACCCTTAACTTTGGACAAAAATATGGTCTTGCGATTAGCCAGAATTCTCTCTTTCAGAATGAAAGCCGGAAGAGTTAAATTGTCGTACGAATTTTGTTTAAACATTAATTGTAATCGACACTGACTGTCTTGCAAAATCACCATCTACTCAAATAAATGTAGTCCTTCGATCACTCGAAGAATGCCCTTGCTGGTCCAAGAACGCTCAAATCATTGAGCGTTGAAATAAAGGACGTTGTTCGCAGCTAGAGGGAGGATATCTTTGATTCATCCTTTGACGTGGCGTTAAAAAGTGAAGTGCCTTAATGATGATTGACTATGTTAAAAGGGTATGTTATAATACAAAGGGATTTGGTACCGTTGTATTTTTGACATGAAGACCTTGTTGATTCTTGCGTCTGCATAAAAGGTCCTACGAGACAGTCTTTGTTCGGTGTATAAACTTAATTGTTATTCAAAATTGGAAACGAGAGAAAATTGTGTTTTTACAAGATTGATAATTGGGTTTTTCTAGATTTACGTCATGTTTGCGAACTACACTTCGTGGAAGCGGTCCTTCGCGGTGAATTTTAATTGATTCTCGTGACGTAAAATAGTATAGTACCTTAATGTTGATTTACATGTCGAAAAGAGGTCGGTATACTCCAAGTTTGGTGTGATTGTTGTGTTTGTCGTGAAGATCTTCAGCCATTTCCTGCGTTAAAAAAGGTCCTTCGAGTCGGTCTATGTTTCACCATCAACCACTGCACAATGGTCGGAACCTTAACCGTGGCTTAAACCCGGTGCTTATGGAGATTATGAAGATGCTTTATGGGTTTATTGCTTTTTCTGATTGTTGATTAGTCTTACATATGGGAATGTGGTACATTTGATCATGTATTTTAGAAAGTATGTTGGCTTTCTGATTTTTAACTAGGCTTGTATCAAGAAATTTGGTCCTTCCAGAGAGGGCTTATTGGCTTACAGATTGTGGCCTAAGCTTTGTTCTGGGAATGTAGTACTTTGAGTTTGCCTTGTATCTTAAATATGGATCGTGGGTTCCATTTTTACCTCCTGATTGTTGACTATGCTTACAGGTGGGAATGTGGTCCTTCGAGACAGTCTTGTACATTTTAATGTGGATCGTGGAGTGCTTATTTGTGGGCACACGCCGATCGTGCAGTAAACCCAAGTATAAATCCGTGTAAGAACATCTAAAAAAGTTTTCCGTGTCTGGTAACTACCACGTCTTCATACATTTTAAATGCATTGGCCGGCGTTAAACAAAAGGTCCCAGTTAGTGTGTATAAGAATTAAATCGTACACAGCTCAATGATTTGAGAGAAGTTCCCCCTTGTTTCCTAAAGGGATGCTGCGGGACATATTTATGTATGTGGAGAGCATTTTTGGTTATCTGATTGTTAAAAAGGCATACATTTGGGAATGTGGTCCTTCGAGGCACCCTTGCACCTTTTAATGTGGTCATTCGAGGCAGTTTTTTTGCATCCTTCTTACTGAATAGAGTTCAGGATCTTAATCGTAGACGAAAAGGAATCTTATCGCTGTTTGTATGATTAGTGTTCCTTTTTTTAATTGTGGTCCCCTTAGACTTCTTAATATGGTCCTTCAAGACGGGAAAAAACCCACTGACATGACATCTGGCATGACATCCTGGTATTTAAATAAAACATCTTGAAATTTTTGTTTAGATTCGTTCGGTTAAACATTTGGAATGACACTCCATCGAATATTGCTACTCGATCGTATATTGAACAGTCAAGCCTGGCCCAGCTCAGGACTACAGCTACTTTACAAACTACCCTCCTACCTCCATTAATTTTTACCACACGAATATCCATTTTATTTTTTTTACTATTTGTCAATTGTACAGGCAGGCTACATTTCAATGTCCAAGTGCTTAAGCTCGCCAAAAAATACCCTCCGTAGATAGATATATTGTTATTGTTGAAGAAAGAAATATGACACCTTTATTGCCAGAAGTGCATTACGTAGAGTACTCCGTACTACAGGGAGAAGACATTATTACCATTGAAATGGTATGGGGAAAAGTCCACAGTTGTGCTCCATGGCCCAGCCAGGAAACGTAAAGCGTTTGATATGGAGCGTTTGCTTATCTAATAAGGGGACCAAAGGAATATGACACCTCCTTTACACATACATTAACGCCATGCGTTACTTTGAATTTATTCATTGCCCTTGTCTCTGAGCTTTTTTAAATGCCAACCATCAGGCCATCTAAATTTTTGCTATGTTGCCGGCCCGGTGACCATCACTCCTCCCCTGTAGGTTTGGCCTTCCTTCCGTTTGGTTTCATTATTTTCGTTTTTGTTGTGATTAATAGGTGTGTTAATGGATGTCATTTTGATGTTTCCGTATGCACCACAACCATCGCCATCATTTCCTTGGTGTTGTGACATTTGGGTCCTGTTTTTTTTTTGAAATGACAAGGTCCGTTTCCCATAATGTTTCTTAATTTTTGTATTATTTTCCTGTCCAAAAACACACACACCTATACAGATTCTATGGCTCTTTGCTGTTGTTGTGGCCTACTAATTTCCATGATGATCATTAGTTAGCCTTGATGATGGCGACAGGACGAGGACAGCACTGCCTTGTCCCGCCCTCCTCAGCCGCCGCCATCATCTATTGTAATTGTGATGTTGTGGTGGCTCTGAGGCAACATGTTGTTCGCTTGATAAATGCCTCCGGCTTTTATTAGCCTTAATTTAATAATATTCTTATTAAATATTTAATTTCTACAAAGTAAACACTCCACCGCTAAAGGAAAAGTACGCCAAGGGAGAGCAGAACCAACCAGCAGGACCTCCGTAAAAAAAGCGATTTATTTGTTTCGAAATGGACCAAAAGCGACAAAGAGATAAATACTCAACAGCTTTCGGGTCACTTGTGATTAGCACAGCAAATAGATTTAGATAATGGAAAAAAAAACTAAAAAAAAGAAACGCAACACAAAAATTATAAGGATGATCAAGTGTCTCCTAGCAGAAGAGCATAAAGTATAGAAGAACTGCCATAGACAAATACAAAGGCTATGGTAGCAAACACGCAACATTTGTAATGATATCGAACCCCCGCCCTCCTCCTCGGCCACATTTAGTCTTAACCATTCGCCTGGACAATTTATGGTCCAAGTGTGTGAATATCTTTACCAATTTATGTTTGGCCAGGTGTTGGTGTATATGTGTGTGCGTGTGTTCCTAAGAGACCCCGTTAAAACTTGAATCACTACCGTAAGGTAGTGGCAGAGCAGAGTCTATGAAGCGAAAGGATTCATTTGGTGGTCTACAATAAACTTGCCAATGTATGGCAAACGTGTTCACATAAATTCACCAAGGCTCCAATACTTTTAGTTACACGCACGCAGCGGCAAGGACCTTAAGTGGAAGACCACCTCCTCGCACAACGCACACACACACACGGACACCCACATACTTGGACAGGAACGAGCACACGCATACATACACTTGAGGTAACATAGAAAATGTAATAAATTATCTGTCAAAGAGCTTCCGCAAAACATAAACAAGAAGAGAAACCCCTCCACAGCACACCGCACCACATTGAATAAAGAGGCTGGGGCCGCCCATTACTACTAAATACAATGACGAGGCTGACTAGGGCTACACATCCTTCTTAGTTAGCAGCCACCAGCAGGTAACAGCTGCCGGCTGTTACACACAGGACACACCATACAAATTACCTCCTTCACCTACTCCTCATTCTCCATCGTTTTAAGTTGTTATACGAAAAGCTGGGGGAGCAGCATGGAAGCGGTCCAAGCAAAAGGATGCTAGGGAAAAGGTTACAATTCTTCTTCATATCGTTTACGATTACGACGAGTTTTCATACAACAGCATGAACGGGCGAACAAACAAACAAGCGGAAATATTAACATTTTCTATTCCTACATCTTCTACTCTGCCCGCACCATCTCCCTCCATTCTTTTTGGTCTTGGCTGCTGTTATAAAATTCAATAATGATACCACAACACAAGCCTTAAATAACCCACCAACAAACAACTGGCAAAGCATACTTTTAGGCCAACCAATCGTTTGTTGGATGGTAAAACGAAACGACCGACATTCAAATCCTCGTCGTCGCAGTTCTTCTCTAAAGCAAATGATACATTTTAACCATTTTGTGAACCATGCTCCTGCTGATGCTGTTGCTCCCACCACTGCTGTCGGCCACCACAGTGGTTTCAATTATCCTTACGAACGATGTATTTTTAGTTTTCAAAGTTATTCAATGGCTTGAAATAAATTTTGGTTTTGGGATTTCTGATTATGGTTTTTAAGAAGGTAGAATCTATTCGGTATGGCAAAATTTTTGCAAATGTTACATGGCTCTGCTAAATACATAGTAGTCTGAGTTGGCTCTTCCACCTGTTGTTGGCCTTGAAACCCTTGAAAATATTTTCCAAGTCCTTTGCTTCATCTTCTTCTTTTGCTCTGTCACCTGGGTTATGAAAATTACTAGTTTTAATACCACGACCCATCGTTGTCATCATTTCACTTGAAAATAATGTATCAAAATAAGCAACATTTTTTATTCACCATTGCAACAAATTTCATGACTCAATGACAACATTCATAAAAGCTATTAAACTTTACATTGCATTAACGCCAGCTTAACGTTGTTTCGTTAAATTAATTAATGGCATCACAATTCCTTTTTTTCTTTTCCTAAATCGATCAGCAGACTTTCTCACTATCATTTCTTTCTTTCTTTCTCTCACTATCATATTAAGTGAAAATTAGCTAATCGAAGAAGAAATTTTCATTAAATTGATGAAAAATTACATCGATGCAATGTAGAGTTGGCCCAAATTAAAAAAAAAAAACTCATAAAATCAGTAAAAAAAACAAATTTCATGAAGTTATATAAAACAAATTTTTAAGATCAATTTAAACTAAATTTCTTACAAAAAATGAACAATTTTATTAAATCAATGAAAGAATTTCATTATATCAATGAAAATTACTTATTGCAACATAAAAAATTATATTGTTTTAAATTGTCTGTAGCTTAATGAAGATGACTATTGTTAAAGTTGTCAGTAGGCAGAGGAGGAAGAGTAGTCAGTATAGCACTTTCAATGAGCATGAGCGGGTCTTTAAGAATGCAGACTTGCCTAGTTAGGCAGTGGATACTTAGACCAAACTATCTTAGGAAGCGTTCCACAGCGGGCCTTTAATGCGTTCGAGCGAACTCAACATTTGTTCGAACAATGAAACAATCATTAAGATTTCATTGCATCCAATCCGAATTTTATTGCATCACTCTTGCGAAAATTTTATTCCAACACCAAAATTAGTTAACTCTATTAATACAAATTCTGTTAACCAATGATGGCGTTTTATTACATAAGTCAACACGTGTCAATGCACCATTAAAAAGAATGCTTATAATTGCATTAATAAAAAAAATTTGTTGCATCAATGAAAAATTTCATTGCATCAATGAAAAATTGCATTGCACCAATGAAAAATTAAATTGCATCCACGAAAAATTACATCGCACCGGAAAAAGAGAAAATCAATGAAAACATTTTCGAACAATTATTATTATATCTATTGATATAGGAAAAAAATATTATAACACTTAAAAAATTAGGTCGTATGAATGAATGAATTTCACCTGACTTATTAAAGAAATTGATTAATCAATGGAGACATTTTTGATTTACCGGTGGAGACATTTCACTGCGTCAATAAAAAAATGCATTCTACTAACGAAGACATTTCATTAAAAAAAATTAAACCATTCGTTGCATCAATGAAATGATTAGAATTGTATTAAAAAATATTCTACTTGCGTGAGTATGGAAAAATCGTTATATCAATTAAGAACTTTCACCACGTTTTATCAATCAAAAAAATCGTTACGAGTATAACAGTGAAACCGTTGCATTCCACCAACGAAAAAGAGTGATTATTCAAAAAAAAAAAAAAAGAAATGTATATCAACAAAATTCCCTTGTATCGATGAACAAAGCTCAGCAGAGTATTCTAATTATTCCAAGCCCGTTAATCGAGTTTAATAGGTCTTCCTTCCTTGGAAGTTATTCTAAGCTCATTACAAAAAAATGCAACATTACAAAAAACATTCAATAGTAACAAAAAATTAAAATGCTTCTTGCTGGTGAGAAGCAATTTTGTTGCAACAATGAAATATTACATTTAATTTATGAAGAAATTTCATGGCATCAATGAAAAATTTCGTTTAATCATGAAAAAATTCATTTCATTGGCTTAAAAATTTTCCACCTCCAATAAGCAGTTTCATGACATTATCTCAATATTTTAACCGGAGAACAAATTTTATTTCAAGAAATTTCATGGCATCAATGAACAAATTTCATTTAGTCATGAAAAAATTCATTCCACTGGATAAAAACAAAACTCTTCCGCCAATAAGCAGTTTTATGACATTATCTCATTATTTCCACCGAAGAACAAATTTATTTCAATTGCTTTTCGGCGATGAGAAGCAATCTTTTTACACCAATGAAGAAATTTCATGGCATCAAAGAAAAAATGTCATTTAATCGTGAAAAAATTCATTTCACTGGATAAAAAATTCTACTAATGATGCAGTTTCTGGACATCAATAAATGTATTCGACTGAAAGAAAAATTTTATTTCACCAATGAAAAAATTACATTTCACTAATGAAGAATAAGTTTCATCACCATTTAGCTTTTCATTTTTATTGGTTGCGTACTTCTGCTCTTCATGCCTTGACAACCACTGTGTGCTGTTGCCAGTGTCATTTTAGTGGTAAAAGGCAAATCCACCGAGTAAGGAGTTGTGCTGGAGCTTGATTTGGTGGCTGTTGCTTGCTGCTGGTTGGTGTAACAAGTAGTAGTCATTGTAGTAGAAAAGCGACTTTATTTACTTTTTATTTAAAGTATTTATCATGTAAAATGTACTCCACGACAAAGGACTTACGCTGTTACGTTGGCATGGCCTGGTGTCTTCAAGATGTAGGGAGGGTGTATCTTTTGCTCTAACTCCGGCTGTCGCTTTGAAGAGGGACCGAACGAACGACCGACCGTCCGCTCTAACCGGCTTCTAATAAATATTTACTTTTGGCTTTATTGCTTGGCTGACTTGACTGAACACCGGGAACGGGGCGAGGTATCGGTGAGACATTACTTGGCGCACCATAAAATTGTCTGCCATTTCAGGCGGCATATACAGTCGTCGTCGTCGTCATCGTAGTCGTCGTCAGTTGTGCGCTCATGAAACGTAAGAGAAAAACTCTTTTATTTCAATTTGTTTGCTTAAATATTTAAAACGTTTGGCATACAAAATGAAGACGCCTAAAACGGAGGACTTTATATTCAAAGTACAAAAACAACAAATAATAACAGCAAAAAAATGAAATGAAACGAGACGAACAGCACAGAACAGAAGAGAAGAAAAAAGACTGCCAAGGAAGCCCACAACAGGCAGCGTTGAAGTAAAAGAAAGTGCTTCCCTCATTTTTTGTAATCCAAACGATTTGTTACGATTGTGTGTCTATAAAAACTAAAAAGGCAAACCGAAACACCACTCGAATTGAGGGGAGTGTGGAGCAAACGAATTTCCAGAATATTTCACATTTTTTATTGCTTCTCTATCCATTTGTGTGTGCTTTTTTTATTTCGCTCTTAGACGGTGTGTGTTTTCAGTTGCCTCATTGCTCCGGTTGCAATCTTCTTTTGGCCCATAAAGACTTTTGTATACGTACATATTAGATTCATAAGGATTGCACAGTTGCTTGGATCCTTGATGTATAAATTATTCAAAACATGTGTTTCTGTTGCCCTCACTGGGTCCTGGGCCAAAGCCACCGCGCCTCCTACTCCTTTTGAGCTACTGTATTCCGCCAGCGCTAGTAAAAAGTGTGATTGAGAAGTCAAAGCTGGCAAACAAAGTGCGAATATACTTTGCTCCTTCCCCAGTCGTACATCATTTGTCCGTACGTCCCTCAGTCTATTTATCTGTCTGTCCGTCCTTCCGTCTGTCTTGTCTTTCTTTGCATTTACAATTTATCTGCCTTCCGTTACAAATAATCGGTGTATTTCTTGCTTAAGATGATGGCTTTGGTTGATGTGATAGCTCAGGCTTAAAGTTATCAGTTCGTTTAGGTTTCTGCATAGTCTCGGCTGACTGCCGGGATAATATCAGTCATTGGTAATTCAATACTCAATATTATAAACGATTTTGAAGTGAAATCCTTTTCATTCTAGTGTTTATAAAACATTTAAATTTTATTTGTTGTTTAACGTCTGTTTTGATACATGTTTTCAAAGGATAAGCGACAAAATCCGGCCAACGATTATTAACTTAAGTTGATAGAAGTATTTTCGTGGCTCTAAACTATAGACTTTTTGGCATTACAGAAAACTAGAGGTTTAAATTCTCAAAAGAACACTATTGGCTAAGAGGGAAATAAATAGTTTTCTTATCTCTCGCATTGTTTCCTCCTAGGTTGGAGGCGACTTATCCCTGATCAATTCTTTTAGCCTTATGTCCTCCTCAACAACGGTGCTAGTATGTAAATTCCATCCCGGTATCCAACTGAGGGCTATCCAATGTTTTACAGTCGTACTGTTGCCTCTTTATACCATTTGTTGCACTGAAGACGTTTGTCTATCTGTCCGTCTGTCTGTCTTTCCGTCTGTTTTTGAAATATCACAATTGTGTTTTCTCGTTTCTTTTTCACTTTGCTTGTGTTGTTCCTTGTAGTGTGGCAATGTTTTTACATTTCCATACCTTCCCCTACCCTTTCCGCTTTCGTTAGCTTTTGTACCTTTTTTATTCCCTTTTAATATTTAATGTAATTTTCGCGTTTTATTCAATGCATTTTTTAATACTTTGTGTATAAGTAATCTACGGCTTTAAGCATTTCCGCTGCTTGTTGGATTCATTTGTAAATCAAAACAGGACAGGTGGGATTTGGGCATAACTTTTGTGGACTTTAAATGGAGGTGGTCAAATTCCTTTAGAGCTTAGAAGTTTAGATTTTGAGACTCTCGTTGACTGTCCTAACCTAATACAATTGTTCTAAATAGCAAGAACTGCGTTGACTTTGGAAAATTGTTTCAGTCATGCCATATTTTTCTGGTCACAAGCACAGTGGGAGATCCCACTTGTTGTGTTGAAAAATGGTCAGCTGTTTAAAATGACATAAAATTGGCTGAACTCATATGTAAAATAAGTTACAAATGGCGAGTTTAATCGAGATATAAATCTTTGAGGTAAGCTCTACTTATCTGTCCAGCTTGAATTGTGAATAAACTAAGTTAAGCAAATGTGGGAATTTTTAAAACCTCTCTAATGGAATACTTAGAATGGTTGAGGGTTTGTAATGGAAAAATATGTTTAAAAAACCGGAAATCCGGGTCTTTTTTTGAACCCGGTTTTCCGGTTCACCTTGATCCCTTAAATTATTTTTTATAAAATAGAGTTAAGTCAATTGTCTATCAAATGGATCCTTGGCGTTAATGTTTGTTTTAGAAATGGGCATTTACTCGTATTGTTTGAAATAACTGGGCTTAAAAAATGTTTATAAAATTTTCGAATAAACAAAAAAAATATTTTGGTTTTATAGAACCGGATCTTCAACAAGGTCCCTTATTTTGGTTACAAATTTACAATACAATTGTTTCTTCAATATCTGGTTTAAATATGACTCATCCATTTTTTAAAATTTTATCATGAAATCTTATAAATAAAATAAAAATTTGTTTATATAACCGGTTTAAAAAAATCCGGTTTTCTGGTTCAAACGGAAAGGATTAGTTTTTTGTTGTCTCTAGCTCATACTGGTCCCTCAGAGTTTCTTTTTTTATCTGAAATGTTAAATCACAAATATCATGGTCATTTCTTGAAGGTGAACCTTACGATGTGTCAAATCAGTAGTAGGAAACTGGGTATTCTACTCACGAAGTTTAGTAAAAAAATTTACAAAGAAAAATTGTAATTAAAATGATGTTAAGCTTAAAAGCGAACGAAAATTAGAAAATGTAATGTAATGTATGCATACGGCCCCAGTGTTTAGGACAAATTATAAAGAAGGCAAGTTTTCAATGTTGCGAATAAATAGTGGGAAAAGGGAACTATGCGCTCGTAGTTTGTGATAAGTTTAACAAATAAAAAATCAGTTGGCATATCAACGTGACGAAGAAATAGTGGGAAATGTGAGTAATGCGCGCTTCGTTTGTGATAGGTTTAACAAAAAAAAGATCCGATTTATACAGATCAGCAGCTAGCTTTAAGCTCGTATAGGTAGACTTAACGTTAAAAAATTGTAATTGTTATTTCATAAGTTCATTGCATTTTTCTTAGAGATGATTGACTTTCTTTTCACTTTTATATTATAAATTACCTGTTTCAGGCATTTCATAAAAAGTTTAAACTTTAGCAAGTATTTTAGGTCCATCGTAAAAATTTCATATCTATTTTTAACATTTTACGAAATTTTGTATTATGTTTTTTCCCAAATCACCAGTACCTCCCTTAGAAAGAAATATAAAATGACATACAATTCACAAGTTCTGTTAAGGCCACAGTCTGTCCGTTTGATTTTGTAATAATTCAATTGTGATATGATGTGACAGACAATTTATTTAAATTTAGAGATCCATCAACACCATGCATATTCAAATGATTTCGATGATGATGATGGCGACGCTGATGATGTGGCTACTAATGGTGGACTATGAAGTTATACGAATAAATAAACTGAGTATTTGTTATGGGTTGACTTCATCGCCTGGCCGTTCTAATCAATTACAGATACATATCGTCCTGTCCATCCTCCTTTCATGCTGCTTTAGCGTCCATACTACTCACCATGTGGTTATGCGGCTGCAACTCGGCCGTCCATGGACTTTTCATCGGTAAATCAATGAATGGATATTATGTATATATACTATGGCGACGTACTCGTATGATATATATTTTCGGTTGCAATATGCGGTAGAGATAATCTGGCTTACAGTCAGTGTGAGTAACTTTTCATCCATTGGTGCAGTATCGTAGTAGAGTATCTGCTGGCATGTCAGTGGCACCACCACCACCTCGCCATTCATCGGTGTTTACAGTTTATTCGCTTGGACAGTTTAAACGTTGTACTCGTATCTTGTTGTTTTTTTTTCGAAATAATTGATTTATTTAAATACATGGTTGCCTGTGCAAACAGCAACAACGCCAGCAACATGCAACAACAATGGGGTGGCCATAGCCCGAACATGGCATTTAAGCTGTCATTATTTTTAATATTTGTCAGTTGGCAGTGCTGTATGGAGCGCGCGGTGTGGTGGATCAGTGGCCGTGGTGTTGATTTAATGATATCACATGTTGCTTGCATACTTTTAGGGGCGTTATGAGGGCTTTAAAAAATATGGACTCCTATACCAAAGGATTCTTCCGTTAAAGGACTCTTGATTTTGTCAACGCTTGTGGTAGTTTCATTGCCGTCAGTAGCATTATAAATCAATTATGAAGCGTAACAGAAGTTAGTCACTTAAAAGTAGTTAGTTTTTTCACAAGTCTATTAGATATCTTTTTTAAACACATGCAAAAAAGACATTAGTGAAATGGCTTGGAGGAGGACTGACTTAAAAATATAAATATATAATATAGAGAAAATTTTGTACAAAAGGGCAAGAATGAGTTGATGACATAATGAACCGTTTCTGCGAATGAAATTACTGCTTAACAAACGTTGTTAAAGACAATCTAGAGGGCAAACTGGATAACTTTTAATAGCAGTAGTAGCTTCACCAACTCTGACGGCTACTAAAATTATTTTCTCATTTGCATAAAATTCAATTACTAATAGACAAATTCTTAAATGTCTTATACGTAGATTTCCCTTTGCAATATCTCAAGCACCAAGATTTGGCTGACAAGAAGATCGAGATCTTTATCTAACAGAACGACGAATCTTCGCGAGCTGTCGACAGCAATATAGCAAATAGCTGATCAAAGTATATTTACTTCTAGTTGCCTAGAAGACTTAAAAACTTCACAGTTAGCTAAACAAATGACCAAATGTCAAAATGACAATTTGGCGGCAATTAATCTGCTGACTTTTACTCTTCATTGCATTACGCGATAAACAGCGAAATGTTCTCAATTCACTGTTCCATGAACAATATAATTTATATAAATATTAACAATCTGGTTTAATCTATATTAACAATCTAGCAAAATGCTACAACTAAAGATATAAGTAGTAAGGAACTGGGGGTTCTACCCTGATTTTTAATGAAACTATTTTCAAATATATTGAAAGTATGAATAAGGTTAATTTACCAGAAATGGAAATTTATTTAACGAAATAAACTTAAACAGACAGCAAAAAGTTTGAAATACTCGTAGTATGAATCAGTAGTAGGGTACTGGGGGTTCTACCCCAATGATTAACAATTATGTTTACAAACAAAGCAAATTTGAATGAGTTCCCAGAGATAAAATGCAGCTATTTACGTTATGGCGTCCAACGGGGAAAATCAGTACTGACCAGCCTTCTATCTGCATTTGGAGTATCTTTCTTCTATTATTCAGAAGTTTCTTCACACCGCTGATCCCTTCCTCTATCGTGGTATGTTTTTCAGCTATTCCATTCTTCGTGGCATTTTATGTACTTTGATTATTTTTATGAGGCTATAGGCCATGAACTTACCAATACCTTTTACAAAAGACCAATATCTCTAGCGTCCACGAAAGACTCGAAAGACTCGTATAGAAGACCAGTGGAACTTATTTATAAGAATATTAATTCACAGCCTTATCATCGTTGAGCATCATTTTTGGACAAAACGTTGTAGTTCATCAATCACATGTCCAGTGAGCGTGCGTGCGTCTGTATTTGACCTTTATTATTTACTTAAAAGTCCGTAAACTCCCCCATGTTGACTGGATACTGCCCTTTTTTGTATTAATTTATTCATTCATCCGATATCAGTGACATATCACATCATTGTTGTACAAGTTTTTAGTGACCTACTTTAGAATTTCTTGCTGGTTGTTAGAATTAATTAAGTTGTGGTGAAACAAGAACTTGGAAATTGTTGTAATTTCCGGTTGACATATTCCTATGCTCCTTATGCTGCCAAGCAGTAGACAAAGATATGAATGCAAAATATAAAAAGTTTTCCTATGCTCAGTACGCAACAGCGCGCAAACAGCAAGCCTTTAAATGAAAACTTTGTGGGAAAAATCTGAAACTTTGCTGTGACTTCTTGGGAAAAGGCGCATTCATTCAGTCATTCTTCTAACTTTCAACACTTATGAAAATAGCTTTTTTTGTTGCTGTTGTTGAATGTTTTTGTTCTTGGGATGATGAAAGCCCGGATACGGATACGAGTAAATGTTATATGCAAATAAAGTTCAACATGTTGCTGCTAAGTTTAAATTGTAAAGGATTACGAGTTTGTTTAAAATTCTTAAGGGTTATGAAGCGAGCAAGTCCACGTCCTCTTGCCCGCACTTTCTATTAAGACGTCATTCGTCAATTAGTTCAACTGAAGATTATTTTATATAAAACAACATCTACTGCTCCACAACGTGGTGTAAACATTTAATTAAAATGTCATATTCCTTCTACCACATTTGACATGTGCCTTAGCAATCCCACTGCCACTGCGAACAACTGAGGCAGGATATGACCGTACGAGTTTGAAAGCCTAACGTCAGAAAAAGGGAACAACGACAACCATGTAACATGTGTTACTTTCATTTTCGTTTGAATCCTTTTTCCTCTCGGTCACATGTTCGCTCGGTGTGCCAGTACGAGGGTCATTACAATGGCAGGAAAGCCTCCGCTAGGCCTTAAAACAAAATCAAAAAACATTTTTAATATGACTAAAAGTATGCTAAATATTTGATGTCCTTATGTTTGCCGTAATGTATGTAAGGGAGGTGCATGTGATGGGCAGGCATACACTTTCACATTTTCAGTTTTAATGATTCTTCATTCATCTTATTTTTCATTTCGAGTATGCTGTGCCGTCATAGAGCATTCATGTACCCACTCGTATCGTCCGGTTGGCTTGTGCTGTTGCATACTTTTACTTTTAGATTTCTATGGTTAATACGTACCAACCCTTCTGGTTCAATATGTGGGTTTTGATTTCAGCTGTTGTCCTAGGCAAGGGGTGAATGAGTGCTGCTGACAGCAGCAAAGCGGTCAGTTGTTGATGATTATGATGGACTCATTAGGTCGATGGCTAGGACAGTGTTGCAATGGCTGTTAAAAAAGTAAGCAAACAAAAACTCCACACAAAACTTGTGGTGCGGCTTTGTGCTTACCACTGCAAGCATTGTACAAAATAAAAATAGAACAAAAACAAGTGGTGTAATGTTCGAAACTTTGACCTTTTAATATATATTTTCTGTATATTCTTGCCTTAATAAAATGTGTTTAAAATTTAAAAAGAATACTTGTGCAAATACACGTGCAAACTTCACGGCTTTAACCAAGTTCTAAAATTAAAAAAAATTATAACTTAAGCTGTTTTTTTTCTGTTTCAAGACCTTTGTTGTTTGTTTTTGGAATCAACGTAATAATTGGTAAAATATATTGCTAGGCTGCCAAGCTGTTTCTAAATTTCTTATACGGGAGTCTCATTTTAATTACTGAGAATTACACTTTGCGTATAATCTTTGAACTGTGCGTTGACCAATCTAAAAATCTCAATATCATTTTCTCCAATTCTAAACATAACGAAAAAACTGTTAAAATATTTGTTTTTTTCTCAGTGGCTGAAGTTGATATTTTCATTGGCGCCCAACGTGCCACTTGTACCACCGAAGAATGAAGTGTATAATAAATTTGTCATCTTGTTGGCCAAATTATGAAGGTTGATGTGAAATAAATGTGTCAATCCGTTGGCCAAACCATGAAATATTCAACAGAAACCCATCAAAGTATACATATTCTGGATTGTTAGTAAAATTCTAATAGATCTAGCAACGTCGGCCGTCCCTCTGTTGAAAGAACCATATCGGTCAAACTAATTCAGCTAGGATCCTGAAATTGTGTACGATAATGGCTTATAATTATATGCAGTTGAATGAACGAATGAAATCGCGGAAGTGAAAAAAACTTCCCTTAAAGTCCATCAGAAAAAATACCCTAAAAAATCTATGCTTGCGGTACAAATTGCAATTCTCTTAGACAATATTAATGGCGCCCAACGAGGAGCCCCCGCTAAGGTCACCGTCTTATAAAACAAATGTATTTTACTCGTTTACCAGTGTAAAAAAGAGGGAACAATTTCTTAGTTTAGATGATGTTATTAAGATTCCCAAGTGTGCTTAAATTCTAACCATTACCAGTGACGAACTTGACAGAGTAAAAAATCAAATTTCTGGAGGGCCTTCCAATTCCAATTCTTCCAAAATTTCCATTTGGTGTTTTCAAGAAGTGTCGTAGCGCTTTTATCCTATAAAATAATTGTCATGAAAAGTAAAGTAAAGTAAAGAAGAACAACTTATTTGTCCTGGAACTGAAAGATAAATTTTCAATTACCAAACTTCAATTTATTTTCTAAAATAATCGTCTTTCTGTTAAGTAAATGCTCCGCATTGGAGGCTACGTTGCCTATATCATGAAAAAAAGTTTCATGAAAAGTTTTTACTAAAAAGAAAAACCGAGTTGATTGAAGATTTACATTAGTTGTCAAATTTCTAAAGTCTGTTTTATTTTGTAAAATAATCATATTTTTAAATTTATGTTCTCAGCGTTGGGCGCCAAGTTTCCCAAATAAATTTATAGGATTTCTAGAACATTTTCTATCTAAAAAGAATAACGAATTTGTCAGCCTAATGACAATGTGGAATTTTAAAAGTAGTACAAATTTAATTTTGAAAAAAAATTACGGTTGTAAAACTATGTCCTCAGCGTTGGGCGCCATGGTTTCTATATTTCTTATTATGGCGTTTCTAACAGTTGTATTAATTTTTTTTCAACATATTGGGAATATAACGCCTAACGCAAATTAGTTAATTTTAAAAGTATGTTTTATTTTGTAAATTAATTATAGTTTAAAATTTATGTTCATGGCGTTTGGGCTCCAATGGTTCCTATGTCTCTCAATATGGTTTCATGGACATTTTTTACCAGAAAACTTTAAAAAATTGTCATAAAGCTTTATGTTAGATGCGGGATATTATAAATATTTTCTTATCGAAGATTATAAAATATGTGCCTAGAGTTGGGCGCCATTATCGTTGATGTTTCTTAATATGCATTTAATATTTTTTTATTAAAAAAGAGAGCTAATTAAGAACAACTTTTATCATTATGCGGTATTTTAAACTATGTTTTATTTCTTAAAGTTCTTATTTTTCTAGATTTTTTTCTCTGCGTTGGGCGCCAGTTTTTCCATATTCATTAACTGGAGTTGTTTAAATGAGGCTTTTTATTCTTTTTTTCCGAACCAAGAAAAATAATTTGTCAACAAAGCTTAACGCTATGCGATTTTAGAACTTTTCTGTTTTTTTAACTAATTCTGCTTCTTTATTTATGTAATTGACGTTGGATGCCAGATTATAAAAGTACTACGGATGTATTTAATTCTAAGGGTTATTGCTGAATTGATATTTCTTAAAAAAGGTTTCTCTTCACAAATCACCATCACTGAAAGACATTTATGACCTTCTATAATAATGTTTACCTCAAATGCTTTTGTTGTTGCTCTCATTTTAAGTGAATTTGGGCGCCATTATTTTGCAACCTCGGGTATACCAACAATTTCGTAATAGGCACTTTGTAGAATTAACATCTTTAGTAGACAATTTTGAGGCAATTAGTTCGAAGCTAAATTAATTACGACCATTACCCACACCTTAAACTACAAACAAAATATGGGTAAAGTATAAAATGTCAATTTAAACTAAACATTAATAATAGTTGGAAAAGAAATGCCAAAGCTTATGTGAGGGGAGGTGTTAACACCCGCTAGACATGTGTTTGTTTCTGTGTGTTTGTACCGCCAGCTTGTATCAACACATTGCGTTACAAGTGGTCTGGGCCCAGTAGGTGGTGACTCGATATGTTTCGTCTTACCACAACCTTATTCATATTTTATATACTTACGACGACAACGGCGGCGGTGGCGACGAAACAATTGTGCCTTTTGTTTACACACTTCCCAAATTCTAATTTAATGAATGCTTAAGTCGAGACATTATTTCCTCCTTAAGAGCCACCAACCGCCCTTCGAGTTTAGTTTTTTTTTATTTTTAGTTAGGCGCCTTCGTAAAATAAACCCCACCCGGAAAAGTAATGGTTCCATTGTAATTAGCTATTGTGTGTTGTGGAAAACAGGAGCACCCCGTATACAACTACAACTATTCACGCACTTGTAATTTTTATTGTTGCCGCTGTTGTTGTAGGCTATGATAGGCAGTCCTTGCCCAGAACGAGGAGTAGAGGGAGTAGAGTTTTTAAAAAACGCCATCAGTTATTGTTGGGGAGGAGGTCGGCATTACAATTATTTGTTGTATCCCTTTATTTATTAGCATTGGCGAGGGGTGTGCGTGTGTTGGCGGTAAGGGTGGGGGGTTAATCTGATTTGTTGCTGTACCTTTTCCCTACAATTATTGTTAGCTTTAGAAATCTGTTTCATAATTTATTTACAGCTTGTATTTTCTTTTTTTATTATTATTATTTCGTTGTATGCAAACAAACAAATATTTATAATACCTTTTTCCCCCCGTTCTTTTTCGTTATCCTTTCAGCGTGGTAGTGACGAACTTTTAAGTCAAGCAGCAGTTATGGCGCCCGCTTCGGACAATAATAATCAGGATTTAGCCACAAAGAAAGCCAAATTGGAGCCAAGCACCGTACTTGGTGGAGTTGGTAAGTTACATATATTTTTCTCTGTTCCCTTTTCCCTTGCACAATCTGAAATCATTCCCTTTACTATTGTTGTTGCTTTTGTTTTTTATTATATGCTAAACTCTGGCTCTCTGAGTGGGAGATGTTTCAGGATTTGCTCACTAACTAAACACTTAAAAGCAATTAAGGCAGCTTTATGATCTTTTATTATTTACTTTTCCACTAACCACACAAAAAAAGAAAAGCAAAGTGGGAAAAATAGCATGGAAAACAGAGAGTAATTTTCTGTTGTAGTGCAGTAGATTAGCGTGGCGGATTAAAACTGTTGCAGTCAGTCCTTGGGGCACTTACTTAAATGCAAGGATAATGCTTTTATATGCGGCGAAAGCAAAATAAGGCAGACATTTACAATGTGGGCACAATGTTTTGTACGTATCTAATGAATTTTGAAGCAAAATTTTAATTTCAGCTGATTTATGAGCAAAAATGGCGCCCAACGCTGGTGAAAAAAGGTCTTTAAAATGTTGTTTTTGCTTAATGAGACCAACTCTAAGCATTTTAGTCTTTCATTTAGATTATTGATAGACCGTCCCGTTCGCTATCCGAATTTAAAAATGTACTTTTCTATCGTTTACTTGGAGTTTTTTAATCTTAAACACATGTTTATATTTCTATCATGGAAAACAACTGACATATAGATGGCGCTACATACATTGCCTACTCCCTCTTAAAGTTGAGAAGTTTACTCAATGATTTTATTTCTTATCTAAGACCCGTCAACTTCATATTCCACTCAATGTTCCCCGACCTTTATGTACCACTTTTAAATTTATGTTGAATAGAAATTGGGGAGGCGCTTATGCACTTTCCCCCTCGTAAGCGATAATGTACAGATTCATGTATACATATGTTTGCCTTTCACACAATTCAATTTAAATTCCCGTATCGATGAAATATTTCCAAAACCCCTTTCTCGAGCCCAGATCATTCCCCTTCGAAATCACAAACGAACGAACGGGTAAAATCTGCATCCAACCCCCATCTAGCCATACATAAAAACGCCAACTAAAGGATTTTTATTGCATATGCTAACCGCACTAAAGCATATTTTTGTGCACCTGGAATATTTGTGTGTGTTCAATAAATATTATTGAAAATGGGGCGGCCCATAACGCACACCAGCACACGGATACGTTTCTCCAAAACCGCCATATGTCCCACAATGCTTCCTGCGTCCAGCGGGGTGGAGGGCACGAAAGTACCACATATGGTGATTCATATTAAAACAATGGCTGGAAGCCGCAAATATTCATTCATTCATTCATTTTGTTTAACGGTGGCAGGCAACACACGGTGGATTTCGTCGGGAATGTGACCAAAAACGGACAAATATGTATTCTTCTAATTTTCAGTTAATTTGGAATGTAATTCATTCATAATTGTGTGTGCATTTGCAGAACCCTACCAACCCCACCGAAGCACCACAGCGCAAACAAAAGGACAGTGCTAAGCAAACAGGACTTCGTGCTATGTGGAGGATGTGGTCGTATGTGCCAAACTTCCAAAACTGTGCGGTGCCCGCAAAAAACTGGTCAGCTTTTCATATTACCTCTGGTATGTGTACTAACTATATTCGGTTGCAATACATCTCCTTCACGGATTAAAAATAGAGAGGGAGAAACATATGTGTGCGATAACTAGTGAGTTGGAAATGGATTCCAAGCGTTGAAAACTGCCAGGCCTTCTGGTAAGCGACTATGTTTTGGTTTCGAAAAATAGAACTTTAAAACGAGTTCCTTGAGCTTCTAGAGACAAGCACTAGAAAAGGCTTTTTTGAACCTGAAAATATAAACCTTATACTTTCTCTAATAGGTGAATAAAGTGCGTAAGTCCTTAAGTAATTACTGACCACCTTCTGCCGGAAGGACAACATGCATGTTCTAGAATGCCTTTGTTTTTGTTTCCAAACTGAATGCCCTCCCGAAGCTTCTCAAGAAAAGCATGAGAGAATACTCTTGACAGAATAATACCTCTTACATTCTATAGAAGCTTTATAAGCTGCGTAGATCCTTTACTCATTACTGACTGTCTTCTGCCGGAAGGACTTCTGGAAGGTCTTTTGTTTTATGTCTATAAGGAGATTTATAAAATATTCCTGAATGCTTTTATTGTTATCTGTTAACAAGATCCGTTAAACATTTTTTTGTTTGTTGTTTATAAGTTGCGTAGATCCTTAACTCATTACATACTGCCTTCTGCCAGAAGGACTTCTGGAAGGTCTTTGGTTTTATGTCTATAAGGAGATGTATACAATATTCCTGAAGGCTTTTATTTATTATCTGTTAACAAGAAACAGTAAACCTTCCAGATTTTCTGGATATAGACGGCATAATACCATTTGTGGCTGTTAAGAAGTCCTTCTGTGAGAATGACTTCTAGAAGGTATTGTAATGTCCAATTAATGATACCTTACTATTCTTATAATTTCTATGATCATTTACAAGGACCTCATTAAAGTTCAGGCTTTTTTTTACAGAAACAGTGCTACTATTCCTCGCTACCTTTTGCGAGAAGCAATTCTGTAAGGTCTTCTAATCTACAGTGTAGGAAATTCTTTCCAGTCTTTGTTCCCCTTATAGTAAAAAGGGTTCTTCTTTCCAGTTGGATTTACTTGAAAAACATTACTTTTATCCTTTTTTTAAGGAGCAATGTTCGCCTTAACAACTGTCTTCTGTGATAAGTGCTTCTGTAAGGTATTCGCCATGTACCAAATAGGGAACCTGTAAAGACTCATGTTCTCCTTATAATAGAAGACCATTTTATCGGTTGGGTTGAATTTATAAACATCACATTATCCTTTGTAAACAAGGAATGTTGCTTTTTGTCACTGACTTCTATGAGAAGGTATTTAATACGGTTTTCTAAATGTACATAATAGGGAGCCTTTAAAAAACTTAATAAACATTACTTGTATCCTCTTAAGGAAGCAAAGTTTCCGCTTCCCTACAGCTGATACTGTAAGGCCTTCTAAAAATGTATAAAAGGGAGCTTGCGCAGACTCTGGTTTTTCCTTATAATAAAAAGGGTCTTATTATTACCTGCATTGATTTAAACAACTTATGTACATTAATTCTTTTTTAAAAACGAAAATAACTGCCTTCTATGAGAAGTGATTCTGTAAGGCCTTCCAAACGTACACTATTGGAATCCCGTTTTTCTTTATAACAAAAATCCCACTGATTATTGAATGAACTAATTTTTATTAACATTACTTTTATAATGTTTAAAGACGGAATGTTTTCACCTTACTCAATGCCTTCTGCGAGAAGCACTTCTAGAAGGTCTGCTGAATTAATATTTGAGAGATCTACTTCTGTTTTACTTTCTATGGAAAGATTACTTATTATCGGTTGGAAAAATGCTCTCAAAATTACTGTTGTGATTTTATAGAAGGTAAATTATCTTTCAAGGCTGCATACTGTCAAGAGTCAAGGCTGCATTCTAGAAGATAAGATTGATATTTTTCTTATTAAAGAAAACCTTATCATCAGTATTTGTTATTCATGTAGGAGGGAAGTAACTAAATGCTACTATATCCGTGTACAAAAGGAATATTTCCATTTCTGACTGCCTGCTGATAGGAGGATTTTTAGAGGGCCTTCTAAATATTTATAAAGAAGACGCTAAATTTCCTGATAATATTTATATGCGGCATTCATATAATCAGTTGGATTAATCCAATAAATATTCCAGCTTTTATTATTATAGAATGTGTAATACCTTGCCTGGAGATATAGGTAGCATGTAAGATTCAGCCCTTTTAAAATTCATTGAAGGTTTAAAATCTTTATAGATGCTAGTACCCCGAGCTATTACTCGTATGACCCCCAGGGCTCTGCCGTTAAATAATGTTTTGTGGGGTAGCCAGTGAGATTTGCAATAAAAGGAATGAAGGTTCCATTAGATTTATTTCACATATACCTTCGAATCAGGAATTAAAGAATTATATCGTACACAGCTTAATGATTTGGAAAAGTTTCTCTGTTTGATCCTTCATGCGATGTGAAGGGACCTTATTTGCAAGACCCTCCCTAAGAAAGGCCTCGATTAGTAAATTCTTGAAAAGGTTTTATTTCGTCTGCCTCCCAGGACTCCTGTCGCTAGAAAATGGAGCGTTTGGCATAGTTTTGCTAAAACAGATTCAGATCTTCTTAGATTAAAGGCCTGTCCAAAGGCCTTGCAAAGACGCGGCTTTTAACGCTGGCTTTCTATTCCCTCCCTCTCGAGTCAACCCATGAACATTAGAGCACACCGTGACTGTGAGTATATCTATGCGCGCGTATCTATGTGTGTGTGTGTGTGCAAGAGTTTTTGCGAATTGTCAATGGTTGGAATGTATTTGCAACCACAAAAACATAATATTTATTTATTACTTTACAAAGGACTTTTCTATTAATTAAAAAGCAACAAACCTACACTTTGTGTTCAATACGATACAAACACACACACACTGATACATTCATACACAACCACCGTCATGGCTCTCCAGTAACGAATCCTGTTGCTCAGCATGAATAGAGGACGGACAGACGCTTGAATTCATGGTGCTACCCACCATCGATAGCGGCGGCCAGGCTACGCCATCGTTATCGAATGAAGGTGAGGTGCGTTCTATTTGCCTGGAAGCCTTGTATGTCTGTCTCGTTGTCTTTTTATTTTTGCGAGCTATGTACGATAAAGCACAAAACAAAACTCCACACAGATGTGGTATGAAAGCATGATGCTCTATACCGGGGGGTGTACCTTTAGTTACCCTATAGCGTGCTGAGAGCTGTATTGGACTTAGGGTTAGGATTTGTCCTAGATTTTTCTTCGTTTAATATATATACGACTCAGTAGCTATTGCAATCTTTATTAGTGAAATCGCCTCTTCTTCTTAAGGTCAAGTCAGAATTTTTTAACCTGTTTTGATCTTGAGAACCTCGCTCTGTCTAACCATTTGGGACTAGATTCTTTGCTTCCTGCTTGTATTTGAATAGTCCGCCCTTTACACGAAATATTCTCTTGGTTGCCTTTTTTCCTCCTAGCAGTGCCTTTAGATTTGCTGCTTAATGTCCGTCCTTTTGGTAGTCTATCCTTAAAATGGTTTGTTTTTGGCATTTAACGATTAAACTCTTATCCAACTCAAGCAGGACAAAGGCTTAACGATGTCCTACAACTGCTGAAACAGAAAACTTTGTAACGGAGGATACAACTAATAACGGAAGCATTTTGTATTCTCCGTTTCAAAGTTTTCTGGTTCGGCAGTCGTAGGACGTCGTTCAGTCGTTGTCCTGCTTGAGCTTCTTCTCCTAGGCTTTCATGCATGCTTACATTTAGAAGGATTTTTCTATCCTAGGCTTAACCGCAGCGTCTTCTCTTGTTGCACCCATAGCACATAGGCCCTCATGCGATTTTTAGCTTTTTAAGCCGGTTAAGGTATGAATCGTTTACTTCTATTTTCGAAAAATTTTAGTAATATTTGCTCGTCCAGCTTATTAAAATCAGTTCCTTGTTGCGATGACTCCCTCATGTTCTTTTTCTGAATATGTAGACGAATTTGTCGGGAAACGTAGGTCCCTTGGCCTTCCATCCTCATTCGTAGTAAAACATATATTGTAGCTAAATTTGTTGGAGGTCGTAGGGATCTCCCCTACCTAAAGGGATTTCCACTCCCTCTTCCTTCATCTTGGTTTGGGAAAACACATCTTATCATTTAAGCCCGCTATCCCTTTTCGTAGTTGTGTAGTCTCGATCACGTGGTTATTTCTGCGATCCAGAAATGTAAAGGTGGCCATTCTACCTTTTTAGCAATTGCGGTCAGAGCCAGAACGACATTAGTCGGTAGTAAATTTAAATGGTCCTACACTATCAACTTAATGATAAAAAATCCAAGAGACTTAGCAAGGTTTTATTAGGAAAGGGAACATAAACGGAAATTCCTGTCACTTTTGCTTACTGAGGTAACAAATCCGATTAACCATTATTACCACTTTAAGGCCGATTTCGAAGGCTTTAAAGTCTCGGGTTTTTGTTACGTTCCATATTCTCTCGTCCTTAATTCTGATTTCGAAGGCCTCAAAGTCTGTTTTTTTTTCAAGTTCCATATTATCTCCATGTCGTTATTAATTCCGATTTTGAAGGATTTGAAGTCTTGGTTTATGCCACGTTCCAAACTCGCACTTCAAAGTCTCGGTTTTTGTCACGTTCTGTATTTCCTCGATATCGTCCTTAATGCCGTTTTCAAAGACTTCAAAGTCTCGGTTTTTGTCAAGTTCCATACTCCCTCGATGTCGTAGTTAATGGCGGTTTCGAAGGCTTTAAAGTCTCGATTTTATTCACGTTTCATATGTCTTCCGGCGTCCTTCCATGGATTTGATGTAAGCTTAGCTAAAAAATGCCCCCATTTTCCTCTCGCAGAGGATTATTTGGATGTCTTATGTGTTTAAAGTCAAGAGCGCCAGAAGCGGTGGGCGCTCTTGATCGGAGACTACTCACGAGCTATTTACAGCCTACCTGCATACGAGTATCTGAAAGCCGTTCAACTGTTCTTCACCTGCCGATACCCCTAGCGGCCTGCGCTTAGCCCTCAGTATCTGTTTCACAAGCTGCCTGGTTCGTAGCCTTTGTTCGGTCCATCCATGGACACATTGGTACATTTTTGGAATATACTGCAGCCTTCTGTATATAAGGGCCAACAATGAAACACCTTAGTTTAGAATATACGGCCACAACAATTGCTATAGACACAATGATGCCCGAATAAATGGAGAAGGTTGCTGTAGAGCCACCTGTTAGTTCACCACAACCATCGTCGTCACCATCACACATCTCGTCATATGCGTGTGTGTTTGTGTGTTCAAAAGAAATGCCAATGAATGTCGAATTGGGGAAAAGGAAACACCGAAACAACAACAACACTCAGACATGTAGAACCAATAAAAAAAACAACGAACGAAACATCCTGAATTTGCGCTCATGAAAACCAAACAAATTTGCGAAACTTGCTGCTCTAACTCGAACCGAGGACACACAGTGTATGGGGTTTATGTTTGCACTGTGCTTATTTGTGAGCGTAGCTCTGTGTGTGTATGTGTTTGTTACAAGTGTATTTATGGTCGGTGTGGTTTTCTTCTTAATACAAACACAATACCGAAAATCAAATATAACCAACATCTGAACACACTCGACTCGACTAACACGGCCGGCCATCCATTCAACCATATTCCTCCCACGCCATTGATCGTTTCGTACCTCTTCGGACCACTACAGGATGAACAATGGGTAGTTCTTTTTTGTTGGTTGCTCGTCCATGGTCAGCTAGCATACTGGACAATGGCCAGAAAAGGGAACACGAAAAAGCAACAGTCAATTGTTTATTTGTATTTGTTGCTGGTTATGCTCACACATACACACGCTCGCTTTCTAGGTTTCCACCAGAACAGGCAACATGTGTTGCTTCTACAATAATGAATTTTACTTCCTTCTTTTGCCATTTCCTTCACTCACAACTTTTAGTTTTTAACACCCTTCTCTCCCTTTTCTCTCATACCCCTACAGAGTCCAGGGGGTTTCTTTTTATTATAAGCTGGGTGTTTGTGGTACCATGGAACTGTGCACTTAAAGTTCAGCAAGGAGTCGAAATTGTCATCACATTCCCTTTAGTAATCCCTAAACGACTCATAATTTCCTACAGTTTTAGTTTAAATTGATTTTCCGTGTATTAAATGCTATTCACAATCTTAATGGTTTCCACATTAAATTTGGAACTTAAGTGGATGATAGATCTGTACATTATCAAAAATCTATTGAGAATGTCATGCAGAAACCCCTGGAAGAAAGAGATTCCCTTTCGTCATAGTCATAGTATATAGTACAACTGGCGCCCAACTTGGAGCAACTTACCACAACTGACCTTTCTCTTTATCACTGACATATTCTACAAATATCACAATGTCCTTATTTTCTGTACCTGTTTCCCCTCAAGCTTAAATTATTTCAAAATTGGCCCGCGGTGGAAGCGAATGGGCTATATTTAAACAAGACAACGTCAGTGGAAAGGTAGGGAGCATTTTGTGATGCAGTTACCTCCAAAAGTGGTAACCTTTTATGCCAGATTCCTTAATTAAACATAAATTGGGCGCCAGTGTCAGTAAAGTTATACAATGAAATGTACTATTCACACAGTAAAGAGACTGTCAGAAGGAAAGAACAAGAAAAATCCCATCAAACCAATTGCCTAAGATCCTGCGAGTAGGGCCCCAATTGCGAATGTTTTGTAAAACGCCATCTAGCGCGAAAACGTGTTTGACAAGACAGTGGCAAAGAATGGTACATTTTTAATGTAGCACTTGGCGCCCAACGTCGGTTGAATTATTATAAACATTACGTAGCTATGTAATACAAAGGGTGGCTAAATTTTAAGGACCGATGTTGATTTGTCGTGTAAAAGAGCCATTGTTTCGTTAGCTGTGTGGCAGTGACACCGTTCTGTTGAAACCACATGTCGTCCACATCCATATCTCCCAATTCGAGCCATAAAAACTTCGTTATCCTCTCAGGATAGCGAACACCATTCACAGTATCTGCCTGACCAACCTTATTTTGGAAAAAATACGGCCAGCCCATAAACCGCACCAATCACTAAACTCTGATTTCCTTCAGTTAAACTTTTTTATGGCTTCAGAGTAAACCGCGCCTTAAGATGGGGGAAACCTTATCTAGTGGCGCAATTATGCTCTAGATACGTTAAGAAGCAATTGTGCGCCATTATGGTCTAGGTATAACAAGCGCTCCTACTCAAGAATCTAAAAATGCTAACACAGTGTCTGGAGCTGAAACGGCTGCCGTACCTAGACCAGAAGTGCGACACTACCCATCTATGCGTCCGTCACAGGTTTATTCTTCCCTCTTGACCTCGCAGGAGCGCTAATTTGCGAAAATACTTTCTGTAGCAGAGACTGTCCCGTTTATCACTAAGCTTTTTTCTTTTCTCCTAGCTAGGAGAAATAGAAGTTTGAAGGCATCCTAATATTGTATTCCAAAATCCCACTTGTAATCATTAGGTTCGCTCTGTGGTTATAACCGATCATCCTCCTACCTAGGCTATGTTCTGAAAATTAATTTTCGACTGTTGTCCTGTTGCTTCAACAAAATGCCTACAGTTGTTGTTGATGCGGAAAATGTATGCTGGGGTGACAACCTTTGGCCGAGGAAGTGCTCTTCGGGTCAGTCCGGTCCATATAATCGAATGTTGTGTTATTGTCTTACAGTAAGCTACTCCGCTGAGTCACTGAATCATCGGTCTGCACCGGCCACACTCGCACAACAAATTGCCCTATCTTTGAAAGAAAAAATCTATTTTTTTTTAACCCTTCAACGTCCTTAAATGGTTAACGGTTACAGAGTACAGAATAAAAAACTTTTTATTGTCATCCAAGAATTTCGGTCGGTTAATTCTCATTGAAAATGTTCTATACGTCGACTTTCAGTCCTAGCCCGATCCTTTTTGCCTAAGCTTTGAAAAGGAGACGGTAATCTCTGCCAACCACAAAGCAAGGCTTTTGGATTACTTGACACTTTCTGGGGCCCAAATTTAATTTGTATGTACATGCATCATTGGAGCGTATGATTAATATCCACTTCAATATTAATATCGCTCAGACGCCAGTGTGGCCAATAAAGTTGGAGTACTAAATTAGCATGAGTATTTATTTCGAATGTGTTAAACAAACAATTGTAATCGAATGACATGTGTTGCCATTTTCATTGGCCACCATCGGATAATCCTAACGAAGTACGCACTCGGATTACTTTGACATTTTTCCTTGCTTGTTTTTTTGAAATATTTACAACCAACGCCCGCCCCTCCGATTACGGCTGCTCACATTTGCGTTAGCATTAACTGTAGTGGTCATTGGAAGCTTATACAGTTTCGGCGTGACTATGTAAATTTTGTTAGCCAACAGGTGGGGGCGTAGAGGATAAGGAGGAAATGAGAGATTCCCATGACAAATGGCCAACAAACAAAACAACCAATTGCTGCTGCCGGTGCTGATGGTGATGATGATGGCTAGTGATGATGACGATGTTGATGAATATCAACAAATTGATTGCATGAATAAATAAACGGTAAATTCAATTGGCCAAACACTTTGTTTATTGGCCCATCATGTCATCGGCAACGACAACGACAAACACACGACACGGAAGAGCAACAGCAATTTGTTAATAATATTGCATACAATTAAAAGTTTATCGCTTGATTTACAAAAACAAAATGCGAAAATTGAAACTGTTTTTAAATAAAATACCGTATATATGTATATACAGGAAAAAAAGAGAACAAGTGCTTTGTGTAGCTCTGTGTGTGCGTCCAATCGTTATAATCATACAAACATGTGTTGTATGGAAAATGCCTCAATAAAAATAATGAAAAGCAAACGACATTTCAATGTGTTGCGCCGCATTTGATAGCCCTCATTCATACGTCTGTCCATCCATACATTCGCCGCTCTGTCTGTCATTCTGTGCTTCCTTCGGTAAGTGTTTCACACTGCCAAACGCTGTGTTGTTCCATACGGTTCGGCCCGTTTGCCGCCTGGCTATCATCATTACATTTTATGCAAATTCATATAAAATATTAATTAAAAATTCCATTTGTTATACGAGTATTGAGCGTGTGAGAAAAAAGCATATTGCAACAAAATGCCTGTTAGGCTATCCGCTTTACAATTCATTCATACATTCATGGTGTTTCGTCTTTTTTCCTTTATTCATTCGCACCGTATCGCCCCGCGTGTGTATCCGATTAAATAAAATGAGAAGACTTAATAATTGGTATTTAACACAACCTGGCTGGCAGGCTGACTGACTGACAAACCTTGCCAGTAGCGGATGGATGGACATATACTAGGGTATAAATTCATATATACACAGAAAGAAAAAATATTTAGGTGAAAAATTACTAACCACAAGTAGTTTATTGTATTATTCCCTTTTTTGCACACACTTCGGGTCTTACGTTGGTCGCTAGTTAAAATGTATGCAATTGGCAATCCTTAATTCCTATAAACTATTTAGATTTTATCTGCACATTCGCCAAGTCATACGTTGGTCGCCAGTTACTTAAAAGTTCAATATTGAATTAGCCAGCTTTAATTTTAATGCAAGGCAATACAATACCTACTTTAGCTCTTACTTTGGTCGCTAATTAAAATGTATGCAATTGGCAATCCTTAATCTCTGTAAACTATTTAGATTTTATCTGCACTTGCACCGAGTTTTACGTTGGTCGCCAGTTATTTAAGTTCAAAATCCCTTATGGATTCTGCACGTTAAAGACCCCGGCTCTACGTGTACTCTCCCATCAATAATATTGTGTTAGTCAGCTTTGAGGTGACCACTCCTAACGTTGGGCACCAATTTTAATTTAAGGTAGCTTAAAGTTGGCTGAAAGTTTATTGTATTAATGTATTAAAGCCCTTATACTATAGAATATTCCGTTTAAATGTAGAACTCAAGGGACTGCGCTGATATCTTTCTTGCACACAAAACCAACTTCAGGTCTTATTTTTGTCGCTTATAAAAAAGTATGCAATTGGTAATCTTCAATTCCTATAAACTGTTTAGATTTTATCAGAACATGCACCAAGTCTTACGTTGGTCGCCATTTTCTGTAGTTCGAAATTCCTAATGGATTATGTACGCCGAAGACCTCGGCTCTACATATCGCCAATAATATTTTATTATCCTGCTTTGAGCAGTCCACACCTAACGTTGGGCGCCAATTTTAATGCAAGACAGTTCAAAGTTGACTGTTTTTGTCTAAGCTCTTTGATATTACCTGAGGAACTAAAATGTGTAAAATATTTTACAGCACAGTTGTTATGAATTAAAGCGAATGATCTTTGCAGACAGCGCCCTCTTCCATTTCAATGTGAAGAGCAGAAGCGATGACTGTATTGGTAATCCCAGATCTGTATTTTTTGTGTAAAACAGCTGTACCTGCGATAAAAATTATATTAACCTAACTAAATCTGTGGTTTATATAAAGTCCTGCCTGACTAAACAAATCCAACAACTGGCTGAGTTTGCTCATTACAAATGGCGCCCAACGTATCTGGGTACAATTTTGTGTTTTCAGTTCATGTGTATTGTGGTTTTACTTTAAATTTAAGAGATATTAATTTAGCATGACCAACCGTCAGAAGTAGTTAGCGTGTGTATGAAATTCTCACTCTCGATTTAGTGCGACTCACAGATAGGATTGAAAAAAGATTTATCACTTTGGCTTTTGTAAAAAATAGCGAATTTTTTATCTTAGATTTAGAAAAAAATATCCACCGCCATTCATGGAGTTTTACCATCCATCTGTACTGAAGTCCGTCAGAAGATTTTCGGGTTTGTCGTAAAATAAGTTTTTATTTGAATATTTTTCAGTAACTTAGCTCAGCTAAGAGATTTTTTTAATTACAATTAACGTGTTTCTTAATTTCTGGCAAATTAATTAATATTTTTTATTGAATAAACGAAATATTTAATTGAAATTGGTAGCATTTGTTGTTTTTATTTTCAGTTTTTTGTCGGTGTAGGTCAGAGACGCATCTACTGTACAGTAGTAGGCTTGTGGCTATCTGCTTGTGGTTGTGTGTGTCATGTCTGTATGTATGCGTGTCTCTGACACGGTGTCACAGCAATTACGCTGAAAATCGCTCTGCGAAACATATCAAGAGATTAATGTGGAACCCACATACATACGATATATCCCCCCTTCCCCTTAAATATTTATAATGCATAGGTGTGTGTATATATTTGTACACACATACATACACATATGTGTGAGAAAGTAAACATATGTGCGAAAACATACAATTTACGGTTCTATGTGTGCGTGTGTAGATATGTTGCCAATCGGCCAGCGGACGTTATGCCACGGTGGGGTCGGGGGCGGACTGGGCACCACTGTCACTGGGGGCTGTTGTATTAAGAAAATATGACAATATTTAATGTTTACTCAGCACGACACTTGCAATGTTTGTGTTATTAAAGAAAATATTTGCATAATTGCAACACCACCACTACTGCCACTCCACTGTCACGAGGTGGTGGTAAGGAGAGAAGAGCACCCTAATGAATGTCTATATGTGGCGAATACTTGGTTATAGACCAATGAACGACAGGACATTCTTATAATTTGCATATGGGGGAGGGACGGATTGAGAAACGGCCAACTGTACGTTTTCATGCGAAAGTTATTAAAAGTTTCTAAATGTAATTAATCGAAGTTAAGAACGTTTAAATGTGCTTGCTTGAGATATCTCTTATCCGTAACAGTTTTCTGGGCTTCCATTTTTTTAACCTCATTCAGTTCTTTCGTGTACGCTTCATTGAGTACAAATTTAATTTTTAATATCTTCTTCTTCGTTTACGGATTTTTTTTGAAATACAAAAATATCGTTTACTTTTCTAACGCCCTAAAGAAATGTAATTCATTAAAATGTAGTCGTTCTTACACTCAGTTCGGTTTGTTCATCCCTTGCACTGCACTTACTACACAGTTGCAAGTAAAGCCTGAGTTATGCGTCCTTCTCCAATACGACCCTTCTGGCATGTGGCATGTTGTGCTGTAATGCACAGGGATGCTGTTGGTTGTTGCTGCTGCTCTTCTAGGACTTAAACTATAGCGGGGAGGCAAGCAGCGAGAGCGAGGACTACATTTTTTAATTGCATTTCAATTACAAAAATAGTTTTTTCCCCTTGCTGTAGACTGAGTTACTGCCACAGTCTATATCACACTCACACACGCACACACTCAAAAAAAGTGCATTTTTTCTTGAACAATATTTGCATAAACTCACCACACCAGCAGCACCTTCCCCCTTGTTTCCCTCCACCTTCTGTCCCATATTTTTCTCTCTATCATTGCAATGGCATTTGCCTTATTTGTATATGAACATTCCATTTGTAAAAACAAAACGAACATTCTTCATTTCATACATACTTACTTTCAGACGTCCTCATGCTCATGCTTCCACTACTTGCAACAAAGAAAAGTGAGAGCTTACATCCTTACAGCCTTGCATTGCAGTCAGAACTATTAAAATTCGCCGAAGATGGAATCAAACTTACGTCATTGTTGCCGTAATTACAAAAAGATTTTTATGTTTTCATGCCAATCGAAGGGAAAGAAACGAACATTTAGGGTGATTACTTACATAGTCGCAACATAGTTTCTGATAATGGGTGAACAATGAACGCCCGGTTGCGATTTGAAAATGTATTGACATCCATTCGTATAAATTTTAGGAACAGTCCTGTGTTCTGCCTCTGAAAAACTTGTGAATTAATACTAGTCATCCCTTAGATCATCCCCTGGCTGAAAGTCAAGGGCAAACAATTCTTTGCAACAAAAAAAAACTTACGTTAAAACGATAAAAAAACCTTTTTCCTCGTTAGAGAGCTTTTTAAGCTTCTCAAAAAACACTCAGTTTTTTATAAATATCAGCTGATTGCAACTGTAGTAACGACCGCAACTATGACTGATATTTACCACATCTATGCCAGACTTTCATTGTACAGGTTTTCATTGCATTAATTACAGATTTTCATTAAAGCAATGACAGATTTTCATTCCAGCAATGAAAGACATTCAATGCAGCAATGACAGATTTTCATTGGAGCAATGACAGATTTTCATTGGAGCAATGACAGATTTTCATTGGAGCAATGACAGATTTTCATTGGAGCAATGACAGATTTTCATTGGAGCAATGACAGATTTTCATTGGAGCAATGACAGATTTTCATTGGAGCAATGACAGATTTTCATTGAAGCAATGACAGATTTTCTTTGAAGAAATGACAGATTTTAATAGCAGCAATCACAGATTTCCATTGCAGCAATTACAGATTTTCATTGCAGCAGTTAGCAATTATTTTTGCATCAATGATGGATTTTCGTTTAAGCAATAACAGACTTTCATTGTAGCAATTTTTAAAATAGCAATGTCAGATGTCGGCATTATCAGATTTTCACTGCAGCAATGGCAGTTTTTTATTCAAGTTATGGCCGATCTTTTTTGCAAGTTTTCATTGTAGCAGTTCCAGATTTTCTTTGCATGAAAGATAGATTCTCATTTAAGCTTTTACAGCGGATCATTAAATCAGTGACAAATTTCTACTGTTTTGATGAAACATTTTCAATTTAATAGCACTGCTGGCTGTTCTTTTTAGTGACAATAGCCTCTGAGCTCGTAGAATTATCTTCTAAGCCTTTAAATCTATAAAGACACATTGAACAATGTGGATCTCAAGGCAGACTAAGTGATTCTCCATAAAATATTTGTTGAATCCTTTGCTAGATGTTTATTGAGAACAAACCTTGAAAGCCAGATTTGAAAATGGTGGTACTGAAATTGACGATTTGCTGAGAACTCTGCCGCTGAGCCACTTAGGATGCATATGCTTAATAGGGTCAGTTGCCTTTGAGTTTTTTGAAAATCATTAGAAATGGTATGTTCGACATCTTCTGATAAGTTCTTTCAAATCATCTCTCTAGTTATTTAAACCCCTTAAAAGAAATAAATGGATAAATGAAATGTAATCCCCTTTGGCTGTTAGCAAAATATTACATAAATCATCAGAAGTGGGATAATGATTTCCTTAAACTTTTATAGTTCTCATCAGAAGTGGGATGTTGGATATTTTAAAACTTTTGCGTTTCTAGAAAAGATCTTCCAACTCATCTCTCCTACTTCAAATTCAATTTAAAATATTTATTAAGCCAAAGAATTAAATTATTTTTTTCATAAGATAAGTTACAGAGTTTTGGGTTCTTTTTCTAGGATATTTCAGCAAATAGACTATTTAAATATACATTTATTTCAATTTACTTCAGGCAAAAAGAATGATCTCTCCTAGTTATTTAAACTCTTTATAAGAAATAAATGTATTAATGAAACTTACGCCGCTTTGGCGCTTAGCAAAATATCTTACAAATCATCAGAAGTGGGATACTAATGTCTTTTAAACTTTCACTGTTCTCAAAGTTTAAAGCAGACTGTTTTGCAAAGCATTACTGGTAAAACACCCTTTTCTGAAATGTGCTCTATTGAAGGGGCTTGGAGATATTCGGCAACAACAGCGCATGCATTGAAATATTCAGAAGTGGAATGTTGATCTTTTAAAGGAATAACATGTGTCGTAATTGCTAAAATTCCTTATAAGAAATAAAAAGATTAATAAAAATTACCCCACTTTAGCGCATATCAGAATATGTTACAAATCATGAGAACTGCGATAAAGATTTATTTTAAACTTTTACTGTTCTCAAAGGCTAAAGCTGACTGGTTTCCAAAGCATTTCTGGTAAAACAACCTTTTCTGAAATGTGCTCTATTAAGAGGGCTTAGAGATCCTTGGCAACAATTATCTGAACATGTGTATATGCAGAAAAGATTCTTACTGTCCACTAAACTAGAATTTTTAACCACGTTAAAAATAAGTGGAATAATGCATATATGTATAATAAAACGACCGATTTTCTAAAAGTCCTTTAATATGTTTAATTTAGACTTCATCGGTATAGCTGTTGGCTTAATATTGTTACTTACCTGTCCGATTTTAAGCTGGGAATCTTCAGAAGTGGGAAAGTTGTTTATTTAATTAGGAGGGAGAGATGGGATTCTCGAAACCAAGCGAACCATTATTTTTAACTAAGAAGCCATCTGGCCTTTTAATAATGCTAGAAAGAGTACATTTCTCTGTCTTTCAATAGGAAATCTTAAATGTGTTCAGAAGTGGATTTGCTTAATAAAGCCTCTTGATTTTACTTTGGGGACGGGAAAATGATTGACACAATAGTGCTTTCGGTCACACATGCTTAAGGATCATCAGAAGTGTGATTTAAACAATTAAGAGAGATTTTGCAGAGATTAAAAGATTTTAAAGCCTACATAGCTAGTATTTTCGAGCTAAGTATTTGTCATGCCTTTGAAATGGGAACCTTATAAAATGGGTGATTCCCAAAAACTTTTTAAAATATAGATTTTACTTTGTTAAATTAAAAAAAATTAACATTAACACCTTAGGGCTTTACGTCCGCCCGACTTTAGAAATTATAAGAAGTGGGATATTATACTAGCTGCTAAAGCAGTATTTTCATATACTTACTTATTTTCATACTCGTATCATATACTTTTGCCTACTACTAGAAAGACTTAAAAGGTTCAGAAGTGGGATTTGGGCATCTGGTTTACAAAATGAATGATTCTCTAAAACCCCTCGAACTGTTTATTAGTTCTTGTCTTTTCCCTCTTTTGATCCCTCTGATTTTCAGAGGGAGAAGAAAAGAGACTATTTTGAGAAGAAAAGAGACGATTCAGAAAACCTTTTGAACCTGTTTGGGAAAAACAAGTCTGACTTTGTGCCTTTGCCATTTAAGTAGCCTAGCGAAACTGATAAGCGATGGTGTATTTCATACATTTTGAAAATAATGAAATACACCATCGTTTTTTTTAATTTTGAGTCACATTTCATTCCCGTCACCGGAGTTTGCAGTCATTTGTTCTTTTTGAACATTTCGTTTTGTATTTTCTCCCCCCATTTTTTTTTTGGTTGCAATCCTCAGAGTTTTTCATAAGCCCTGTGCATAATTTATTTTCAGTTTTATTTCCGTTACGAACTAATCAGAAAGTGTAATTTCCGTTTGGTATTGAGTGCAATACTTTTTTTTGTGTCCTCCCGCCGCTGATGTCAGGCTTTCTAACAACAACGGCAAAAAGAGAAACGAATAAAAAAGGTAGAAAATATGCTGTGAACATCAAACATTGACCTTTTTATGGTTCATGAGGAAGGACAGGGCGGGGTGATAGGCTGATAAGAGGGAGCAGAGTACAAATCTAGGCGGAAAATTACAATAAATATTGGTTGCCTGCTTAATGGCCATTGTCAGTTGTGAACTTAGCAGCGTTTAAAAAAAGGACTTGCCTTTAATTTGTGTTTCTCTAAATTTCTGAAACACAAACACTTCTAAAGCCCCCGGCATTTGTTTTGCTCTAACATTTTGAGTTTTGTAGATTCGGCCCAACGGTCTGGCCCACAGCAATCATAAATTCATTGCGAGAACATTAGTGGCTAATACCTGTACACTGTGTGTATGTGTCTATGTTGCATATGCAACATGCAACATTATGATCAGCAGAGTAAGACTTTTTTGCTGTAGTAAATAATTCGTCGGTCTTGTTGTAGTCATCTGCGGACAATTGTGTGACGGCTAAGGGCGGGTTGAGAAGGGGAACCTTGTTGCAATTTGTATTTGTTTGGCTACAACGACGTTGTCGACCTGCTGTCTTGCCGGTAGTTCCAACTTGTAAGCAGCCAGACAAACACTCTGGCATAAACGAGAAATCCCCCCGGTTTATAAAAACAAATGGGATTTAAAACTACTGTTTGCCACCGCTCTCGCCTCGGTTCAGTCAACTTGCAGAAACAATTTTTTGTTTGTTTGTGAAGCACATGCTCATGACCGAATCTCGTTACCTGGATGTGAATGCTAAGGATGCTGTTTTTTTCATGGGAGGGTGTATGGCAGAGGTTGGACTTAAAGTTGTTGGTTTCTAGCTAGACGTTGCTGCAAAGTGCTTAAAAAGTAAATTTATTTATTTATTGTTTAGCAAGATTGTAGCTGTTGCAGCTACCCAATAGGGTAAAAGTATTCTTCTCCTCGGTTTGTAAAATCAAGCATAAGGTGTCTGTCAACAAGCTCAACTACAGTCGGCACCTCGTTTATTTAACTGGGTTTTTTTTGTACTGAAATTTAAAATTACATATAAAATTTGATTTTGGATTTATTGTATTAAATTCATTTTTTTCTCTCTCTCTCTTCAGGCAAACCATCAAAAGTTATACATTTGCGTAACATTCCAAATGAATCAAGTGACGCAGATGTCATTGCATTGGGCGTACCTTTTGGTCGCGTTACAAATGTCCTGGTGCTAAAGGGCAAGAATCAAGCGTTTTTAGAGATGGCCGATGAAGTGTCCGCCACCTCGATGGTGTCGTGCTATAATGTTAATCCGCCACAGATGCGCGGTCGCATGGTCTATGTACAATATTCAAATCATCGTGAATTGAAAACGGATCAAAATCCCACGGTAAGTGCTTACATTTTATTTTAACATCACCAAGGAAATGGAAATATAACCCTCAAATATAAATTAAAACTCTTTCTCTGCCATGAAAGAGAGAAAGTGGGTTTAATGACAGAAAATCAGCATTTGTGTATAGGCAGACGGTGGTTGTTTTATACGAGTATACTGTCGGTCAGCGAACAGAAAATTAAGGGTTTTCAATTTCAAACTGAATAACAAAAAAAAACTCGTGGTATACAAGTCTTGCATTTCATCGTTTTCTTGTTCACTTTTTAAAGCTGCTCCATCATCGATAAAATTTCAATTGTGTAGGCCTTTTTTAAGTAACTCGAGTTTTGGAGGCCTTTTGATCAGTAATACTAGACTAACCCAACATCTGGCAATTCTTAGACCATTTCAGACTTCTCCTGACAAGAGAGAATGTTGCTTCTTTTATAAGGGGGTTTAAGATTTAAAACTTGCTTGTGCAATAGCCCACTAAAAAAATATTTCCAAGCCAGAGTGGACCGATTGATTTCTATAACCCCTGACAAGAGAAGGACTATTTCTGTCTGCTTCATACGAGAGAGAATGTAAATTATTTTATAAGGTGTTTTAGATTTGAAACTAGCCTCTTATATAAACCCAGTAAAAAACTTTTAAACCGGAATGGACCAATTGATTTCTATGTAGACTTCTTAGAGGGCAAAGGTTATTTTAAATTAAAATGTTCACATGACTTTTTAAGAACGCGATGAAACACTCCAGGAGACGCACGAACACACTGATATAGTATCTTATAATTTAGAGTCAGTGCCCCTTAAAAAAAACCCCTTATATCAGGCGTGTTAAAACGCTATTATGCTTTACAGAAAACAAAGTACTTCGCTGTGGTCACCCGATGCAACACGCTACAAGACGCAATGCTTAAATGTCTTGAAACTCAATGACAGGTCTGATATCAGGCGTAAATAAGTGGCACGACGCTAAAAACGTCCTTTTATAAGACGCGTTAAAACGCTGTTTTCCTTTGCAGGAACCAAAGTACTTCGCTGTGGTCACACGATGCTACACGCTACAAGATGCTTTAATGTATTAAAATTCAAAGACAGGTCTGATAGCAGGCGTAAAATAGAGTCACGACGCTAAAAACGTCCTTTTATAAGGCGTGTTAAAACGCTGTTTTCCTTTGCAAAAAAACACAGTACTTCGCTGTGGTCACACGATGCAACACGCTACAAGACGCCTTAAATCGCAATGCTTAAATGTCTTAAAATTTTTAGGCAGGCCCACCAGAGACAGGTCTAATATCAGGCGTAAAATAGGGGCACGACTCCCGGAAAAGTTCCTATACGAGTATCAGCCGCGTTAAAACGCTGTTTTCCTTTGCAGAAAACAAAGTACTTCGCTGTGGTCACACGATGCTACACGCTACAAGACGCGTTGACTCGCAATGCTTAAATGTCTTGAAATTCAAATACAAGTCTAATATCAGGCGTAAAACAGAGGCACGACTACTAAAAAAAACCCTTTTATAAGGCGTGTTAAAACGTTGTCTTCCTTTGCAGAAACCAAAGTACTTCGCTGTGGTCACACGATGCAACACGCTACAAGACGCCTTGACACGATATGCTAAAATGTCCTAAAATTTTGAGGCAGGCCTGTCAGGTCTGATATCAAGCGTGCTACACTTTGCTTGCCGCCTCTGCTAACAAAGCACTTCGCTATGGCAACACGAAGCAACGCGCAATGCTAAAATATCCTAAATTTTAAGGCAAGACATTTGGTTCCAAAATTTAGTTTAATATCGAGCCTTTCGGGGATTTATACAGACAATCCAAATTGGCTCCATATATTATTTTTGGCTCATCTGGGATGAATAGGATTACCAAGAATGTATTGTACTTTGACTGTGGATCCAAGTGATAATAAGGTTTATCAGGTCAATCCTTTTAAAAGTGGGAAAGCAAAAGAAAATACATTGTTTAAAGCAGGTCTGTTTGGGCGCCGAGTAATTGTTTTCGATTTAGAGAAAAGTATTTCAGACCTTACTTTTCTGTTTCTCCAGCTATCAATTTAATTTTATCAGGTCCTTGACTTTTCTATTCCGAAATTTAGTCATTACGCAAGGTTGTAAAATCTGCTACTTTTTTATTTTGTGTGCCAACCTTACGATGATTGAAACGCTTTAAACCGCTTGCATGGACAGGCGGACATATTATAAGGACATCAAATACGTTTCGAGTCAAAATGAATATTTTTAAGATGTTTCCCGCCTATACCCCTGCGTCCTGCAGGAGCAGATAACTTGGCAAACAAAGTTTTGTGTTCCAGATGCTTGCTCAGTTACATCACCTGCGGTCTTTCAGAGGAAGGCACTGGCATATTGGCTTGTACACATTTTCTTTCAATTAATTAAAATGATATCATATTCAGACTTTTCCATTATAATACTTGAATTGTATGTTTGTGTATTAGTGTGTGCGTATACTTTTGGTTGGCTGAATATGATCCTGAAATCTTTTGTGCGTATGTGTGGGTGTGTGTGTGTCTGGTCTGTGATATGATGGTTCTAGTTTTTTCTTCTATTTTTATTTTTTCCAAAGTACGGGTATTCGAAAAGGAGCAATTTGAAAAATTCAATTTTCGTCTTGAACCCACTTAAACTCTAGGAAAAAGAAATGCGGGTGGCTGGCGGTTGTTGTTCTTGCTCTTGTTGCTAGACTGCACATGTCATATGATATTGCATTTCACAAAATTCCATAATAAAAAGTTTTTGTTGTCGTTGTTGTTCTCCTGCCGCCCGTACCGCCCCGCCTGCCGCCACCTGGCCGTTCTTAAGATTCGTGTTATCACTACACTCTGTTGGCATAACTGTGTGAACGTTTGAATGTAGCACGTGCTAGGAAAACTTTCTTTCTCAAGGATTTTAGTTTTTACCAAGGTAGGTGAGAGAGCAAGGGTATTAGGCAGGAGAGGGAGGGGGAGGATAAGGAAGGGCCCGGCTTTAAAAAAGGTCATTGTGATGGTTGTGATGATGCTACATTTCTATGATTATTTCTTAACGACAATTTCTCATACCCAATTCATTTCAAGTAGTAGTGGGAGGTAAGTAGCAGCAGGAATAGCCGTCAAACAATCAGAGACGTACATTTGCCAACACAATGATGCCGTCGACGTAAATATGCCAGCTGTCTGTCCGCCCGCCCGTCCATCTTAAGAGGCAACAGTTGTATATATATTTCCTTTTTAAGAGAGCTTATCTTTAACCACAACTACCTTTAATCTTTAGTTAAGGTACAGCCAGCCATCAACGCAACCACCGCCACATTCTACAAATATTACAAAGTCTTATACTACACATGTAAGTGCATGTGCGTCTCTGTGTGTGTGGGGGATGTATGTATTGGTATGTGTGCCAGGGAGATGGTGTCAAGGATATTGTGTGTATTGTACGGCGTTGACTTAAGAAAATCCTTAAGATTTCAGTGTGAGTTCTTAGCGCTCTCATAACATTTTTGTCTTGCACAGAA